>OX637461.1:36131957-37331957 GCA_951799995.1 Trifolium subterraneum | reverse complement strand
TATTAAAGAAACTTGAATTTAAAGGCATGTTCATGTAAATAAATAAAAAACGAAATAAAGTACTTCGAATAAAAAGATTTGCAGAAAAGTAAACTTTGCAGAAAACTTTAAAATGAATTTAAAAGATACATGCAAAATTCATTCGAATGAATGAATTGTGTAAAATAACGATAAATTAAAGATTTTTAGACAATGAATTGCATTCAAATGTAAATGTTTACAAGGAATAAGAAATGGTACACAAAATCATACATTTCCTTTGTTTTGCTCATTTCGCTCGAACGCTTGGGTACTCTGAGTTTTGTAAGGATTTTAGTATGTGAATTTGTGACCCTGATTTTGACTACAAAGTACATATATATAGACTTCCTATCTCAACTGCTATGTAACGGTTGCAATTTGACCGGTTGACGCGTGTCTTTGCCTTATGCGCTGTGTTCAGTATTTTGAAACGTTGCATCCGTTGCTAGTAATCGAAATCGAAGTAAGGATGAACCTTTTTGGAAATATTTGAAAATACTAAGTTTTCCTATGAAATCGAAATCTCTTTCGATGCACCAAATGATTTCGATTTGTATTAAAATCGAATCGAAAGAAAAACCTTTGACGAGACTTTATTAATTTCTAAATATATTATCAGTATATATTTAAACAATTAATTCATCTTTATTTCATATTTTGTTTCAAACAAAAATATGGAGTAACAAATTGCCCCCAAAATGCCAATTTCGATTTGAATAGTTCAAATGAAATTAGGAGTTGGCATTTTAAAATTGAAACGTTTATTTGTTTTCTGCAAAAAGTCTTCACGTCCAAAAGACAGTGATGACGTCATAGTCATCATTAGTCTTTTCAACTGTCACATTTGTCCACTACCATAAATGCGTCCGCTTTTTCGCTTTTAGTGGGACATGTGGCAAGTCCGAAAGTTGAAAGAAAAAATGCAAAAAAACATATTTTCTTTTTTATTTATTTAAATCGGAACTAAATCGGAATATTATAAATAGCGTTCATCTCCATCATTTGAAGGTTTCTAAACTTTCCGCCATTTTCACACATTTCTCAAGCTTTTCTGTAATTTTACTAAGCTCCAGTAATCGTTGCATAAATCTAAACCGTTCAAAATCCTCTAAAAAATCTTAATTTAAAACTCCCACCGGTTTAGATCTCAAAGATTTAAATTCTAAATCTCTACATTCTTAGAGAATCAAAACAAAAAAAAAAACCTTTTTTCCTCAAACATGTCTGAAGAAAAACGACAAGCAGTTCCTTTTGCTGGCAAATGGAGAAATTTTATTCGATTTGATGGAAAAGAACTAATGGTGCCTCAACCTCATGGTGATGAAGAGACATCCAAAATCTGGCATTCTGAACTCATGATTCCTTTTGCTGTCGAAAGGAACGTTTTCGCATTTGGAGGTCCAACGCCAGATGAGAAATCTCTGTCTTTAAAAGTAAGTGAATTATTTCCCTGCTACAAATCTTGTGAACCACCAATTTTCGAGGAAAAAACCTTTCACGTAGGTTATTTGAATGTTAGGAATAAACTATTTAGGTCAGCGCCTTCGATACCCAATAAACATTATATTCCTTGGCTAGATAGAGTTGAAAAAGATTACAAATATTGGCAAAGTTATGGGATTTATGACTTAATCAAACTTTCTCGATATGGCCCTCAATATCATCCTGAACTATTGATAGCTGCCATGCATTTTTATGAGAAATCCACCAACACCTTTCAATTTCCTTGTGGGATGATGACCCCAACACTTTTAGATGTTGCTGCCTTAACTGGTCTTCGACCAGTAGGAGAAACTTTCGATCCAGCAAACACTAGTGACAATATTGATTTCGATTATGATGAACTTTCTTTTACCAGATATATAGGCAAACACCTCCAAAGTGAAGGAGAGGTTTCGAATATTGAACATGTAGCCTTTCTAACATTATGGTTATCCCATTATGTTTTTTGTTCTCGATCCCTTCAGATAGCCAAAATGTTTGTACCCATGGCTATTCAAATCCATGAAGGCATGCATTTTAGCCTTGGTAAGTTAATCCTGGCTGTCCTTTATGAATCTATAGGGGCAGCTTGTGATGAAATCAAGAGATCAGAGGGTGGTTCGACCTTTTTAGTAGCTGGACCTATGTGGTTACTTCAAATGTGGCTATGTGCCACTTTCGAACAAGAAATAGGTTTTACTATTCCTGAGAGTAGACAACCCCAAATTCAGGAAAGGACCTTTGAAGGAATGAGGACAGTTTGGTTGACCCCAAATTTTATCGAAAATGATCCCAAGACCCTTTTTATGAAGTATGTCAAAGTTTTTCTGAACTTTGATAATTTTAAACCTCAACATGCTCCGTTTTCAACTAGAGACATAGGACCAAATTGGTACACTGATGAATTTCCACCCACTGATCCTGACCTAGATGATAAAGTAGATGAACTTTGGTCTACTTATCTCGACCCAACATTGCTCTCATGTAGAATTGGTTCTATGACCAAGAATTTTGGTTTGGTTGGGTACCAACCAAATTTAGTCTCAAGGCAATTCGGCTTTAGTCAGATTCGACCAAGAAGCCTGTTCGAAACTCAAAAAGACATGTTTATGGGCTCTGGTATTTCTGAAGGTTCCTTCAGAAAATATCTTAAAGTTGCAGAAGGACATAAGTATGCTCTTACCACTTTCCATTTCAACAATTCATTCTACTGCACCACTGACTTCGATAGCTGGTGGGAGGCGTACTTTTTGACTCGATTGCCCAACAAAGATATTGTAATAACCAGGCTCGAGGAAGGTTTTGCTAGGCCCATTGTGGAAAAGCCTAAAAAATCGAAACAGGGAGGTAATGGCCTTTACCCTTTCTTTACTCTTTTTGCTTCTTTCTATTTTATCTATAAGTTTCACTAAACTGACATTCTATTTGTCTTTGATTTTTAGTTACAAAGAAAATGCTAAGTGAGGCGATAGATACTGTCAAGCAAACAACCAGTACTTCGACAAAACCTGCTGAAGTGAAGAGGGTAAATTTCTTTAATTCGACCCTTGTATGAATCGAAGTAAATGTAACCTTACATCCTTATCTTGTCATTTGTCTTTTTCAGGGTGTAAAGAGAGCTGCTAGTTCTACTGATACCATCAGGACGAAGAAAACCAGAGAGACTGTTACCATTTCGAGCGATGCCTCTGTTAGTGTTTTTAATCCTTTTCTTTCATTTATCAATATTTTATCATTTTCCTTGTATTGAAACCTAATTCAAATAATAATAGGAAGAAGAAGTTGAGATTCCTTTGCAAAAGAAACCCATTAAACAATCCACTTCATCACTGGAAAAACCTGATGCTGAGGTTGTGGGTCCTTCAAAAACCAAGTCATCAAAGAAAACTATTGATCCTTCGACTATTGAGCCATCAGATAAGGCCAATGCTGACATAATCATTGAAGATGTCAATATAAAGGATCCAGGCTCTGGTGATGGAGAGAAAAAGAAAAAGAAGAAAAAGAAATCGAAATCTTCTTATGAGAAGACTCATAAGAAGAAAAAGAAGAAAACCAAGTCTCATTCTTCTGATGAGGGAGTTCAGTCAAATCCCAATGATTCGATTCCTGTCATGAATCCAGAAAGACCACCAACACCAATTCTTGAACAGCTGGTCGAAGAAACTGTGGTCGAAGAAGTAATGGTAGAGGAAACAGTTGAAGTCGAAAAACAACCAAATACTGATGATGGCAACAACAATGTAAGTTTTATTGGTCCAAATTTCGAATATCTGTTATATTTTCATTTTCGAATCTTCCCTTCATATATTTTTCTTTTAGGATGTGGTTAAAGATCAAGATACTGAGCCTCAAAATGATGCTATTCCTACAAATGATGCTTCCAATAATGATCCCAAAGACAAAGAAGAACTAGTTTCGAAAGAAACAGTACAACCTGATCACGTTGAAGGTAGCGGGAAAGAAGACTTTGTGGAAACCAACTCTGCTTCTCAGGCGAATCCAGACACTTCCAATGAACATTTGGATTTCGATGTATCCAATTCTTATGAGGATATGCCAGAGGCTGAGGTTGGAGGTTCGTCTATTCTTCCAAAGACTTCTACTTCAAAATTGTCAGCAAGCATTGGAATGTCTGAAGGAGATTTCGAAAGTTTGAAGGCCAAACAACCTGATGTTGCTTTGCAATTGTTGATGGCTAAGAAATGGGAGCCAACTCGAAGCTCAAGTAATGAAACTGGAGGTAGCTCCAATCAGAGTGACGCTGGTATTAAGCAATCTGTTCGCCAAGATTCAATCGAAGAAAATCCCAGCGAAGCTTTTGCTCACAAGAATTTTTTGAGTAAATTCCATAACCATCTTACTGATGAAGCCACCCTAAGCAAAGTTATTCAACTGGAGTCCATTATTGAGAACCTTGCTAAAGCCGTTCAAAAGAAAGGATATACCATTGGACGCATAAGCCATCAAAAGATTGCTCAAGCTGCTGTATTCGATAAAGCTAACACTTCTGTCGAGAAGGTCGAAAATATGAGGTCAGAGCAAATTGTCCATGGAAAAGAACGTCAAGAAAGCATCTCGAAGATTGAGCAGTGGAAAGAGGAAATAACCAAATTCGAAGCTGAGATTGCTAGGCGCCAATTCCTCATTGCTGAAGAAGAGAAAAAATGTGACGCCATGGATGAGGCTGCCTCTACTGCTCGTCAAGAAGCTATTGATAAAGAAGCAAAGAAAGGATTAAGTTATTTTAGTGCTTCTGAAGCCTTGGATGACGAAATCAAAACCCTTCAGGCTTCTGTTCAAGTGATCGAAGTCGAAATCAACTTGATCAAGGCTCAATACAACGCCTTGAAGTCCAATCCTTGAAGGCTTACTGTTTTATTTGTTCTTTATATTTTTCGAACAACTTTATCGACTTTTGAATATTTAAATTTGTAATTTGACAACGCCCATTTTGTGGCAAGTTATTATTCGTTTGCCATTTTGATTTCCGCATTTTTTGATATTTTCGAATTATTTTAAGGGCCTTGCTAATTCAGATAACTCTTTAAAGTTCGAATCAAAACTCTTTGTAATTAAAACTTTGGAATTAACGGCGAGAAAATCTCTTTTCACTTCTTGATATGTGTAACTGACAAAGATTTATCAAAAACCGTGTTTGACTCTTTTTCCAAGATGGTCAAGTCAATCTACATTTATTATTCGCGAGAAACGAGGGAAATTCTAACTGCCAGCAACAAGATTTTTTCCTATAAAAGGAGACATTCCCTTCGTGATTTTTTATTCCAAATCCTTTTCCCCAACATTCTTCCTTTCTTCAACATTCTTTCCTTCAACAAATCATGAAAGGAAAGTCTAAAGATGTTGTTTCTATTAAGAAAGAAACCAAACCTTCTTCTGCTTCTAAACGTAAGAAAAATCAACCTCTCAAAATTAAACCAACCCAATCTTCTCAAAGAATTCCAACCAAGTCTCAACGCCATGTTCAACAACATGACGATTCTGGGTCAGATGAGATTGATCCAGATTATGCTAAGGTTTTGAAAACTTATGTCCCAGAAGAAGATCTCTGTGACTCAGATCATGATGGTTCTGAAGGTGCGTGGAGAAAACACAAGAAGGGGGGTTGAATTGTGTTTTGGATATTTTAAAAACTTTCCAAGATATTTAAAATCTTTTTAGAGTCTTTAAAGCACAGCGGATTAT
This sequence comes from Trifolium subterraneum, assembly GCA_951799995.1. Classification (NCBI taxonomy): domain Eukaryota; kingdom Viridiplantae; phylum Streptophyta; class Magnoliopsida; order Fabales; family Fabaceae; genus Trifolium; species Trifolium subterraneum. The sequence goes on along the minus strand of OX637461.1, from coordinate 37,326,248 downwards.
TCACACAATTAACTTATGGCGTTATGAATGATGAAGGAATAAATGAGAGAGTGAGAGAGAGAAGAACACACAACAATTTATACTGGTTCCCCTCACAAATTGAGAGTAATCCAGTCCCCTTGTTTCCAAGAGAGTTTCACTATAATCACTCGGATTACAATAGTTGCTCAAGCACACAAGCTCAAGATTTCCTGCTCTTAGTCACACAAGACATAGAGACTTCCTTGCTTTGATCACACAAGATCAAAGACTTCCTTGCTCAAGCACACAAGTTTGAGACTTCCTGCTCTAAGTCACACAAGACAGAGAGACTTCCTTGCTCTGATCACACAAGATCAGAGGCTTCCTTGCTCAAGCACTCAGGCTCAAGACTTCACTGCTCTAATCACTAAGATTGAGACTTCCGTGCTTCTACACTAAGCAGAAGACTTTCTTGCTTCTACACTAAGCAGAAGACTTACTTGCTTCTACACTAAGCAGAAGACTTACTACTAACTTAAGAGCTTAAAACTTATTACAAACATAATAACTTCAGAGGCTCTAAGCTAGTTTCTATGCTCACTTCATTTGAGAGATATTATCTATTACAATTCAAATTCTCACTTTCTTCTGAGAGATTTTATCTAATGTTGAGTGCTTGTCATCAATTCTTTCTTTGGCATATTTATATGAGTTGAGAAAGACATTGAGACATTGGAGAAATTCCCGTTGCAACTTGGACAACTGTAGACATTGAAGATCCGTTGAGTAAAGTCACGTCTTCCTTTGCAGAGAAGCTTCACCTTTGTTGTCTGTCCAATGGTACAGTTATAAGGTACAACTAGCTCCTAGAGAGAGGGATCACATCCTTTGTGACCGTTGCATTTTAGTTGACCTTAGAACAAGTCATCAGGTTTGATAAGTTGTAGTTGATGTAGCCTCTGATGACTGGGAATTCCTTTGCTTCTGATGAACCTTTGATAACTTGGAGTCTGATTGGTCTTTGAATGGTTGGCCTCTGATAGTCTTTAGTAATTCAGCTTCTGAACGTCTTCATCCTCTGAATGACTTATGACTAGCAGACAGCCTCTGAACTCTTGTAGGCCTCTGAACATCCTTGAGCTTCTTAAACTCCTCAGTGTTCCTGAACAGCTTTCAGACGTTCTGATCTACTTTGAGCTTCTGAACTTTGTATAGCTTCTGACCACGTTGTAGCATCTGAACTCTTTCAGAGTCTAAATATTCAGACTTCCATTGGTTTCATCAGAGTTTAAATTAAGTGTGCTCTTGATTGAACGTTGAATTCTCCTGCACTTAATTTAAACATTAGTACCATCAATTGTCCATTTAATACTTTGTTATCATCAAAACTTAAGGGTGTGTATTAACACATATTTTGTTCCAACAATCTCCCCCTTTTTGATGATGACAAACACAAGTATTAAATACAATTGTTGTTGATAAAAATCAGCTATGTTGACATTAGAGTTCTGAGTTTTGCAAGCCCCCCCTAAGTCTGATAACCCATAGGGTTAGGTTTGTAAGCTCCCCCTATTTTGTATCCATAGTTAATTTTAATCGGTTTCAGAAATACTTTATTATATGACTTAAATTATTCATATTTCACTATGTAAAGAACAAGGGTTTGCAAGCTTCTTCTTTCCATAGTATGATAATCTTTGAGTAAAGTTGCACCCTTACTCAAGAACTAACTATGAATAATAAACTTCAATTAATAAATGCATTCTCCTTGAAAATTAAGCCCTTAATGCAGATGCAAGATGAAGCAATATTTAAATTGAAGCAATTGAATGACAAAATAGGATCAGAGGCGCTTAAAGACTTCTACATACACACTTGGTTCTGATGGTTATCATTAACAACTTCAGAGTTCAAAAAAATTTCAAACAGATCAGAGCTTTTAAAAAATCTTTGGCTTTAATGCAGTTTTGATCCCCCTATTTTGAAAAACTTGAACTTTTGATCCCCCTATTTTAAAAATCAACTTTTTGATCCCCCTATTTTGAAAAACATGAAGTTTTGATCCCCCAACTCATTTTGGTCAAATTTGTGATGATGTGTCAACCGCATTGATGATGTGGCAGTGTCTATGTGTCAACCTCATATTCCAACTCATTATTTTTTTTTTAAAAATAAAATATTATGTTTTAATATTATTTTTTTAAATCAGTTTTTTTTTTATCAAATATTAAAACAATATATTTAAATCAAATATATTTTTTATCAAACCTTTAAACCAAATATTAAAACAATAAAATAATTAACAATAATTAAAAAACGCAGATGATCAAAAGGGACGAATTGTAGAAGAATCAGACACGCACGAATAGTAACCCAGTTCCCAAATCATGGAACCCTAGCGCCACCCACCTTCGACGATCTCCGTCTTTGATCTTCTTTGATTCATCATCACACTCGTGTTCATCATTCCTCTACATGTTATCATTCCTCTGTTTGATTCATCATCCGCTCGTGTTCATCATTATGCTCGCTTTACAAAATAATATTCGGAAGCCATCTTATGAATATTACTAGTGTTTTGGTATCAAGTAATATTCATCTGAGATGTTAGATAATACTACTAGTGTTTTGGTATTTTGAATTCTAGTGTTTTGGCCAATTTTTGTGTAATTTAGTGATTTTTAATTATATATTTGGATAATTTATCGACTTTTAATTATATATTAGGTAATTTATTGATTTTTAATTATATATTTTGATAATTTATTGGATTTTAATTATATAATTGGGCAATTTAGTGATTTTTAATTATATATTTGGATTATTTAGTGATTTTTAATTATATATTTGGATAATTTATTGGATTTTAATTATATATTTGGGCAATTTAGTGATTTTTAATTATATATTTGGATAATTTACTTATTTTTAATTATATATTTGGATAATTTATTGATTTTTAATCATATATATGTATAGAGGTTTATTTTACTGTTTTTTAATTATTATTAATTAATTATTTAATTATATATTTTTTTAATACTTTTAATACATAATATTTTATTTTTAAAAAAAATAATGACATGGAATATGAGGCTGACACATAGACACCGCCACGTCATCATTGAGGTTGACACATCATCATAAATTTGACCAAAATGAGTTGGGGGATCAAAACTTCAAGTTTTTCAAAATAGGGGGATCAAAAAGTTGGCTTTTAAAATAGGGGGATCAAATATTCATGTTTTTCAAAATAGGGGGATCAAAACTGCATTAAAGCCAAAATCTTTTTAAAAAAAATAGCTCAGAGTCTGAACAAAAATTTGAAAACAATTCAGAGCTCTTTAGTACAATATTTTGAAATCCTCAAAGATCAGATTGTCATAACACAGCATGTACCTCATGCTACTATTTTGACCAGTCTCCTACGTTCTCTCTCTGAAGCACTACAAGGCCCTAAAAAGCCAAGTAATTTCGCTTCTTCCAACAATTGATTTACCAATATTCTTTCTCCCCCTTTTGTCATTATCAAAAAGGTAATATAAGCAATTAATAGAAATTCAACTTTCAATGCCGTCAAATCAGGAGTGGTTGAACACATTTAATATTCGGCCATTGAATTTTGCTTATAAAAGGAGAGAGATACCTAGTCATTTTACTCACACAGAATAATCTTAGGTTATTGATAGATCTCTTGAGAGAAAAAATGAAACGCTCAGAGAAGAAGAAAGTAGTTTCAGTGAGAGTCAGTCAAGATAGGAGAAAACATAAGAAGAAACCAATGGAAACAAAGTCAGTGTCCTTTCCAGAAGAACTCAGTTCAGAGTCTGAAGAGAAATCTTTGGACTCTGACTGTTTTAAGTTCTGAAGACATATCTTCCTGAAGAAAATCAAACTGAAGTTCGAGGCTCTAGAGGGGTATGTGTCTCTTCCTGAGGAAAACCAAACTGATGCATCAGAGTTGGTTTCTTCAAGAAGGACTGAGGGTTGAATGACTTCAGCCAACAGCTCAACCTTCCCCCTTTTCAAAGGTCATGTAGGCATGTAACCACAAATATGACCTTTGAGAGCACTAGAAGATAGTTCTTAGAAATTTTAGTCTTGTAAACCAGAACTTATGTTCTTAATGAAATGAGATTCATTACTTTGGCTTGTTTTATTTGATTTCTTACTTTTATGCCTTCTCTTGTTATGTAATTTGATACTTTGAGAATATCTTCATATTGTACTTATGAAAAGTAAATGAAATTCAAGTGTTTGAAAGATTATTTTGCAAGATAGAAATCATTTAAAGAGTTAAAACAAACAGACAAACGACATACCAGACAGAATTAATCAACTTGCATATTCAGATAAATATAGTGAATAGGTATGTCCGATTATCAATTAGAATTTTAACTTAAACAAAAGTTTAACCAAATCAGGATGCTTTGCAGATTATCAATCATAAAGTCATATAAGCAATTAAACAAGTCCTAAGGTTGGGGTTGACTACAGAGAGATGCTAGGGTTGTCATGATGTTTTTCTGATTGGCATTTACTTCTTCCATCAATCCCACAAACTTGTCTACTTTTGCTTCAATCCTTCTGATGTCATCTTCATAGAAAGGGTTCCTTAGATACTGTTGATTTGCTTGATCACCCCTCAGACTGTCTTGAGGAGGAACATTCAGATCGTCCACCTTTTCTCTTGCGGCAGAGGATTCAGGATGATTCCTCTTTGTGTCCATTTGATTCTGAATGTCCTTCTCAGCATTGATAGCTTTCCCTTTGTCAAACATCTTCTGTTCTTCCATAGCTGCCTTTTGAAGATTGTGCACTTCTTTCATCAGTTCCTCTGTCAGACTTATCCATTGAGAAGCATACTCAGATGAAGGCATATTTGATTGCCTTAGATCATAAAGACCATGTATCTGTTTAAACAAGTCATTGCAAATTCTCAAGACATCAGGATTGTTTGATTGGGTGGGATGAGGTTCATTTGATAAGGGTGTATTTGTGAGTTGGGGATTGGAGAGGATAAGCAAATGTTGGGATTGTTGAGGGCTAGGACTGGTATGATCAAAGTTTTTGAGATGGAAGTCTTCTGTAGAGAGTTCTTTGATCATAGCCTCAACATGGTCTGATGGTGAGAGGTTCAGGTTTTCTTCTGAAACAATATGTTCAGATGAGGTTTGATATGTGGGTGTATGAGGGTTTGAAAAAGTTTGAGCCATAGATGATTGAGCTATTTTATGCTTAGATTTGGCGTTAAGCAGTTCAAAATTAGCGAGAATCTCATCTAACTCATTAGGATCAGAATCAGTTGAAGATGATGATGATGATATGTTGATGAAGACTGGTTCAGGGTGAGTTGATTTAACAGGTTCTGATATGAGTTGATTTATGGTAAGGTTATCTTCAGAACTTGCTTGGTTTTGAGTTGGAGTGAGTTGGTTTGATGATGAGGTTAACTGAATGTCTTGAGTAGTAGCAACAACAGGTTTAGATACATCACCTGATCTGTTATGATCTGAGCTTTCATTAATCTTTTCCTCAGACTCCTTGACAAGCTTCCTTCTTCTGACGCTGAGAGGTTCATCATCACTCTTTGAGCCTTCAACTTTATATGCTTTCACTAACCTTCTTCTCTTCTTCTTCAACTCTACCTTCTCATTCTCAAAACCTTCTCCTAGGTTGTCCAACAGTTGAATATACTTATTGACAATGTCACAAGAGATTGTAGGCATGCCAATGTTCCATTTCTTAACCAAGGAGGGTTCTGAGTGAGGCTGATACACCAGAGATTCTGAAGGTTGTACTTCATGTTCTGACATCAGGTTCATGCAAGCTAGTGAATGAGAAGATAATGTGGAGGCTCTGCATTCTCTTAACAAGTAGTCATGACCAGCAACTTTGATTATATCTATTACTCCACACTGATAGAAAATCTCACTGAGGACTCTTGGGTAGACTGCATGTATATCAGACTTGGCCTGATTTTGAGATAAGAGCACAGATTTGCATAGGTGATCAAAGATGTATTTAGCCCAATTTAAATCATATTTCCTTGTGAGAAAATAGACAAAGTGTCTATGATCCCATGACAAATGATCAGGATTTTCACTTCCTGGAAATATAGAACTTGACATGATTTTGGCTATCATCTGCTGAGTGGGCTTCAGATCACCTATCTTGTTGCTCTCACAGCTTGTCCCCTTGACGTAGCATTGTCTTGTCATAGTCTTCAGAAACATAGAATTCTTTTCTTCATTGCGACTAAAGGTGTAGTAGATGCCTTCATTTGGAATGGATAACACCTTAGCCAAGTTTGAAGCAGTGAGAATTACTTCAAAACCGCACACAACAGAATGCACCTCCGTTTCTTCAATGACTCTTAAACCTAACTCTTCAGGAGTCTTGTCTTCATTTTCAATCTTTTCTTCTCTCCTTGCAGCTAGCTCCTTGTGATAGTCTTCAACAGTCCTCACCTTGCTTCTAATCCAGAAATCTTTCACAAAAGTAGGATAGATTGGACCATTTAATAAATTCATGTACCTAAAGCTCCCTTTTTGATTATAAAAGAACTTTAGGACATCAAGATGGTTCTTTTCCAGACTGTCAAAGTCCACTGGTTGTTCCATAACCAGGTTCAGAGATTTTCCCTCCATCTTAAGAGATAAATCTGTAGAAAACATCTCCTCGCAAGCAATGGTGTTGATCGGAAAGTTATCAGGAAAAATAAACAAGGAGTTTGGGATTGGTGTTGAAGTAGATGCCATTTCAGAGGGTTAGGGTGAGGAAGATGCTAAAGTGAGGGATAGAGTTTGTTCTAACTTTGAAGAGCAAGAGTTTGATAGTATAAGGTGTGAGTGTTTAAGAGTTTTTTTAGAAAACATAAAACAAATTAAAAACACACAATATATTAAAGAAAGTAAAACAAACTAATCATTAACTGCATTCAAACCAATCAGAACGTGTATGCGAGTTGTCTCTTTGGCACCAAAACGTTTTAGTAAAAATACTTAAACGTTTCCAATTCATTTTGTATTCAGAGGTTTAACCATCAGAGGTTGAAACGTTTCTCAGAGTCTGAGATTCTTCAGATGCTGAAACCTGAAGAACTTCAGAGGCTGAAAAACAAGTCTTTCAGGACACAAGAAAATATGTTCAGACAGGATTTTTCAAGGTTTTTAGTACTGAACACTGTGTATCCTAAGAAGACATTTTCAACCTTTGAGAGTTATTTCTCTGAATATGTCATTCAGGAGTTAAGCATACTTACCTTGTATTGAAGCTTTCTTGATTAGGTGTAGTCAGAGTCATAGCCTTAGCAATCACTCCACCACACTGAGTTGTTGTCATCTTCAATACACGCTTCAAGGTCTTCATACTCCCTCCTGCTCCTTATGTACTTCTCTTCATCTTCTTCTCCATCTGACTCTTCATGAATGTGCCTTCTATGCACAATTGCTCTTCTTCCATTCACAGTCACATGCATCCATGTGATTGGAAGGTTCAGAGTCTTAGATTTACCTGCAATCAAGTAAACAATTTTGTCTCTTGGTACCCACTTGCTTGAGGGTCCTAGACTGTTAGTTGCCAAATCTTCATCCTTCATTTGTTTCATCTGAGAGCTATCAGATACCAATGTAGTGTAAAGATTTGGAAGTGAGAAGCTTCCATCAATAACTGATGAGCTTGGTTCCTCTAGTGTTTTACTACTGGAGTATCCAATCCCATTAGTATTGTTGGTCTTAAGGTTGCAAACAATGGAAACAATTTTATTTTGATCAACATTGATGTTACAATACTCTTTGAGAGCTAGAGAGTGCTCAAGGGGTTTGTAACATATAGAAAAATCATTCTCAAGGTCTTTGGTTTTGATAAAATCTTTTTGTTCAAGACCTTCAGAGTGATTTGCTTGCTTACTTAAATTCTCATAGTCTGCTTTAAGCTTTTTATACTTCTGCTGACTATTAGAGAGTTTAAGTAAGGTTTTATTAAGATGCTTGATCAATTTAGCTTTGGAAAGACTAGAATATACCTGATTTATTGTTCTCTGGATGCTTTCTTTACTCTCAGGTTCTGACTTTTCATCAGAGTCTGAGCCATCTTCAAAACTTGATCATTCAGCTCTTGGTGCTCTTTCAGACTCATCTTCAGAGAAGTTGTCTAGAACATCCCATGTTGTCATTCCTTTAGCTAGTCTTCCTCCATTCTTCTTGAAGATGTACCATCTTTGAATTTTTCTTGAAAACCTTTCAAGATACTCTTCATCAGGTTCTTCAACAAGATCTTCATGCTCCAATGCTTGCTTTCTTTTCCTTGCTGCTTCTGCTTCTTCACGTTTCAACTCTTGCATATCCTTCAGAGCCAATTCATGGACTCTGAGTAAATCAATCAATGATTCAGGACTCATTGAATTGATGTCTTCAGTTTCCTCTATAGAATGTGGAAATTCATTCCAATCCAGAGGCAAACTTCTCAGCAACTTGCTTACAAGCTCTTTGTTGCTGAGTTTGTTGTTGTGCTCTTCAAGCTTGCTTGTGATAGCTTGAAACCTTATGTTCATTTTCTCAATGCTCTCATTTTCCTCCATCCTAAACTCCTCATATTGATCTAACAGGCCATTTACTGTTGCCCACTGAATGCTTTCATTATCATCACTAATGAGGCACAAAGTAGTAGCTGTAGAACCAATACTAGAAGTTTGATTAGCCCCTGATGTGGAAGTATTTTGATTGTTGCTCAGATCTTCATTTAAGCTCAGTTCATCTTCAAATTTCTTGCTAAGATCAGCAACTTGTTGATGTAGCTTCTGCTTCCACTCATCCATGTTTTGAGCCATGGAGGTTTTCTCCTTTGCATCTTGACTGTCTCACGGTTAAGTGATTTACCAACAGAACCGGAGCTCTGATACCAATTGAAGGTGCATGGAGAAAACACAAGAAGGGGGGGTTGAATTGTGTTTTGGATATTTTAAAAACTTTCCAAGATATTTAAAATCTTTTCAGAGTCTTTAAAGCACAGCGGATTATTCACACAATTAACTTATGGCGTTATGAATGATGAAGGAATAAATGAGAGAGTGAGAGAGATAAGAACACACAACAATTTATACTTGTTCCCCTCACAAATTGAGAGTACTCCAGTCCCCTTGTTTCCAAGAGAGTTTCACTATAATCACTCAGATTACAATAATTGCTCAAGCACACAAGCTCAAGACTTCCTGCTCTTAGTCACACAAGACATAGAGACTTCCTTGCTTTGATCACACAAGATCAAAGACTTCCTTGCTCAAGCACACAAGCTTGAAACTTCCTGCTCTAAGTCACACAAGACAGAGAGACTTCCTTGCTCTGATCACACAAGATCAGAGGCTTCCTTGCTCAAGCACTCAGGCTCAAGACTTCACTGCTCTAATCACTAAGATTGAGACTTACGTGCTTCTACACTAAGCAGAAGACTTTCTTGCTTCTACACTAAGCAGAAGACTTACTTGCTTCTACACAAAGCAGAAGACTTACTACTAACTTAAGAGCTTAAAACTTATTACAAACATAATAACTTCAGAGGCTCTAAGCTAGTTTCTATGCTCACTTCATTTGAGAGATATTATCTATTACAATTCAAATTCTCACTTTCTTCTGAGAGATTTTATCTAATGTTGAGCGCTTGTCATCAATTCTTTCTTTGGCATATTTATATGAGTTGAGAAAGACATTGAGACGTTGGAGAAATTCCCATTGCAACTTGGACAGCTGTAGACATTGAAGATCCGTTGAGTAAAGCCACTTCTTCCTTTGCAGAGAAGCTTGACCTTTGCTGTCTGTCCAATGGTACAGTTATAAGGTACAACTAGCTCCTAGAGAGAGGGATCACATCCTTTGTGACCGTTGCATTTTAGTTGACCTTAGAACAAGTCATCAGGCTTGATAAGTTGTAGTTGATGTAGCCTCTGATGACTGGGAATTCCTTTGCTTCTGATGAACCTTTGATAACTTGGAGTCTGATTGGTCTTTGAATGGTTGGCCTCTGATAGTCTTTCGTAATTCAGCTTTTGAACGTCTTCATCCTCTGAATGACTTATGACTAGCAGACAGCCTCTGAACTCTTGTAGGCCTCTGAACATCCTTTAGCTTCTTAAACTCCTCAGAGTTCCTGAACAGCTTTCAGACGTTCTGATCTACTTTGAGCTTCTGAACTTTGTATAGCTTCTGACCACGTTGTAGCATCTGAACTCTTTCAGAGTCTAAATATTCAGACTTCCATTGGTTTCATCAGAGTTTAAATTAAGTGTGCTCTTGATTGAACGTTGAATTCTCCTGCACTTAATTTAAACATTAGTACCATCAATTGTCCATTTAATACTTTGTTATCATCAAAACTTAAGGGTGTGTATTAACACATATTTTGTTCCAACAGGTTCTCTTTTAACGGTTGAGGATTCTACTAAATCTGCTCATGTGAGAGGGAAGGACCTCAAATCCAGTTCTTCGAAGATGAAGTGAGGTTGATTGATCTCCCTGCCTGCTGTTGGAAGTTGTTCCTTGTGTGGTGGAACTTCTCAACCAGTTGGGAAAGATTGATGGTTGCGCCTTATTTCTTGTTTTTTGTCTTTGTTGTTTAAAATAAAGACGCATTTAAGATAGATCTTAGTTAGGATAAATAAAACCAGATATGGTTTTTAATGTAACCATTTATGTAATCTCAAACTTGGAATAAAGTTTCGATTATTGGATAAGTTTCAATTGGTTTGTAATCTTTGAGAATGCCCTGTTTTATGGCAATTTTACTGTTTTGCCATTTCGATTTCACTATATTTCTATTCTGCGCTTATGTTTACTTCACATAATGTTGGTTTACATTTTTTCAAATACTTACCATTTATATTTAATGTACGTTTTTCAGAGGTTAACTCTTCAATTTCATATGCGCCATTAGAACATATTTGTGAAATTTTAAAAGGACATTCCCAGTTGGGTGACCATTTTCCTAAAATCCTATCTTTTCGATCCATAGGCAGAATGGTTTTCCAAACTAAATCTCCAATATTAAAGGTTTTAGACTTAACCTTTTTGTTATAAGCTTTGGCTACTTTCTCTTTTTGATGAGTTAACTTTTCCAAAGCTCTTATTCTTTCTTCATCTAAATCAACTAATTCATCTAACATCATGTTCCAATAGTGGTCATTTGGTATTTCCATTTGCCTTTGGATTCGAATTGATTGCAAATGTATTTCGGCTGGTACAACTGCGTCGTGACCATATGTTAAACGAAAGGGAGTAGTATTAGTTGATTCTTTTGGAGAATTTCTACATGCCCACAATACTTGATCTAAAGTATTGTTCCAATTTCTAGGTTTTTGGGCAATGTGTTTTTTAATTAAACCAATAAGAATTTTATTGGCTGCTTCGACCTGACCATTTGCTTGTGCATAGTATGGTGTCGAAGTTAGCAAACGAAAACCGTTTTTCTTTGCAAACTCTTGCATTTTTCGACCAGTAAAAACTGAGCCTTGATCAGTAGTGATAGTTTCAAGAATTCCAAACCTATAGATAATATATTTTTGGATAAAACTGATCACTGCTTCTTGGTCTACATTTTGCATGGGTATTGCCTCAATCCATTTTGTAAAATAATCTACTCCAACTATGATATATCTTTGATTTTTTGATGAAGCAGGTTTTATTTCACCAATTAAATCTAAAGCCCATCCTCTGAATGACCATGGTTTTAATAATGGAATGTAATTCATTTGCAGGCACATGTTGTATTCCTGCATGTTTTTGACAATCTTGGCAATCCTTCGCAAATTCTATGCAATCTTTTAACATGGAAGGCCAATACAAACCTTGTCGAAAGAGTAACCATTTAATTTTATGACCTGCTTGGTGAGATCCACAAGCTCCACTATGTGTTTCAGAGATGGCTACATAAGCTTCTGATTCATTTAAAAATTTAAGTAGGACTCCTTCAAAAGTCTTTTTAAACAAATTATCTCCAATAATGACATAGCTTAAAGCTCTATATTTGATCTTTCGAGCAGTATCACTTGTTGAATTTTGTAAGTAATCTACAATTGGTTTTCCCCAATCAGTGTTTGTTAAATTGTCAATTGCCAAAATTTGAAAATTTTCTTCTTCATGACATTCACTATCAATGATTTCTTGTGGTATATTTGCCCCCACAAGTTTTGGCATTGACAAGTTTGGCAATAATAAATCATTAGATACCAATTTTTCTTTGATTTCGATTAATTCATATAATTGTTCTTTTGACACTTTGTATCCTGAAGCAATTTGAGCTAAGTCATTTGCTTCTTGATTTTGCAATCGAGGAACATGTTCGAAATCAACAGTATCGAAACAACGTAAAAGTTGACTTGCAGTTTCGAAATACTTGACAAGGTGTTCTTTCACACATTTATATTCTTGTGTTAATTGTTTCAATACTAATTCTGAATCTCCTTTTATTTGTATGTTCCTTGCCCCCAAGTCTATTAAAATTTCTAGACCTGCTATTAAAGCTTCATATTCAGCTTCATTGTTTGAACAAAGACCATTTATTTTATACTTGAATTTAGTTGGGATTTTTAATGGTGAAATAATCAATATCCCAATTCCAGTTCCAAACTTGTGTTTAGAACCATCAAAGTATAGGATCCAAGGCTGAACATCTACAACTTCTTGTGTTGATTCGATCATAGAATGATCAACTATAAAATCAGCCACTATTTGACCTTTTACTGCTTTTAACGGTTTATATGTTAAAGAATACTCAGTTAAGGCCAATGCCCATTTTCCAATTCTACTATGTAAAACTGGCTTTAATAACATATGCTTAATAACATCAAAGTGAGAATAGACATAAACTTCAATAGGCTTTATATAATGCTTAAGTTTCATACAAGAAAAATATAAACACAAACATAATTTTTCTATAGCATTATATCTAGTTTCAGCATCATTTAGAACCCTACTTAAATAATATATGGCTCTTTCATCTCCATTTTCATCTTCTTGAGCAAGCATGCTACCAATGGTTGAATCAGATGCTGAAATATACAACTTCATAAATTTGTTTCGAATGGGAGACATTAATATTGGAGGTTTCGAAAGATACAACTTGATATCTTCAAAAGCCTTTTGGTGATTTGCTTCCCATTTGAAAATATCATCTTTCTTTAATCTAAGTAGTGGTGAAAAAGGTTGAGATTTACCACTTAGATTCGAAATGAATCTTCTTAAGAAATTGATTTTTCCAAGCAGAGATTGAAGTTGTTTTTTTGTAGTTGGAGGTCGTGTCTCCATTATTGCCTTTGTCTTATTCTGATTTATTTCAATGCCCTTCTTATGTACAACAAAGCCAAGGAAATCTCCTGCATGCACACAGAAAGCACATTTTAGTGGATTCATTTTTAATCCACATTGTCTCATTCTTTCGAATGATTTCCTAAGATGTTCCAGATGGCCATCATCAGATGAAGACTTGATAACAATGTCATCTATATATACTTGCATAAAATTATCAATAAAATCATGAAAAATCAAATTCATTGCTCTTTGATATGTAGCCCCAGCATTTTTTAAACCAAAAGACATTACTACCCATTCATAAGTTCCTAATGCTCCTGGGCATCGAAAAGCAGTTTTATGAATATCTTCTTCAGCAATAAAAATTTGATTATAACCTGAATAACCATCTAACATACTTAAATATTCGAAACCTGCTGCTGAATCAATTAGCATTTCTGCTACAGGCATAGGGTATTCATCTTTTGGTGTAGCATTATTTAAGTCTCGAAAATCAATACATACTCTAAGAGTTCCATTCTTTTTAATTACAGGTACTATATTTGCTAACCATTGGACGTACCTGGCAGTTCGAATGAACTTGCTTCTCAGCAGCCTTTCGATTTCACCTTTTATTTTGGACATTACTTTGAAGGTGCGTCACACAATTAACTTATGGCGTTAAGAATGATGAAGGAGTAAATGAGAGAGTGAGAGAGAGAAGAACACACAACAATTTATAATGGTTCCCCTCACAAATTGAGAGTACTCCAGTCCCCTTGTTTCCAAGAGAGTTTCACTATAATCACAAGGATTACAATAGTTTCTCAAGCACACAAGCTTAAGACTTCCTGCTCTTAGTCACACAAGACATAGAGACTTTCTTGCTCTGATCACACAAGATCAAAGACTTCCTTGCTAAAGCACACAAGCTTGAGACTTCCTGCTCTAAGTCACACAAGACAGAGAGACTTCCTTGCTCTGATCACACAAGATCAGAGGCTTCCTTGCTCAAGCACTTAGGCTCAAGACTTCATGCTCTAATCACTAAGATTGAGACTTACGTGCTTCTACACTAAGCAGAAGACTTTCTTGCTTCTACACTAAGCAGAAGACTTACTACTAACTTAAGAGCTTAAAACTTATTACAAACATAATAACTTCAGAGGCTCTAAGCTAGTTTCTATGCTCACTTCATTTGAGAGATATTATCTATTACAATTCAAATTCTCACTTTCTTCTGAGAGATTTTATCTAATGGTGAACGCTAGTCATCAATTCTTTCTTTGGCATATTTATATGAGTTGAGAAAGACATTGAGACGTTGGAGAAATTCCCGTTGTAAATTGGACAGCTGTAGACTTTGAAGATCCATTGAGTAAAGCCACGTCTTCCTTTGCAGAGAAGCTTCACCTTTGCTGTTTGTCCAATAGTACAGTTATAAGGTACAACTAGCTCCTAGAGAGAGGGATCACATCCTTTGTGACCGTTGCAATTTAGTTGACCTTAGAACAAGTCATCAGGTTTGATAAGTTGTAGTTGATGTAGCCCTCTGATGACTGGGAATTCCTTTACTTCTGATGAACCTTTGATAACTTGGAGTCTGATTGGTCTTTGAATGGTTGGCCTCTGATAGTCCTTCGCAATTCAGCTTCTGAACGTCTTCATCCTCTGAATGACTCATGACTAGCAGACAGCCTCTGAACTCTTGTAGGCCTTTGAACATCCTTGAGCTTCTAAACTCCTCTGAGTTCCTGAACAGCTTTAGACGTTTTGATCTACTTGGAGCTTCTGAACTTTGTATAGCTTCTGACCACGTTGTAGCATCTGAACTCTTTTAGAGTTTAAATATTCAGACTTCCATTGGTTTCATCAGAGTTTAAATTAAGTGTGCTCTTGATTAAACGTTGAATTCTCCTGCACTTAATTTAAACATTAGTACCATCAATTTTCCATTTAATACTTTGTTATCATCAAAACCTAAGGGTGTGTATTAACACATATTTTGTTCCAACAATCTCCCCCTTTTTGATGATGACAAATACAAGTATTAAATACAATTGTTGTTGATAAAAATCAGCTATGTTGACATTAGGCTTCTGAGTTTTGCAAGCTCCCTCTAAGTCTGATAACCCATAGGGTTAGGTTTGTAAGCTCCCCCTATTTTGTATCCATAGTTAATTTTAATCAGTTTCAGAAATACTTTATTATATGACTTAAATTATTCATATTTCACTATGTAAAGAACAAGGTTTGCAAGCTTCTTCTTTCCATAGTGTGATAATCTTTGAGTAAAGTTGCACCCTTACTCAAGAACTAACTATGAATAATAAACTTCAATTAATAAATGCATTCTCCTTGAAATTAAGCCCTTAATGCAGATGCAAGATGAAGCAATATTTAAATTGAATGACAAAATAGGATCAAAGGTGCTTAGAGACTTCTACATACACACTTGGTTCTGATGGTTATCATTAACAGCTTCAGAGTTCAAAATATTTTCAAACAGTTCAGAGCTTTAAAAACATTTTCAAAGAAAATAGCTCAGAGTCTGAACAAAAATTTGAAAACAGTTCAGAGCTCTTTAGTACAATATTTTGAAATCCTCAAAGATCAGATTGTCATAACAAAGCATGTACCTCATGCTACTATTTTGACCACTCTCCTACGTTCTCTCTCTGAAGCACTACAAGGCCCTAAAAAGCCAAGTAATTTCGCTTCTTCCAACAATTGATTTACCAATATTCTTTCTCCCCCTTTTGTCATTATCAAAAAGGTAATATAAGCAATTAATAGAAATTCAACTTTCAATGCCGTCAAATCAGGAGTGGTTGAACACATTTAATACTCCGCTATTGAATTATGCTAATAAAAGGAGAGAGATACCTAGTCATTTTACTCACACAGAATGATCTTCGGTTATTGATAGATCTCTTGAGAGAAAAAATGAAACGCTCAGAGAAGAAGAAAGTAGTTTCAGTGAGAGTCAGTCAAGATAGGAGAAAACATAAGAAGAAACCAATGGAAACAAAGCCAGTGTCCTTTACAGAAGAACTCAGTTCAGAGTCTGAAGAGAAATCTTTGGACTCTGACTGTTTTAAGTTCTAAAGACATATCTTCCTGAAGAAAATCAAACTGAAGTTCGAGGCTCTAGAGGGGTATGAGTCTCTTCCTGAGGAAAACCAAAATGATGCATTAGAACCGTTTTCTTCAAGAAGGACTGTGGGTTGAATGGCTTAAGCCAAAAGCTCAACCTTCCCCCTCTTCAAAGGTCATGTAGGCATGTAGCCATAAATATGACCTTTGAGAGCAACTAGAAGATAGTTCTTAGAAAAAATAGTCTTGTAACCCAGAACTTATGTTCTTAATGAAATAAGATTCATTATTTTGGCTTGTTTAGTTTTGATTTCTGATTTATATTACTTCTCTTGTTATGTGATTTCAATCCTTAAGGTTAACCAATAAAAAAAAATTAATTGTTTGTAAGAAAATTAACTTTAATTAAGAAGATAAACAGTTTTTAGCGGTTTAAGATAACAACACTTGAATTATCATACCATGAATAAATATTTCAGATCAGCACAAAGAAATTACAGAAACATACATAGATATGATCTTAATTCTATCAATGTGCCTAACAAAATATTAATCAAGATATTCATTTTAAGCAAACAAGGAGATCCTAGGATGTTGATTGGGGTTGGTTACAAAGATAAGATAGGATTCTCAAGATTTCCTTCTGTTTGGCATTTACTACCTCCATCAGCTCTCTGCCTCTCCATGCCTTTTCATTTCTGCCCTAAGGTCTTCAATTTCAGCCTCATACAGAGGGTTTCGGATGTGCACTTGATTTGCTCCGAGATTATCCACAATAGGCTCATTCAGTCTTTCCTCAAGTGATGCTATCTCTTCCATTAGATTTTGCTCATCACTTGTTCTTACAGAAGAGGATCCAGGTTGATTCCTCTCTGTGTCCTTTTGAATATGAATGACCTCTTCAACCATTGCTTCATTTCCTCTGTTACTCCTCATTTGTTCTTCAATACCGGCCTCTTGGAGACTGTGCAGCTTCTTTAGCAATTCTTCAGTTAAGCTTATCCATTGTGCAATATGGTTAGATGAAGGCATGTCAACCTGTCTTAACACAGAAAGACCATGTATTTGTCTTATCAAACCATTGCATTCACTCAAGACATCAGGGTTTATGAAATTGGTTTGAGGAGGGTCAGAGTTTGAGGGTGTGTTGAGGTGAATTTGATTGAGGTTCTTTTTGGTTTATATCACAGTCATATACTGAAGATATCCCAATTTCTTGGAGTATCTCAGCAGACTGATCATGTTGATTGGTTGGCTGTATGGTTTGATCAGTTTGACCAAGGAACCTTGCTTGAACATTTGTTAATTCTTTGATCATTTCATCAACATGTTCTTTGGTTAATAGGTTTGAGTTTTCATTTGGTTGGAGTACTTCAGTGTGTACTGACTCATGAGAATCAGTAGCAGTCACTTTAGCATATGAGTTGGTTTGGTGTTCAAGGTTTGTTTGAGGTGTAGAATGTGAGTGAACAGGTTGAGGTGCAGTATGTGGCTTAGCTTGTATGGTTGTTTGTATGAATGGTTCTGGATGAACAGGTCCTGGTACAGATTTTCTTAGAGAAAAACTGTCTTCAAGACTTGTTTGAGTAGTGTTTGGAGTGGGGTTCTGAGTTTGTTCAGAAATTGACAGAGGGTTCTGAACACCAGTCGTGGTGACTTGTTGATGAGGTAGTTCACCTCCTAGGTGTTCTTCAAGGAATAGTAGAGGTGAATTATGAGTTGGGTTGGAGATTTGTTTGGTTGAGAGTCTTTAGTGTTTACAGTAGCAGAGTCAGACACTAACACTCTACCTGAATCTTTCAAGATTGATCCTTCAGCAGCTTTCTTCTTTGGCTTCTTAGTAAGTCTCTTTAGTCTAACACTTATAGGTTCATCATCAAAGTCACTTTCTTCTTCTTGAATCATTTCCCTAGATGATTCATCAGACTTGATTTGAGTCCTTCCTTTCCTATCTTTCCTTGCAGCTTCATTCTTTTCATTCTTAATCTTCACCAGTCTCTTCCTTTTCTTCTTCAATCCTTCCTCTTAAATCTCAAGCCCTTCACCTTGACTTTCTAGCAATAGAACATATTGATTAACAATACCATTTGAGAGAACAGGTATATCAATCTTATGTCTTTTTATTATTGAGTCCTCTGAGTGAGAGAGAAGTTCAAAAGGATCAGAGGGTATCATCTCTTTTCCAGCTAGTAAGTTCATGTTGGAGAGAGTGTGAGCTGAGATTGTAGAGGCTCTGATTTCCCTAATCAGATTGTCATGTCCAGTAGCTTTAATTACATCTATCACACCACATTGATAGAAGATTTCACTAAGGATTCTTGGATAGATGACATGAATATTTGGCTTGGATTGTTTTTGAGTAGCATTGACAGCTTTACACAGGTGATTGAAGATATACTTAGTCCAATTTAGTTGATATCCTTTAGTGAGATAGTAGATAAAGTATCTATGATCCCACGAAAGTTGATCAGAGCTTCCACTTCTTGGAAAGATTGATCCTAGCAGGATTCTGGCTAAGAGTTTCTGAGTTGTCTTCAAATCACCACTTCTGTTGCTCTCACAAGTTTTCCCTTCTTCATAACACATATTTGTCATATCACTTAAACATCCTGTGTTCTTTGCTTCAACAGCACTGAAGGCATTGAATTTTCCTTCATTGGGAATTTGAAGAATACCGGCCAAGTTTGATTGAGTCAAAACTACTTCAAAGCCACACACTACTGACCTAATTTCTTCTTCTTTTACTTCTCTTAGACCTAATTCGGCTGGAGTCTTGTCCTTGTTCTCAGGTTTTGAATTCCTTAAGACACCAACTTCTCTATTGTAGTCTTCCAAGGTTACTACCTTGCTTCTCACCCATAAATCTTTAAAAAGCGTAGGTAGATTGGACCATTTAGAATCTTTATGTATCTACCACCTCCATTTTGGTCAGAGAAGAACTTCTCAACATTGTGTTGATTTACCTTAAGACTTTCAAAATCAACTGGTTGTTCCATAACCAAGTTGAGTGATTTTCCTTTTATGTCGAGCGATCTTTCTTTGCTAAAAACCCCAGAGCAGTTGATGATATTGACTGCTAAATCCCTTGGAAACAAAAGCGAAACAGAAGAGGTTGATGAGGTAGAGGTTTCCATCTCAGAAGTTAGGGTTTGTGAATTTTCTAATTGTAGAGAGAAGAGAGTTGTTTTCGTTTTGAAAGAGAGTAATGTGATAGTGTAAAGTGTGCAAGTGTTTATTGATTTTGATTAAAGCAGCAAGACAAATTAAAACATACACAAAAAATAAAACAAACTCATCATTAACTGTTTTAAACCAATCAGAAGGTGTGTACGTGTTGTCTATTTAGCGCCAAAATGTTTTAGTAAAAATACTTAAATGTTTCCAATTCATTTTGTATTCAGAGGCTTAACCATCAGAGGTTGAAACGTTTCTCAGAGTCTGAGATTCTTCAGATGCTGAAACCTGAAGAACTTCAGAGGCTGAAAAACAAGTCTTTCAGGACACAAGAAAATATGTTCAGACAGGATTTTTCAAGGTTTTTAGTACTGAACAATGTGTATCCTGAGAAGACATTTTCAAACCTTTGAGAGTTATTCCTCTGAATATGTCATTCAGGAGTTAAGCATTCTTACCTTGCATTGAAGCTTTCTTGATTAGGTGTAGTCAGAGTCATAGCCTGAGCAATCACTCCACCACACTGAGTTGTTATCATCTTCAAAGCAAGCTTCAAGTTCTTCATGCTTCCTCCTGCTCCTTATGTACTCCTCTTCATCTTCTTCTCCATCTGACTCTTCAAGAATGTGCCTTCTACGCACAATTGCTCTTCTTCCATTCACAGTCACATGCATCCATATGATTGGAAGGTTCAGAGTCTTAGTTTCACCTGCAATCAAGTAAACAATTTTGTCTCTTGGTACCCACTTGCTTGAGGGTCCTAGACTGTTAGTTGCCAAATCTTCATCCTCCATTTGTTTCATCTGAGTGCTATCAGATACAAATGTAGTGTAAAGATTTGGAAGTGAGAAGCTTCCATCAATAACTGATGAGCTTGGTTCCTCTAGTGTTTTACTACTAGAGTATCCAATCCCATTAGTATTGTTGGTCTTAAGGTTGCAAAGCATGGAAACAATTTTATTTTGATCAGCATCTATGTTACAGTACTCTTTGAGAGCCAGAGAGTGCTCAAAGGGTTTGTAACATATAGCACAATCATTCTCAAGGTCTTTTGTTTTAATAAAATCTCTTTGAACAGGTCCTTCAGATTGATTTGCTTGCTTACTTAAATTCTCATAGTCTGCTTTAAGCTTTTTATACTTCTGCTAACTATTAGAGAGTTTAAGTAAGGTCTTATTAAGATGCTTGATCAATTTAGCTTTGGAAAGACGAGAATATACCTGATTTATTGTTCTCTGGATACTTTCTTTCCTCTCAGGTTCTGAGTTTTCATCAGAACCTGAGTCTTCAGAGTCTAAGCCATCTTCAAAACTTGATCCTTCAGCTCTTGGAGCTCTTTCAGACTCATCTTCAGAGAAGTTGTCTAGTACATCCCATGTTGTCATTCCTTTAGCCAGTCTTCCTCCATTTTTCTTGAAGTTGTACCATCTTTGAATTTTTCTTGAAAACCTTTCAAGATACTCTTCATCAGGTTCTTCAACAAGATCTTCATGCTCCATTGCTTGCTTTCCTTTCCTTGCTGCTTCTGCTTCTTCACGGTTCAACTCTTGCATATCCTTCAGAGCCAATTCATGGACTCTGAGTAAATCAATCAATGATTCAGGACTCATTGAATTGATGTCTTCATTTTCCTCTATAGTATTTGGAATTTCATTCCAGTTCAGAGACAAACTTCTCAGCAACTTGCTTACAAGCTATTTGTTGCTGAGTTTGTTGTTGTGCTCTTCAAGTTTGCTTGTTATAGCTTGAAACCTTATGTTCATTTTCTCAATGCTCTCATTTTCCTCCATCCTAAACTCCTCATATTGATCCAACAAGCCATTTACTGTTGCCCACTGAATGCTTTCATTATCATCACTAATGAGGCAAAGAGTAGTAGCTGTAGAATCAATACTAGAAGTTTGATTAGCCCCTGATGTGGAAGGATTTTGATTGTTGCTCAGATCTTTATTTAAGCTCAGTTCATCTTCAAATTTCTTGCTAAGATCAGCAACTTGTTGATATAGCTTCTGCTTCCACTCATCCATGTTTTGAGCCATGGAGGTTTTCTCCTTTGGATCTTGACTGTCTCACGGTTAAGTGATTTACCAACAGAACCGGAGCTCTGATACCAATTGAAGGTGCGTGGAGAAAACACAAGAAGGGGGGGTTGAATTGTGTTTTGGATATTTAAAAACTTTCCAAGATATTTAAATCTTTTCAGAGTCTTTAAAGCACAGCGGATTATTCACACAATGAACTTATGGCGTTAAGAATGATGAAGGAGTAAATGAGAGAGTGAGAGAGAGAAGAACACACAACAATTTATACTGGTTCCCCTCACAAATTGAGAGTACTCCAGTCCCCTTGTTTCCAAGAGAGTTTCACTATAATCACAAGGATTACAATAGTTGCTCAAGCACACAAGCTTAAGACTTCCTGCTCTTAGTCACACAAGACATAGAGACTTTCTTGCTCTGATCACACAAGATCAAAGACTTCCTTGCTCAAGCACACAAGCTTGAGACTTCCTGCTCTAAGTCACACAAGACAGAGAGACTTCCTTGCTCTGATCACACAAGATCAGAGGCTTCCTTGCTCAAGCACTCAGGCTCAAGACTTCATGCTCTAATCACTAAGATTGAGACTTACGTGCTTCTACACTAAGGAGAAGACTTTCTTGCTTCTACACTAAGCAGAAGACTTACTACTAACTTAAGAGCTTAAAACTTATTACAAACATAATAACTTCAGAGGCTCTAAGCTAGTTTCTATGCTCACTTCATTTGAGAGATATTATCTATTACAATTCAAATTCTCACTTTCTTCTGAGAGATTTTATCTAATGGTGAGCGCTAGTCATCAATTCTTTCTTTGGCATATTTATATGAGTTGAGAAAGACATTGAGACGTTGGAGAAATTCCCGTTGTAATTTGGATAGCTGTAGACTTTGAAGATCCGTTGAGTAAAGCCACGTCTTCCTTTGCAGAGAAGCTTCACCTTTGCTGTTTGTCCAATAGTACAGTTATAAGGTACAACTAGCTCCTAGAGAGAGGGATCACATCCTTTGTGACCGTTGCAATTTAGTTGAGCTTAGAACAAGTCATCAGGCTTGATAAGTTGTAGTTGATGTAGCCCTCTGATGACTGGGAATTCATTTGCTTCTGATGAACCTTTGATAACTTGGAGTCTGATTGGTCTTTGAATGGTTGGCCTCTAATAGTCCTTCGCAATTCAGCTTCTGAACGTCTTCATCCTCTGAATGACTCATGACTAGCAGACAGCCTCTGAACTCTTGTAGGCCTCTGAACATCCTTGAGCTTCTAAACTCCTCTGAGTTCCTGAACAGCTTCAGACGTTCTGATCTACTTTGAGCTTCTGAACTTTGTATAGCTTCTGACCACGTTGTAGCATCTGAACTCTTTCAGAGTCTTAAATATTCAGACTTCCATTGGCTTCATCAGAGTTTAAATTAAGTGTTCTCTTGATTAAACGTTGAATTCTCCTGCACTTAATTTAAACATTAGTACCATCAATTGTCCATTTAATACTTTGTTATCATCAAAACCTATGGGTGTGTATTAACACATATTTTGTTCCAACATACTTCTGGTGCGAACCTCCTTGGTAATTGTTTGACTGGTTTCTTTTCTGGTTTTAAGGGTAACCTGTGTTCTACCAGCTCTTTGCTTAAACCAGGCATTTCGTTGTAGTCCCAGGCAAAACAATCTTTTTATTCCTGAAGGAGTTCGACCAATTTTTTCCTGAAATCAGAATTGATATTAGCACTGATATAAGTTGGTCTTTTTGTCAAACCATCTCCAATATATATTTCTTGCAATGTGTCTTGGGCCTGCATTTTATGATTCATATTTGAAGGATCTTTTTCGAAACCCAAAGGTTCGTCATCATAAATGCAATCTAAGTTTTGCAAGTTTGGCGTATTACTGCCATTTTCAAGGTCACTGGCTTTATTAGCCATTTTTTGAGAAACATTGGCTTCAAAAGCCATATTTTCTTTCATTGCTACAGCTTCTAGTGCCGTATTTAATCTATTTCCGGCCATGTAAGCCGAAATTCTTGCCCATGGGGTGGGCTCAGTCATGAGGATAGTAGAATTCACAATCCCATCTAGATGGTGGAATTACTCCATCTTCAGAGGAATCATGGTCTATTTCCTCTCTTCTCCAACAGAATCCATGAGTTGGGTGGAGTTTTACAGAGTGGTAAACATTCTCAGAAACCACTTTATCAAAAGCAACATCTTTATCGCCGCATGGTGCAATCAAAGCAAGGTTCTTGTCGAAAGTCTGCTTTGTTATGTGACATTGTTTAGAAAGATAGTAGCTTTGATCTGCTTCTACATATTCTACAATGCCATCATCTCTCCATATAGCCAAGTTTTGATGCAGAGTCGAAGGCACTGCCCCCACTCCATGAATCCATTCTCTTCCTAGAAGAAGATTGAAATTTGCTTTGGATTCGACTACCAAAAATAAAGTTGGCCTTACTGTACTCCCAATGGCAACTTCAACTTGGAGAGCTCCCCAAGAGTGACCACTTTTTCCTTCGTAGTTCGAAAGGACTATATTGTGAGAAATAAGATCAGTGTCATATTTCCCAATTTTCTCCATTAATGAAGAAGGCATCAGATTCACAGCTGCTCCTCCATCAATCAGAACCTTATTTACACCAACATTGTTGACTTTTGCTCTGACAAACAAAGGTTTAAGGTGATTTTTTATCCCCTCATCAGGCTTTGCAAAGTTGGCGCATTGTTCTTCGATGCATCCATTATTCATCACATAGTAACAAACTGGTTTAACATCAACCAGTGGTGGTTCGTAACAATCCCCCTCTCGATCAGAGAAAGACCACACATCAAATTCGCGTGGTAGAATAGATACCACATTACAAACCACATCGAACTCATTTTCTGACCCAAAGTCATCGTCCTCACCATCAAAACATTCCTCTTCATTTATTTTTTCATCACATTTTTCTGGGATGTTTGGTTGGGAGATTCTTTCGATTACAGGCCTCTTGCCTTTTTCTTCAATTTTGATTTCTTTAAAATTGTTCTGCTTTGGAATATGTTGAACCTTTTGTTTCTTCTGGTGTTGGAACCTACGCCATTGTGTTCTAGTCATTGGATTTTTACCCTTATAATTATTTTTATAAGAATATTTATTGGCATTACTTGCCACGTTAGAATGACTACCAGTTTTCCAAACCTTACTAGAACTTCCTTGATGCTCGACTCTCTTGTCGAAAGCTGCATATCTACCATGTCCCCATTGACCTATGGGTATTTTTGTTGATGGTAAGAAAGTTTATTTTCGACCAATCCTTTCACGAATCGAAGGATTTGTCATTATAGTCTTTCCTCTATTAGGTTGTTGTTTGGTCCACTATTGAAGTTCAGTCTTCTGTTTGGACCATTAAACTTTGGTTTTACATAAGGCAGATAATTCTCGAGGCCTGCAGTAGCCTCTTTATCGCATACAGCACTACACCTTGGACATAGCATGACTTGATGATTTTTTGCTTTGCATTTCATGAGAAAATCAAGCAAATCCTCTTCAGCTTTAGGGTAAACCACTTTAATCTTCTCGATATACTCCTCTTCTGGGATTGATTCGAGTGTAGTGACTTCCATGGCTTCGACCATCATACATTCATAGGGTTCAGCAAAAGAAGTCTCAGCAATTTGAAGAGGGTCAGTATCCACCTTCATTGGAGACTTCGATTTTTCATCAAACTTCAATCTCCCTTCATTCAGTGCCTTTTGAACAAGATCCCTGAAAAGGACACATTGAGATGTTTTATGACCCACAAAATTATGAAATTTGCAATAACCTCTCTTTTTTCTTTGTTCTAAAGGAGGAACCTTTAAACCTTTTTGAACAATTATTTGGCCATCATTAACCAATAGATCAAAGATTTCATCACACTTAGTAATATCAAATGTGTAGGTTTTTGCAACATATTTATCATTTTTGGGTTCACTAGGATTCTTTTCATTAGATGGCTTTAGTAATTTACACATATAAGGAGGGCCTGGTTTTAACTCAGCCACATCTATTTCATTATTTTCAATATCTTCATAATCAAAAATAGTTTCATTATCACTATCATAAGTTTCTATATAAGCAACTTTCTCTTTTTTGTGAAACTTATATGTTCTGGCCTTTTCGATTTTAAGCCTTTCGACTTGTCGAACTCTATCAGCCAACTGTGACATATCCCTTAGATACTGGGTATCTAACTTCTTTCTAATTGAATAATCGAGACCACCAGTGGCCATTTCGACTAATTCATGTTCAGGGATTTGTGTAAAACATCTTGCCTTAAGAATCCTAAATCTATTAAGATATTCATCAGTAGACTCTGGTAACTTACGCTTAACACTAGCCAATTCTTTAAGGCTAATTTTAGTTTGACCCATGTAAAATTGTTCATGAAACAACCTTTCTAATTGGGTCCAATGATGAATCGAATGGGGGGGAAGAGTTGTGAACCAAGTGAAAGCATTTTTGGTCAGAGAATTTGGAAAAAATTTCATTCTCAAATTCTCATTATTTGCTAAATCCCCACATTCTACTAAATATCGAGCAATATGCTCGACAGTAGATTCATTAGTATCCCCAGAAAACTTTGTTAACTTAGGAGTTTTCCAATTTCTGGGCAATTCAGTTTGGAGCACAAATTCTGACAAAGCAGATACAAAATTAGGCCTATGTAAACCAACATTAAGGCCATTTTGTGCAAGAATATTTTCGACCAAATGGGCCAAATTATTCTGTCCAGCAAAATTGTTTTGTTGGACATTTCTAACCACTTCGTCAGCGTTCTGGTTTCGATTTACCAATATTACCCCTTGGTTTTGATCTAGGACATTTTGATTTAGTGGCTGTTGAGCCACTGAGATTGGATCTTGCCTAGGATTAGCATTCATTATAATATTTGGCAATGGGTCTGGCCTTTGGTTAACATTTTCGATTACATTGGGTAATGGTCCATTTTGACCATTAGGCACTACGTCATTTGGAACATTTGGTGCCCCAAAGAAATCTGCCATTCTTCCCATTTGATTGGCTAATAATTGATAGCTATTGTTTGTAGTTTGTATCAATGGGTTAAACACTGTCCCAATTTGTTGTGTTAACATATTAACCATTTCATGATTACTTTCATCCATTTGTTGTCTAAGAGACATCATAGATGTATTAGTCAAGTTTTGGGGTATAACTCTACCATGATTTCCCACTGTCGAAGTTGAAGGGGAAAACATATTTGGTACTTCATTATTAGAATTGTGAAGACCAAACATTAAAGATGTAGGCATGCCAAATGGGGGTTCATTATTTGGCAATCGAAATGGACGTAAAGGACTCCTATGGTCACCATTCATTGGTTGTGAGGGGTTTCCTCCTCCTACATGTACAGATGGTGACGAAATCGAAGGAGCAGTCGTCATATTCGTCATTTGAGCAGTTGCTCCTATTTGCTCCAATATTACAGAAGGACCACTTGAACCTATTTGGTTCGAATTTTGGTTAAGGGTTGTAGACCCATTCCCAGCACCTATATTGGCATTGCTACTAGAAGGTTGTGATGGTTGTCCCTCTGGATTTGAATTTATGTTTAGACTAGTTGATGGTCTAACCATTTTCTTACGAGTTTTATAATTTTCGAAATTTGGTAAAAATTTACCACTTCTCAATTGCATACAAAACAAAGATTTTTATTGGTTTTTGTAATTTTTCTAAAGACAGAAAAAGAAAAACTGAAAACGAATCAACAAAATTTTAAAGACAAATGCACAAAACCTGTCTCACTGGGCGTGCCAATTTGTTTACACTGATTTTTGGTAAACAACCGCTAGTTTATTTACTGGTAAGATCAACTAGTAAATCTTGGGACATGTTTGTGCATTTTGGGATTAGAGAACATTTAATGTTCATGATTTTAGAAATCTTATTAAAGAAACTTGAATTTAAAGGCATGTTCATGTAAATAAATAAAAAACGAAATAAAGTACTTCGAATAAAAAGATTTGCAGAAAAGTAAACTTTGCAGAAAACTTTAAAATGAATTTAAAAGATACATGCAAAATTCATTCGAATGAATGAATTGTGTAAAATAATGATAAAGTAAAGATTTTTAGACAATGAATTGCATTCAAATGTAAATGTTTACAAGGAATAAGAAATGGTACACAGAATCATATATTTCCTTTGTTTCGCTCATTTCGCTCGAACGCTTGGGTACTCTGAGTTTTGTAAGGATTTTATTATGTGAATTTGTGACCCTGATTTTGACTACAAAGTACATATATATAGACTTCCTATCTCAACTGCTATGTAACGGTTGCAATTTGACCGGTTGACGCGTGTCTTTGCCTTATGCGCTGTCTTCAGTATTTTGAAACGTTGAATTCGTTGCTAGTAATCGAAATCGAAGTAAGGATGAACCTTTTTGGAAATATTTGAAAATACTAAGTTTTCCTATGAAATCGAAATCTCTTTCGATACACCAAATGATTTCGATTTGTATTAAAATCGAATCAAAAGAAAAACCTTTGACAAGACTTTATTAATTTCTAAATATATTATCAGTATATATTTAAACAATTAATTCATCTTTATTTCATATTTTGTTTCAAACAAAAATATGGAGTAACACTATCTTTTATAATTATTTCTACTCATATATTAGTACAAGTGTCTATCTTTTATATTTTATACGGGGGACGTATATTTCTACTCACATATTAATATTCATGTCTTTTTGATAAATTTTACATGAATCTATTTCTACTAATATAATTACAAGTGTCTATTTTTTGTTTATAATTTCTACGCAACCCTACATTATTAATTTCATAACGGGACTAATTTCGTACTATATAATATTATCTCTACGATAAAAAAATCGCGACCCGTGCGTACGCACGGGTATTATGCTAGTGAGAAATTAAATAAGGATTTGAATTACTTAAATCAAATAAAAATATAGGGTGTTACAAGAAGCACCACGAGCACGGCCACATCCACGCTCACCACGCCCATTATTTGTGACCTTCAATGCTTGTTCTTCATCTTTATTACTCTGACTCTTCATTCGATTCCTCAATCGAACACACCACATAGTTGAATTTCAATGTTAAAGAACGCAAGAAATCTCTCTACAACGGTGGTTTGCCCCAATTTTTCACCTTGAGCAGTCATCTTGTTGGCAATAGTTCTTGTAAAGTATTCATCAATAGACTCACCTTCTTTCATGGTAAGAATCTCAAACTCTTTGCGAAGAGTTTGTAATTGAGCTCGTTTAACCTTGATGGATCCTTAATACTTCCTACCCATTGATTCCCAGATATCTCTCGCGGCGTCTTTAACAATAGCTAGGTGTCATTTCCAGATATCTTCCTACCCAAGCATAGGTGCACCTCGCGGCAGGCGCGGGCCTAACATTAATAAGCAAACACAAGACACCTAACATATACAATGTCAAATTTTTGTGTATAAATAATTGCATAACTCAGTACATGAATTTCCTTCTTATCACCTGATTTGTTTCTACCAAATCAGTATAAAAAAATATATTTTCCATCATTGATTTAAGATTAGATGGTGTAATTCATCAATTAATGTGTGCAATCCAATTTATAAGTACTGAAGTGTTTTCAATTTTTAATAATGTTTTTTGTGACAAAAGTTTTAATAATATTTAAGTATGAGTATCTTTAGATTGCATTTGGCATGGTAGTAGCATATTCTTTGGCACAAGTGTCATTGCATACGCATGATCACTATCCAAAATAATCCCAAATAGATTTTGATGACAATCTTTTTATTGCACGTGACTTAATCCTGTATAAGATAACTCTTTCTGCCTCAAATTGATAAAACGATAACAATTCTTTATGGTATTATACGGCTAGTACTATCAGACACCAGGGACCAGTTTTCTATTAGTACTATCAAACAAGAACGTTCATAGAATCAAACAATTCTATTTGTTATCAATTTTTAAATAGAATCGAATGGAATGGTTCAACTTTTTTTTTTTTTTTTAATTGGTAAGATTACGGTTTGATTATTTGAGTTTTTTTTTTTTTTCCAGACATATTTATTATATGTGCTACATCAAATAATTACAAAGATAAACAGATAACATGTGCTGTTAATCTTTTATTTTAATTTATGTGAATTTATTTTATTTTTGTTTTTACTATCAGTATTCGGTCTCATGTATATTTTTTATTTTGTTTTTATTTTATTTTAATCAAATTCCTGAACTAAATACCAATTCCCCTAATCATTCCCTAGTGAATATCTTAACTACTTCATATTGAAGCCAAATCATGAGACATGCATATACAAATTTTAATTTACCTAACAGAAGAAGTGAAATTAGATCAAAATTAGGGCAGAACAAAACAGTGAAATCATAGGATCATGCGGTGAACATAGAAATCGACGAGAAACGGAAAAGAGAGAGAACACTTACATGATTTGGGGAAATCTGAAACTCGACGACGGAAGACGACGGCGGTGGATTGAAACTCGACGATGGAAGAACACGGCCGTAGATTGAAGCTCGGCGGTGGATCTGAAGTGTTTAGGGAAATTGAGAGAGAGAGATTTTGAAATTAAGAAGAAATTTCAACAATTTTGAGAGAGAGGAATAGAAATTGAGAGAGAGTGAAAATTTGGGAAAAAAAGAGAGGGGGAATGAAAATAGAAATGCGCATTTTGTTTCGTGGAAGATGATAGAGTAGAAAATAGAATAGGATTTTATTGGCCACGGTTAAAACCGTGGCAAACATCCATACTTACCCACAGTTATCATAAGCGTGGCTAAGAGACAGTGGCTAAAGAGCTGATTTTTTGTAGTGTATGTTTCAGAGATCAGTTTTGACAACAAATGATTCTAATTTTCTTCCAATTACAATTACCGAGGATCGAACGGTAGTCTTCCCTATTAAATCCAGCATTAATTACCGCTTGACTAATAATCGGTTCTTTTTCTTTATTCAAGATTTTAGAAACATACCATACATCCAATATTGTATACCATACTAAATAGAGAAAATTTACTTTAACTTCCTCCTCATATGACGAAGTCTATTAAAAAAGTTCGAAATGATTTCTATAATCTATGTTTAACAAGTTGTTGTCAATGTGAAAATTATATCGGTGAGCTCTCAGATTCAACCCACAAAATTTTTTATTCATTCAAAAAAAAAAAAGTAAACTTTAAAATGATATTATATTGTATTGAAAATATTTTATTTACACAAATTTTAAAAAGGTACATTATAATATTACATTGTATTTTTTTTTTTTTATGATAATAATATTACATTGTATTGAACATTTTAAAGGTCACCGTTGAAATGTTTTTTTAAAAAAACTCCATTTTAGTAGCGGTTTTTGAAATGTGAAAAATCCATTAGCTTAGTGAGTCCGCAAATTACCCAATCTTTGAGTCTCTTATCGATTAATGATATAATATATCGATATTAATAATAAAGTCCCTCGCTGAATTTTTGTGTGAATAAAGTAAAAAAAAATATATCAATACAAAATGAACAATTTCTATTTTTTCCAAAAGAACACACAAACTATTTTCAATTAAAAACAATTATTCTCTTTTTAGTATATATACATGAATAAAATCTAATTTTCTGATCATCTGTTTTGTATAAGTATTAGTTCAAAAATCAATTATTATGTACCAAAAAAAATATTATTTTAAAATAAGCAATTTAGTTTTTGATGACAACTTTATGTTTATTATAAAATAAAATTATTTTTATGTACCAAAAAAAATAAAAATTTGTGCCATATAATTTTCATATTTAGTTTTTTTTAATAATCCGTCTTAACTTTTTCTTAGTTTTGCCACTGCTGGCCACCAAACATGCCCTAATTGTTAAAGATATAATTTTGCATTTGCCAACTAACTTCTCTCCATTAAGTGGATGGCAAGTGGTGGTAGTACTAGTGGTGTGATCTCAGCTTCCTTTATTGTTCTTGATTTTAATCAAGTTGTGGTTCACTTTGGATTAAACTTTTTCTATTAAAATAAAACATCATGATTCATAAAGTGACACCTTCCACTAGAATGAAAATAAGTATTAATTAGTGGGTCTACTTGTCTTTTTCAATTGAGCTCAATCCAACCATTTATTAATTTTTTTTAACCCTTTAGTTTTTAGAGAAAGAATTCCTAATAATTCAGAGTTCGATCACGAGGTTAGTAAATTTGGCTAAAATATTATTCTATCCAAAAATCAAACTTAGATTATCTTAAAATCCATTATTTTAGTGAAACTCATTGATCAAATAAGCTCAATGAATTGATTTCAACCCAACCATTGTTGTTATTCACTAAACAACATTATTTAAGTAATGTGAGTGATATCTAACCCCGTGTCAACCATATCTATAAGAATACAATGTTCTATACTTCTATCTATAATATATCATATTCTATTGCTCAATTATTGGAATTAGAAAAAGACAAATTAAGGCACACAATGTGTCTCTATGCTATTGCTACGCGCTTGGAATAAACTAATCAAGATTTTTCATAGCAACAAATAAAATTTCATATGCAAAATTGGCCATACTATAAAACCCTCACAAAAGGCCACCACTCTACTTTCCGAGGTCAAAAGTCCCACAATGATAAAACGTTACAATATATATTTATTAGTGAAGTAATCTTTAATTTAGCAGTCAATTTTGTAAGATATTTTCAATTTAAATTATAATATAATATTATAGTTTATATAAAATCTGCTGAATCATTTTGCATCACTGCACCGTGCAAAATAATCTATATCTTCAAAATAATAATGTCCAAAAATATTTTGAAGAATATACATAAGTCGATTTTGTTAGAGTTAAACTAAGTTCAATCAAAATCATAAGATAATATCAGAGTTCATACAAAATCTGTTCGACCACCATGTGCATCTTTGCACTATGCAAGCGAATTTATATCCATAAAATAATAGTGTCCAAGAACAATTTGAAAAATTTGAACATTGATTTATTATTCTACTTATAAAATCTACAATTACATGAATTTAACAAGTTTGCATCAACATCCACAAGAAAATTACAACTTTTATTGGTCACTATTATTTAACAATGGATGCAACAGTATGAGCCCAAAATTTAAGATTATCTTTCATATCAATCTCACTACCCTTATCAGGTACCCTCCAATTCACCAATGGATTTCTTCTCCCTCTTTGATCAAGAACTTCCCAAGCCTCAGATAAATAAGGCTTATGATTAGATAACACATTTTCATCAATCTTCTTCTTTTGTTCTTCATCATCACCACTTTTCCCTTCATCATCATCTTTTGATTCTTCTTTTCCTAGTCTTTGTAAACCAGGTATCAATGAAACCAATTTTGAATCTTTGTCTTCTTCAGAAAACACAAAACCCAAATCCATAAACCCTTTTAGTTCTTTAAATTCAAGCTCTGATAAACTCCTACTTCTCCTCCTTCTTCTATGACTATGACCATGGTTCTGTTTTTTCTTAGTGTTTATATTTATGATATCTTCTTCTTTTGAGAATTCTCTGATTTCTCTCTCAGAAGGGATTGTTCTAAGCTTTGATGAGGAAAGGACAGAGTTTGGTGATGGAGAATCAGAGAAAAGACAACCTGTGATGTCTAAGTTTTGTTCACTATAGAACCTAACATCAAGGTTTGGTGTTGGAACTAGTAAGAGATTTTTTGTATCTTGAGGAAGAATTTGTTCTATTTTTGAGTGAAAATTTGAAGGGTTTTTGTTGGTGAGAATTGTAGTTTCAAACCAGAAAGAATCTAACAACGTTAGAACATGTTCTGCAGACATTAGTATGGAATTGTGTCACAAATGAATGGTTTGAAATTGGAATTTGAATTGGATTTGAATGCTATAAAGATATGAGAAGAAAGTTGGAGAGAGTTATAAGTTTGGAGATAAGAAGAGAAATTGTCAATGTATTTTTATTTTATTTTATTTATAATGAATATGGAGAGTGACAATTCTTAATTGCATATGATTTTTTGTTTTTGTCTTATTACCATTTTATTCGAATATACACTTTGAGAAGTTTCAGGAAGCTTTCTTGGTAATTTGTCGAGTTTTGTGAAAATCATATTGCTTGTACGTTAAATATTTTGGTTTTCATTCATTATTGTGAATCTAGCAAATTCAAAACATTGAGCATTGAATATTTAATATTAGTAGAATTTTAATTAGTAATAGAAAACTTTATAAAGTAATAACTTTTTTTGATATAAAACTTTTTTTTTTGTTTGACAAAACTATAGTAATCATATTTTGAATTCATGTTGTTTGAAAATATATTTGAAGTAGCATATTTATCACCGGTCGTTGTTTAATATTTATTGGTTTACAAGCAGTCTAGTGACTAGAAAATCCACCTTAAAGGTGAATAAGTGGAGTGTTCCGGGTTCGAACTCGGACTCTTGCACATATAGTGCAATATCCCTATCAACTGAGTTAAGTGTTCTGGACTGGGCCTAAAGCCCAACATGCTGAGGACATCGCTTCTGGGCTTTCGAGCGAGGCCCAAAGAGCATCAGCCCAATCCCATTTGACCGTTGGTCAGCGTATAAATCCTCAGCGGTTTGTAACGCTCGACAACGGAATGATGAGGTTTTCCAGCGGGAGTTGGCTGCTCGAATGGCTCTTCAGCCTTAATACGGCAACCTGTTGATGGTCATTAACTTCATCAAAGGCCTTGGCCCAGCGTTGTGGACTATAAAAGGATCACTTCCACATCTTCACAAGGTACACTATCTTTTATACAGAAAACATTTGTTTCACCTCAACTGACTTGAGCGTCGGAGCACCTGCAGGTACACAACCCCCTCCGGTTCCATCGGAGCAGAACAAAGAACAAACGCCCATACGCCATCGCAGTTGGTCGACTCTGATCAGGTAAGATCACTAAGCTCACGGGGATGATTTACAAACAAGAATTTATTTGTATTAAACAAATATTTTGATAATAAAAAAATGTTAACCAGTGTCCGTGTAGTATTAGTTAAAAAGACTAACACATTAAAAAAATTAAAAAAAATGCTAACTTGTGTTGTAATTCATTTTTTCAAAATATATAAAAAAATTGTTTTCAATGTGTAACAGCCCAGGTCCCACCAACATAGGTGGTCCCGGCACTGCCACCTCACGATCTTCTCCACCCCCCTCTCTGGTGGAGTTTTTGCCTTCCGTGGGAATCGAACCATGTACCCTGGGGATAAAGTACATGTTCCATCCATTCTCACTACCAATTGCGCTAGTAGCTCAATTGGTAGTGAGAATGGATGGAACATGTACTTTATCCCCAGGGTACATGGTTTGATTCCCACGGAAGGCAAAAACTCCACCAGAGAGGGGGGTGGAGAAGATCGTGAGGTGGCAGTGCCGGGACCACCTATGTTGGTGGGACCTGGGCTGTTACACAATGCACAAATGACCTCTTTTAATTTCCTTAATGGTGTTTGTTTTCCAGTATCTCCACCGGATCGTCTAACCTGGTTCGGAGCGGCCAATTCTGACGTCAAGTGGTTTTCCGCTCCCTTCCAATTACAATTGCGAGGATCGAATTGTGATTTTCCCTACCAAATTCATCACCTATTACCACCAAACTAAAAAACGATTAATATATCCCTAAGAATTTAGGGTGAGAGATGACATCAAAGTTTAAATTAGAGAAAATTTAAAGTTGAGGTTCTCTTGACATTGCATGAGAATTTGCCTCCACAATCCAAAAGTAACTAAACTTTTTATTTTTTCTAAAAAAAGTTTAGAAGAACTTATTAAAAAAATAGAGAAAAAGGAATATGCACTGACAGTGTAAAATAATTTGACATTGTCAACCATGCATTGAATGACCGTGTAAAATTATTTTACACTGTCAGTGCATATCCGTGAAACTCTAAAAAATACTACTGGTATAAATAAATGAAAATAAATGAAAATAAAGATAACACTTTATAAATTAAAATAAATTTTAACATTCAATAACACTTTAGTTCCATTTTTTGTAACACTTTAGTATCTTATCTTATTTATTTTACAAAAAATAAATGACCTACATGTTACATATAAAAAATATAACGGACCAAAATGTTAAAATAAAGATAAAGGATCAAACCAAAGTGTTACAAAAAAATAAGGTAAAAGACCGGGACAAATATTATTTTGTTACGAAAAAATTAGTTGTTATTATTCATTTAAATATTCATTTATTATTTTTTTATTAGATAAGGGTAAAAAAATCAAATTTAAAAAAGATAATAACAACTAATAATATTTAAATGAAAAAAATAATAAAAAGAGCATTGAGTAGGATTCAAAGCGTGATCATTGCAAAAAACATTCCGATTTTTTTTCAAAAGTAGGTTTAACCTCTTGCACATTGAAAAAAATCTGCTTTTAACGGTTAAGAGCTTTATTAAAAATGTGTTTGACCAAACTTTTGATTAAAAAGAGAATAAAAAGCTAAAAAAAGTCGGGCCAAACTACACCTTAATAGCTTATTAAAAAAAGACATGGCTTAGCGTGTCTCGTCTCATTCTCTGTCGTTTCAAATCTATCGAACCAAACGCACTGTTAGAGACGAGACCGGGTCCGGTCTTAACCCTTCAAAGATTTTTTTTTTGACCGACTTCAAAGATAAATATTAAAAATAATTAATTGTTAAAAGGTGATTTTAAGGGTGTGGACTTAGACATGAGGGACCTGAGGAAATCCCACGGGAGGGAATCCTTTCTCGTTAGAGACAATTCAAAATCCTAAGCCATCAAGTTCTCCAATTTAACTTTTCATTCACTTCACTTCCATCGAACTTCCGTTTTACTCGCTTTCCACAGATTTATCATTCTCAGATTATCTCAATCACGATCTTCATCTCTTCGTTTCCATTTCTCACTCCGTTGCTGTTTCCGATTCGGAAAATCTACTTTCTTCTCCTATTTTTTCATTCAGTTCCATATCAACTTCCAATTCATCAGAGAGAAACTCGATCTTAGGGTTTTCTTCCCTTCCCTCCCTCTTCTGTATTGGAAAACCCTAAAACGGTGGAGTAACACAATTTCATGGATTAATTGTTAAATTCTGTTCCTTGAGATTTATTTGATACACTCTCGCAGGATTTTATCAACACTAATGGTAGTGAATTTAAGCATTCAATTGTTCATTACTACTCTTCTGTTCTTAAGGCCATAATCGAAAAATTCAACATGCTATGGATTGTCTGAAACGATACAACAAGGTCTCTCCCTCTCTCTCTCTCTCTGTTACGTCTGTTGTATTTTTGTTTGTTTCATAAAATCAATAAAAACAAATTGGGTGTGATTTATGTATATATTCTTGATTGAACCTTCTATTGAGAAACATTGAATCTACAGAGTAGCATTGCAATTTGCAGATTATTATTTCATGTGTTTTTCCCCATTGTGATAAACTAGGAGTTATTATTATATAAAGGAGTTATTATATTAGACAAAAATTAATGAATAGACCACTTGTTGTAGTGCCTGGAACTTAGAAGATGATAATTGGAAGGGTAATATTGTGCCACATTGACCCATGCTAAATATGATATTTGAGATTTGATGCCCACATTTTGATATTTTTGATTAATGGTCTTAAATCTTGAGACATTGGATGCGAAATATGATGATGTTGTTCCTCGATGTAAAATAATATCGAGTCTATGTGACTTTGTGCTTCGATTACCTTTGAATTTGAATTGTGATCAATGATGATTTTTATACCCAGACCCTTGAATGTGAAATGTGATAGCTTTGTGGCTTGATGAACCTACAATTCAAAATATGATATGTGATGATTTTTATGTCTTAATGACCTTTGAATGCCAAATAATATGATACATGGTTGCTTTGTGGCTCGATGACACTTGAATGTAGAATGTAATATATGATGCTTTTTGTACACCGAGACCCTTGAATGAATGCAAAACATGATATATGATGGCTTTATCCTTGGATGTGAAATATAATATATATTGATGACTTTGTGTTTTGATGAGCCTTGAATGCGAATTATGATATATGATGACTTTGTGCCTCAATGACCCTTGAATACGAAATATGATCTATTGAATGTGAAATATGATCTATTGAATGCGAAATATGATATATATAATAGTTTTGTAGTTCAATCATCCTTGAATGTGAAATATGAAAGATGATGAATTTGTGCCTCAATGACCCTTGGATGCAAAATATGATATATGGTGGCTTTGTGTCTTGGTGATCCTTCAATGCAAAATGTGATACATGATCATTTTTGTGCCTCGATGACCCTTGAATGCGAAATATGAAATATGATGGCTTTGTGGCTCGATATCCCTTGGATATGAAATACGATGATTTTATGCCTCGTTGACCCTTGAATTCGAAATGTGATCAATGGTGGTTTTTATGCCTCGATGACCCTTAAATGAGAAATACGGAATATGATGATGGATTTTTGCCTCAATGACCCTTGGATGCGAAATATGAAATATGATATGGCTTTGTGTCTTGATGATTCTTGAATACGGAATGTGATATATGATCATTTTTGTGCCTCGATGACGCTTGAATGCGAAATATGAAATATGATGGCTTTGTGGCTCGATGACCCTTTAATGAGCAATACGGAATATGATGGCTTTTTGACTCAATGAGCTTTGGATGCGAAATATGATATGGCTTTGTGTATCCTTGAATGCGAAATGTGATATATGATCATTTTTGTGCCTCGATGACCCTTGAATGCGAAATATGAAATATGATGGCTTTGTGGCTCGATGTCCATTGGATATGAAATATGATGACTTTATGCCTAGATGACCCTTGAATTCAAAATGTGATATATGGTGGTTTTATGCCTCGATGACCCTTAAATGAGAAGTTTATGTCTATGTCATCTTACCAGACAAGTCTTTATAAAATAAGGTTGTTTCTTGCTGTTATTCTGATATATAATGACTTAACAATAGTGTTGGCTTGTTAAAAAAAAACAATAGTGTTGAGTTGCAAATTGCAATATCATTTGTTCTTGCATTGCCCGGGAATATATTAACTAGATTCTTTGGTTAAAAGTTAAGAGGCTTGAATACATACCTAAGGCCCTGGTGATTTGCTATTATTGCTTGATATTGATATTGGAAGGAGTATAGGGTTCTAAAATTGTGTCATGTATTTCAATCACATGAACTGCTTTGATGTGGTGGAACTCAGGGGTTTTCTGAAACCATTGCACCTCTTTTATTGTGTAGAATCATAGATCATGCATTTCTTCAGGTTTCAACTCATTGGGATATTTATGTGAATTCCACTAGTGTATATTGTAGAGAGATCATGGTGCTTTCCTTGTGTAGTTTTTTTCGTATGAAACTCCCTTGTGATTTTGTTTTTTCAAATTGTGTTATTGTTGACATTTTGGTGATTTCTTATCCTCTAATTCTGGATCATTTCGTATATCTTGATGAGTTCATTTTTATCTTGGAAAAAATGGAAATTGAAAAAACCAGAAACAGAGATCAATTTTCTTATTGTTCCTAAGAATTTTCTTCTCTTTGAAATCCGCTTTAAAAACTAATATCTTTGCTAATTGACACTTTTGTTGGGTGAAGGAGGCCAGCTGATTGCTTCCCGTTTTGAGCAACATGATGTTCGAAGCTTATTACCTGTCGAAAGTGAGGTGAGATTACTTTCATTATTGGCTAACAGGGACATTTATTAATTGCAAATGGTTGTGAAATTTACAGCTTTTGCACCACCCGTTGTTGCCTTTGCTGGTGGACTAAACCCTGTCTTTTTTATCTTACAACTTCATAGATTGTAAACTTTGACACAGTTGGTTAACTGCCATCACACTACACTTACTGCCTTGTGTTTAGTTTTGTGATGATACTAGTGTTTTGGATAGAATATCTTAGTCAGAGAAACAGAAAATATATTATTTGGAACAGCTCAACAATCTATGTCTTGCACGATTAACTTTTTTCAATTAGTTAACTGTATTTATTATATTGTATTTAGTTTAATTTACTTTAGGAAATTCTATATGGGTGCGTTTGATCTGCTAAAAAACAGGGGACTGGACAGGACAACTTTTATTGTACCCTGTTTGATTCAGAAACTGTTTATGGGACTGGACAAATAGGCAGTAAGGGACAGGACAAAAACAAGAATTTTTGTCCCCTACTGAACCACAGTACAACTTTTTGTCCACCGTACAACTATAAAAAATACGAAAATACCCATTTTATTTTTTAATATAAAAAATATTATCTCTCTATCTCTCTCTAATGCAGTTTTGTCCTGTCCTGTATTATCTTGTTCTGTCCTGTACTGTGCTGTTCTGTCCTGTCCAGTACCTACTGTTTTGCAAATCAAACGCACCCTATTAGTGATACTTCCTACCCTTGTAGTTGCAGACAATGGATACAGTGAAGCAATTGATTTAGCATGTTATTTTTTATTTAGATTTGACATAAAAAATTAGTGGTTGACATTGTTTTGGTTTAAATCTTTTTCATACAGATGATCTGCATGATCATATGATTATTTGTGAATTTGGGCGAGTTGGCCAGGTGAGCTGCTTCTTTTCTGGTATATTTTATTATTAGTTTTAATAATCAATTTGAGCATACAAGTTTAGCTTTTGTTATTCTCAAATCATTGCACAACTTCTATCTGAGCGACTTATTCCTTTTGTGCGAAGGTAACTTGATCTAAGGGAAACTATTTGCTTTACTTATAGAATTGTTTCTTTTGGATCTTATTTATGCTGTAAAAGAAACAACTTTACTCCATGGAATTAGCATCTAGATGATCCTAGCTAATTCTGTTTGATTGTGCATCAGTTTCTGATAACTTTCCCATTGTAGGACATAAATGAAGAATGGATTTCAGACAAAACCCACTTTTGTTATGACCGATGATGGTTTGAAGAGGCAGAGGTTAAATGACCCTATGATTCGTGGTCCTCATCTCTAGGTTTTAATTCAAGTTCTCACTGCTAGTTTCTTTTATTTTTCACCATAGTTTTTTACATTGATTTGATTGATATATGATTCTACAGGGACCTTTTTCCATACAATCTGAAGAGAATAGAGTTGTGGCTAGACATTGTTCAATTGATATCTGCTGAACATATTTACTCTTCTTGATAACCAGGTTCTCATCATAATAACCAACTTCATTGCTTAGATAATTTTTCATTTTTGCCTTCTTATCTAGTGCATTTGTTTTTGGTGAGATAATTAGAACCGATGGATCTTTAATAATTTCTGTATTGAGCGGGTAATTCTTGTCAGTTGGCTCATGAATTTTATAGGTATTTAGGTAAATAGTGACTTTTAACTTCAGCATGTTTTTTCAATAAATGGATTTGGCTCCTCTAAAGGGTAAAGTGACAACATCTATACCCTTAATTATTTTAACAGTTAGAATTAATTCATGTTTTAAGCGAAAAAACTTCTATGTCCAGCTTATTGTTTATCCGGATATACGATTTGGATCCTCAGCAGCGGCAGCCTCTGCTGCAGTGCCTGCTGCTTGATCCTGGCCATTCAATTAATCCATTGTGTAGTTCTATATTAATACACAAAACATGTAATCAAAATCTTACACTTTACTGACGCTGCAACAGTTTTTTTGTCTCATTCATGCGATAACACTAATACACATTGCAGAAAGCTGTTTTTCACAATTAAATTAGTGCTCTGTTCCAATTAAATTAATTTTAATTCTCACCGTCAAAGATTTTCTTCACCGAACTTTTAAGGTGTGAGTGATACAAAAAATGATGAACTTCCTCTGTATCATCTGGTCCACAAATTCCCAAAATAAAATCATATTGTGCTATTGTGAAGCCATTAAAATCAAACCAATTCGTCAACAACTTATTCACATCCATTTCAAGCGGTAACAAAAATCAAAATCGTGAATCTTTGATTTTGGAGCTTCCTCTTTCTCATCTATATTTGCAGAATTGGTATTCACATCAAGTGTAGTCTTGATTTTGATCCTAACATGAAACAATGTTGTTGCTTGTTGATTTGCTTGAGTCTAATGATCCTAACACTGTGTCCATTTTTGTGTATGTAAAAAGTTTAGTTTGGTTTTAAAGGGAAAAGATGTGAATATTTTTGTTGATGTTGAAATTGAAAGGTTTGAATTGTTTGAAATGGGAAGAAACTAAGAGGTGTTATTTATTATATACAAAAAAGGGTTATGAGTTGTGTTATTGAGAAAGTGATAGATTGGAAAATGGTTATGAGTAAGACGGTGGGAGGTACAAGGAAATCGAAAATGAACACCTACATTGAAGAAGATACCAGTGGCGGTTTCTTCTGTATTGTTTTGCTTTATGTATTAATATAGAACTGCACAGTGGATTAATTGAATGGCTAGGATCAAGCAGCAGACACTGCAGCAGAGGCTGCTGCTGCTGAGGATCCAAATCGCGGGGACTTATTTGATATAGTCTTGCAGGCTTTTATGAACACTAATGGTAGTGAATTTACGCATGCAATTGTTCATTGCTACTCATCTGTTCTTAGGGCCAAATCGAAAAATCCAACATGCTATGGTTTGTCCAAAACTCTACAGCAAGGTCTCTCTCTCTCTCTCTAACATTTATTTGGGGTTCGGTTTTGAAATTTTGTTATTGAATATGATACCTTTGTTGTTTTTTTATGTACAATTTGTATTTTTGTTTGTTTCATAAAATCAATAGAAAAACAAATTGGGTGTGATTTAAAGGGAATTGAAGCACATGGTGAACGTCTTAGGATTTCAAAAAATATAGGTGATTCAATGTTGATTTATGTATATATTCTTGATTGACCCTTTTTTATTTAGAAAGGTTGAATCTCCTGAGTAGCCTTGCAATTTGCAGATTATTATTTCATTCGTTTTCCCCCATTGTGATAAACTAGGATTATTACATAAAAGGAGTTATTATGTTAGACATAAATTGATAAATACACCACTTGTTCTGGCGCCTGAAATATAGATGATAATTGAAAGGGTAATATTGTGCCACGTTGACACATAGTTGCTAATGTATGATATTTGAGATTAGATGCCAACATGTTGATATTTTTTATTAATGGTCTTAAATCTTGAAACATTGGAGGTGAAATATGATGATTTTTATGGCTCGATGACCCTTGAATGTGAAATATAATAGTCTTTTGCCTCGATAACCCTATAATTCGAAATATGATATGTGATGATTTTTGTGTTTTAATGACACTTGAATGCGAAATATGATATAATATGATGGCTTTATGGCTAGATATCCCTTGGATATGAAATATAATGACTCTTTGTCTCAATGACCCTTGAATTCAAAATGTCCTCAATGGTGGTTTTTAAGCCTCAATGACCCTTAAATGACAAATACGGAATATGATGGCTTTTTGCCTCAATGACCCTTGGATGCAAAATATATGATATATCGTGACTTTGTGTCTCAATGATCCTTGAATGCGAAATGTGATATATGATCATTTTTGTGTCTCGATGACCCTTGATTGCGAAATATGAAATATGATAGCTTTGTGGCTCGATATCCCTTGGATGTGAAATATGATGACTTTATGCCTCGTTGACCGTTGAATTCGAAATGCGATCAATGGTGGCCCTTAAATGAGAAAGATGGAATATGACGGTGTTTTGCCGCAATGACCTTTGGATGTGAAATATATGATAAATGGTGGCTTTGTGTCTCGATGATCCTTGATGCGAAATGTGATATATGATCATTTTTGTGCTTCGATGACCCTCGAATGTCAAATATGAAATATGATGGCTTTGTGGCCCGATATCCCTTGGATATGAAATATGATGACTTGATGACCGTTGAATTCGAAATGTGATCAATGGTGGTTTTTATGCCTCGATGACCCTTAAATGAGAAATACGAAATATGATGGCTTTTAGCCTTAATGACCCTTGGATGCGAAATATGTGATATATGACGGCTTGTGTCTCGATGATCCTTGAATGCTAAATGGGATATATGATCATTTTTGTACCTCGATGACCCTTAAATGCGAAATATGAAATATGATGGCTTTGTGGCATGATATCCTTTGGTGTGAAATTTGATGACTTTGTGACTCGATGACCCTTGAATTCGAAATGCGATCAATGGTGACCCTTAAATGAGAAAGATGGAATATGATAGTGTTTTGCCTCAATGACCTTTGGATGCGAAATATATGTTAAACGGTCTTTGTGTCTTCATGATCCTTGATGCGAAATGTGATATATGATCATTTTTGTGCCTCGATGACGCTTGAATGCGAAATATGAAATATGATGGCTTTGTGGCCCGATATCCCTTATATATGAAATATTATGACTTGATGCCTTGATGACCCTTGAATTTGAAATGTGATCGATGATGGTTTTTATGCCTCAATGACCCTTAAATGACAAATACAGAATATGATGGTTTTTTTGCCTCAATGACCCTTGGACGCAAAATATATGATATATCGTGGCTTTTGTGTCTCGATGATCCTTGAATGCGAAATGTGATATATGAGCATTTTTGTGTCTCGAAGACCCTTGATTGCGAAATATGAAATATGATAGCTTTGTGGCTCGATATCCCTTGGATGTGAAATATGATGACTTTATGCCTCATTGACCGTTGAATTCGAAATGCGATCAATGGTGGTCCTTAAATGAGAAAGATGGAATATGACGGTGTTTTGCTTCAATGACATTTGAATGTGAAATATATGATAAATGGTGGTTTTGTGTCTCGATGATCCTTGATGCGAAATGTGATATATGATCATTTTTGTGCTTCGATGACCCTTGAATGTGAAATATGAAATATGATGGCTTTGTGGCCCGATATCCCTTGGATATGAAATATGATGACTTGATGATTGTTGAATTCGAAATGTGATAAATGGTGGTTTTTATGCCTCGATGACCCTTAAATGAGAAATACAGAATATGATGGCTTTTAGCCTTAATGACCCTTGGATGCGAAATACTCCTTTCGTTCCAAATTATATGTCACTTTGACCTTTTTACACATATTAAGAAATATAATCATTGTTGTATGGAAAAAAGAAATTATGAGTTGATTTACAAAATTGTCCTTCATTTATGGTATTGAAAAAATAAATTGAAGTATTGAAAGAAGAGAGAGTAATAAATAGTTAAGGGTATAATAGGAAAAATTGCATT
Source organism: Trifolium subterraneum (assembly GCA_951799995.1). Taxonomy (NCBI): domain Eukaryota; kingdom Viridiplantae; phylum Streptophyta; class Magnoliopsida; order Fabales; family Fabaceae; genus Trifolium; species Trifolium subterraneum. The sequence goes on along the minus strand of OX637461.1, from coordinate 37,281,470 downwards.
AAATGCTTCATTGGTAATGTAAAATAACATATAATTTGGTACAAATTTTTTCTTCAAAGTGACATATAATTTGGAACGGAGGGAGTATATGATATATGACGGCTTGTGTCTCGATGATCCTTGAATGCGAAATGGGATATATGATCAATTTTGTACCTCGATGACCCTTAAATGCGAAATATGAAATATGATGGCTCTGTGTCTGCGAAATATGAAATATGATGGCTTTGTGACATGATATCCTTTGGTGTGAAATTTGATGACTTTGTGACTCGATGGCCCTTGAATTCGAAATGCGATCAATGGTGACCCTTAAATGAGAAAGATTGAATATGACGGTGTTTTGCCTCAATGAACTTTGGATGCGAAATATATGTTAAACGGTCTCTGTGTCTTCATGATCCTTGATGCGAAATGTGATATATGATCATTTTTGTGCTTCGATGACCCTTGAATGCGAAATATGAAATATGATGGCTTTGTGGCCTGATATTCCTTATATATAAAATATTATGACTTGGTGCCTTGATGACCCTTGAATTCGAAATGTGATCAATGGTGGTTTTTATGCCTCAATGACCCTTAAATGACAAATACGGAATATGATGGATTTTTGCTTCAATGACCCTTGGATGCGAAATATATGATATATGGTGACTTTGTGTTTATATGTTCGTTTTTGTGCCTCGATGACCCTTGAATGCGACATATGAAATATGATGGCTTTGTGGCTCCATATATCTATTGGATATGAAATCTGATGACCCTTGAATTCGAAACGTTATCAATGGTGTTTTTTATGCTTCGATGACCCTTAAATGAGAAATACGAAATATGATGGCTTTTTGCCTCGATGACCCTTGTATCAACAACCTGGATGTTATCTAAAAACAAGTGTCACTATTTGTTACTTCCTGCGCTATGTAATCTAGGGGTACTCGCGGTGCGGTTTGGTTCGATTTTGAGTATAAAAGTCATCCAAACCGCGAGATAAAAATGCATGTAGTTCAATTTAGTTTGGTTGGTTTTTAAAAAGTCATTCAAACCAAAACAAACCAAACCAATGCGATTAGGGTTGGTTCGATTTGTACGGTTTATTGCGATATAAAAACTATGACAATATTACCAACTTGTTACAAAATAAACAGAAATTTTAATTTATTTTATCGTTTACATGATATAATATGCCTGTACATAAATTGCATATACATAAGAACTTATTTTTAAAACCAACAATATAGTTCTGGATCGCATGAAATGTTATGTTTTGACATCCTACTTGTCACGACCCAATTCTCTGGTCATGACCAGCGCACAGGTCACCACCAACTAACCTTGTATTTGGCCTGACAAGCCTAATACGCTATATAACAAATATACTTATTTAAAATAGAGGTACTGAGATTATAGCTCGATAGGGAGGATTTCTGGTCCTACGTATCTCTAAACGATTAGGGAATCAGAGCAACGTAGTTCTCTAAGTGTTGGTTACCTATTATCAAAGTATATAAAACTATCTCATTTCATCATGTCCGCCTAAACCACATTATCTCTTCGTTGTGGTGGACGGTACTAACCACATTATCTCTTCGTTGTGGCGAACGGATATACCATATTATCTCTTCGTTGTGGCGAACAGATACCACCTTATCTCTTCGTGGTGGCGAACGGATACCACATTAACATTTGAAAATTTTAAAGTCTTCCAAAAGATTTAATTAGGATGCATTCTCCTTTAGAAGAAAATTGTCAAACAGATATGCTTGTTTAGGAAGTTCTTGAAGGTGAACTAAAGAGTAAAATAAAAATTTCATGGTAAGATATCACGACATTTAAAGCAAATTGTCAAGAATGAGTTAGAGGAAAAATGAACAAATTACAACTGAAGTTAACGAGTTAGGTCCATCTTCAAAAGTCAATGAACTAGGTGTTGGACCTAACTCATTGACTTCTGAAGATGGACCGAGCTCGTTAAATTTAGTTGTAATTTATTCCCCTATTTCCTAGGACAATTTGCCTTAATTGTCGTGATATGTAACCATAAAATTTCTATTTTACTGTTTAGTGAACTTCCTAAACAACTTCCCAAACAGATATGCTTGTTCAGGAAGTTCTTGAAGGTGAACTAAAGAGTAAAATAGAAATTTCATGGTAAGATATCACGATATTTAAAGCAAATTGTCCAGAATGAGTTAGAGGAAAAAATGAACAAATTACAACTGAAGTTAACGAGTTAGGTCTGTTAGGTTTTTGAAATTGGCAGTATTTTACAAAAACAACATTAAGTCAGATGTAGTATTAGATGTGTCTACATTTGGAACACCATTCTGAAGCAAGAATTAACGAAGAGTTTGTTACAAGATTATCTACGCGCGCTATCCTTCAAGCCTATCCGTTTAGCACATGTTAGCGTATTGTTTGTTCCTCAAGACATGGAACTCGCCTATTTGTTGAATATATCCGATAGTGTATCAAACCTAAAATATATTCCTATATTTTAGGATTTTGTTGGATTTGTTTAAATCACAAGCTGATATATGTTTTTAATAATAATCTGAAGCTAAAAATCAAGGAACTACTATTATTTCCACGAGCTATATATATTGAAGACAATGGACGTTTGAAGGTTACTGAAACTCTTGTGAAGAAATATATTATTTGTGTCTAGGGTTTTAGCTTTGTCTCGTGTTTTATTGTGAGCCTAACTCGTATCTCTTTGATACTTGCTTAGGACTGAGTCCTTGTGTTGTAAGGGTTTTAGTCTACTCCTAAGCTTTTAAGCACGGAGATAGGTTATTGTTTGAAGTGTGTCTTCACTATTCTCAAGGTTAGATCAATCACACTGGTTGTGTGGTTAAGAGGAGGAGGGACAAGGGTCTCTGATCTAGGTGGTCCTAGGTTGAAGGAAGCACGGGTAGTAACTAGGTGACGAAGTGTAAACGGGTCGTTTGCTGAGAACTTCTAACTAGTTTTATCATAGTGGATTCTCTCCTGGATTGGTATCCCCCAGAGTAGGTCGTGTTATACGCCGAACTGGGTTAACAAACTCCTGCGTATCTTTAATTTCCAGTTGTTTATTTTTTTCATAATATTCATTCTGTTGTGAACGTTGTAGTTGCAAAGGTAGGCACATCCGGTACCCCATTGCTACGCCAGAATTTCAATTGGCATCAGAGCAGGCACCCTGTTCTGCTATTAGGGTGAGCTTCAGGGAACGATTCTGGTTGCCATGGAAAAGGAAGGAGGAGCTGTGAGTAGGCCACCTTTATTGGATGGTACTAATTATGATTACTGGAAATCACGCATGGAAGCATTCTTGAGGTCTATGGACAGCAAGACATGGAAGTCTGTGATAAATGGTTGGGAACATCCTACTGTTACAGATAAGGATGGCATTGTTTCTTTGAAACCTGAGGGAGAGTGGACAAAGAATGAAGATGAACTTGCTCTTGGAAATCACAAAGCTTTGAACGCCTTATACAATGGTGTTGATAAGAACATGTTTAGACTAATAAAGCGATGCACTCAGGCTAAAGAAGCTTGGGAGATTTTGATAACTACTCAGGAAGGGACGTCAAAAGTCAAGAACTCCAGACTTCAGATGCTAACTACTAAATTTGAGAATCTCAAAATGAAAGAAGATGAGACGGTACATGACTTCTATATGACTGTTTTAGATTTTGCTAACACATTTGACTCTCTAGGTGAAAAACTCTCTGAAGAAAAGATGGTGAGAAAGATGCTGAGGTCTTTACCCAAGAAGTTTGACATGAAGGTCACATGTATAGAAGAATTTAGAGACTTGTTTGAAATAAAACTGGATGATCTGGTTGGGTCTCTACAAACCTATGAAATTTCTGTTAATGAACGATCTGGAAGCAAAAACAAAAATATAGCTTTTGTCTCAAATGCTGATACTGATGGTGCACAAGAAGAGGCAGATACTGATGAAAGCTTATCTGAAGTCATGGCTCTCCTAGGAAGACAATTCAATAAGGTATTAAGGAGAATGGATAGGAGAGGTAGACATAATGTAAAGCAGAATGTGTCCCCCATTTCACTCGACATTCACAAGAATTCTGGTTTTCAAAAGAAACCTAAAGTTGAAGAAAAAGTGGGTCAAGTGAGAGGAGTACAATGTCATGAATGCAGTGGATATGGACATATCATGTATGAATGCCCTAATTACTTGAAGAAACAACAAAAGAGAATGACTGCAACATGGTCAGAGGATGAAGACTCAGATGAAGACACATCTGGTGAAACTACGAAGCACATCACTGCCTTAACTGAAGTGTGCAGCTCTGACACTGAATCTAATCATGGGGATGTCTCTCATGAAGAATTGGCTGAATCTTATAGAGCTCTATGCAAAAGAAGTGAAGAGGTTTGTAGAAGCCAAGAAAATAAAAAAAGGCTTATATTGGAACTACAGTCTGAGAAGAACAAGCACCTGGCTCGGATTTCTGAACTGAATAATGAGGTAACGCAACTAAACTCTACACTTGAAAAACTGAAAAAGGAAGTTTCAATGAACAATAGCACTATTGTTCTAGAGAAACTAATTAAATCGCAGGCTGATGGGAACTGGGTAAAAGGTATTGGGTATGAATATGAGGATCTAAATAAACTTAAGGAATATGATTGATGAATATTTAGCAAGTGTACTAAACTCGTCGCAAGTAATAAAATTTATAAGATTCGTATCCACAGGGATTGTGATAAATCAACAATTGCAGTTTGAAAACATATTTAGGTAAATTGACATTAATATAAAAGGGGGGATTTTTCTAGGGTTTGTTGGAGAAAATACTTTGAAAATAGGGTTTGACTTAAGAAGGAGAAGCGATTGGACCTTTTCGGTTCATCTAATTATTATTGTCTCGGTAGTTCATGTATGTTAACAAATTACCAAACTAGTTTCACGATTTGATTAAATTAAATAACTATGCTCAATCTCTTGATAACATAATCCTCTCCCTTGATCATAAACCCCGCTAATCTCTTAGGATGATTTATGATCCGGGAGGAAGTTGCGCTTTAATCTTTAATCTCAATTAGTAAACAAAAATCTCTTAAGTGTAAACCAATTTTACAATAATTCCTAGGTCAATAATCTATTCCTATTCTCATAGTAAAACAAATTATTAAATTCATCACACAAGTGATCAAATCATGTAAAGCATTAAGCACAAGGAAGAATTGATGAAACTAACTTCGTAATTAATTAAACATAACATATGAAACTACATGGTTCAAGAACAATAACAATTAGAATCCCCTAAGATCCAATCATGGAAGTTTAGCTAGACATAATTAAAGAATAAATTACATCAACAAAGGTGAAAGAAAGCATTACAATAAGTTCTTTGATCGCCTTCAAAAGTCTGCCGTTTCGCCGTAAAATTCTGTCCCCTGAAACTCTTGCTTGAGTCTCTTTATATAGAGATGCAACTCCAGTTGATTTACTTCAGTTTTTTTTTATCTTGATAGGAATTAGTTTTTTTTAAACAAAATTTGTTTTAAAACTAAATATTTTCCAATCATATCTAACACACCGATTTGTTAACAAACTAATTCTTTTTTTAAATCTTTTCTTGTGCTTTCAGCAGCCTTGTACTTGACGTAACTTCCACTTATTATTGTGCAAAAATATAATAAAAACGTACTAAAAAACCTTGTAATTAGGTCTTGGAATAAGTAAAACTATAGTAATGACGTGGAGTCATCAATGATCCTGAGCTGAAGTTTCTGCCATCTGGAAGAAACAAAAAATTTCCAATGCCAAAACAGAGGGTGCCCCATTTTCAACTCCATCTGGGATTCAGAAATATGAGACCACAACCCTGGATTTGTCATTATTGTGGAAGAAGAGGACATATAAGGCCGTTCTGTTTTAGATTATATGGGTTTCCAAAGAGAAGTCAGAGGGAAGTATCTGAGAAAGAAGAGATTAATCACACAAAAGAATGGAAGCCTAAAGGTAATGATGTTGGCTGCTCACACATCTCTTAGAGCTACTTCTAGAGAAGACTGGTACTTCGACAGTGGTTACTCAAGACATATGACTGGAATAGAAAAGTTTCTGGTGGATCTTAAATCTTACTCCACTAGCTATGTTACATTTGGTGATGGTGCAAAAGGTGAGATTAAGGGAATTGGAAGACTAGCAAATGTTGGACAACCTGATCTTGATGAAGTTCTTCTTGTGAAAGGTTTAACAGCAAATCTAATCAGCATAAGCCAACTCTGTGATCAAGGAATGAAGGTTAACTTTACCAAAGGTGAATGTCTAGTAACTAATGAAGAAGGTGAAGTGATAATGAAAGGAGTAAGGTCAAAGGATAGTTGTTATTTGTGGGTAGCTCCAGAAGAAATTAATTTATCTTCCTGTCTGATAACCAAAGAAGATGAAGTTAATGTCTGGCACAGGAAACTTGGTCACCTTAAACTTAAGAGCATGAAGAAGATTATCACTGAAGAAGCTATTAGAGGAATGCCCAAATTAAAGATAGAAGAAGGGAAGATATGTGGAGAATGCCAGGTTGGAAAGCAAATCAAGATGTCGCACCCTACAGTGCCTCATTTAACCACATCCAGAGTGCTTGAACTACTACACATGGACTTGATGGGTCCTATGCAGGTGGAAAGTCTAAGAGGAAAGAAATATGCTTTTGTTGTGGTGGACGATTACTCAAGATATACGTGGATTAACTTTCTTAGAGAAAAATCTGATACTTTCCTTGTATTCAAAGATTTGTGCATACAATTGCAAAGAGAAAAAGATGAGGGTATTATACGAATCAGAAGTGATCACGGAAGGGAGTTCGAAAACTCTAGCTTTGCTGATTTCTGTGCTTCAGAAGGCATTGGGCATGAGTTCTCATCACCCATTACACCTCAACAAAATGGTGTTGTGGAGAGGAAAAACAGGACTTTGCAGGAATGTGCCAGAGTAATGTTGCATGCTATGAAGCTACCTTATCATTTTTGGGCAGAAGCTATGAGTACTGCATGTTATATTCACAACAGAGTCACGTTGAGAACTGGAACTTCAAATACTCTATATGAACTATGGAAAGGGAGGAAGCCTACTGTAAAATACTTTCACATCTTTGGAAGTAAATGTTACATTCTTGCAGATAGAGAACCTAGAAGAAAATTGGATCCTAAAAGTGAAGAAGGAATTTTTCTAGGTTATTCTACAAACAGCAGAGCTTTTAGAGTATTCAACTCAAGAACTAGCACAATAATGGAATCTATAAATGTCGTGGTTGAAGACACCTACTCTGCCAAAGAAACAGATGTTGATCCCAATGTTGACTCTACTCCTGCCCCATCTGATATTCTGGAAGAAGAAACCTACATAGATAAAATTGAAAATTCAAGCAGAGAGACTGATTTGTACAATGCTCCAGTGAACAAAGGTCCCTCGGTTAGAGTTCAAAAGAATCACCCCACAGATCTTATAATTGGTGATCCTGATCAAGACATTACTACTAGAAGGTCACAAGATGTTGTGACAAATGCATGCTTTGTATCTAAGATTGAGCCCAAGAATGTTAAAGAAGCATTGACTGACGAGTTTTGGATTGAAGCAATGCAAGAGGAATGGAATCAATTCAAGAGATGTGAAGTGTGGAACTTAGTACCAAGACCTACAGACACTAATATAATTGGTACCAAGTGGGTGTATAAAAACAAATATGATTCACAAGGAGTGGTTACAAGAAATAAAGCCAGGCTGGTAGCTCAGGGATATACTCAGATAGAAGGTGTTGACTTTGAAGAGACATTTGCACCGGTAGCTCGCTTAGAATCTATAAGGCTACTCCTCGGTGTGGCATGCATCCTAAAATTCAAACTTTACCAAATGGATGTGAAAAGTGCCTTTCTAAATGGATACTTGAATGAAGACGTATATGTCGAGCAGCCAAAAGGATTTGTTGATCCAAATCACCCTAATCATGTGTACAAGTTAAAAAAGGCATTGTACGGTCTCAAACAAGCACCTAGGGCTTGGTATGAGAGACTTACAGAATACTTAATAAAACAAGGCTACAGGAAGGGAGGAAATGATAAAACCTTGTTTGTTAAGGCGGAAGAGAAAGATCTGATGATAGCTCAGATTTATGTAGATGATATTGTATTTGGTGGAATGTCTGATAGGATGGTGCAACATTTCGTCCAACAAATGCAATCTGAATTTGAAATGAGTGTGGTTGGTGAACTAACTTTCTTTCTTGGCCTACAAGTGAAACAGATGGAAGACACTATTTTCATCTCACAAAGCAAGTATGCTAAGAACATTGTGAAGAAGTTTGGTATGGAAAGTGCAAGCCACAAGAGAACCCCGCTCCTACACATTTGAAATTATCTAAAGATGAGAAGGGGGTAAAAGTTGATCAAAGCCTTTATAGGAGCATGATTGGAAGCTTGCTATATCTCACTGCAAGTAGACCTGATATCACATTTGCAGTTGGAGTATGTGCTAGATACCAGGCTGAACCCAAGGTAAGTCACCTTACTCAAGTTAAAAGAATTTTGAAATATGTGAGTGGTACCAGTGATTATGGGATGTTATATACACATGGTGATAATGCAATGTTAATTGGTTATTGTGATGCTGATTGGGCTGGGAGTGCAGATGACAGAAAAAGTACATCCGGAGGATGTTTCTTCTTAGGAAATAATTTGATATCCTGGTTTAGTAAGAAACAAAATTGTGTCTCACTATCTACAGCTGAAGCTGAATATATTGCAGCTGGCAGTAGTTGCTCTCAGTTAGTTTGGATGAAGCAAATGCTCAGTGGATATGGTATCCATCAGGAAACTATGACTTTATATTGCGACAATATGAGTGCTATTAATATATCCAAGAATCCAATTCAACACAGCAGAACCAAGCATATTGATATCAGACATCATTTTATCAGAGAACTAGTTGAAGATAAAATTGTGATTTTGGAACATGTTACCACAGGTGAACAACTGGCTGATATTTTTACAAAGGCGCTAGATCTTAATCAGTTTGAAAAACTTAGGGGCAAATTGAGAATTTGCCTGTTTGAAAATTTGTAGCAATCAGTGTTTTGTGCGCGTGCAAAGAAGTCCAACTCTTCATATTGTGTGCACGCTGATCAAGAAGAGGAAAGAGTAAAAATTCCACTATCTTTCTATCTTCCACACGCTAAACCACTCAACTTCTGCTACTTTGGTTTAACTCGGTACATTCACTCATTATACAAATTCATTGTTCCTGCAACTCTACACATTCTAATCTTTCTCAAAGTTTTCCATTTCTCTGTTTCAATCATGTCTGCAAATACTCAAATTTCTCCAAACGAATGTGATTCTGATCGTTCCATGACTCCAAAAACAATTGCATGTAACACTTCCTCTCCGATTCATCAACAGCAAAACGATGAAGTGAGTTCGGTGAAAAAGGTCAAATCTTTGAAACGACGCAAGTCCTCTGCTTCTTCCAGTCAACCGAAGTCCAAGAAACACAAAAAGAAGAAGTCTTTGCATTCGTCTGGGTCGATTAAAGAGAAGAAGAGTAAGAAGAAGAAATCTGGAAGGAAACATGAGACAAATCGCTCATTCTCAATGACTGATCTGTACCTCACACCAAATCCATTCAATCCCGATGATTCCTCCAATATTGATAAGTCTGGTGAGTCTCCGGTTGCCACAAATGATCCTGTAATTCCCAATTTGAATGAAGAAATTTTGGAAAATCCCAAATCTGCTGATGTGTCTGGTTCTGAAAACCCTAATTCTGACAAGGAAGAAGAAACACCTCCTGTGAATGATTATGTGACGCCAGGTGTTGTAGCTGAGGAAATTAATCAAGAAAATGTGATTTTGAACACTGCTGATGAAGAATTAGAAAAATCTCCACCAAGGGCTAATGTGGCTGAAGATGTTGGCACATTGTCAGGTCCATCTGGTGTGTTACCAAATAACACCACTGTCACTGTTGATGATGGATCATGGACAGATGATGATTATGATGTTAATGAAGACCCCACTACTCCTGTTGAGAAAGATGTCTCTGGTACTAGAGTTGAAGAAATTCAAGATGTTGATATTGAAGAAGACTTGATCATCACAAATGAGAAGACTGTGCACACTACTCCTGCTCATGGTGTTGCTGGCAGAACTCGGCAGAGATCTGGTCGCAAACCTATCCTACTTGATCCCCCAAGGACCAGGAGCAAAGGTTCTCCTCCTACTGAGAAGAAGAAGCTGAGTCAGAAAAGGAAGGAGGTAAGTGCTAGTGAATCTGATTATGAGGTTGAAGAGAATGTTGCCCCATCTGTTGGCACATCAAGAAAGAACGCAAGGAGAGGAAGAATTCAGGATTCTGATCTAAATGCTCCTCTTGACAACATCTCATTTCACAACATCAGAAATGTATCTCAATGGAACTATGTGTATAATAGGAGGTTGGCCTTAGAAAGAAGTTTGCACAAAGATATGCTGGAATGTGTTGAACGGATGGATTTAATTCGTTTTGATGGGTTGGAAAAGACTGTCTGTGACTTTGGTGGGTGCTATGAGCTTTTAGTCAAAGAATTTTTGGTCAACATAGGACTAGACTGTGATGATCCTTTCAGTGCTGAATATAGAAAGGTATTTGTTTGTGGCTTGTGCATTGATTTTTCTCCATCCATCATGAATCAATTTCTGGAAAGAAGTGATGATGTTGTTCCTGATCTGGAGGTGACTGAGAATGAGGTCGTTAGGACTATCACAGGGAATAGAGTTTTACAGTGGCCTAGGAAGGTAAAGCTATCTACAACCAATTTCACTGTCAAGTATGCACTCCTGAACAAAATTGCTGCTGCTAATTGGGTCCCTACTTCCCGTAACTACTCTGTGGCTATTGGATTATTTTAGTGCCCACAGCATAGATGATCTTACCTAATCCAGTAGCCACAGAGTAGTTATGGGAAGTAGGTAGCCAATTAGCAGCAGCAATTTTGTTCAGGAGTGCATACTTGACAGTGAGATTGGTTGTAGACAGCAAGTCCATGTGTAGTAGTTCAAGCACTCTGGATGTGGTTAAATGAGGCACTGTAGGGTGCGAAATCTTGATTTGCTTTCCAACTTGGCATTCTCCACATATCTTCCCTTCTTCTATCTTTAATTTGGGCATTCCTCTAATAGCTTCTTCAGTGATAATCTTCTTCATGCTCTTAAGATTAAGGTGACCAAGTTTCCTGTGCCAGACATTAACTTCATCTTCTTTGGTTATCAGACAGGAAGATAAATTAATTTCTTCTGGAGCTACCCACAAATAACAACTATCCTTTGACCTTACTCCTTTCATTATCACTTCACCTTCTTCATTAGTTACTAGACATTCACCTTTGGTAAAGTTAACCTTCATTCCTTGATCACAGAGTTGGCTTATGCTGATTAGATTTGCTGTTAAACCTTTCACAAGAAGAACTTCATCAAGATCAGGTTGTCCAACATTTGCTAGTCTTCCAATTCCCTTAATCTCACCTTTTGCACCATCACCAAATGTAACATAGCTAGTGGAGTAAGATTTAAGATCCACCAGAAACTTTTCTATTCCAGTCATATGTCTTGAGCAACCACTGTCGAAGTACCAGTCTTCTCTAGAAGTAGCTCTAAGAGATGTGTGAGCAGCCAGCATCATTACCTTTAGGCTTCCATTCTTTTGTGTGATTAATCTCTTCTTTCTCAGATACTTCCCTCTGACTTCTCTTTGGAAACCCATATAATCTAAAACAGAACGGCCTTATATGTCCTCTTCTTCCACAATAATGACAAATCCAGGGTTGTGGTCTCATATTTCTGAATCCCAGATGGAGTTGAAAATGGGGCACCCTCTGTTTTGGCATTGGAAATTTTTTGTTTCTTCCAGATGGCAGAAACTTCAGCTCAGGATCATTGATGACTCCACGTCATTACTATAGTTTTACTTATTCCAAGACCTAATTACAAGGTTTTTTAGTACGTTTTTATTATATTTTTGCACAATAATAAGTGGAAGTTACGTCAAGTACAAGGCTGCTGAAAGCACAAGAAAAGATTTAAAAAAAGAATTAGTTTGTTAACAAATCGGTGTGTTAGATATGATTGGAAAATATTTAGTTTTAAAACAAATTTTGTTTAAAAAAAACTAATTCCTATCAAGATAAAAAAAAACTGAAGTAAATCAACTGGAGTTGCATCTCTATATAAAGAGACTCAAGCAAGAGTTTCAGGGGACAGAATTTTACGGCGAAACGGCAGACTTTTGAAGGCGATCAAAGAACTTATTGTAATGCTTTCTTTCACCTTTGTTGATGTAATTTATTCTTTAATTATGTCTAGCTAAACTTCCATGATTGGATCTTAGGGGATTCTAATTGTTATTGTTCTTGAACCATGTAGTTTCATATGTTATGTTTAATTAATTACGAAGTTAGTTTCATCAATTCTTCCTTGTGCTTAATGCTTTACATGATTTGATCACTTGTGTGATGAATTTAATAATTTGTTTTACTATGAGAATAGGAATAGATTATTGACCTAGGAATTATTGTAAAATTGGTTTACACTTAAGAGATTTTGGTTTACTAATTGAGATTAAAGATTAAAGCGCAACTTCCTCCCGGATCATAAATCATCCTAAGAGATTAGCGGGGTTTATGATCAAGGGAGAGGATTATGTTATCAAGAGATTGAGCATAGTTATTTAATTTAATCAAATCGTGAAACTAGTTTGGTAATTTGTTAACATACATGAACTACCGAGACAATAATAATTAGATGAACCGAAAAGGTCCAATCGCTTCTCCTTCTTAAGTCAAACCCTATTTTCAAAGTATTTTCTCCAACAAACCCTAGAAAAATCCCCCCTTTTATATTAATGTCAATTTACCTAAATATGTTTTCAAACTGCAATTGTTGATTTATCACAATCCCTGTGGATACGAATCTTATAAATTTTATTACTTGCGACGAGTTTAGTACACTTGCTAAATATTCATCAATCATATTCCTTAAGTTTATTTAGATCCTCATATTCATACCCAATACCTTTTACCCAATACCTTTTACCCAGTTCCCATCAGCCTGCGATTTAATTAGTTTCTCTAGAACAATAGTGCTATTGTTCATTGAAACTTCCTTTTTCAGTTTTTCAAGTGTAGAGTTTAGTTGCGTTACCTCATTATTCAGTTCAGAAATCCGAGCCAGGTGCTTGTTCTTCTCAGACTGTAGTTCCAATATAAGCCTTTTTTTATTTTCTTGGCTTCTACAAACCTCTTCACTTCTTTTGCATAGAGCTCTATAAGATTCAGCCAATTCTTCATGAGAGACATCCCCATGATTAGATTCAGTGTCAGAGCTGCACACTTCAGTTAAGGCAGTGATGTGCTTCGTAGTTTCACCAGATGTGTCTTCATCTGAGTCTTCATCCTCTGACCATGTTGCAGTCATTCTCTTTTGTTGTTTCTTCAAGTAATTAGGGCATTCATACATGATATGTCCATATCCACTGCATTCATGACATTGTACTCCTCTCACTTGACCCACTTTTTCTTCAACTTTAGGTTTCTTTTGAAAACCAGAATTCTTGTGAATGTCGAGTGAAATGGGGGACACATTCTGCTTTACATTATGTCTACCTCTCCTATCCATTCTCCTTAATACCTTATTGAATTGTCTTCCTAGGAGAGCCATGACTTCAGATAAGCTTTCATCAGTATCTGCCTCTTCTTGTGCACCATCAGTATCAGCATTTGAGACAAAAGCTATATTTTTGTTTTTGCTTCCAGATCGTTCATTAACAGAAATTTCATAGGTTTGTAGAGACCCAACCAGATCATCCAGTTTTATTTCAAACAAGTCTCTAAATTCTTCTATACATGTGACCTTCATGTCAAACTTCTTGGGTAAAGACCTCAGCATCTTTCTCACCATCTTTTCTTCAGAGAGTTTTTCACCTAGAGAGTCAAATGTGTTAGCAAAATCTAAAACAGTCATATAGAAGTCATGTACCGTCTCATCTTCTTTCATTTTGAGATTCTCAAATTTAGTAGTTAGCATCTGAAGTCTGGAGTTCTTGACTTTTGACGTCCCTTCCTGAGTAGTTATCAAAATCTCCCAAGCTTCTTTAGCCTGAGTGCATCGCTTTATTAGTCTAAACATGTTCTTATCAACACCATTGTATAAGGCGTTCAAAGCTTTGTGATTTCCAAGAGCAAGTTCATCTTCATTCTTTGTCCACTCTCCCTCAGGTTTCAAAGAAACAATGCCATCCTTATCTGTAACAGTAGGATGTTCCCAGCCATTTATCACAGACTTCCATGTCTTGCTGTCCATAGACCTCAAGAATGCTTCCATGCGTGATTTCCAGTAATCATAATTAGTACCATCCAATAAAGGTGGCCTACTCACAGCTCCTCCTTCCTTTTCCATGGCAACCAGAATCGTTCCCTGAAGCTCACCCTAATAGCAGAACAGGGTGCCTGCTCTGATGCCAATTGAAATTCTGGCGTAGCAATGGGGTACCGGATGTGCCTACCTTTGCAACTACAACGTTCACAACAGAATGAATATTATGAAAAAAATAAACAACTGGAAATTAAAGATACGCAGGAGTTTGTTAACCCAGTTCGGCGTATAACACGACCTACTCTGGGGGATACCAATCCAGGAGAGAATCCACTATGATAAAACTAGTTAGAAGTTCTCAGCAAACGACCCGTTTACACTTCGTCACCTAGTTACTACCCGTGCTTCCTTCAACCTAGGACCACCTAGATCAGAGACCCTTGTCCCTCCTCCTCTTAACCACACAACCAGTGTGATTGATCTAACCTTGAGAATAGTGAAGACACACTTCAAACAATAACCTATCTCCGTGCTTAAAAGCTTAGGAGTAGACTAAAACCCTTACAACACAAGGACTCAGTCCTAAGCAAGTATCAAAGAGATACGAGTTAGGCTCACAATAAAACACGAGACAAAGCTAAAACCCTAGACACAAATAATATATTTCTTCACAAGAGTTTCAGTAACCTTCAAACGTCCATAGTCTTCAATATATATAGCTCGTGGAAATAATAGTAGTTCCTTGATTTTTGGCCTTCAGATTATTATTAAAAACATAACATATCCGATACCAGCTTGTGATTTAAACAAATCCAACAAAATCCTAAAATATAGGAATATATTTTAGGTTTGATACACTATCAGATATATTCAACAAATAGGCGAGTTCCATGTCTTGAGGAACAAACAATACGCTAACATGTGCTAAACGGATATGCTTGAAGGATAGCGCGCGTAGATAATCTTGTAACAAACTCTTCGTTAATTCTTGCTTCAGAATGGTGTTCCAAATGTAGACACATCTAACACTACATCTGACTTAATGTTGTTTTTGTAAAATACTGCCAATTTCAAAAACCTAACAGTGTGATTAAGAGGAGGAGGGACAAGGGTCTCTGATCTAGGTGGTCATAGGTTGAAAGAAGCACGGGTAGTAACTAGGTGACGAAGTGTAAACGGGTCGTTTGCTGGGAACTTCTAACTAATTTTATCATAGTGGATTCTCTCATGGATTGGTATCCCCCAGAGTAGGTCGTGTTATACGCCGAACTGGGTTAACAAACTCCTGCGTATCTTTAATTTCCGGTTGTTTATTTTTTTCATAATATTCATTCTGTTGTGAACGTTGTAGTTGCAAAGGTAGGCACATCCGGTACCCCATTGCTATGCCAGAATTTCAAGGTCCATCTTCAAAAGGCAATGAACTAGGTGTTGGACCTAACTCATTGACTTTTGAAGATGGACCGAGCTCGTTAAATTTAGTTGTAATTTATTCCCCTATTTCCTAGGATAATTTGCTTTAATTGTCGTGATATTTAACCATAAAATTTCTATTTTACTGTTTAGTAAACTTCCTAAACAACTTCCCAAACAGATATGCTTGTTTAGGAAGTTCTTGAAGGTGACCCAAAGAGTAAAATAGAAATTTCATGGTAAGATATCACGACATTTAAAGCAAATTGCCCAGAATGAGTTAGAGGAAAAATGAACAAATTGCAACTGAAGTTAACGAGTTAGGTCCATCTTCAAAAGTCAATGAACTAGGTGTTGGACCTAAGTCATTGACTTCTGAAGATGGATCGAGCTTGTTAAATTTAGTTGTAATTTATTCTCCTATTTCCCAGGACAATTTGTTTTAAGTGTTGTGATATCAAACCATGAAATTTCTATTTTGCTGTTTAGTGAACTTCCTAAACAACTTCCCAAACAGATATGCTTGTTTAGGAAGTTCTTGAAGGTGAACTAAAGAGTAAAATAGAAATTTCATGCTAAGATATCACGACGTTTAAAGCAAATTGTCCAAAATGAGTTAGAGGAAAAAGGAACAAATTACAACTGAAGTTAACGATTTAGGTCAATCTTCAAAAGTCAATGAACTAGGTGTTGTACCTAACTCATTGACTTCTGAAAATGGACCGAGCTCGTTAAATTTTGTTGTAATTTATTCCCCTATTTCCAAGGACAATTTGCTTTCATTGTCGTGATATTTAACCATAAAATTTCTATTTTATGGTTCAATTCACCTTTAAGAACTTAAAAAAAAAAAAAAAAAAAATCTCAATCCTAGCTGAATGTTAGAATGCAAAATTGATTATACTAAAAAATATTAGTCAAAATAAATTCTACACCTTTAAAATAAATTTTGCATTCTCTAAAATTCTGTGAAAGTGAAATCAAGCCTTACAAATTAACTAGTTGCAAAATCCTAATTAACCAACAAATCAAACAAGTCGAAATTAAGAAAAAGATTGCATACAGAGATGGGAAACCTTGCAATGCTTATGGAGAGGAGCATGTTCTTCTGCGAGAGAATCATCGATCTTCCTAGAAGCCATGAACTTAACCATCAATTATGAAATCAACAAATTTGAGTGGCGAGGGAAACAAGAATAATCACAAACGATATGTTAGAATTTTTATGGATTCATCATATCATAATCATAACAATTAATACTCACTTCCGTCACATTTATAGACAAAAAAAAAACTACTTATGCGGTGTTTAAGAAATCTAGTTAAGTGTAATTAATTTTCTTAATTCAATATAAAACATGAATAAATTTCTAGAAATAATCCGTCTTTTTTTTTTTTGGAAATCATATAAACCTTTTGGAAAGTAAGGGTATACTAGGAATAACAGTTTATACTGGTTTAAAAGTATTAGAAATTGAGAGTTGAAGTTTGCACTATATTATAAAGACTATTTTTTCCATATCTGTAGCCAACGTGAGACTTCTAACACCCTGGTGATCCAATAGGCTCTGATACCATATTAAAATTTGAGAGACCTATACTCAACCACAAAAGTTAGCTTGAGAGTTGAGGTTTGCACTATATTATAAAAGTTATTTTTATCATATCTCTATCCAATGTAAGACTTCTAAGAAAAAGTAGTTAATTTTTGCTATAATAGTGACCAAAATTTTAATTGATGTTTTGGTTATAAATGTAAATCTAGAGGGAGTATGTATTTTGAAAACTTTTGTTGGGGACATGTAAAAAAAAAAAAAATAATATTATATGAGATAGGATCCGATATGTATATTAATTAATCAATTAGTCTATGTTTATTTACTTAATCGGCGCACATAATAGCTAGTCCACAATTTATATATAACCCTTAAAATAGCTGCTAGTTTTGTTAACACCCTATAAACAAACAATATAACCCACAAATCTCCAGAATATGATTGCATTATTATTGATAAAACTAGCCCTTGATATAAACAAACACACTCACCCATGTACCTTTGAGTTATGTAGATGGTTGTAGAAGAATTCCTTCGAGTTTACTTTTCTCGACTCGCTACAGGACCACGTTCCGTTGCATTCACGTCCAAAGACAGGACTCAAGCTTCGTAGTTAGGGCAAAGTACTGACATGCTGCTATCGGTAGATCGATGAAGTCACAAAGGCTGAATTGAAAAAAGTTGTTCCTCTCAGGTTTTTTTTTTGTTTGGATGAACTCAACAACAACCCTTATTTGTTTTGAAGTTTATGAGTTTCTCCTAAATTTCTGAAATTGTGATGGTGATTCTAATTTCTGTTTTTAATTCCTATTTATAGAGGTTCAATTTCTTGCCCTCAAAGAAAGGATATTTCCTAACATTTGTTTTCAACATAAAATATATTTTTAAAATACCCTTCTAAAATATATTTTTAAAATACCCTTTTAAAATATCTTAATTAATTCTAAAATATATCTTTAAAATATATCTCTATCATATATTTCTAAGAGGATGGATTGGATTGAGATTTCAAAAAAAATCTTGAAGATTTTAAAAGATTTTGAAAGACTTTTTTAAAAGACTTCACAATCAAGAATCTTAAACACAAGAATTTGTGAGATTTTATAGCACAGACTTTTGAGATTTCAAAGTATTTTAACGACTCAATAAATTTCATATGAATTTCTATTAAAAAAATAATAAATCAATCGATAATAAATTAAAATCAATTATTTCTTAAAAAAACGTGAACCATTTTTTTTTGTGTAGAGGAAATGACAAAGCCATTGAAAACTCACACACAAAGTGGAGTGACCAGAGATCAAACCCGGTCATGGCGTCCGGCGTCCTACACTAGCAACTTCAGTATTTCTATCATTTGAGCTGAGATTTGTGGACAATCTGAACCAAATTTTAACCGAAGAAAAACATTTTTTTTTTGACAAAAAGAAAAACGACTATAGGCCCGTTTAGCTTATTTTTGAGCTTATGCAAACAGCTTATACAATATAAATTAGATTTTATGTCTTTTATAAGTCGACGCTAACCATTGTTTTGAATAAATTTCTAGTAAAGAAAACAAGTATGTTGACAAGTCTTCTTTTTTGACTTGCATTTTGGTGGGGTGTATTGAAAAGGAAAACAAAAAGATGTGGGAAAAAACAACAAACATCATTTTAACTACAGCCAAGAAACTACTACTTAATTATGAGGAAAAAACAAACATGTTATTGCTATGAAGCTAGGAAGAAGCACGGTTGAAGTTGCAGTGGTGACCCACAGTCCACAGGAAAGCTTTATCTATGTTAAAGAAGTACTACATCGGTTGCGAGATGACCTGAATATGTGTTTATAAAAGTAGAGGCAATCCTCACCTTACAAGCTGGTTTTGTAGGGTTTAGTTAGGCCCAAGTCTCAATTCTAAGATGGTATCAGAGCCTCTCCACGATCCGTTGGGCCGCCTGTTATCAAATTATGATCGGACCATCTACCATTTATATCCACGCCTCAAGCCCAATAGCGCTAGGCACTTTCTTACTTTGTTCCTTCCACTGTTTCCTATATTTGCATTCCTTCCACTGCAGTAGAGTAATCATACCGCACATCAATTAACCATATATGACCATCCTATAACAATATAGCTTATTCAGATGGCCAGTACCAGCAGTAGCAGCTCTTCAACTCTGATGACATATCCAAGGAGATATTACTATGATGTATTTGTGAGCTTTAGAGGTAAAGACACACGCTTCAACTTCACTGATCATCTTTTTGCTACCTTCCAAAGAAAAGGCATTATTACATTCAGGGATGACACTAAGCTCAACAAAGGTGAATCCATAGCACCTGAGCTACTTAGTGCAATCCAAGCCTCTCAGATTTACGTTGTGGTCTTTTCTAAGAATTATGCTACTTCAACTTGGTGCTTGCGAGAATTGGAATGGATCCTTGAATGTGCTCAACTATCTGGAAAACGTGTTCTGCCTGTTTTCTATGATGTTGATCCATCAGAGGTGCGATATCAAAAAGGAAGTTATGGTGAAGCCTTTTTGAAACACGAACAAAGATTCCAACGAGACTCAGAAATGTTACAAAGATGGAGGGAAGATCTCACACAAGTGGCCAATCTCTCTGGTTGGGATCTACGTGACAAGTAAGTGACCTTCCTTATCGATATTTTATATACTCGTGCTTTTTGTTTTGGTTTTGATATGTCATGATGAATTAGTGTTGTTGGATAACTGTTTTAAATTTGCAGACCACAATATGCAGAGATTGAAAAGATTGCTGAAGAGATTATAAATATATTGGGTTACAAGTTTTCAAGTCTTCCAAAAGATTTAGTTGGGATGGATTCTTCTATAAAAGAATTAGAAAACCATTTACTTTTGGACATGGTTGACGGTGTCCGGGTTGTAGGAATTTGTGGGATGGGCGGAATAGGGAAGACAACTCTAGCTACTGTTTTATACAACAAAATCTCTCATCAATTCCACGTGTGCTGCCTCATTGATGATCTAAGCAAAATTTATAGGCACGATGGTCTAATCGGTGCTCAAAAGCAAATTCTACATCAAACTCTAGGTGAAGAACGCCTTCAAACATGCAATCTTCACAGCACATCTAACTTGATACAAAGTAGGCTACACAATGTAAAGTCCCTTGTAATTCTTGACAATGTTGATCAAGTTGAGCAACTTGAGAAATTAGCTGTGAGTCGTGAATGGTTAGGTGTGGGGAGTAGAATTATTATAATTTCTAGAGATGAGCATATCTTGAAAGACTATGGAGTGGATGTTATCTACAAAGTTCCACTCTTGAATCAGACTGACTCTCTTCAATTATTTTGTCGAAAAGCTTTCAAACTTGATCATACTATGAGTAGTTATGATAAGTTGCCATTTGACATACTATGGTATGCTAATGGCCTACCACTGGCAATTAAAGTATTGGGATCATTTTTGTTAGATCGAGAGATTTGTGAATGGAAAAGTGCTTTGGGTAGATTGAGAGAAAGTCCAAACAAAGATATCATGGATGTGTTGCGATTAAGTTTTGAAGGGTTGGAGAAATTGGAAAAAGAAATATTTCTCGATGTTGCTTGTTTTTTCAATAGGCGTGACGGGGATTATGTCAAAAACATTCTAAATTGTTGTGGATTTCATGCTGATATTGGATTAAGAGTTCTAGTTGATAAATCACTTCTATGCATTTCAGAAGAAGATAATATAATTAAAATGCATAATTTGTTACAAGAGTTGGGCAGAAAAATTGTTGAAGAAAATTCGTGTCAAGTGTCAAGAAAATGGAGTAGGGTGTGGCTCCACGAACAACTGCACAATGTTATGTTGGAGAATGTGGTAAATTATATAGTTTTGGAAATTGAAAACTTATTACTAACATTTTTATAAAAACTCTATATATTGAAATTTATTCAAGTCTTTCTTTCTTTTTCCCAATGTTTTAGGAAAAGAAGGTTGAAGCCATATGTTTTTTCCGTGATAGAGATGAAAGACAAATGAAAATATCAGTCTTGGCTGAAGCATTGTCGAAAATGAGTCATCTTAGATTTCTCATAGTCAAGAACGTGATAGTTTCAGGAATCCTCAGCTACATTTCTAACGAGTTAAGATATGTGGAGTGGAAGAAATACCCTTGTAAGTATTTGCCACCAAGTTTTCAGCCCAATCAACTTGTTGAATTGATCTTAAAGCAAAGCAGTGTCAAACAACTATGGAAAGATAAGAAGGTACTATAAATTCTTTTCATTTTTTTAGTTTTTACCTCTTTTGGACATGAACAAATCAGAAAATGTGCATTTCCTTGTCTCTTTTATATGCAACATTTATGAGCAAAAGGAATCACTCTCTTTATTTTTGTTGGTCTGTGACAGTATTTGCCGAATTTGAGAGTTTTGGATCTGAGCCATTCAAAAAATCTAAGAAAGACACCAGACTTCGAAGAGATTCCAAATCTTGAACGGATAAGTTTTGAAGGATGTGTGAAACTGGTGCAGATAGATCCATCTATTGCGATATTAAGAAAGCTTTTTTTCTTGAATTTGAAAGATTGCAAAAATCTAGTAAGCATATCAAACAACATATTTGGTCTGACCTCTCTTAAAATTCTAATTCTTTTTGGCTGTCCTAAAGTATTTAAGAATCCAAGGCATTTGAATATAATTGAAAATGCATCACATTCTCAGTCAACAATGTCCTCCATCTTGAAATGGACAATGTTTCGTTTCAACTCCTTGTATTCCGATGCACACAAAGATTTTGCTACCTCATTGTTGCCTTCCTTACTTAACTTTTCTAGTTTGCTTAACCTTGATATTAGTTTTTGCGGTCTACGTCAAATCCCTGATGCAATTGGATGTTTACGTTGGCTAGAAAGATTAGTTTTAGGGGGAAACAATTTTGTTACACTACCTAGCTTGATAGAGCTTTCTAGACTTGTATATTTAGACTTGCAGCATTGCAAGCTGTTGGAATCTTTGCCTCAACTTCCTTTTCCTATTGCTTTCGAGCACGATTTTCATAAATACAAATACTGGTTGAGAATAGGATTGGTCATCTTTAACTGTCCTAAATTGAGGGAGAGCGAATGTTGTAGTAGCATGGCCTTTTCATGGATGATACATTTGATTCAGGCGAGACAACAATTCCCTGCTGCCTTTTTTGATGTGATTAATATTGTTATTCCAGAAAGTGAAATACCGAATTGGTTCAACAATCCGAGTGTGAGTGGTTCAATACCAATAGAACTATCTCCTTTTGTGCATGACAGTGATGATGATATCATTGGCATTGCTTGTTGTGCAGTATTTTCCATTGCACCTATTGATCCAGCTATGACAATATATGCAAATGCAAACAGATACGATATGGAGCTAAGCTTTTCTAACAAAACTACTTGCAATGGTTGGTATGAGTTGTTTTCTTGTATCCCAGTAATTCTAGAAAGAGATCTTATTTCGGTCAAATCAGATCACATGTGGCTTACCCATTTTACTCGGGATTCATTCTTTGATATTCTCAAGCGTATAGACGTAACTCTCAACCATCTTGATGATTTCTGTATGAAAGTTGTTAGTATGGATGTGAAGGTGCAAAGTTGCGGATATCGTTGGGTATATAAACAAGATCTACAACTAAAGCATGGCTGCGGTAATTTCTTAGATAGGAAGTGCAAGTTTTTGGCAATCGAAGATGAGGCACAGCCACAATCTTCATCTAATTACATAACACCATAACTTGTATAGCATTTGTACTCTTAGATGATATATTACTCTATATTACTCTAGATAATAAATACTCTTCATGCCTTTCATTCTTATACTGTATTTCTTAAATTGGCATAGTATAGCTACTGCAATTTCACATATTTGTTAGAAGATCTACATTTATTTACGAAAAAATAAAAAACGATGTTAGAAATATGATCTGAGATGATGAGCTAATGTTAAATGAACTGTGAATATGAGTTTTGGTTATACACACAGTTTAGTAAGAGCAAGTGAATACTAATATGAACTGTGAATATTAAGTGAGTACTAAATATTAAATAGTCTTGATTATGTGCAAACTGTAAACTATGCTATCAATGCTTTTGTGCACTTTCCCTTTTGGAGTGAATTTGTAAAAGAGAGAACATCTTTTAAATTGCCTGTTTCTTCATTGTTGGTTACTTGATGTAGATTATAGGTAATTCAGGAAACCATTCATCTTGTTTGTATTGAAATTGTATTCTGCGATTTGCTCATGTTCATATCGCGTTCCATTTGGGTCCGTTCTGCTTCTTCGTGTTCAAACAACTCAATGATAAGATGAAATGTTAATGAAAGCTCTATTTAATGCCGTGAGTTTTGGTTCCATCCTGACTTAATTTTTAGAATAAACCACAAACTTATCCCCTAAATATCACTCTTTTCAATTTAATCCTTTTTTTTTTCTTTCAATTTAATCCTTAAAATATATAAAATAATTAGCTCGTAGAGCATATTAACTCTGTCATTATTAGTCCCTAAAGTATGTGAAAAATTGTCATATTATTCAATAACATGTTAATAACAGAGACTACTTAACTACTTATTATATTTATATATTTTAAGGATTAAATTAAAGATAGTGTAAGGCCAAGTTTGCCTGCATAGAGTTAGGCCAGGTTACAATCATGATTGAAATTCCACGCGTATTGATTAATTGAGATTGAAGTTTAACTATAAAATATATTGATAAGTCTTCTTTTTTGACTTGCAAGATTGATGTGATTAATTGGGTGAGTGGGGTGGGGCATATTGAAAAGGAAAACTGAAAGATGTAGGAACTTGACTGTTTATTTATGAGGAATAATCAACTAACTTGCTACATTTCATAAGCTGTTATATGCATTTCATCCACTGCAGTAGTAGTAATTTACTCTACAAATCACTTAACCATATATATATATATATTTATATCATCCTCTAACAAACACAAAAAATGAGTCATCATAAATTGCTCATACTAAAGGGAATGGATTTTTCAGGAAACCTTAGCTGCCTTTCTAACGACCTAAGATATGTGGAGTGGGAGAGGTATCCTTTCAAGTGTTTGCCATCAAGTTTTGAGCCTTGTCAACTTGTTGAATTGATCTTGAGGCATAGTAGCATCAAATACCTGTGGAAAGACAAGAAGGTACAGTAAATTTTCTTTAGTTTTTATCCTTTTACAAACACAAAAAATTCATAAAAAAGCAATTCCCCTATGGTAAAACTTATATTCAAAAGGAAACACTTTCTTTTTTATGGTAAAACTTATATATTCTAAAGGAAACTTTTTCTCTATTTTTGTTGGTTTGTAACAGTATTTGTTCAATTTGAGAACTTTGGATATGAGTTACTCGAAAAATCTACGAAAGATGCCAAATTTTGAAGGCGTCCGAAATCTTGAGCGGTTAAGTTTTGAAGGATGTGTGAAATTGGTGCAGATTGATCCAACTATTGGGGTTCTAAGAAAGCTTGTTTTCTTGAATTTGAAAGATTGCAAGAATCTAGTAAGCATACCAGACAACATTTGTCTAATCTCTCTTGAATGTCTAAATCTTTCAGGGTGTCGCAAATTGTTTAATCTGAGACATTCCAGTATAAGTGAAAATGCATCACATTCCCAATCAACGATGTCCTCCATCTTGAAATGGACCAAGTTTCGTTTCCATTCCTTTAAACCCAGTGCACACAAATATTTAGCTAGTTGTTTATTGGACTCCTTGCTTCAATTATCTTGTTTGCATAAACTTGATATTAGTTTTTGTGGTCTAAGCCAACTCCCTAATGTAATTGGATGCTTAAGATTGCTAGAAGAATTAAACTTAGGCGGAAACAATTTTGTTACATTACCTAGCATGTGTGACCTTTCCAAACTTGTATATTTAAACTTGGAGCATTGCAAGATGTTAGAATATTTGCCTCGACTTCCTTTTCCTATGACTATCAGTCATGACCTTCGTATTAATGATATTGACATGACTGATTTTTGGAGGAGAGTAGGATTGATCATTTTCAATTGTCCTAAATTGGGTGAGAATGAAAGTTGCAGTAGCATGGCGTTTTCATGGATGACACAATTGATTCACGCAAGACAACAATCCTCCACTGCCTCCTTTCATGAGATCATTGATATTGTTATTCCAGGAAGTGAAATACCAATTTGGTTCGACAATAAGAGCGATGGTGATTCAATAAGAATGGACCTATCTCCCATTATTCATGACAATGGCAACTATTTCGGTGGCATTGCTTGTTGTGCAGTATTTTCTGTCGCACCTGTTGATCCAATTACGGCAACAGATGCACGCAGACCCGACATAGAGCTATGTATTTCTAATAGTAAAACTAACTTAAGGTGGTATGCAATCATTCCAGTAATTCTTGAAAGACGTCTTATTGAGGTCAAATCAGATCACATTTGCCTAATCTATTTCCCTATAGAATCATTCTTTCATATTCTGAAGTGGATAGATGTAACTCTCAGCCATCTTGATGATTTCAAAATGAAAGTTCGCACTAAGAACGGCGAATGTATCAATCTGGAAGTTCAGAATTGTGGGTATCATTGGGTATATAAACAAGATCATGCAACGCTGCAGAAATTGCTTTTTGGCAATGGAAGATGATAGTGCAGGAAGCACCATTTAGATGTCTTTCAACAATGAGGATATTTGTTTGAAAATGAATATAATTTTTAATGTAATATTAGTTATTTCTGTTTACAATGAGCTGGGATAGTATATATTTACAATGAATTATGGATTTGCTTTCTCCACGAACCAGCTCATAAATGAACTGTGAATATGAACTTTGGTTACACACAATTTAATCATACCAATTAAATACAAAAAATTAGGACAAATTATATAGCCTTCATTATGTGTACTATCATAAGTTTTTCTGATACTGTCTTGTTCAAGCAACTCAACAATAAGATGAAAAGGGATGAGATATTAATAAAAGTTTTATTAACATGATTTGAATATCTTATAACAAGTTTTATTAACAATCCTAATTCCTATCTTCAAGTTGGTTTAACAAGATTATGCAGTCACTATTGACAGTATCTATTGCAGTCAGGCATAGTTCATGATTAATGCATTTCACTACCATCTGTGCATCAGATAGAATGAGATATTCTCCAATAAAATGCGATGAAGGACAAAACTCAGATTAATGTATTGCACAAGTTCCAAGACTATTTTACTTTATTAAACTACTTAACTAGTGTCCAAGAGCCACTGTTTAGCATTTTCCATATAAAAAACAGTTTAATTATATAGTTTGTATACTACGAAATGAAGAAAGCTGGATACAGTTTGGGCCAAAAGTTGTTATAAGCCTCATTCTAACTTTTGGTATCATTAGGTAGTAATATGCGTAGCTTTCACTTTCAACTCTGTAACTGCGTCTTCTATTCAAAGAATTTAGATGTCTAGCTAGAAGACATCATTATAAATATTAAATAATGTTAAAGTAACCGATTATTTCAAAAGTTTAAGCTTTTAGGAAGAGTTATATCAATGGTTTTATATTATTTCTAACAAATAAACTACATTGAAATGATAACACTTAATATTACTATTTTAAAATTCCACACTAAGCTAAAATATTCTCCCAAGAGTAAGTTACAAATCGGCTGTGCGGTTTTGCCTTAATATATAAGCATAGCAACACAATTACCATGACAAACTATGAAGTAAGAAAAAGCTTCAGACAAATAGGTAACAGCTGCTACGTACGGGCAGTCAGCATAATACAAAAAGTTACAACTGTCTTTCAAATTTCAAACCAACATAAATTTGGATTTCAGTATTTTTAAGCCCCTTCTGCTAGAGTCCTCTTTGAGGTACTGATGTATAGAACTGCATCAAAGAAAATAAGTTTTCAATTATTCCTGCAATCAATATCAATAAAGAATCAAGAATATTTGATTTCAAGCACTGGTAGTACCGTTATTTCCTCGAATGAATGCATCACCATACTTGTTCTTCAGTTGTCCGTTAACATACTCCTCTGTTTGTTCCATTGCAATATTCATATAGCCATCTAGACAAGCTAGGATACCTGCAAGATTAACCAGAAAGATTCAGCCTAGTTTATTGATACCTGGATAGAAGCATAATGTAACAAATACAGAAGGAAATATGCACAAACCTACACCAATATGGGATAGAACCAAACTAGTATCAGAGGCAACTTAATGAACAATCAAGAAACAATCATCGCATTATTCCAAAGCTACTACTCTGACATAGGAGATCCAGTGGTAGAATTAGAAGATGAAGTGATATTAGTCATCTTACAAGGTGTTTGAGAGACCCTGATGCTCTCCCCAATCAAACCTAACTTTTTCATTCCTCCACTATTATCCTCCATTTCCCTCCTATTTCAACTTCTACTCTTAACCAGTGTTGTTGAATATCGGTCATGGCGGTGCTATGGCAGATTGCGGTAGTGGGATTTCAACACAACACCATAAAAAGCGGTGGAGTGCTGGTTTTTGCATTGCAGGATTATGGCAGCCGCCATGAATGTAACGGACATAGTGGCGTGGCACAAAAGGCGGATTTTTTTTTAAAAAAACTTCGTTTCGGTCATGTGACGCAAACTAACCCCATGCCCAAAAATGGGTACCTTACCAGTTTACCCCTTTTTTGTAAAAAAATAATATTGGTTTGGGTCGTGTGACCTGACACAGTCCCAATAGCCTCTTCTCTATGCATTTCTCTCTCTACCTTATTCTCTACTTCTACTGTTTGCGACCACCACCCAACTGAGTCCCCATAGCCTCTTCTTTTTTCTTTATGTTTATTTCTTTATTTGCTCCATTTAAACTTAATTTGGTTTTTAATTGGTGTTTTGTTTATTTCTTCTGTTTTTTTACACCATCCACTATATGTTTATCTCGGATTTTTGGCTTGCCACCATAAACCGCCATCCGACATCGACAACACAGCTTTTAACTATTAACTAAATGATAAGTAACTAGTTAGAGGTGATAACCCTCTCTGCCATGCTTACTTCCCTAGTCTACTCCTTTTTTACTATGTGCCTGTTATCAACTGTTTTTCTTACTTTTCTCACTTTGATTCTCAATTCTTTTCAACTGCTCTGACATAGGGAGTTTTGAAAAAATATTATAAACATTATCTTCAACTATTGCTAGACAGTTTCCATCTCATAACTCAAAATTCAACAAGAGAAAGTAAAAAGGATGCTATCATGTTCTATTCCATTTCATCGAATTTGAAACAATTCAAATAAGAAAAACTAATATAATTACATCTCTTTCCATTAAAGAGAACATTATAGCCTTTTGTTAAACCAAATAGTGCAACATACACATCAATAATACTACTTGAACCACTTGAATTAAAAAATATTAAATCATTCACATTAAAATCAAAATGATAAATTTCTAACTTAATTTAGTTTCTACCACCACACATCATCTTCAAATAATGTAAAACTAATTATCTGAAAAAGAAAATATGGTTTCTAAATGAAAAGAATCAAACAAAAAAAAGTGACCTAACCTAAGAATGTAAGTAAAATATTTGAGCTCATAATTCATAAAAATTGAAACAAAAAAAGGTAGAAAAGAGATGAATCTGACCTCGATAATCGACGCCGGAGTTGAGCTTGACAACAACAGGCCTACCACGAATGGATTTGAGGAAATCAGCAGGGGTTTTAGTGGTTCCTGAACTTTTCTCTGTTCCACTCATCTTTGTTTACAATCTATAAACCCTAAAAAAGCTTCAAGAAACAATGAAAAACAAAATTACGACGAGGGAGGAAGTGAAGTTATTAATTTATTATATACTATAGAAAAAAGAAAACGTAATAAAAAAGAAGAAGAGATGGTACCTGGCACTGTTTTGCCCAAAATAAAGTTAATCAAATTTTTCTTTTTCGTTCTTTTCCTTGTGAAAACTTGTACTTGTTTGTAGTTTTTGATGACCAATTTATATTTATTTTAGGGTTAAATCTCTACATTTTGCGAAATTCTTAAGAATAATCCATATAGTATAAAAATGGTAAAAAAAAATCCATAAATATTTTTCATTCTCAAAATTGGTTCAATCCGTTAAGAAAGTTTTTGTGGCATAAAATGTAGGGACCATTCTTGACAATTTTGCATAATGTAGGACTAAAAACATTAAAAAGTATGGACTATTCTTAACAATTTTGCAAAATATAGGGGCTATTCTTGACGGATTGGACTAATCTCGATAACAGAAAATTTTATAAGGTTTTTTGACCATTTTTAGAATGTAGGCACCATTCTTAACAATTTCGCAAAATGTAGAGACTAAAAACATATTTAACCCTTTATTTTATTGTCAATTTTATGATTCCTTTATATTGAAGATGTGTCTATTTTTTTATTTTTATAATAGGTTAAATTATATTTTTGGCTAAGTTTCAAAAATTTACGATTTTGACCATCTAATTTTTAAAATAACACTTCTAACCAAGTCAATGTTGATGTAGCAAGTCACTTAAGTAACTCATCTACCATGTAAGCTTTTTTTTGTCATATAATAATAATTATATAAAAAAAAAGGAATTCACGACTTGAAGGTGGGGATGACAATTTGGCACATACCTAGAGGGTACCCACAAAAAATACCCACAACGGATACGGTAAAAACCCGCATTTTAGATATGGATAATTACCCGCAAAAATGAACGGGTATGGGTGCGGGTACGGGTATCTCAGTACTCACCCCGTCCCATACCCACACAATATATATAATATATATTATTATATAATAATATGTATATGTATATCAATTTAAAAAAATACAACACGATTAAACTATGAGTTTAATTGTTTTACACCGTCAGTGTAAAGATTTTTTGCACATGCATCCAATGATGTGTTGCCACATCATTTAATGAATGTGACACATCATGTATTTTTAAACACAATACATGATGTGTTGGTATATTATTGGATGTATGTGTAAAAAAGTATTACACCGACAGTGCACAACAATTAAATTCTTAAAATATTATATATTTTTAATAAAAAAATTTATTTATACCACAATGTGAATATGTCAACATAGATATGAATTTTAACATAAGGTTAGTAACAATTTGTTTATAATTTTTATGAGTCAACATTAAAATCTTTGAATTTTTTTTAATTCTATTAAACAATATGATATTTTATAATTGATCGATTTTTTTTAGCAAAAATGGAGGTAATTGATACGGGTATGGGTACTTAGGTACCCATAGAGTATGGACACGGGGGCAAAAATTATTACCCACGCGAATATGAGAATAGGTAAAGATATTTTTTCAATCAGCGGGTATGAGAACGGATACTAGTCATCCTTACTTGCATCAATAGCTACTTTAAACCTCACTAAACCTTTAAACTTTCCCAGTCAATGAAGCGGAAATCATTCTTAAATTTGTCAAAGATGCATATCGTTATTCAAACGTATCATTTGTTTATAGAGTTTTACCGACAGTGTTTGACTGCTTGTGACTGCAGCATCAACGAAAAAAAAATTCAAAATTAAAGTTGATTAAAATAAAACCTACTTGAGATCCTCAATGCAAAAGGGAGATTAAACAGTTTGGCAACTTTATCAATTGAGAAGGAATATATGTTGGAGAATAATTATGTTGATGTGATTATAAATGATTTTGCATCTCAAAGAAACCGCTTCTTATGAATTTTCCAACAAAAGTAAGTTTTTTGATATTTTATAAAACTATTATTATTTTAATAAATAATTATTGTTTTTCAATAAAATATTACGTTTGTTTAACACGTGTAATATTGAACAGGATAGGAATGTTTCTTATTGATTGATATACTATTGAGTGATTCATTGATTTGATTTACTCAATAAAAAACAATCAATTTGATATTTTAATTTTTTTTGGGTACATTGAAAAATATATTTAAAATTTAGTTAAAGTTGAAACTTAATTTTCGATTAATAAAACTTTCCAATATATCTATTTTGATTTTGTTTAAAAAAATAAATAAATCTATTTTGATTTACTTTTTCTCATGATCAAATTTGAATTGGAAAACAAAATCTTAGTTAAGGGTCAAAATATTTTATATTGATTTAGATTTTTTTTATCTAGATTTAAGTTTAAAATTATGTCAAAGGAGTGATGACTCTTTGCTCTATTTAAATCCTCATTCATGTGCTATTTTTTTTATTTATTACAAACGTGCTACCTTCTTGTTCATGATCAAAACTACACTCAATTTAAGTAGAGCAAATACGATGAATTTAGGAAATGATGATTTGAAGATAGAGATATTGTTGCGACTACCAGTAAAATCATTGATGAGGTTCAAATGTGTTCAAAGATCATGGAACAAACTCATAAAAAGTCATTACTTTGTGAGTAGAAGAAGTCAGTTATGTATCCCTCAAAACCATAGTCTTCTAATCACCGAAAATTCCAAATTGAAACTTCTCCTATGTGAGCGCGACAATGAGAAACCAATCCTCAAAGAGTCTCTATTTCCCAACGACATAGCACGAATTGAATCGTATGGCAGTTGCAACGGCGTTTTCTGTCTCAAAAGTAGTTACTCAACTAATACTAGTTTTAGTTATGACGAGTTGATTATGTGGAACCCAACAACTAATGAGGTTCACCGTATTCCTTGTTCTCCCTTGAACTGTCGTGGTTTCTTGTACGGTTTTGATGTTGTTAAAGATAACTTCAAAGTTGTCAAACTCAATGTCTATAACATTGACATGATGAATATGCTTTGTCCTTCATCAGAAATTTATGATCTAGGCACTAAATCCTGGACAGTTATCCAAAATCATCTTCATAATACTATCGTCACACGTCAACATCCTTCAAGATATAATGCTGTTAATGGTATTTATCACTGATTACTTGCTCAGCAAGAAATTATGCTGCAGACATACTCTGCTTCAACTTTCACAATAACCAGTTTCAGCAACTTAAAGGTCCAAACATACGGCACACTAGCGACTCTTACTGTGACAATGTCATCAATATAAAAGGTTCTCTTGGTTATGTTGTGAATTTTCATATGGTGTGTTTGGAAATATGGGTTATGGATCAAAACAAGTGGTCTAAAAAGTATAACATTAATAATCCATTTACATCAATGTTTGGTACGTGTGGTCCTTGGAATGATGGTGCTGAAATCCTTGGAGCAAATGTTGGAGAATTGCTCGCATCATATGATCATCATGGAAACAAGCTTCGCAAATTTCAAATTGAGTATGGATATTTCATGATTTATGAGTATGTGCCAAGCATAGCTCTCTTATCATAGTAGTAGCTGTAGCTTCCTAGAATATATATTCTATATCATGCATGGTTTAATTAGCATAGGTTTTAGTTAATTTATCTTATTTAGTAAGGACATCATCAAAAGAGTTGTGATCATTCAACAATCTTTCCTATAATAAATTGAGTTTTGTTTTCTTTTGTCAAACAAAATAATGATTATATGTATTTTTTTTCTGCTTTGTTGAGTTTTATTTCAATTGGATTACATCTAACAGAAACAGAAAAGAATTTGTCGCTAATGCGTCAAATTTCCATCACAAACAAACACATTTAGTGACGGAATTAGCGACGACCCGAAATTCGTAACCAATTCCACGTCGCAAATTTTTAGTGAGGAAATTCATCATCTGTCACAAATTGCGACAAAATAAAATCGTCACAAACTAGGGACTAATGACTAACCAAAAATACAATATTTATTCTTAATATTTTGTCACTAATTAGAGACAAATTTCAGTCTCCCTGCTAATGTATCATTGTATAATTATAGTTAGAGATAATTAGACTCAACTCAATATCATTGTATAAAAGCAAAGTCTATGGTGGAAGATCACGGTGCGCAAGTCATCAATATTATTGCAATGAATATGATATTTTTTGTTAACAATGAATACGAATTTTATTAAATCCACCATCGAAAGTACAGGGGCAAAAATTATTTGCCAGTGTCCTTTGAGTTAGGTTATAATCTGGAACTAGAATAAAGGATAACCATCGATTTTAATTTATTTTTTGACAGAATCGTTTTTTTTAATCAATTAGTATAATCCTTTTAAAATTTAGTTTATTTTTTGACAAGTTGAAAACTTTTAACTTTTATCGCAATCACAATTTGATTTTTTTTTTAAGATAATAATCTCAATTTGATTTTGTTTAGTATTCTATAAAACAATTTGATTTTCTTATTTTTTTTTAATTCTATAAAAGGATGGACTCTCTGTATATATCCTCATTCATGTACTACTCTCTTGTTCATGATCAAAACACACTTGATTGAAAGAATGAAGAACAACAATCTAAGTAGAACAGCTCCACCAAATTTAGGAGAAGATTTGGAGATAGAAATACTGTTGCAACTACCACCAAAATCATTGATGAGGTTCAAATGTGTTCAAAAATCATGGAACAAACTCATCAAAAGTCCCTACTTTCTAAATAGAAGAAGCAAGTTGGGTATCCCTCGAAACCGTAGTCTCTAATCATTGAAAAGAATTCCAAAATGAGTCTTCTCTCGTGTACCGGTCAAGTCTCTATTTGCCTACTGAAACAGAGTAGTAATTGTAGAAGAAAATGGTATTCTGGCACTTTTCATTGATATGAAAGTAGTGAATATATACAGAGGTTTCTCCATGATTGTAGGAGATAAAAAATCAAAAACATAATTACAAGACGTAAATGAAAGATATACAAGGATCAGAGTCAACTATCATTTGAATTCCAAATAATAGAGAATCCCTAAAATTAATCAATTTCAATCAATTCCAACATCCCCTCTCAAGTCGGTGCATGAATATCACACATACCCAACTTGTCAAGAGAACCACTAAGAGCCTTGGATGTTACAGCTTTGGTAAGCATATGAGCAAGTTGTTGTTCTGACTTTACAAAAGGAAATGTGATAATACCAGCTTCAATCTTTTCTTTGATAAAATGCCTGTCAATTTCCACATGTTTTGTGCGATCGTGTTGCACAGGGTTATGGGCTATCTCTATGGCTGATTTGTTATCACAGTAAAGTTTCATTGCATCCTCTTGTTCATATCCAAGATCCTTTAAAAGGTTTTTAATCCATAACAGTTCACATATTCCTACAGCCATCCCCCTGAATTCCGCTTCGGCACTTGATCTAGCAACTACTTGTTGCTTTTTACTCCTCCAAGTTACTAGATTCCCTCCCACAAAAGTGAAGTAGCCTGCAGTAGACTTTCTGTCATCTGCAGATCCAGCCCAATCAGCGTCGGTATAACCTTCAACTCTGTGGTGATGATGTTTTGAGAATAGTAAACCTTTTCCGGGAGTAGATTTCAAGTATCTCAATATTCGTTCGACAGCATCCATATGCGGTTGTTTCGGATCATGCATAAATTGGCTCACAACATTAACTGCATATGCTATGTCTGGCCTAGTATGAGACAAGTAAATTAGCTTCCCAACCAATCTTTGATATCTTCCTTGATCTGTACTAGGTGCATCAGCACAATGAAAGTTCTTGTGATTTTGTTCTATCGGAGTATCAATTGGTTTGCATCCAAGCATTCCAGTCTCAGTTAACAAATCTAACACATACTTTCTTTGAGAAAGAAAGATACCATGTTTTGACCTCGCAACTTCGATTCCCAAAAAATATTTGAGATCTCCAAGTTGTTTCATATCAAAATTAGAAGCTAAATATCTCTGCAAGCTTGAAATTTCATTAGGATCATTTCCAGTCACAATCATATCATCAACATATATTATCAATGCAGTGATTTTACCATGAGTATGTTTAAGAAACAAGGTGTGGTCGGAATTACTTTGAGTGTAACCAAAAAACTTCATAGACTTTGTAAATCTTCCAAACCAAGCTCTTGGTGACTGTTTTAATCCATATAGGGCCTTTTTAAGCTTGCACACCATAGAAATATTTGAGTACTTTGGTATGCCGGGGGGAGGATCCATATACACTTCTTCTATTAAATCTCCATGTAAAAAGGCATTTTTTACATCAAATTGAAGAAGCGGCCAATCTTGATTCGCTGCTAGGGATAGTAATACCCTCACGGTATTGAGCTTTGCGACTGGTGCAAAAGTTTCTTGATAATCAACTCCATAGGATTGAGTGTAACCTTTTGCAACTAATCTCGCTTTATACCTCTCAACACTTCCATCAGCCTTATGTTTGATAGTATACACCCACCTACAACCTACAGTGCTCTTTCCAACTGCTCTTTCCAACTGGTAAGGAGACAAGTTCCCAAGTAGCATTTTTCTCCAATGCTTCCATTTCTGCTGCCATCGCCTGAGTCCATCTGGAATCTGCTAGAGCTTCCTGCATGTTACTAGGTGTAGAGACAATAGATAATTGAGATGCATAATTAGCATATGACTTGGATAACTTTTGGAATGACACATAGTTGTTTATAGGGTACTTGACCTTACAATTAGGATCAGGTTCATACCTTATTGGGGGTTGTCCTCTGTTAGTACGAGGAGGAAGAGTGTAAGGGTTAACCACATGTTCCGCAATTGACTGACTAGAGATAGAAACATTATTTTCTATATCTTTAGGAACATAGTTTTCTGTATCAGCAATACAATGAATAGAAGAAATAGTTTTAGGTGATACCTCTGCAGAGTTTTCTGAGGATTGGATCAGCATATGATTTGAGGTTGAAGGAGAGATTATACTATCATCTTCGGCCATACTCTCATTTCCAATATCATGGTTCTCATCTCCAATATCTTGAGAATCATCTTGATTTTCTATTGGCATAGTATCAAATAACATGATATCATGGATGAGTGTTTCATGATTCTGCACCTCTACATCACTTCCCCTTTGAGGTGAAGAATGAAAAGTTTTTGAAAGAAAAAATAGTTCATGTTCATTAAAGGTAACTGATAGCTTGTTGGGCCGAACTAAGTCCAAAAGAGAAGTGCAAAAGCCTTTTTGGCATAGAGATTTTAATATTGAGTTAAACTAGTTATTGGACTTGTTTATTTTATTGTAGTAGTATTTCTAATTTTCCTTCAAGAGGCCCATGGCCCAATTGTTATTAGGTCTATTATGAAAACCCTAGCTCTATTTAAGTGTCCTACTGCCTCCTTAGAGGATCATGAATGAAGTTATTTTTTTCAGTTTTAAATTTCAGCCTTTATTTTCCTGCATAACTTTAGTTTTGATCTAGTCTGAGAACCCACTATCATTGGTGCTTTCATCACTTGAACTCATGCCTAAATCTTCAAACCCAACGAACAAAGAACTTGATGACGCCATTCAAGCTGCCACACAACAGTTTGATGCCGCCATAACCACCACCAACACTCGTCTAACTGAACAGCTAGGGGATGTAAACAAAAAACTAGATAATCAAGAGCAAACTTTGGAGAAGAAGTTGGAAGATGTAAATGCAAAGATTGACAGCAAAGTGGAAAACCTTGAGAAATCTATGGCTACTAGACATGAAGTTCTCATGAATATCATAGTTGCAGCACTACAATCCAAAAATTCCACACCAGAGCTTGCAACAACGGGTATAACACAAACACTCTCTATACTCCCTAGTAATGAATCTGTTGTTATATCTACACCTCAAATAACCCCTGTTCACACAACCACTAGTCCTCAAACCCTAACAACCACCCCTGATCACACAACCCTTTCTCCTCCAACCCTAACAACCACCCCTGTTCACACACCCACTATTCCTATCAGCCTCACAACCACACCCACCATTGTTCACACAACTCAATCTCAAGCAACTTTACCCATCACCACCACATTCTCAACCACCTCAACCACAATCCCCAATTTTCCAACATCTCTATCCACAAACCATACTTTTCCAATTTTCCCCACAACACCAATTCCTGTCACTGTCCAACCATCACACAACTACAACACATATACCCAACCAGTTGTAAACACCTCAACTTATCCACCACCACCACCCTTCCCACCACCCTTACATTCATGGGGAGGCACTAGCTCAACAGTACCCACATATAATATTCCCAACACCACCCCACATCCACAATACACATACCACAACATGATGCAAAATACATACTCACCACAGTTTCCTACTCCACACCATCACAATCAATTTCGACCTAAGGTAGTGATGGCTCACTTTGATGGCACTGAACCACTTGATTGGTTATTTCAAGCAGAACAATTTTTTCATTTTATAACATAGCTTATGAAAGTCGTTTGCCAATGGCTGGATTTTACATGAAGGGTGAAACCTTAGGTTGGTATAAATGGATGTTTCAGAGTCATTTATTATCTGATTGGGCTCATTTTTCTAGGGTATTAGAGTTACGATTTGGGCCTTCCACATATGAAAACCATCAAGCCCAATTGTTCAAATTACGACAAACAGGTTCAGTTTCTGATTATCAAGCTAGTTTTGAAAAATTGGGAAATAGAGTTATGGGCTTACCTGCAGATGCTATGTTAAACTGTTTTATTTCTGGGTTAATTCCAGAAATTCGTAATGAAATGGCCATTCAGCAACCCTACAACATATCCCAAGCCATTGGCCTAGCTAAACTCATTGAAGCTAAACTTAAAGATTCTAAACCTAAATTTCCAAGATCATTTAATACACCAACAACATCCAACCCCAACTCAAATTATAATAAACCAAACACCACAACTCAAAACACAATAAAACCATCAGTGCATCCATTACCTACAAACTCATCAAACTCAAACACACCTAAACTACCTGTACGACGCCTATCTCCAGCCCAAATACAAGAGCGTCGAGCACTTGGACTTTGTTATAATTGTGATGAAAAATTTGTAGTTGGCCATCGATGTGCTTCTGGTCGTTACCTATTGCTAATTCTAGAACCAGATGACAACTATGAAAATGAAGAATCCCAAGCGGAAACATCAGAAACTGAACAAACCACTGAACAAGCTAAGACATATTTTCAACTTTCACCACAAGCCCTTACTGGCCAATTCTTCCCCCAAACATTGAAATTTAAAGGTTTACTTCATGGTCTTGCAGTCACTGTTCTAATTGACACAGGGAGCACCCACAACATCCTTCAACCGCGAATTGCCACACACCTACAAATCCCATCCAAACCAATACCCAATTTTTCAATCATGGTGGGCAATGGCTCTCATATACAATGTTCAGGTCTATGTAATGAAGTACCCATTATTTTACAAGATAACTTATTCAACATTTCATTTTATTTACTTCCTATTGAGGGTGCTGATGTAGTTTTAGGCATGTCATGGTTGAGAAATTTGGGTGCTATTACAGCTGACTTTTCTA
Organism: Trifolium subterraneum; assembly: GCA_951799995.1. Lineage (NCBI taxonomy): Eukaryota > Viridiplantae > Streptophyta > Magnoliopsida > Fabales > Fabaceae > Trifolium > Trifolium subterraneum. Next base: position 37,242,804 of record OX637461.1, on the reverse strand, counting down.
TTCCTTCTATCTCTTTCACACATAACCACAAAGTCATCACTCTTCAAGGAGACCCTCCCTCTCTACCCCAACACCAATCTTACAACCAAATTTGTCACCTACTACACACCAACTCTATTGCATCTATGCACTTGTTAACTTGCCTAGACAAAACTGATTCTCAAACCAATTCATCTCAACGTACCCACCTGAACCTAGAGGCAGTTACTAAGACATTAGCTCCAGAACTTCAAACTTTACTCCATTCTTATCCTGCAGTTTTTGCAGAACCCCATGGCCTTCCCCCATCCAGGCCACATGACCACAATATTCCCATTCTACCAAACACAGCCCCAATTAATGTGAAACCCTACCGATACCCCCACTCCCAAAAAGAAGCCATGACAGCAATTATTCATGACATGTTACAGCAGGGAATTATTATCCCAAGCACCAGCCCTTATTCTTCCCCTGTTTTGTTGGTGAGAAAAAAAGATGGAACGTGGCGTTTTTGTGTTGACTACAGAGCATTAAACGCAGCCACTGTGCGTGACAGATTCCCTATCCCTACCATTGATGAGCTACTAGATGAGTTGGGTTCAGCATCAATTTTTTCGAAGATTGATTTGCGTTCAGGCTATCATCAAATCAGAGTTATGCCGGAAGATACTCACAAAACAGCCTTTAGAACTTTTGATGGACACTACGAATTTTTAGTTATGCCTTTTGGTTTAACTAATGCTCCCTCTACTTTCCAGTCCGCTATGAACGATTTGTTTCGACCCTACCTGCGACGGTTTGTTTTAGTTTTTTTGATGATATATTAATTTATAGTCGCTCTTTTTCTGATCATTTGCTTCACTTACAGTTGGTATTAGATTTACTTTCTTCAAATCAATTTGTTGCAAAGTTATCTAAGTGTGTTTTTGCAGTTGATAAGGTTGATTACCTAGGCCATGTTATTAGTTTTAACGGAGTTACCCCTGATCCGGATAAAATTCAAGCTATCCTAGATTGGCCAGTGCCACGTTCTCTCACGGCTCTTAGGGGATTTCTCGGCCTCACCGGCTTTTATAGGCGATTTGTTCACCATTACGCCACACTCGCCGCTCCTCTCACCGATCTTTTACGATCCAATAGTTTTACATGGAGTACAGCAGCCAATCTGGCTTTTACAACATTGAAAAAGAAAATGACATCTACTCCAGTTCTAGCACTTCCAGATTTCTCCAAGACCTTCACTCTTGAAACTGATGCTTCATCAATAGCTATTGGAGCAGTTCTCTCACAAGAAGGACATCCCCTCGCCTTTTTCAGCAGAAAGATGTGTGGCCGTATGCAAGCATCATCCGTCTATGTTAGGGAAATGTTTGCCATCACTGAAGCAGTAAAAAAATGGCGTCAGTACCTCATTGGAAGACATTTTCAAATATTCACTGACCAAAAAAGTTTGAAGAATTTATTGGTCCAAACAATACAAACCCCTGAACAACAAAAATGGACTTCTAAGTTACAAGGTTTTAGTTTTGAAATTTTTTACAAACCAGGAAAAACTAACCTTGTTGCTGATGCTCTCAGCCGAAAATACACAGATCCTTCTCCAGAGGCGAGCTTAATGGCAATCTCTTCCCCAGTTCCAAGCATCATCACAAAACTCAAGAAATACTATAGCAAAGACAAAACTGGTCAAGAACTAATCAATAAGACCCTCAAGGATCCAAACAATGCACAAGTTTATCGTTATAGAGAAGGTCTACTATACTTCAAAGAAAAGATTTTTATACCTGAGATCCAAGAACTGCGACAATCCATTCTCAGTGAGTACCACAACACCCCTATTGGTGGACACTCAGGGTTGCAGCCAACTTTGGCTCGTGTATCAGCATCCTTCTTGTGGCCAGGTATCTACACTGATGTGAAAGAGATGATTCGCACTTGTACAGTTTGTCAGCAGAACAAGTACATGCCAACAAAGAAACAAGGATTGTTACAACCTTTGGAAACACCAGAAAAAGTTTGGGAAGAATTAACTATGGATTTTATCACTCACTTACCCAGTTCTTTCGGACACACTGCAGTTTGGGTCATTTGTGACCGTTTGACGAAGTATGTTCACTTTATTGCTTTACCTTCCAAGTTTACTGCAAAGGATCTAGCCTCTCGCTTTTCAACAGAGATTTGTCGTCTACATGGCATACCAAAATCAATCATTTCTGATAGAGATCCTCTTTTTTTAAGCAACTTTTGGAAAGAGTTATTTAAAGTTCAAGGAACTACACTGAAGTATAGTACAGCTTACCACCCAGAGACGGACGGACAAACTGAAGTAGTTAACCGGAGTCTACAAGCCTATCTAAGGTGTTTTGCGAGCGATCACCCTCGCCAGTGGTACAAATTCTTGCACCTGGCCGAGTTTTGGCACAACTCTGATTTTCATTCTGCCATTAAGATGACTCCTTTTGAAGCCTTGTATGGTCGCAGCCCTCCAACCATCCCTGACTATGTCTCTGGACAAGCCCGTATACCCATACTGGACACAACACTGGAACAAAGACAACAAGTGTTACACACTCTAAAAGAAAACTTGAAGAGAAGCAGAAAGAAAATGGAAGAGCAAGCCAACAAAAAAAGAAAAGATTGTACCTTTGAACCAGGAGATCTTGTTTTACTCCGCTTGCAACCATATAGGCAACAAACAGTCCAGCGTCGTTCTTCTCAGAAGCTATCTAAACGATATTTCGGTCCTTTTCCAGTCATTCGACGTATTGGAGCGGTGGCTTATGAACTGGCTTTACCAGCATCCTCTAAAATTCATCCGGTTATACATGTCTCTCAACTACGTGCTTACCATGGAGGGGACCCCTCAGTTCAATTCTCACCCATTCCACCAGAGCTAGAGGAAGATAATATTTTTGAGAAAGAAGCAAATGATTCTCCTTCTGTGTATGAGGAAACACAAAAGGAAAAACAAAAGGACTTGTCAAATACAGAAGTTGAAAGTAGTACAAGAGAGAAAGAAGACTCCTTAGATTTTATTTCCAATACTGATATTGAGAAGAGAATCCAACCAGCTAAATCCTCTCTGACTTCCTCAATTAATGTGCCGTCGCTGGATAAATCTCCACCGCCAGATGAAAACTTTGGCCTTCCTGCGCAATCTAGTCCCCACGATGAGACTGCCAAACTCAGTGCTCCTTTAACGAGTCCAGCAGAAGCCTATGACCCTCTAGTTTCTTCACAACTGCGTGATGACCTGGTATCCTGCGTGATGGACTCTGCTATTTCCACGTGTTCCAACGGTCACAAAAAGCATTCAATGGAAACAGAAGAGTCAAGTGGAAACACGTTTCCAATTACTTCTTGTCCCACAACACGTGACCCAACAACACCTTTTCTGCCACCACCATATTCCAATACTCCACTTTCCAAGAACACTCCTACACCCTTTGATGCACTACCAACTAAATCACTACCATCCAAAACAAACACATCAACCTCACTTTATCCACCCTTGGATTCAACCACTTCTCATCATAACAAATCTACACCCTCCACTCCCTTAGCTATCCGCACCATCACTACCCCAACCAATCACAAATCACCACTTCAAAATCCCATTCCACCTACAAGTGGTCCCCATCTCTCCCCTCCATCCATTCCACGTGAAGCACCACAAACATCAAACCCATCAACTAGTAACCCATCTCCATTATTAACCCAAAACCTTGTGGACAAGGTTTTAAGTGGACCGGGCGGTAATGATAGCTTGTTGGGCCGAACTAAGTCCAAAAGAGAAGTGCAAAAGCCTTTTTGGCATAGAGATTTTAATATTGAGTTAAACTAGTTATTGGACTTGTTTATTTTATTGTAGTAGTATTTCTAATTTTCCTTCAAGAGGCCCATGGCCCAATTGTTATTAGGTCTATTATGAAAACCCTAGCTCTATTTAAGTGTCCTACTGCCTCCTTAGAGGATCATGAATGAAGTTATTTTTTTCAGTTTTAAATTTCAGCCTTTATTTTCCTGCATAACTTTAGTTTTGATCTAGTCTGAGAACCCACTATCAGTAACATCCATTGAAACAAAATATTTTTTAAAAAATGGATTATAAGCTTTATATCCTTTTTGTGTAGTGCTATATCCCACAAAAACGCATTTCATTGCTCTAGATTCTAATTTTGTTCTTTGGTGAGGATGTAAATGCACATATATGACACAACCAAAAATATGGGGTGGTAAGTTATTGACAGAGTTAAGTGTGTAGTGATTTGAAAGAACATCAATAGGTCTTCTAAAATTTAGCACACTTGAAGGAACTCTATTAATAAGATAAACTGCAGAGCTTAAAGCTTCACCCCATGGATAAGAAGGAACATTACTGCCAATCAAGAGTGATCTAGTAATCTCCAAAAGATGTCTATTTTTTCTTTCAGCTACTCTATTTTGCTGAGGAGTATTAGGACATGATGTTTGATGGAGAATACCAACTGATTTCATAAAATTTGTTAATATACTATTGTGGTATTCTCCCCCATTATCAGACCTAACTATCTTAATTGGAGTATTAAATTGTGTAGTTATCATTTTGTGAAATACTTGAAAAACACTACACACATCACTTTTGTGTTTAAGAAAATATAACCAAGTCATTCTTGTACAATCATCCACAAAGGTCACAAACCATCTCATTCCTTTATTTGTGGGAAAGGGAGCTGGTCCCCAAACGTCTGAGTGAATAATTGAAAAAGGAGCATCAGCTCTAGTATTATTTATAGGAAAAGAAACGCGATGACTTTTCGCCATTACACAAGTTTCACATTTAAAATCAGAGATATTACAATAACTAAACAATGAAGGAAACAATCTCTTAAGGTAGCTAAAAGATGGATGTCCTAATCGTTTATGCCATTGCCAAATCTCCTCTATGTTTTTAGCTTGTAATCCATCATTCATAGAGTGAGTTAGTCCTTTTCCTTTGGAATTTTGAGAGTTACATTCAAGATAGTATAATCCTTCTCTTCTTTTACCACTGCCAATCTTCTCCTTTGTATGTATATTCTGCAAAGTACAATATGTGGGAAAGAACATGAAGGAACAATTATGGGACTTGGTTAATTGACTAACAGAGAGAAGATTGCAATTGAGAGATGGGACAAAAAGTACATCATAAATGGATAACAATGGTGAAATTGATATTGTACCAATACCCATAACAGGGGAAGAAACACCATTAGCATTGATAATGACTGGAACAGGACTGTTAGAGGATAAATGTGTAAACATATATTTATCACAAGTCATATGATGAGTTGCACCTGTATCAATTATCCAGTCTCTACTACTAGTAACAACAGAAAAACCACAAGCTGATTGAGATTTACCTGACTTAGCAACAAATCCAGTAGCAGCGGTAGAATTGCTATTAAGAGCCTCCTCTTTTTTCCCTTTTGGATGTCATTCAGGATAACCATGTAACTTAAAACAATCATCTATAACATGGTTGGTTCCATTACAGTGAGAACATTTGCGATTTCCTTTCTTGGAGTTGAATGGCCTTTTCATAGCCATGGCAGCACCTTCATTTTGTGTTGTAGAAAGCATGGCTTCTTGGCGATTTGCCTCAACACAAACATTTGCATACACAGTTTGTATACCCGGAAGTGGTATGGTTGCAAGGATTCGACCACGTACCCCATCCAAGTGTGAATCAAGTCCTGCTAGGAATATGTATACACGCTGGGCATTTAGTTTGTTGGTATATGTCTCAACATCTTTAGTGCATACCATGGTACAATTTTCAATCGCATCGATTTCCTGCCACAGTTTTTGTAATTTGGCAAAGTAAGAGACAACAGAACCACCATCTTGTTTAATAGATATTACCTCACAATAAAGCTGTTTTGATGCATCTTGAGTAACTGAGTACGTCTCCTTGACTGATTCCCAGATCTTCTTTGCAGTTGGTAAACGGATGAAAAGTGATCTAACATCTTTGGTCATTGCATCCAAGAGCCAAGATTTGACCATACAGTTCTCATCTTCCCAAGTTTCATATTCGTCAGAGGTTGTCGGTGTCGGCGCAACCTTCTTTCCAGAGATGTAACCCCAATGTTTACGACCTCTGATCTTGTTTTCTGCGTTTAGGGCCCATTCAGTATAGTTTGTACCATCAAGACGCTCAGGTGTGAGAGATGAATACAGATCATGCGTATGTGGAACAGGATCTGATTTTTTTGACTCAGTTTTTTTTGACTCAGATTTTTTTGACTCATTTTCCATTTTCTTACTCAAAAGCTAATCTTCAATACCTAAAAAGGAGAGGTAATTGAAGTTGGCTCTGGTACCATGTAGAAGAAAATGGTATTCTTGCACTTTTCATTGATATGAAAGTAGTGAATATATACAGAGGTTTCTCCATGATTGTAGGAGATAAAAAATCAAAAACATAATTACAAGACGTAAATGAAAGATATACAAGGATCAGAGTCAACTATCATTTGAATTCCAAATAATAGAGAATCCCTAAAATTAATCAATTTCAATCAATTCCAACAGTAATGCAAGAAGGGAATTGGGACGATTTGATTAAGTAGTAAAAACCAATAACAGATAGAGAATGATTGGAAGAGAAGAAGCAAAAGCTCTCAATACATGCATAATAATCCCATAATGATCCTATTATAATCATATAAATATCATTCAGTGTGCGTAGCCTTCCTAACGCGTGCTAGTTTTGCGCATTCTCATGCTCTTCCGTGGTCCTATCCTAACAGAATTCCTTGCTTGCATATCTTGTGGGCCCTCTTTTGATGACTCACCCTCTTCTAGATTATTCTCCTCATTTGGGCTCATTACAATGACATCCCCTATAAAATCAACCTTGTCCTCAAGGTTGAATGTAGGAAACTTGCTCTGCAAGGCAACGACATCCTCCCAAGTAGCTTCATCTGTGGAGTATTGATCCCATTGAATTAAGACTTGGTGAATCCTCTGTGCACCTCTGAGAATTGTTCTAGCTGCCAACACTGCTATAGGTTGTATCATAGGACTGTATCAGTCATGGAAAGAGGCAATGGCATATATTGTTCCTGATTCTCACCCTTGAACGGTTTTGAGCTGTGAAATGTGAAAAACAGGATGGATTTTTGCATGCTCTGGAAGCTTCAGCTTATAAGCAATTTCCCCTACTTTTGCGAGGATTTCAAAAGGACCAAAATATCTCATCCCCGGCTTCTGATTCTTCCTTAATGCCACTGATTGTTGTCTATAAGGCTGTAGCTTGACTAATACCAAATCTCCCACCTGTAATGTGAGATCAATTATGTGTTTGTCTGCTTGCTGCTTCATATACTGTTGTGCTTTTTCCAAATTCAGTTTCAATTGTTGCATCACTCTATCCCTCTCCATCAACTTCTCTTGAAGTGTTGGATGATCACTGGCTTGTGGTTCATATCTGACTATGGCTGGGGGTTCTCTTCCATACAAGGCTTTGAATGGAGTCATGCCAAAATTCAGACCAAGACAGAGCCTTACACCATGACTTAGGATTTTCAAATGTGAAGCACCTTAGAAACAATTCAAGTGTTTTGTTGAGCACTTCAGATTGACCATAGGATTGTGGGTGATATGTTGAACTCATAGCTAAGCTAGTGCCTTGTAACTTGAATAGTTGTTGCCAAAAAGCACTTGTAAAGACTTTATCTCTATCAGAACCAATTGATTTAGGCATACCATGCAGTTTAACTATGTTATCCATAAATGCTTCAGCTACTAGCTTACTAGTATAATCAGTTTTTTCAAAGGGATAAAGTGGGCATATTTAGTTAACCTGTCAATGACTACTAGAATAGTAGTGTAACCCTGTGAGGAGGGAAGCCCAGTAATAAAATCCATAGAAACATCTTCCCATACCTGTGATGGTATTGGCAAAGGTTGGAGTAACCCTGAAGGAAGTGTATTAGTAGTTTTTGCTTTTTGGCAAATGGCACAGTTTTGCACATATTCAGTGATGTCTTTCCTCATCTCTGACCAATAAAATTGTGCTTGTACTCTTGCCAATGTTCTGGTCACACCAGCATGACCACCTATTGGTGATGTATGCAATTCATAGAGTATTTGTTTCACCAATTCACTGTGTTTAGGGATCACCATTCTATGTTTCCAAAAGAGCAAGCCATCCTTGACAGTATAATGAGGATTATGTTGGTTATGTTGGACACATTTCATCATAACCTCCAGCAGTGTAGGATCCTGTTGCAGAGCAGTTTTAATCTGTTGTAGCAGTTTGTATTGAGGTTCAGACCAAGCTAATGTCATAACTCTTGATAAAGCATCAGCAGCCACATTGTCTTTACCAGGTTTATATTCAATGGAGAAATCATATCCCAATAATTTATGGAGCCACTCTTGTTGATCTGGTGTCTTCAAAGCTTGCTCCATAAGATTTCTCAAGCTCTTTTGATCTGTGCGTATAACAAACTTATGTCCCAACAAATAGTGTCTGAATTTGGCAATAGCTTCAGCAATGGCTAACATTTCTCTAAAATAAGCAGATTTCTTCTGATTTCTAGGTACCAACTTCTTAGAGAAAAATGCAATGGGATGTCCTTCTTGGTGCAAAGTTGCTCCTATTCCAATCCCTGAAGCATCAGTTTCGAGAATGAATGGCTTTGTGAAATTTGGAAGAGCTAATACTGGTGCTGAAGTGATGGCATGCTTTAATTGTTGAAATGCAACTCCAGTTTGTGAATTCCATACATAAGCTTCCTTTTTCAACAAGTCAGTTAATGGGGAAGCTATTTTAGCATATGACTTGATAAATCTCCTGTAATAACCAGTAAGACCCAGGAATCCTCTACCCACTTCCCTACGATTACCACACCTGGATAATCGCAACCTATTATCACCTAATGTGATGTTGAACGATCCTTGGACGATGATATTCAACTAAGCTCTTCTAACTCTATTCCTTAGCACCTAAGTTACAGAGAGTTAAGCTTGATCTTGCACAGTAGGTACACTAGTAGAAAAAACACTTTTTACATCTGGCCAAAAACGCTTTTTACATCTAAATGTTGTCAGATGTAGACGCATAAGATGTAGTAAGTATACACGTTTTACATCTGACTCACGTCAGATGTAAAATCAACATTTTTTACCTCTGTTCTCGTGCCTCAAGATGTAGTAAGTATACACGTTTCAATTTTTTAATTAAATTGGACATTTTACGTCTGATCAAGTCCACCAGATGTGAAATATTTACTTTATTTAATTTATTTTTTTAAAATCCTGCGTTTTTTTTTTAATATTTTAAATCCATTTTTTTTAATTAAAAAATCTAAAAATACCACTACAATTCAACATTCAACCAAAATACCATTACAACATATAATCAAATGTCATTACAATTAAATGCCATTACAATTCAACATTCAACCAAAATACCAAATGTCATTACAATTCAACATTCAACAAAAATACAAATCAAAACATCATCATAATTAATACTAATCCATTGTAACTTCACACATATCCAGCTAGCTCCTAAGCTTTTTCATCGGCATCATCATAATCTACCTCAGGATTATATAGGTAAAGAAAACAAGTTGTCCAGCGGTTTCGCAAATCATACAGATACTCCTATGTTAATGACGTGAGATCATTGAACACCATGTAAATATACAATTACTTATTACTTATTACTAATAGCATATTACATTGTTTGCATCTGGTATAAAATGTACCTCCAATATGTTTGAAGGTAGTATGTGTGATAGAAATTCATTTTTCTCGCTCTGCATCACCACACTCAAGTAGTAATCGTTTGTTAACCTCTTCGGATAGCCTTGCTTTGTGCGCTCTCGCTTTTGCTGCCGCCATTTCACTTATTTTGATTGTTTCGCCTTCAATCTTGGCCTTCACCTTTTTAGTTTGCCTTCAGTTTGCTTGAATTTTTTCTTCTGATGCACGTCGAGCTTGCTCCAGTCTGATTGCTGATTCTTCTTGCAATTTTACAAGCTCTTGGTTCCTTACTCTATGGTACTCATTTTCTAGCTGACAATATTAATGCAAGAATGAGAAAAGACTCATAAAAATGCAAAAACAGAATTCCCATATTTCAAAAGATTTAATGTAATACCTGCATCCTCTTCCTTACCAACTCATCCTCATATTTAGCTATCTGGGATTTTATTTGTGCCTGATTCTGGGCCAGCTTTTTTTCTTCTTCATATATAACCCTTTGTATTTCTGCTACTGATTCAGTTAATACATATAGACAACCTCATCTCATATGAAGACATACACATAAACAGACACTAGACATAGCACAGACCCCTCAGCAATGTCCAAATATAGGACATCCAATACAAATATATTATGATATGTAATTAGATAAAATTAAATGAGCAACACCATTTAGTTAAAATCAAATTGAAAATCACAGTTGATATATTCATTATCATCAAAAAAAAAACTTGTTAAGTATTATTACATCCTCCCGTCATAATGAGTCTCCTGTAGAAGTACTGAGAGACAATATTTCACCTTTAACAAGATGATGAGTTTCTTAACCAAAAAATGTCTAAAACAAGATGAACTATTAAAAGCCTTTCAATTTCCATCCATATCTAATATAAAAAATCTAAAAGAAATTATCAAATCCATTTTAGCCCTGTTTTCAACATGTTGAGCCACAAATACAAAAGATATTTTACATTTTCCAACAAGGTAATGAAGTGTCGTATGCAACGTAGCCCCCATCACTTCATATTGAAGCCATGTCCGGTGTCCAACATCGGCATGCACTGACAATGTGGTTACATTTAATGACTTTTATCTTCTCAAATTATTAAAAGTTTCCGGTCGTTACAAGTCATGTTTGAGTGTCCATCACTTTCGGGAGGAGGAAGATTGATTTCGGCAAATCGTAGAAATTCCATCACTCCCTGCTCGTACTCGTCACTTAATCGATTGGCTTTCATCCAACTACGACTCATACCTAGTTAAAGCATTGTAACACCAATTAAAGTATTGGTTTCGTACACGATGGGAATATATCGTAATCTTATATTGTGTTAACTTTACCACTATATAGCTGACAAAAAAATCATTGAAACTTCAAATGAAATAAAAACTATACCAGACAAATTATAAACAACAACAGATTTCCACCCTATGTACCAGACAAAAAATCATTGAAACTTTAAATGAAATTAAAAAAAACAATAACATTTGAAACTACAGGTGGTTAGCTGGGCAATACACCATTCTCTTATCATTATAGACATCACACAGAGAAAAGGCAAAAAAAAAAAAGGTTTTGGGAGTAATTAAGAGTAAAAATAGTTTTAAGAATTAGGCCTGCAAAGAATGTTTTCAACATACATGAATAAACGGTGATTCTCCTAGTTATCTATGTAGTCCTTGTTTGGCAAGTTTAGGTCAATCAGCACATGATGATCATAATTCAATATCCTAGCGATGTCCAAAATCCCTATACTCTTCCTTTGTCAACATTTCACAAAAGGATTTGATTAGTTTCGTGATGTGTTACTTTTACCTTAACAGTCGTTTCAACTTAAGTCATTGGTAAATATAAGCTAAATTTTAGAACATTGTCTTGCACATATGAATCTACCCTAAAAGGCAATGACTTTTTCCTGATTATGTTTGTTTAAATTCTGTTTTTTGATTAATCACAAAAGGGAGAGTAGTAATTAATTAGTTGTAAATTTCCTGTTGGATGCCTGCTGGATATACAATTTGCTAAATTGCTGAAACTTCAAAATGAACCTCAATTATATTGTTTAGTTTCAGAAGAAGTTTTTATGAAGAGGAGAATCAATTATAGTTTGTGAAGTAAATTTTTCATATATAGGTTTTAAGACAACTTGCAAACTTGTCTAAGACTTATGTGACTTAGAGGGAGAGTTTGCAAACCTCTCTTCTGGAAGCCAAGTATGAAAATTTAAGTCAAAATCAAAATTGATTCTTAAACTGTTTTAATTAATCATGGATAAAACTTAGGGGGGCTTACAAACCTAACTCTATGGTTATCTGACTTAGGGGGAGCTTGCAAAACTCATAATTCTGATGAGAACATGATAAGTTAGAACAACAACAATTGACACAATTAATACTTATGTTTGTCATCATAAAAAAGGGGAGATTGTTGGAACAAAATTGGTTCAAATGAGAAATCTCTAATCCTCTATAAAGTTTTGATGATAACAAAATATTAAATAGACAATTGGAGTACTAAAATTTGTTTTAAGTGTGCAGATAATACCAAAGAATTTTTGCGCTCAAAGAAGAAAAGTTAGGCTCTGATAGGATTCAGAAGCTCTGGGAGAGTCAGAGGACATAAAGTCAATCAGAAGCTCAAGGTCTATCAAAAGCCTGTAAAAAGTCTATCAGAGGCACAAAAGCACATTACTTGAAGAATTGTTTTAGAGTGTCAAAATTCATTCCTCTATTGGAAAATGCTCTACTCAACGTTAGAATTTTGAATTCAACTAAAGGACAATGCTTATACATTGGCTTGTTTCATTAGAAGGAGCGTATAGACATCTGTACCAAAATTATTTTGTTTGGGTAAACACTCCTCTTAATGAGCAAGGTAGTTGAGGTTGTTTACTTCTTTTGGAAAAAGGCCATAAACCTCACTATCACAAGACTGACATTCTTACCTTCTACAACGGTCATCTTCAAACGTTTACATGTGTATTGTCTATAAATACAAGACCTCTTTGCAAAGGAAATCAAGAAGATATACACACATTCATACAACGACTGGTTTTGAATTGATTCTGCACTATCAAGAAAAACATACGCACAAGACTAAGGCTATGAGAAACTCTGAAACTTGAAAGTACTAAGCACTATGTATTTTATTGAATCTTTCTAAATGTGTTATAGTCTTAAGGTGCATTTGTTTATTTCATCTTATCTTGTATAAGTTACCGAAGTCTCTTGCTTGTGTGCTTGTGCATTGATTGTAATCTTGTGTTATTATAGTGAAATCCCTTGGAAGTGCAAGAGGACTGGACTACTTTCGTTTTATGAGAGGAACCAATATAATCTTGTGTGATCTTCTCTTACTCTGTTCACTTCTTTCAATTGTGGTTTTACTTGTTTTATTCTGCTACAAATTTGATTCTTGAGAAAGAGATTTAAACTTTCAAAAACACAATTCAACCCCCCCTTCTTGCGTTTTTCACACCTCCAATGTTCTCGCTAATTAATTAATTAATCGCCATAGAAGTAATAATAATAAACTACTATATATATAACGAATAAATAAATCGGTTCTTTACAGTTTATATCATATATATCATTCATATAAATTTTTAGAAAAACTGAACATCATTTGATGTGTTATTGAGAATTGTCAAGATTAACGGTACTCAATAAAATTTCATAAATCGTTAATCCTAATGGGTCCGTTAATCCTAATGGGTCACAATAACATATCAAATGATTTTCAATTTCTTTAAAAATTTGTATAGAGGATCTACATGATATAAACTTTCAATCCAACGTTGGATTTTGTAAAATTCGTATTCGTTATAGAGTTATTGACAAATGGTGCACCGCGTACCACTTATCTCACTCTTTCATTTTAGCCAAAGCAGGTGAGGGACCTCATCAAGTCTTTCACCGTGCACAAGTTATGAGTACTACTAACGAATACAGATTTTACAAAATCGACCGTTGAATTGAAAGTTTATATCGTATAAATCATCCATAATTAAAAAAAAAACGAAAATGATATGTAATTGAGACCCATCAAAATTAACGGTTTATGATTTTTTATTGAATTATACCGATTAATCTTGATGAGTCTCGATGACACATCAAATGATTTTCAATTTTTTAAAAAATTGTATCAATGATCTATATATATAAACTTTCAATGCAACGGTGATTTTTTTTTAAGGAAAATGAGTATATAAAAAAACACTTATATAGACATAAATCTAAATTAAATATATTCAAATATGCTTGGGCTGAAGTTTGTTTTTTTTACAACGGAAGAGATGATCGAACCCAGACATCATGCATACTACCCAAATTTCTCATCACTAGACCAAACATAGTGGTTTAGAGAAAAATTTTATTAAAACAATGTGATTAAATTATTTATAGTTAAAAAATTATTTGTGTATGGTCAAATATAATTAATTTAGGATTATGCCCCTAAAAAAAATTGTTCATTCACGTTCATATATTTGTATACTATGCCAATCATTTGTGTCAAATATAATTGATCTGATTTTTATTTATTTTTACAAATTAATTTTATTTTATTCATTAAAATGAAATGGATCATGTAGATGTAATGTAGTGCAAGATCATCAATCATATCATATCATACGTTGTTTGTCTTATCTAGTTTTTTCACTTTTCCCTCTGCGGTTATTTTTCACTTCCAAACAAAATACCCATTTTGCCCTTCCTTACACCTTCATAGATCGTGGTGGTGTGGGTGGGACAGCTAAGTGACGCACCAACGTACTATTACTATCAACGCGTTCCATTCTAAGCACGTGCATAGCGCGTGGTCAAACTTCTCCCCGGGTGTTGCCAGCTGGCATTTGGGTCGGCTCACTCGGCTGCAAAACCTTATCCAATTCCTCATTAAAAAGTTCCGATAAACTCACCCACACTCTTCCGTCACCGTCAACCCCATTGGTCACCCCAAAACACACCAATCATTATTATTACGTTATTGTCTTCTCATTGGTCTGTGACGTAATCGTGAGTCACCGTACCAAACCAAACAGTAGTAGATAAGAAAGAGTTCACGATTAACTTGTGCTTAAAACAAGAAAGAAAAAGAGAGAGAATATTATTCAATATTCAATTCAATTTTAAATTTAAATCTTTTCAAATATATTTTTTCCGTTCTTACTAATATTATTAATTAATACAATCAACATGTCAATATTTTATTAATTCCGTGAATCTTCACTTTTATTATATTTTCAATCAATAACGCTTTTTTCTAATTCATAATTCAATTTCATTATTATTATTATTATTTTTGTGAGAAGAGAAAGAACGAGATACAGAAAGAGAAAGGGGAGATCTTGTTGTGTAAATAAGAAAACCCTAGTTTTTCCTTTTTTTGGCTTATTTTGCTAATTTTCTTTATTAATTCAGCTACAATCTGCTAGCTACTGTTACCAATAACACAAAGGTTCGTTTTCAATTCATCAATTTCTCAATTCAATTTTCTGTGCCCTTTTTTTTTGGTATCGTGTTTACCAAATAAGGTGTATTTTTATTTTGCTTAACTTAATTTGTTTTTTAATTGAGTTTTATCGTTATCGATCTTATTGTAGCGTGAAATGTTTGTGTTTTGATTATGTTATGTCTTTTTATGAAGGATATTTATTTGTTCCTATACTCATTGTGATGTAACCTGTTTTAGGGGTATGATAGAATTTGGGGCTTTTGTGTTTTAGTGTGTAAGATTCAAACTTTTCTTAGAAAATTACCATGTGTGTGTCATGTATGTGATGTATCTGCATTAGGGTAAACTATTGATCGTTTATCTACAGAAGGAACAGAGCAAAGACTAGTGTTTTGATTATCAATTCATTGATACTGTTTTATGTGTTGATGTATGATAATGTATATCTGTTTGTGTGTGTGTTTTGTTGGTTGTGAGTATTATGGTTGCTTTTGTCGTTTTGATGATTAATGCTTTTGAGTTTGGTTTTGTGTTTTGTCAATTTTGTAGAGTGAACAAATTTTGTGGAAAATTGTGTTTCTAGAAGGACGCAAAGATGATGTCCAGATCGTATACAAACCTTTTAGATTTGGCTTCTGGGAATTTCCCGGCAATGGGGTCGGGATCGGGGAGGGAGTTTAAAGAACGGAGGCGGATGCCGAGGGTTATGAGTGTCCCGGGGATTGTCTCTGAGCTGGATGATGATCAAGCAGTAAGTGTTTCTTCTGATAATCCGTCAACTATTTCTACTGATCGAATTATCATTGTAGCAAACCAGCTACCTTTGAAAGCAAAGAGAAGAGATGACAACAAAGGGTGGAGTTTTAGTTGGAATGAGGATTCCTTGCTGTTACAACTTAAGGATGGATTTCCGGAAGAGATGGAGGTTCTTTATGTTGGGTCTCTACGCATTGATGTTGATCCTGCTGAACAAGACGATGTATCACAGTATTTATTGGATAAATTCAAATGTGTTCCTACTTTTCTACCTCCTGAAACTTTATCAAAATTTTATGATGGCTTTTGCAAAAGACAATTATGGCCACTTTTTCATTACAAGTTACCGTTTTCGACTGATAAAAGCCACCGTTTTGATCGCACATTGTGGGAAGCCTATGTTCTGGCAAACAAGCTTTTCTTTCAAAAGGTAGTAGAAGTAATAAACCCGGAGGATGATTATATTTGGGTTCATGATTACCATTTAATGGTGCTGCCAACTTTTCTAAGAAGACGTTTTAACAGGGTTAAAATGGGATTTTTCTTGCATAGCCCCTTTCCATCATCAGAGATATATCGGACTCTTCCTGTCAGGGAAGAAATAATGAAAGCTTTACTCAATTCTGATATCATTGGATTCCATACTTTTGACTATGCTCGTCATTTCCTTTCCTGTTGCAGTCGTATGTTGGGTCTAGAGTATCAGTCAAAGAGGGGCTATCTAGGATTGGAATATTATGGGAGGACTATCAGTATTAAGATCATGCCTGTTGGGATTCAGCTGGGTCGGATTGAATCTGTTATGAGAATGGCGGATGAAGAGTGTAAGTTAAGGGAGCTCAGACAGCAATTTGAAGGAAAAACCATTTTGCTTGGTATTGATGATATGGATATTTTTAAAGGCATAAATTTGAAGATTTTGGCTATGGAGCAGATGCTCAAACAACACCCTAAATGGCAAGGAAGGGCTGTTTTAGTCCAGATAGTTAATCCTGCTAGAGGTAAAGGGATACATGTAGATGAAATACATTCTGAAATAGAAGAAAGCTGCAGAAGGATCAACAGAGTGTATGGACGACCTGGTTATGAACCTATTGTTTTTATTGATAGGTCGGTTCCGATTACTGAAAAAGTTGCCTTTTACAGCCTTGCTGAGTGTGTTATTGTCACAGCTGTAAGGGATGGGATGAACCTAACTCCTTATGAATATATAGTTTGTAGACAGGGAATATCTGGTTCCGAATCAAGTTCCAATGTGAATGACCCAAAGAAGAGCATGCTTGTCATATCAGAATTTATTGGGTGTTCTCCTTCACTCAGTGGGGCGATCCGTATCAATCCATGGAATGTTGAATCAACTGCAGAGGCAATGAATGAAGCCATTTCAATGGATGATGGAGAGAAGGAGCTGCGGCATGAAAAGCATTACCGGTATGTCAGCACTCATGACGTGGGTTACTGGTCACGTAGTTTCTTGCAAGACATGGAGAGGGCTTGCACAGACCTTCTTAGGAAAAGATGTTGGGGAATAGGTCTTAGCTTTGGTTTCAGAGTTGTGGCACTTGATCCTAACTTTAAAAAGCTCTCAATTGATGCTATGGTTTCAGCTTACAAGAGGTCAAAGAGTAGGGCCATTTTGTTGGACTATGATGGTACTGTGATGCCACAAAACTCCATTAATAAAAGTCCAAGCAACGAGGTCATCTCTATTTTGGAAGCCCTTTCTTCAGACCCCAAAAATACAGTTTTCATTGTTAGTGGACGGGGTAGGGATAGCTTAAGTGACTGGTTTACTCCCTGCAAAAAACTTGGAATTGCTGCAGAACATGGATACTTCTTGAGGTCTGTTCTCTCTCTCTCTCTCTCTCTCTCTCTCTCTCTCTCTCTCTCTCTCTCTCTCTCTCTCTCTCTCTCTCTCTCTCTCTCCCTCCCTCCCTCCCTCCCTCCCTCCCTCCCTCCCTCCCTCCCTCCCTCCCCCTCCCCCTCCCCCTCCCCCTCCCCCTCCCCCTCCCCCTCCCCCTCCCCCTCCCCCTCCCCCTCCCCCTCCCCCTCCCCCTCCCCCTCCCCCTCCCCCTCCCCCTCTCCCTCTCCCTCTCCCTCTCTCTCTCTCTCTCTCTCTCTCTCTCTCTCTCTCTCTCTCTCTCTCTCTCCTCCCCCTCCCAGACATATCATCTGTTTACTTTGTATTAGTTGCTCAGAAATGATGAGATGAGTGAAAATACAAATATTTTAGGCATCTTCATACTGCCATAGAGTTGGAAAGTGCCATTTCTTTTTGTCTTAATACAGCAGTTTACAATAACTTCCTTCTTCCCTGGTTTGAACAAGGGCTATTAGGTGGGGGATCAACGTGTTTTGCAAGTCCAATTTGGTAGTGTACGGTTGTTTACCATAATTTGAAGTTCATTTGTCTCTAGTTTTGCAAATTGTGTTAGAAAGTCATCTTGCACTGCAGTTTAAACCAGTGTTGAGAACATAAACATTGTCTCATGCCAGGGATAAGTTCTTGTTAAATGGTATATTTTATGTTGAAAATGTTTTTGATTGCATCCTCTATGTATGGATCTGCATTGATCTTGAAGCTAAATTTACACTTTGCTAACATAATTGCCTAAATTTTCACTTGATCTATGTTGTCCTTTGTTCTCTGCTTTTTAAAATTTGGCGTTTTTTTAAACAATTTTGAGCATTTTTTCAGGTGGTCCAAGGACGGTGAATGGGAAATTTGTGGTAACTGCTCCGATTTTGGATGGATGCAGATTGCTGAACCTGTAATGAATCTATATACAGAGGCAACTGATGGATCCAGCATCGAACGAAAGGAAAGTGCTTTGGTCTGGCAATACAGGGATGCAGACCTTGGTTTTGGATCTTCTCAAGCTAAGGAAATGTTAGATCATCTAGAAAGCGTTTTGGCCAATGAGCCTGTTTCTGCAAAGAGTGGCCAGTTTATTGTTGAAGTGAAGCCTCAGGTATATACAATTTCTCCAAATGATTTTTCTATAAAAATAATGCGGCTTTTCATTTTACTATTGGTAACATGAAAAATATCCTTTCAAAAATGCATTCTTGAGTTTGGATTTCTAATTGGTCACAGTCTAAAAAAGAGCTTAGATATCCTTTCATTGTCAGTTTATTTGCATGATTTTTTCACTACTTCCTATCCTAAACTTCGAAATCAGAAAACAAAATGATGTGATAACATAAAATGGGGAAAAAAATTAGGAGCCGAAACCAAAAAGGCCCTTGGGTCTAATTGGTCAGAAGTTTTCTGTTAAATGGCACTTTGTTTTCACTTTTTCTTATGTACAAATTATTTTGCAGTAAATAATGAAAACTGCACTAGTTTTTTCACTATTTCCTGTAAAATGACTTCAAAAACAGGAAACTATGTAAAAGCAAGTTGGCATTTCGGTAATTAATACAGAAAATATCTAACATGTTAACATGTTATCTAGTTCCTTAGTTTTTATACTTTTGTTGTTTGCTGCTCTGTATTATATCTGTCCTTTCTGCTTTCATATTTTTTGACGTAGAAAGCTCAGTAGTACTTCTGCAATTTTATTGTTGGAGCGTTATTTGCTTTTATGCTCTTGTTTTGTTCAAAATATAAAGTAATTAGTGGTCGGCAATTTGTTGTCGAACTTTACGCAAGACAGAGTTATGCATTCTTATAACTCTATCTTATTCCACTACGGGCATATAATAAGAAAATGTTCGTCTATTGGATCAAGAACCTGACCTATTTTATCGTAGTCTTTGGATATCTGACATATCGAAACTCCTTTGAATTTCTCTTTCCTCTAATGTTTTGCCATGACAAATGACAAACTTCATGTTTTCCTCTGGATGCAACTGATGCTATTGAAGTAGTTTCTTGGAACTCAACATTGAATTCTTATATCATATATAAGAATAAGAATTCAATATTGAGTTATCCAGACAAACGGTTTGTTGTTTACCGTATAATTTTGGCGGTAACATTATAATTTTGATATGCTATTAATTGTGCCGCACGAATTGGGAAAATTATAATTCATCTTATACTATTTGCACTACAGGATGTGAGCAAAGGCTTAGTTGCAGAGAAGATATTTTCGTCATTGACCGAGAGTGGCAATCAGGCCGACTTTGTGCTGTGTGTTGGCGATGACAGATCAGATGAGGACATGTTTGAAATAGTTAGTAGTGCAATCTCAAGAAAAATTCTTTCTTCCAATGCTTCTGTATTTGCTTGCACGGTTGGACAAAAGCCAAGCAAAGCTAAGTATTACCTGGATGATACATATGAAGTAATAAACATGCTAGAATCTTTGGCTGAAGAATCAGATCCTGAACCCTGCATAGAAGAATCTAGGGATTCATCTTAGAATCCAAATGTGACTGAGATTTCTCCTGATTTAGATGATGCTTTTTTCTTACTCTTTTTTTTCTTTCTAAATTAAAATGTAAATTGTGACAATTGGGGCGTTTGCAGAATATGTTATCATAAAAAATTTCTTTTCATTTTCTGGCTTTTTTTTTTTTTTTATGTTTATCTTTTTTCAGTTACATATGACATATATTTTTGGGAAATTTCTGTCATTGTTTTCTGTGTCCTTTTCATAGTTTATTCTAGTTTTGAAATAGCATAGGAAGATTTAAATTGCTTTCATTTTGTATACCAAAGGAAGGAAAAAAGTGAATGCTTATTGCTTGGCAGTTATCCAAAAATATCACATTTGATAGGATATGGAAAGGTAGATTTTGAATTTTGGTGATAAAGAATGGTTTATTAAGGAGGACTCCGTTCGGTTACTATTATCAGTAAAGATATTTTTATGGTGACTATGAAGTTTTGTTAAGTGCAATTATTTTTAAAAAATTGTTAAGTACAATTATTAATTTATATTTCATATAGATAAATAGTTAAATATTGACTTAATCGTATATTTGGCCCTTATTTTTATTTTTGGTTAAGTTGGTTCTCTATGTTTTAAAAATTTCAATTTGATATTTTATGTTACTTATGTCAATTTAAGTTTGTTCTTTTTATTAAATTTTGAGTTAATTTAGTCTAACTTTCTGTTCGAATATAAATTTGATATCCTCATAAGTTGTCCACCTATGTAAATTTGATAGTTACATGAACAATTTAATTTAAATCGAAATTTGACTAAAAAGACTACATTGAAATTTAAGGGATCCAATTAAAACCTAAAATAAACAATTAAGCCTTACATAAAACTTGACCAAAAAAATAGTTAAATACATTAGGAACAATTGAAATCATATGATAGAAGATAATAGTGGCCAAGATAAAAGACAATAAATCATTATATGTATTAGAAACTTGTTATCATTTTCTATTTTTCTTAATAATAATAATAATAATAATGATGTTTTGGCAGTGATTTCCATTTCGGATCTTTGTTTTAAATAAAAGTAGCAGACTACAATCAACAAATTACTTGACAAAAAATAATACTCCCATCGTTCCTTTTTATTTTTCGTTTTAGAAAAAAAATTGTTTCAAATTATTTGTCGTTTTAATAATTTAAGATTATATTTTGTCTATTACTTGATACTATTACTATTTTGGTTGTTATTATTCTTTTTGTATATTATTACTATTTTGGTTGTTATTATTCTTTTTGTATATTATTATTTGACAAATTATTTGTCGTTTTGATGAGTTTTAATTAAGTGATTAATGATGTGTTCGAATGATGTGTTAATATTGTGTTAGATGTCCAGAAATGTCATTTTTGTGTAATTAATGTACTCGTGCATTCATTATTCCGTGTCAATGATGTGTTAATAATGAGTTGGATAAATATTCAGTAAAATAACTTATAACTGTGATACCGAAGAATGATATGTAGATTTGGTACCACAGACATATAGGTCGGATCCAAGGGGCATTATGTTCTTTTTATTCTTTATTAATGTGTTGTGAAGTTGTAACTTTAATATCCTAGGTGTGTTAATCGTGTTGTTGATTAAATGATGTGCTTGCTCATTTAATTAATTTAGTTGACACTGTTATGTGTGTAGTTGGTGGTTATGTTTGCTTGTCCACTTTTACGACTCTGCTATGACTCTTATTGAATCAACTCCCGATGTCGGAATTGGTGCTCTGATCAGACATGATCCGATGTTATTGCATTACTATTTTTTTGTGAATTGTTTCACACCCTCCTTGTTTCCCCTTCTGGTTTGGCCCTACGATGTGCAATCGTAGACATTTAGGTAGGCGAATAGTCTCTGCCAGTGGATCTTAGAGATTATTTATTCAGCATTTAATAAGGAGTCGCTCTGATAGGATATCGTCGGGAGGGAACCACTTACTTTAAAATTAGTTTATTTTAATTTGCATGTTACGACAATGTTTCTTTTTGAAGTTGTTAATTATTTCAAAAACCAGTTGATTTAATTCTTCAAGATTTGAGACGAGACTTAATTGTTTAAAGTTACTGTTTACATTGAGTTTATGAAATTTTATTTGAGGTTTCTAGATATTTCTGCTGCATATTCTTAATTAGTTAGCGTGTGCTTTTAGACGAAAAAAATGACACCTTTTTTGGAGATAAATTAACTGATTTTTTAATAAATAAAATCAAATGGGGAATTAGGTGTTACAGAGCTCATAGTCGAGTTGAGCTGGACTGAAGATGAGGCTCATGGTGATCTGTTGAGTTGGGCTGAAGATGGAGCTCATGGTCAACTTGTATGGTTAAAATGTAATATGGTACATATAATATGATTTCTCATACCAGTCCGGTATGATACTTGGTGGAAGTTAAAGAGGAAGAGTGAATGAAGAAGATGAAGCTTTGAGTTTGTTCAATAAACTAGTGTGCATGCCCATGCGATGCATGATTCATTTATTTATCAAAGGAAGCTCAATATAAGTCAAAACCAACAACTTTAAAAATACCCTGTGAAAACGAAGTTTTTCTTTGAACATTGACAACATTAATGTCTTTTGATTGATAACAATATTGCATACAAACATAAAACGATAATCAACCTACATAACATATATAAATCACTTTACTGATTTGATTTGTAAACATATGCAACATTATTATGATCAAACATGGTAAATTTGAAACATAAGAAATCCCCAACAACAAATTCTCCTATGAGGCAAAAATTTGTTCCAGCCAATCCCAATTGAAGTAGTTTTGAAGGGCTTGTCAGTGAGAGCAATATCAAAGTCATCCATGTTTCTATTATCACAACAAACTATAATAAACTCAAAATTACAGCTCCTAAGGTAATCTTCAAAAGATCTGAATATATTATGCACACAACATACACATAATCAATATAATCATTAACAAAGTAAAATATTACTGAACAAAATATGAGAAAATCTAGTCACATACCAAGAAATGTTTGACAATGTTATCAATAGTTACATCAATGTAGAATTCAATTGTATAACCAAACTTGATAAAAGGACTATGATACATTGGATCCTGATAGTAACATTCCAGATGTTTGCTGCACATCAAACCAAACACACTCTTGCCATGATAAACAAAATCAATTTCTTGATTGGTTTGAAAACCAAATATATCTTTCATTTATCTTCAACCATGAGTAAGAAGGTGACAAATAGAACTCTTGTTAAATGTCAGAACATGCAATTTATCCTTGTAATCAATAAAACTCCAACTTTCATCCAACTCCGCACCATACTCTTTGAGAAAAGAAGGATCAACTTCACCAAAAATTTGTACCCAAAAATGAAACAAACTAAAATGAAAATCAAGAACAGAGGAAAATCAACTATAGTTTTCTTGCAATTAAAATAAATAAAGTAAGCATGTCGAGGAAGTAAGCTACAAATTCATAAATAATTGTTTTCTATCAATTTAAAGTACATGATTGCTTAGATAAATAGAGTGAAAGAAGCCATGAGAGTAATTTGAAGATATTTACTATGAAGATCCATTACATTTAACGTTGATGAGAAAAAAAGGAAGACAAAGCTACAACTCAATAGAAGAATAACACAAATATATACATACACTTCTGCAATCAAGCATAAATAAAAAACAAAAAAGTAGCTCAACAATGGATACAACTTCTGACATGCTGCAATTTTATCTATTGTTACTCACCAAAACTCGTAGCCGAAAGCAAGTTAATGAAAGACTGATTGGATTTGGATATGCCAAAAACAATAAATACAACATAGAAGCGTTAATTAATTTAGGCTTAAATATGAAAATAGTCCCTGCAATTATGACATGTTTTGATTTTAGTCCCTGCAAATAAAAAAGTTTGATTTTAGTCCCTACAAAATCTCAAAAGTTTTAAAATAGTCCCTGAGCTAGATTTTTTAATGACATGTCGCATTTTTAATGATTTGGCATATGCTGACTAGGATTTATTGATGACATGGTCCATTTTTTATGACGTGGATTAATACATTGATTTTTCATTTAATTTTTAATTTAAAATTAAGTTTTCCCTTTTTCTAAAAAATAAATTAAAATTAAAAAAAGAAAGGTTAGAAGGGAAAAATAACATCTCCAACGCACTAATAAAAACAAAGAATGGAAGATTTCAGATTCAAGTCGTACGATGCTGGAAGGAATCAAATTGAAACCTGCACCTGAAAATGGAGCTTGTAACGTCTATGGCATGCAAGATCTACATTGCTACAGTGCCTCTTATCTTATGCTTCCTTTGTTCATCCAACACAAACCCAGTTGAACAACGATGCTAAGTTCAAGAAAGGAAAATAAAAAAATAGTTCAACCTCAAAAAGTTGGAGCTTCAGTGATCCTAAATTGCAGAGGAAAAAAAGGTACTAATTGCTAATTCATGGGACAGAAATGTTAAAGTTGGAGCTTTAGTTGATGCTGAACAAAAATGCTCCTCACTGAATCGCGTACAAACAAATTAAACCCTAATTGCTAATTCATCCCCTTTTTTCTATTTTTCGCTTTTAACTTTTCTTTTCTTTTTTTTAATTTTAATTTGTTTTTTGAAAAATGGTAAACTTAATTTTAATTTAAAAATTAAATGAAAAATCAATGTATTAATATGCATCATCGAAAATGGGACATGTCATCGATAAATCCTAAGTAGCATCTGCCAAATCATAGAAAATGAGACATGTCATCAAAAAATTCTGCTCAGGGACTATTTTAAGACTTTTGAAATTTTGCAGGGACTAAAATCAAACTTTTTTTTTTGCAGGGACTAAAATCAAAACAAGCCATAATTGCAGGGACTGTTTTCATATTTAAGCCATTAATTTATGGAAAAGTCTACAAACATTAAATGTGTGCACTGTAGCTTTGACAAAAATGACAGTATCGAGGTAAATCTTGTAATTTGTAAACAAAAAAATGAGCTGTAAAAAAATATGTAAATATGCCTATCAAATCTATCTAATCTTGCTTATCTTAATAATCCAATATATAATCAAAGTACTTGATGGGACAATACTTATTACCCAATTAACCTATAAAAAAATTAACATAAATAAAAATTTCAATTTAGAAAATAGTAGTGTTTAAAAAATAAAAAACAAACTGAATAATCATAATCCTAGAATAAATTGAACCCGGGACACTTCACTTATTCACCTTTAAGGTGGATTTTCTAGCCACTATGCTACTTGACAAAAAAAAAAATTTGAAACCAAATAAACTTAATATCCAAAACAACCTTTATTTTCATGAAGTTATGTATATACGAAGATAACATTGAAATTGAAACCAAACACACTAAAAAAAATAAATAAATACCTTATGCATAGTTTTATAACTTAAATCAATTTTTTCGAAAAACTTCTTGATATACAATGTTGGTTGTTGAAGTTGATGAAACATCGGAATCGAGTGCTAAAATCTTGAGACCTTCTCTAATTTTAACCCGAGACAGAGCAACAGATAACTGTCCATGAGTAAATACTGGTATAGGCAAATAGACAACAACATTTGATAAATTTTGTCCTTAACTTTTATTTATAGTCATTGCAAAATATACACAAAGGGAAAACTGAAGTCTTTGAAAAGTGATGCCTAGATTGGAATCAGATTGGATTAAATTCATCCGAGGGATAAACACTTTTTCTCCATTATGTATTTCATTGACAACTGAGGCACCAATAACGTTTATGCCCAATTCAGTAACTATTAATCGAGTGTCACTGCAAAGACCAGATGAAATATCTACAGTTTTATTCTAAGTAACATGACCGGGACTCCTTTCTTAAAACTAATCTATGATTATGCATTCCAGAACATTTAATATCATTCAAAAACTCTGTGGTAATCCATCTTTTATCAATACCAACATCTTCATCACATTTATAAATTGTATCACAACTAAGATATTCTTTCTCTTCGGTTGGCAACAAAGACATAACATAGTTGTTAACTTTTTCTACCAAATTTAGAGTTGGGTCAAAATAGAACGATTTTGGAAAAAAGTGTAATCACCCATGTTGTGAGCCAAATCCAGACAAATTGCATCAACAATATCTCCAATGTGATTCCCAGAACTTTTAACACGAAGATCTTCTGGTATTTCAATGACAGCTTCACCATCGTTGGATTCACCTAATTTACCATCACCAGTGTCTAGAATCCATTTAGCAAACCCAGACAAAGCTTTATTTTATTCTATGTCGTTAGAAAATTATAATCTCATATTTTGTGATAATTTCAACACTGAACATCTACGCCACAAAAGAGATGAATTAATAACAGCATGAACAATATCAACTCTTCTACTCTTTGGTACCAAAAGAAGAATTTTCCTAAAATCACCACCCAAAACAACAGTTTTTGCACCAAATGGAAGTTTCGAAGAACCCTCCACAACTTTGTTCATTATGTCACGCATCAATCTTTCAAAAAATTCAAAAGTAAGTCTATTCATCATTGAAGCTTCATCCCAAATAATTAAACTTGCCACCCCTAGAAGTTGGGCTTTCTTTCCCTTTTTGTCAAGTTTACAACACGACTCTTCAGTTAAAACTAAAGGTATTCCAAATTGTGAATGCACAGTTCTTCCACAAAAAAGAAGTAGGGAAGCGATACCACTTGATGCAACATTTAAAACAATTTTACCTTCTGATCTAAACCGAAACGACGGTGCATTCCACAAAAATGTTTTTCCAGATCCACCAAATCCATCAACAAAAAACATCCGGCCCAAATTATTTGTGACAGCATCGACTATTTGATTATATGCCAATAATTGTTCTACTTTTAAATTCCTAAACAATTCCTCATGTTTAAGTAACATTTCACCATAATCATATCAAAATTCATTGGCAATGTAAATATTGTCAAATATATCAACATCATCGATTGAATTTTAGGCATACATTCATAATCATCCAAACACTTTCATTTGCTTTAAGAATTTTATCTATTTCAACTAAACATAACATTTTGAGGTCCTCTGGAGAGGTAATCAAATCTACATATCAAAATAATAAAAGGATTAAAATATATACTCTAAGGTAAAACTTAGATTAACAAACTATAGTTATAATTAATGTATCGATATACATTAAATTACTAACCTTGATTTTGGAGGGTTCGTTTTCTTGTGTACAAAATTCCATCTACCAAAATTTTCCACTTTTTTCAAATACATTTAAAGGATCGCTCATAGATGAACTTAATAATAAAATCGCGAATAATTTCCTAAGAGAATACTCAGATCCAAGAACAGAAAGTTCATCTATAGCATCCAAGAATTCATGATCATCAACAAGTAAACGTAATATTCTTTAACAGTTCAAATATCTTCAAAGCTTGTACAACCAACCTGATAATTCATTAACAGCCTAATATAAAATAATTCTCGGTTGCTATTTGGAATAAATGTTAACCTACCAATATATTGACTCTTTTTCCATGGACGCCAACAACGATTGTTCCCATCATTAACAAACAAAGTAGGAAATTGGATGTAAGTCAAACTACGTCCTAAAGCATATTTTTTGTTTGCCTCCATTCAAGCAAGAAACATAGTTTTCTTTTCTCGATTTCGAGCCAAAACAGATTGAAGATTTGATCTATCAGTAAAAGTTATCCTCTGTTCATTACGAAGATGAAAAGTCAACCGTTGCACTGGTGGCCACCTGTTGTGGATATCAAAACCAAAAGTTTATCAAATGGACTCAGATGGACATAAATATCTACAACCATAAAATTGCTTAATCTCATCAACAACTTCTTTGCCATCCAGTTCAAGAGAAGTTCTAACTCTATCAACTCCCTTTGTGATATACTTAAACAAATACATAATACAATTTGATTTGTTGCAAAATTCAATGTTGGCATGTGCCTAATACTTCATAATTAAAGATGCATTATAGGCACAACACTTCTATTATCTAAAAGAATATCTTTCTTCAAGAAAGTAACTCCTAAATCACGACGACGATAAATGGGATATCCACTTTCGTCAAAAGATGTGGTCCTAACAAACATTTTTGGATAAAATTTGGAGCATCGATGATCTTTCATGCAAGGAGAATACCGAACACCTAAACCACAAGGAAAGGACCATGAATCACAAATTTTCACACCGCTGCGTATAATTTTGGGAACTGACGCTTATCAGGCAACTCAAAAGAAATAACAAAATTGAATGCATCTGGTGACTGAAGTTTGTCACGTTGATCTAGCCATAACAATATATGAGCATGAGGCAATCCTCTTTTTTGAAACTCAATAGTATATACACCCTTTTTGGAGATAAATTAACTAGTTTTTTTAATAAATAAAATCAATGGGGAATTAGGTGTTATCGAGCTCATAGTCGAGTTAAGTTGGACTGAAGATGAAGCTCATGATGATCTGTTGAGATCGGCTAAAGATGGAGCTCATGGTCAAGTTGTATGGTTAAAAATATAATATTGCTACATATGGTATGATTTCTCATACCAGTCCAGTATGATACTTGATGGAAGTTAAAGAAGGAGAGTGAATGAAGAAGATGAAGATTTAAGTTTGTTCAATAAATAAGTGCACCATAATTCAAATTCTAATCATACATATTGCATACAATATTTTTTATCAACCAAGAGATGAATACGTCACAAAAGTTTATAAAACATTTTTTTTACAAGTTTGTGGAAGTCGATGAAAAATTTTACCTACTGAGATTACATAATCAAATTAATTTAATTTGTAATTATTATTAGTTAATGTGATAAGGTCAACTTAGTATAACATAATATGTAATTAACATTCCTTCTTGCCTTGTATAGTTACCAACGACACTATTTCTTAGGCTATAAAAGAGTTGTTCTCCTCACAAAAGAAGTAACAAAATTTTCCTCAATTCTTATAATATTATTCAGCTATGATATATATCAATTCTTCTCTCTGGTTTGACAATCTTGTTATGGTATCAGATTTACTATAATTTTCTTTTGTCTTTCTGTTGTTAATTTTTATTTTCAAACAACCATGAATGTCAATACCTTCACAAATTTTGCCACTAACCCTTCAAATCCTTATTACCTTCATCCCAATGAAAACCCCCCACTACTTGATAGCAAGAATTACTCTTCATGGTCTCGGGCAATGAAGGTAGCCCTAATTTCCAAAAATAAGCTTCGATTTGTCGACGACACGTTTCAGTGTCCATCACCAACGCATGCCTTGTACGAACAATGGATCCGCTGCAACAACATGGTTCTGTCATGGCTTCAACGCTCAATTTCTGAAAGCATCTCTAAATACATTTTATTGATTGACAAAGCTTCTTCTGTTTGGACCAATCTTGAACTTCGTTTTTCACAAGGGGATATTTTTCGAATCGCTGATATTCAAGATGATCTAACTCGATTTCAACAAGGTACTCTCGATATCTCTAATTACTATACTCAATTAACTGCAATGTGGGAAGAAATCGACAATTTTCGCCCTACCAAAAATTGCACATGTGCAATTCCTTGCACTTGTGGTGCAGCTTCAGATTTTCAAAAGTACAAGGAGCAAGACAAGATAATCAAATTTCTAAAAGGATTAAATGAACAATAATCTCATGTTAGATCCCAAATCATGTTAATTGAACCCCTCCCAATTTTGTCCAAAACCTTCTCCATGGTTTTAGGTCAAGAACGACAATTAAATCTCCCTATCCTTTCTGATCCTAAAACTGAAAAACAACCTCTTGCTATGCAAGTTCAATCTTCCTCTTTCAATGGAGGAGGTCGTGGAAAGATCCAATTCCCCAATAAAGGAAGGGGTCGTGCAGATTTCAATGGTGGTCGTGGGTGTACTCATTGTGGGAAAAGTAACCACATTGTTCAAAATTGTTTTGTCAAATATGGATTCCCTCCTGGTTTCCAACAAAAGAACAACAAGCCTTATGTTAATCTTGCTGCAAATTTTGCCTCTGAACAAAACTCAACTCAAGAAACAACACCAAGTACTCCTTCTTTAAATACCATTCAGGAGCAATATCAACAAATAATCCATCAACAACATGCTACTGCCAACTCTGTTCTTTCTCAGTCTGCATCTATTCATTCAATTTCATCTCCATAAATGGGTAAGCAAGTTATCCTTTGGATCATGGATACAGGTACCACTGATCATATTACTTGTTCTCTTCAAAATTTTACTAGTTATAAAACTATACCTCCTTTTACAATGGCATTACCTAATGGTGACAAAACAAATGCTACTATATCAGGAACTGTTAAACTTTCATCTTCAATTACATTATCTAATGTGTATTACATACCATCTTTTAATGTTAATTTAATTTCTGTAACTAAGTTACTTACTTCTTTGGATTGTCATGTTACCTTTCATCCTAATAATTGTTTAATTTTGCAGAATTCCACCAAGAAAATGATTGGTACAGCTGAGAGACATGGAGATTTGTATGCATTACAAGTCCATGGCCCGGTTTCTTTACTTTCTCCTATTTTTTCTTGTAATTCTGTTACAAATTAAATAACATGGATGCTGCCTCTTTATGGCATTGTAGGTTAGGTCAACTTTCTGATTCTACCCACAAATGTATGGCTTCAAATTTTCCTTTTATTGCTTACAAGAATCATAATAAAAATACTGCTTGTGATGTTTGTCATTTTGCTAAACAAAGAACTCTTCCTTATCCTAATAGTATTACTCATTCTAGTAACATTTTTGATTTATTACATGCTGACATATGGGGTCCTTATGCTACCCCTTCCGTATCTGGACATAGATATTTTCTAACCCTTGTTGATGATTATAGTAGATTTAATTGGATTATTCTTATGAAACTTAAGAGTGAAACTAGAAATCATATTATTAATTTTGTCTCTTACATTGAAAATCAATTCAATACCAAACTTAAATGTTTAAGAAGTGATAATGGATGTGAATTTCTCATGACTGATTTTTTTTCTCTCTAAAGGAATCCTTCATCAAAGATCATGCGTTGAATCCCCTCAACAAAATGGAATTGTTGAGAGGAAACATCAACACATCCTCAACGTTGCTAGATCCCTCTCTTTTCAAGCTTCTTTACCTTCTAATTTTTGGCAGTTTTCTATTCAACATGTTGTTCATTTAATAAATAGGATACCTACACCTCTTCTTAAAAACAATACTCCTTATAATCTTCTTTATCAAAAACCACTTACATTTTTGCATTTAAAATCTTTTGGTTGTTTAGCATATGCTTCTACTATTCAAAATCATAGAACTAAGTTTAATACTCGTGCTAGAAAATGCATATTTTTAGGTTATAGAGATGGTACAAAGGGATATTTTTTATATGATATCATTAGTCATGAATTCTTTGTTTCTCGAAATGTTATATTTTATGAAACTATTTTTCCATTTTCTAAGAAAAATATCTCTCAAACTTCTACTTGTACTCCTAATCTTGATATGGATAGTCAAGATCTTGAACCTATCACTTTATTACCAAATGATACCAATATGCCTACCAACACTATGCCAAATTATGATCCAACACCAAATAATACCAGCATGCTAAATGATACCACTCATACACCAATTTCTCCTAATGACCCATCTCCTGCTCCGATTAGACAATTAACCCGCATTAAACACAGGCCTGAGTATCTACAAGATTACCACTGCAACCTTCTTACTTCATCTTCTCCCTCTTTTCATCACAAACAATCAACTATGTTTCCATTATCTTCTGTTCTCACTTATGAGCAATGCAGCTCTCCTTACAAACAATTTTTTTTATCCATTTCCTCTATTACTGAACCTAGAACCTTTAAACAGGCCAGCAAACATAATTGTTGTATAACTGCTATGCAGGAAGAAATAGATGCTTTAAATGCTACTAATACCTGGTCCATAGTCGACCTTCCTAAAGGTAAAGTTCCTATTGGTTGTAAGTGGGTTTATAAAGTTAAATATCATGTTGATGGTTCTATTGAAAGGTATAAGGCTAGATTAGTAGCTAAAGGATATACTCAATTAGAAGGAGTTGATTATTTTGATACTTTTTCTCCTGTTGCTAAACTAACAACTGTTAGAACTTTACTTGCTTTAGCTTCCATTAAAGGTTGGTATCTTGAACAACTTGATGTTAACAATGCTTTCTTACATGGGGATCTCCATGAAGAAATTTTTATGTCTTTGCCTCCTGGTATGAACATCCATAATTCACATACTGAAACAACCAAGGTATGTAAGCTTCAAAAATCTATATATGGCCTCAAGGAAGCAAGTAGACAATGGTATTCTAAGTTATCTGAATCTCTCATTTCCTTTGGTTATATGCAATCTTCTCCTGATTTTTCCCTTTTTACAAAATTTAATGATTCCGCATTCACTGCACTACTTGTATATGTTGATGATATTGTTTTAGCTGGAAATGATATATCTGAAATTCATAATGTTAAATCTTTTCTTAACGATCGTTTTAAAATTAAAGATCTTGGTCCCTTGAGATATTTTTTAGGCCTTGAAGTTGCTAGAAGCAAACAAGGTATTTTACTTAATCAAAGAAAATATACTCTTGAACTTCTAGAGGATAGTGGTAATCTTGCTGCAAAATCCTCTCTTACTCCTTATGATTCCTCTTTAAAACTCCACAATTCAGATTCCCCACTCTATAATGATGAAACTCAATTTGTATCAAAACCTCGACAAGTTCACTATCAGGCTGCTATTAGAGTTTTACAATATTTGAAAACTGCCCCTGCCAAAGGATTATTTTATTCAGCAACTTCTAATTTAAAACTTTCTGGTTTTGCAGATTCTGACTGGGCAACTTGTCCTACAACCAGAAAATCTGTTACGGGCTATTGCGTGTTCCTTGGCTCCTCTCTCATTTCATGGAAATCCAAGAAGCAGTCTACCGTCTCCAAATCAAGCACTGAAGCTGAATAGTGCGCATTAGCAAGCCTTACATGTGAACTACAATGGTTGATGTACCTCTTCAATGATCTGCACATCTCCTTTTCTTCCCCTGCTTCCGTTTTCTGCGACAATAAATCAGCCATCTACCTTTCCCATAACCCCACTTTCCATGAACGTACTAAACACATTGAAATAGACTGTCATATCGTCAGAGAGAAGATTCAAAGTGGTTTGCTGCGACTTTTTCCCATACCTTCTACTGCACAAACAGCCGATGTTCTTACAAAACCTTTACACAATCCCTCATTCCTTACTATCATATCCAAGTTTGGCTTTCATGACATCCACAGTCCAGCTTGTGGGGGAGTTTTACCTACTGAGATTACATAATCAAATTAATTTAATTTGTAATTATTATTAGTTAATGTGATAAGGTCAACTTAGTAGAATATGCTATGATGCATGGGTACTCTGTTTTAGATAGAGTACCGGTACGCGTATGGTACTCTCCCGGTACGCACCAACGTCGTACCTAGATTTTTTTTTTTTTTTTGTAATGGGTACACGAGTAGTACATCTGTGGTACACGCGTGGTACACCAATCCAAAAAAACACTATTTTTTTCTTCTTCTTTTTCTTTAATTTGTTTTTTTATATAAATATTTAGGTTTTTTATTTTTGTATAATATAAAAGTAGCACCTACTGCTAAAAAACAATAAAAAAAAGCAGCCTTTGGAATTATTCACTCATTCATTAAAAATGAATAGACTAAATTCAAAGAGAATTGAAGATCTAGTTTTTTTATTCATACAAATCTTCGTATTCTCTCCAGAAAGAGAAATAGTAATACTTATAATGAAATAGCAACAAAAATGTGGAATATTCGTAGAGATGAATGAAATTTATTTAATATATAATTGATATTTTTGAAATTGCTAGTCTTTCTCACGATAAACCTAAACTAGAGGCCGCTCTTTTTAGTGATGATGGAGGTGAAAACAATTTGAATCTTTTTGAGTTAATTGCTTTTTAATTTCATATTTTGATGTTTTTGAACAATTTGAATTACTTTCAAATTGTGGTGTGATATTTTTTATGTTTAATTATTTATTTTAACAATATAATTCTATTATTTGATTTATATAATTATATTTAAAAAACAATTATAGGGATGTACCCGTATCTTAGTTTTTCTAAAAATGACATACCCCGTACCAGTACCGGTACCGCACCCGCACCCGTGCAACATAGATAATATGTAATTAACATTCCTTCTTGCCTTGTATAGTTACCAACAACACTATTTCTTATGCTATTAAAGAGGTGTTCTCCTCACAAAAGAAGTAACAAAATTTTCCTCAATTCTTATAATATTATTCAGCTATGATATATATCAATTCTTCTCTCAATCTTGTTAAAAAATAAAATAAAATTAAAAAAATGCTACCTAGTACCTCTTAAACATTAGTTAAAGAATTAAATAGGAAAGTTGTTTTGGATCTTGTATGATAAACTTTTTAAAAATGTAATATGTAGTATTTCTTAAATGTAAAATTTTGCTTTTGGATTTTTTAACCAGTGTCAGGGCACTATTTAACATAGAGAGTAAAATGTCAAATACCCCCATGAAATTTTAAAATTTGGCAAATACCTCCTGAAATTTGGAAATAGGCAAATACCCCCATGAAATTGTAAAATGTCAATCAAATTGCCCCTGCTTCGTTTACTCCGTGTAGTTTGATGACATTGTTGTTAACTACATACGTGTCACGTTACATGAGGGGGCAATAGATCGGCATACACGTCACAAGAGGATAATTGACTAAAGTTTGCAAAATCAGGAGGCTAGTTGACTAAAATTAGAGCAATTTGCCCATTAATTTTGCAAATTTTAGTCAATTATCTCATGTGACGTGTGTCATAATCAATTACCCATGTACGTGACACCACATTGGCAGGTGCACGTATGCCGTTAACAGTCACATCATCAAAATAGATGGAGTAAACAGAGCAGAGGGCAATTTGATTGACGTTTTACAATTTCAAGGAGATACTTGCCTATTTCTAAATTTCATAGGGATATTTAACAAATTTTGAAATTTCAGGGAGGTATTTGACCTATCACTCGGTTAACATACCCCAATAAAAAATACCATAAAATTTCCAGTCAATTTAGACATTATACTTATATTTTTGTAGTATTTTATATTTTTGGTCAAAGCTATACTTTAGTATTTATTACTAGTATTTAGTAAGGGAAGAAAAAGACAGGATACCATTTTTTTCTGATTTTGAGTTGAGTTAAGGCTTAGCTCTTCTTCTTCTTCCATCTTCTTATATTTACCTGTCTCCTCTGTTACCACTGAGTCATGGCGATTCGCAATATGCTCAATGGACAATTTCTCAATCGGAGCTCCGTTATCGGAGCTAGATTCATGTCATCGTGGTTCAGGAACATCGAACCAGCTCCCAAGGATCCAATCCTCGGAGTTACCGAAGCTTTTCTCGCCGATCAGAGTCCAAACAAAGTCAATGTCGGAGTTGTAAGTTCTTCAAATTCTCCTTCTCTATCTCTGTTTCCGATCGGTTTTTCTGTTTATTTCATCAATCTTAATTCGATTGAGAAAGAGATTGAAATGATCAAATCTAATTTAATCTAATCACAAGAACAGAGCAACGCTGTTTTTTTTTTAATCTTTTTTGTTAATTGAATTTCGTTTATTTTTTATTCAGATTTCTGATTCATGCATTTCAATAACAAGATGTTGATTTATTTATTTTTTGTTGAAAAATTATATTTGCATGGCACACTAAATTGTGATTTTGTTGATTTTATATTTATTTATTTGGATTGGATCATTGTGTAAGTTGAATTTACTTTATTTGCAAATTATTAAAGGGTGCATATCGCGATGACAATGGAAAGCCCGTGGTTTTGGAATGTGTTAGAGAAGCAGAGAGGAGAATTGCAGGAAACCAATTCATGTGAGTAAAGTTTTTTTTTTTTATCAATAGTTAGTTAGTTCAGTGATTGACATTGAACTTGGTAGAAGAGGACCATTGTTCGATCCCACAACTGCAATCAGGAGGGGGTCAGAACAACTCGATGCCAGAACTGACCCCGGACCAGATTAAACGGGGGGTGAAAGAAAAAAAATTGTTAGCTAATGCTAACATTGATTTTAGGATATTTGTTATAGATTGGAAAATAGTTAATATTAATAATCAAACATAAAAGCATCAGATTTTGTTCCATAAGTACAACTCAGATGATATATATGGTGTGGTTTGAATCCATGGATTCCCAATATCTCAGTACTTAATGTGTGCAAGTCTAACCAGTTGTGCACTTTTAAATCAAATAAAAAAATGTATGAAATCCATTAAATATTGGATTTTTGTTAAGTGCCGGATGTTTTTTAATTTAATTACTCTCTCCGTCCCTAATTATAAGCCCCTCTTCAAAGAAAAAGTTTGTCCCTAAATATAAGCCTTTTTTCGAATCCCTAGACACATTTATTAATACTTTTACAAACATAACCATATTTTACATTGAAATCCGAAAAGTCAAATACAAATACATCTTTTCACTAAAGATAATTTAGTAATTGTAACACCCAAAAAGTACATATTAATTACACTACCAACTTTTCTTAATATGCGTGAAAAATATCAATGGGAGCTTATAATAAGGGACGGAGGGAGTATTGATTATTGAAAAGCATTTTGTATTTTCAACTTTACTTATATGAATGGAACTATGATTGCTTTCATGTGCCATTTTGTTGTGATGGTCACGTAACCCACTAGTTGATTTTGATTTTTGGGTATGTGCCGTGAATGGCATAATCTCTTTGGAAATATGACGCTACCTAATTGTTGTTGCTGTGTCCTTTGACAACTACAGCTATTCATGATTCCTTGCTTTGTGTGGTGTAATTGGTTTCTTTCTTTAGGTGTTTTGGGATGATGTAGGGAATCCTGTTTTATTGCCGTGCTTTTTCTGGTTTCAAAGATAAAAAATTGTGGGTCCACGTCCTAGAAATTTCTACGGTCAATTTTATTGGAGTGTGTGCCAAACTGGATAAAAAGAAGGGATTATTCTTGGACCAAATATTTACTCTCTTGGTTACACTCACAGGCTCACAGCATGTTAGTTTTTCATTTTATTCTTTTAATGATTTCATAAATAATTAAAAAGAAAATTCTAATTTTATTTTTATGTGAGTGTGTCCAAAAATGATGTGTTGGTCAAGAGACCACACCAAGAATATCTAAAAAAAAAGATGCTTATATGGAGCAAAACTTCTATGGTCACGCGCCTCACATGATTTAGTAGAATAAATGAAAAATTAAAATTTTGTAAGTGTGACTAAGAAAATAATATTTGGTCATGTGACCATATAAGAATAATTCTGCTTATATGTGCAACTTTAGAAAAGTTTTACTTGGTCAAATCCTCAAATAAAAATTATTTGGGCACTTATGTACAAATGAAAAAATAAATAAAAATAATTCAATGATATTATTAAAAAATTTCTCTCTTTTTATTTTTGTGTTTCCAAATACTTTTGATTTGAGGTTGTGCCCAAACAAGTATTTCACAACATGCTAATAGAATCTGTTGTTGTAGAATGTGCAACTCGTTGGAAACTTCAATAGCAATAGACTATGTAACACGAGCAACACTTGCTTGGGCACAAGCTTTTGAGCACAAGATTTAGGAACACACAGACACAAATCCATAAAATTGTCATCAAATATTATTTTAACCATTTTTACTTTATTTTTTTTTATATCTTGTGAGTGTGCCTAACAACAAATATTTGGGCTTGTGCCTAGAGAAGTATTTATCACGCAACACTCACTTATACTAGTACACTTTTTTTTTTGTTGGTTAAATTCACACTAGTCCCACTATATCATGTGGATCTCATATAAATTTTGTGGGATCCATGTAAATATTTTAATCAATAGAAAATAGTGTGTTATAAAAATTGTGTTGCTAGTATTATTCAATTTTAAATGGTATTATCTGTCTATTACTACAATGTGTGATTTTTTTTTAGTTTTCAAGTTTGCCTTTTTGTTAGAATGAAGTATGGGTAATCAGCTGCCAAAATATTTATTAAAGTGAGAAAAGTGGCATGTAACCTTGAAGATGTTGTTAAAGTAACGGACAAGGAATTTTTATAAGAAAATGGTAATAGTTAACAAATTGGTGATTATGTTAGTTTTCAGATTTTAAACCCCCATCTCAACAACCGAGCTGCCTCGTGACATTTTCTGATCACTGAGGGGAAGTGAAAAAGAAAAAGAAAAAAAAAATATTTGATGTAGATGTCACATATCTATTTTCAATTTTTGACTTTTGCTACCCTGCCATGAAACCAAGTTTTTTAATTAGCTTTTATCACCTCTCTTTTCAAATATTTGGGGAAGAAATAAATAAAACTTAATTTCTTATGCTGTATTGAACTAAATGGACCATCAGATCCAGACTTACCTTGGACAACAAGCTTCTAAGACAAACCCCGAGTCGCATTCTCCTGAAACAATATTGTTCATTACTGTTTAATTTTGTTTATGCCATAGCTTTACACTGTTGCAAATGTTTGAGCAGGGAGTATCTTCCTATGGGTGGAAGCATACATATGGTTGAAGAATCACTGAAGCTGGCATATGGAGAGAACTCTGACCTCATCAAGGATAAACGAATAGCAGCAGTGCAGGCTTTATCTGGGACTGGTGCATGTCGACTTTTTGCCGCATTTCAACAGCGTTTTCATCCCAACACCCAAATCTATATACCAGTTCCCACCTGGGCCAAGTTAGTATTTCATTCAAATCATCCTTTAAATATTGCCATTTATTTTTTGAGTTTTCAGAGTTTGATATTTAGTTACAAATTTTTATATTTGTTAAATATATTGCTTGCCTGGAATTATTTTTCTTATAATGTAGTAATAAATTACAGCCACCATAACATTTGGAGAGATGCTGGAGTTCCTATCAAGACATTCCGTTACTATCATCCTGAGTCTAAAGGATTGGATTTTTCTGGCCTGATGGATGACATTAAGGTACATTGCTCTGATTCATAACATTTTTCCAATGCGCTTTAGTAGAGGTCAATTTTTATAGACGATGCTTTACTAATACTATGTACTCACTCTTCAGTCCATGCGGTGTTAGTTAAGTAGTAAGAGTTTGACAATGTAACCTCAAGGGATGAAGTTCAAATCCCTTCGAAGACGGTTGTAAAATGACCATTCTCCCTTCCCCAATTGTTTTTTAAAACA
This sequence comes from Trifolium subterraneum, assembly GCA_951799995.1. NCBI lineage: Eukaryota > Viridiplantae > Streptophyta > Magnoliopsida > Fabales > Fabaceae > Trifolium > Trifolium subterraneum. The sequence continues at coordinate 37,203,240 of OX637461.1, read as the reverse complement.
TATATGTACTCTTGTAAAATGGTTATTTCTTACGCAGAATGCTCCAGATGGTTCCTTCTTTCTACTTCATGCATGTGCTCACAATCCTACTGGAGTAGATCCTTCAGAAGAACAATGGAGAGATATCTCTTCACAGATCAAGGTAAAAGGGAATGATATATTGAATCATAGGATTTTGTTCTTGTTGTGTCAGTTATTGACTCTTATTGTTGTTGATTGTTTTGATTGTTTCCAGGCTAAAGGTCATTTCCCTTTGTTTGACATGGCATATCAAGGTTTTGCTAGTGGAAGTCCGGAGAGAGATGCAAGAGCCATCAGGATTTTTCTTGATGATGGTCATTTAATAGGACTTGCTCAGTCATATGCAAAAAATATGGGACTGTATGGCCAGAGAGTTGGATGCCTTAGGTAATTTTATATTATTCTTTTGAATAGAGATATCACTTTAATAAGTAGACTATTAAAGTTTAATAACTTTAGCATAAAATGTAAATTACCTTCTGCAAAGATGACACTTATGATTTTGAGTTCCTTGCAGCGTGCTTTGTGAAGACGCGAAACAAGCTGTGGCAGTAAAAAGTCAGTTGCAGTTAATTGCCAGACCCATGTACAGTAATCCACCTCTTCATGGAGCACTTGTGGTTTCAACTGTCCTTGGTGATCCAGATCTGAAGAAGCTATGGCTTCAAGAAGTTAAGGTAAATTGTTATTATTTCTTAAAGACAAAGAGTCTCCCCTGTCCTCCTTTATTACTCACCTCTCCAAGCCTTTTTTTTTCCTAGAGAACTTTATGCCAAAAATACCATATATAATGCTGAAGTATGCTATTTTTCTAAGGTTGAGATGTAGAATATATCGTATTCATATACTGCCTCCGTCTCATATTATGTGTCTTTTTATGGTAATGCACACTTTTAAGAAAATGACCAGTCATGTTAAATTCAATAGTAAAATAGTGTGTATTGAAAATATTAGTTGTTGAATAGCTAGGTGATATAATGCTCAGTCACTGATATAGTGCTGCATTGCTAGGTTCTACACTTCTACATCATAAGTAAAAGCACCATATAAAATGTTGCATTCCTAGATGCTACACCATAAGTAAAATTCATCAAATCCTAGGGTTACTGTTTGAACTGAGAATTTATTCTATGTATTGTAAATGACGATGATTAATTATCATAATTGGTAGAACAGCACTGTATGTTACCTGTCTTTTCAGATTGTATTACTTCTGTTATAGTACTTAATTATTTTTTAACAATCGTGTTATTCTATATTAATATATTTCAAATGATAATTTAAGAAGACACCATTTTTAAGTTGTGTTGTGGCATAGGATAGAAAATGAACTTACATAGATGGGTTCTTTACAGGTTATGGCAGACCGCATCATTGGAATGAGGACTACACTACGAGAGAACTTGGAAAATCTGGGGTCTTCTTTGCCATGGCAGCACATAACCAATCAGGTTCAGTTGAATTTAGTTTCTTCCTGCTTATTTTAGTTGCTTAAAGACTTTTAATCCCCTCCCCCCTTATTTTTATGATTACTTGGAGACCAAGAATCTTTGTAGGGGAGAAGGATAAATGGTATATTGAAGGATTGAACTTCCTTCATCATTTTCACATCAAAATGTTAAAAACCGGATTGAACTTGTCCAGATTGGCATGTTCTGCTACAGCGGGATGACACCAGAACAGGTTGATCGTTTGACAAGCGACTTTCATATTTACATGACTCGTAACGGTCGTATAAGGTGACACACAATCTTATGTTTCTTTCTTTCTATTGGAATTTTATTTACATTGAGTTCCTTGGAGATAGAAGCATTCGGTGTTTGCTTACATTGTATGTACATGATTTATGACAGTATGGCTGGTCTTAATACGGGCAACGTTGGATATGTGGCTAATGCTATCTACGAGGTTACAAAATGAACCTAGATTATTCATTTGTGCGGAATACCAAATTTTTGTCCTTCGAAACAACAAACACCTCAGAAGTAGTATTATTATTGGAGAGCAGAAATAAATTGGGGCACTTGTAACCATCTTCCACATTTTCACCTTGTTTCATTTGATCGAATAATTTGAGAAGTAGATTGAATAAGAGGTTTCATTAATGATTATTATTACAGTTTCACACTGTGAACAGGATTATTGTTGGCTATGAATCGTTACAATTTTGTTGATGCTAGAACGGATATTTAAAAGCTTAGATTATTTGATACTCCTTGTAAGTTCGATTGAGAATAATAAGTGCGGCTAATTTGAGCCCATGCTAATATTTCTGCCTATGTTGGAAATGGAACAATATCTTTGTGAAGGCAAATGGCATTTAATTGCAAGTGTTTGAAAATTAAAACTTATAATCCTCCAATCTACACATATAGGAACATTTATTCTGTGTTCAATTAGTGTGTATATATATATATATATATGGTAATTTTAATAACTCAGTTCATTTTCATACTTAGTGCTGGTTTGTTTAGGTTTTTTAGGAAAGATGCAAATGTGTGTCAAGTTTTGAACCATTTCTTTATGTCAGCCTTATCAATTTCCCTTGTGTTTAGACCATACAGAACAAATGTAGCTAGGTGGCAAAAAAAAAACCAAAAAACCAAACCTATGAACTGAATCAAACCGAACCATTTAAACTGAACCAGTTTTGAAAAAATGAGAATCAAACTGTGTAGAAAAATGGTTCAGTTCACCGGTTTGTTTGGTTAAAACTGCGTTAACTGTGAATCGAATCAAATAACCAAAACTCACTAAAACTCAAACTCTAAAACCTAAACTCATAAATACCTAAAATAAAATCTAAAACTGTTTCTCCCCCGCCATCACAACCTTCATCACCACGACCTCCACTGCAGCTCCGTCACTGCAGCTCTGTCAATAGAAAGCTCCACTGGTCTCGAATGGAAATTTGGACTTCAATAAAAAAAAGATTAAAAGTTGGAAAATAATTATCTGATTCAAAAGTTAGAAAATAAAAGAGTTTTAATTAGTAAAATATTTTAAAAAAAAGATTAAAAGTTGGAAAATAATTATCTCATTCAAAAGTTAGAAAATAAAAGAGTTTTAATTAGTAAAATATTTTTAACTTAAAAAGATTGATATGCATCAAGTTAAAGTTTACTATGAAGTAGAACATAGTGTGGACCGCTTACACCCTACATTATGATGTGGCATTAAGAGTTATACTATTGGCTGAATAAAGTGACTTTTTCAAAGCGGTCAAATTAGTGATTGCATCATAGAATAGAAGCTTTTGTCTCTGGTGTCGGCCCTAGTCATTTTGGACACAAAGGAGTCAGCTATCTACGCGAGTCACCTTCTTCTAGACTCCGCTGGACGACACGACATTCTCGTTTAAATATAGGCCGGCCGCACTTGTGATGGTTCCCCAATATCCAATATATATGACCACTTAGGTGTACGTTGCCATGATATTGTTCTATGGAAGCGGGCGGACTGTTAGAAGTTCAGCCCGGTTTTTTAATGGTGTCGTAGGGGAGGGATTGATCATTTTAACGCATATTCACTCGTACCAGCATGGCCCCACTGATTTGTTTTCGATCGGGGCATCAAGCGGCACAACCCGGTTCTACTTGACTAAGGAGGGTGTTTGTTTTACCCAACTCCCTTTTTTTTATAACAATGCTGAGAATTGCCATTTACAACTCAGGTGCATCATCATTTTGAATATCGAACTTTGTATCAGATGTAATATTTGGTTTTTACCACCAGTTTAATCTGGTTCGGGGGTCAGTTCTGGCATCAAGTGGTTCCACCCCCCTCCCGATCGCAGTTGCGGGGGATCGAACCGTGGTCCTCCCTACCAAGTTCAGCGCCAATTACCACTGAACCAACTAACGATTGGTTACAAGGTATTTTTTATTATAATTACAAGGTATTTATAACCAAGTACAACGACCTTGATATTTATAACCAAGTGAACTAATTTAAATCTAAACTACATCCCTTAATTATAGGGAATAAAATAAACAAATCTAAATATATTTTCTCAACAAATATAATATAAACATTAAACCTATTTTATATTCTAACAATTATAATTACAAGGAAACAAGAGCTTGAAAACCGTGGCTTGGTTCATTCAAATGAGCGCCAAAAAAACATCGGACAAAATTCCAAATGATGTTGTAAATTCACTTCTAAGATTTAAAAAATAATCATGGTATAGAATTGAATAGTTGTCATAAAATCGTTTTGCTGCACAAAAGTAAAACATGAGGTTAATTCAGCATTACTAAGTTTTTTTTTTTTTTTCTGACAAATCAGCATTACTAAGAATAAAACCAGAAAATCAAGGGGTTAGCTCAGCATTACTAAGAATAAATATAAGCTATATTTTTCAGTGCTACAATGATGAACATGAAACATGTGAAGACGTCCAAAAAATTCATCTAGCTACTACAAAAAATGTTACATATTCCAATTACTTATTGCCACCTATACCATAGAACAAACATTTGAAAATTAATGGTAATGAACAAAAAACTACATCAACACACGATTCATAAAAATTCAGCTTCATGTTGAAAGCCTGCCACTGCTGCCTATCAATATGACTCATACCACATGCGCTTTCCTATAGTTATCTGCTGCTTTGGATAGTGATTGAATTGATACAGGTATCCCTGGGCCAATCTGCATCAATATGATTTCAATGAATAGCGTAAAAGAAAGAACAGGATTACAAGAACATAACAATGTTCACCATCACTGCAGATAGTAACACTGGCAAATTAATGATTTTTCTTCGTATATTCCCTTATATAATTCCCTCTCTTTTCTCGTGCAATCACAATTTTTTATGAAACTTGTGTACTAGAGAAATATAATTTTTGCTTAAAAATTATAAGCTCTACTAGAATGTTGCGCTTAGAGCATGGGTCTGATATCACACTAATAAGGAGCTACCTTATGTTTTTCAGGCTTATTTTGCTACTTGTTAGTCGTTGCCTCTTTTTTCACCATAACTTGCTTTCTTACTAATGGAAAAAAGTGCAATTGATTATCACTTCTCTCTCCTCCCTTTATGCTGTCGCAGTAAATTGCCATACCACAAAGTTTTATGAATATCTATCATGTATGGGCTCTAAACAAAGGTAATATGAAGTTTCATATAAATCTGATTAAATTGCTGCTCTAAATCAGTCTAATGTCTGTGCGACCTCACTACAAATGAAAATCAGAAACCTGCCAAGCATCGACGAAAAGTATAGCTTATGCTTTTTTTTATAGCCAAATGTAAGTGAATCAGTGGTTATTAGTTTTCAGAGTTTGAATCATGGAGCTCCTAGTTAAAACTAATTTAGCACCCTCAGCTCACCAGCCGAGCTGCGTGGTTGAGATGATGATAAATCGAGCATATGCTACATCAGGATATACAAAAGGCCAAAACACACTGTCCTTTAAGCAATAAACAATCACAAATTATTATCCTCCACAGAAAGGCATTAACAATGGCATCTTCCTTTTTATCTGTTACAGTGGATTATATTGATGGCTAAACCTCATTCCCCACTCCACAAAACTCTCCCCATGAATATAAAATCCCAATTTCACATTAATCATTACCAGCATCAGAAAAATCCCAATTTCACATCAAATTTTCAGCCTTAAATATGTAACATAAGCATTAGGAAAAAATAATGTAATATAAGAGCTTACCGTGCTGCATATATGGACAGACAGCACGTACCCAGCATATTTAGAAGCTGTACAACAAAAAAGCAAGTGTAAGATAATAGAAATATCCTCAGCATACGAAATTGATATTCATGTTACACCAGCATTAAGGCATACGATCAAAGATCATACCAAGTCATCATTTTGGTATAGTTCTTTACTTAGTCTTATATTCACTGGCAATTTAAGTTGTTACTTTATTCAACTTTTATTTTTCAAGCCTACTGGAATTGTACCAATATTTTTATTTCATATTAGTACTGGTTTGTATATAAGCCTGGGTTTATGATAGCTACTTGTTATTGGGCCTTGTTATTGTGTCTAGATTTAATCCTTGTAGCATTAGGCTTCTATACCTAATAATAGTAGGGCAAGTTAAATGTAGTCTATTTGAAGTATTCAAATGCTTTCTGAGAGATTATCCAACTTATGATAACAGCATATTCTGTTTTCTTTTGTGTGTGATGCAATGTAATCAAATCTTGGCTGACTTATCTTTTTTCAATCTGTTTGAAGTTCTTTAGGTTATAAAGTGAGAAAATCTGATAAAATTATGGAAAGTGGGGAGAAAGAACAACCAGAACATCAATTTTCAAAGTTCCGATCTGACATTTCATCTTTTTCTCCAAGTAGCATGGGGAGGGGGATATCATAAGAGAGTGTATATTACTTACTCTTCTTTAAGCCAGCAGGCTTTGCTTGCAATACAGCATTCATAAATGCACCAATATTCTCCCGTAAAGCCTCTTCTTTGTAGCTTACCTGTGGATATTATTGTAATCACATGAGAATATATTGGGCAACACACCTATTGTAAGGAAATCTACAAGTAGTTGTAAGAAAATACAATAGTACCTTTCCAAGTCCCACATGCAAAATTGATTTACTTTCCATTTTAAACTCAATGCGACCCTGTCTTAGCTCTTTCAACTGCCCAGCAATATCACTAGTCAGAGTACCTAGCTGCAAAACATATTAATACAACCAAACAAGAGTTAATGCAATCCACACCCTACACTTTAAAGAATATAAAATGTGAACGAACATTGAGAAACTAACTTTCTTGTCTGGCATCAGTCTGCGCTTTCTGAGATATTGTGCTATCTGCATACCAGTTCATATAAGCTTTAGAAGAAGCCATTAATTTAGATGACTGTACAAGAACAAGACGATTCAAATTCAAGATACCTTTCCAAGATGTGGTGCCATTCCAGGAGTGGAGAAGCACTTGTCAACTTTGAGCTTATTATTACCACCTATAAGAGTATAAGTTCTATTAGATATGAGTAACATAGTTTAGAGATTTTACATTTTCGGCATAAAGAGGGAAAGTTAATTGCTAAGGAAACGAAAACATCCATAGTGTAACCTCAAAGCACTGATGAGTGACACTTAATAATGTCTTTTAACATGAACTAGTGATGAAAACAATTAATGTCATGCATTTCACTAAAGCAGTACATACTACTATATTTAGAGTCTTAGACATCAGAAATCAACCGATAAGCTAGCATAGACCACAAATTAAGCATACATATACAGAGGGAGAAGAATGTGTCCGAGAAAAGCAAACATAGAACCAACAAGAGATAATGTGCATCTGCACATTCTCTCCATAAATTTAGTATAGGAAAAAGCTATCAGTATGATCAACAAAATTGGTCAGATAAAAAGATCAGTTCCTTACTAGCAATTTCCTCAATAAGCTCTTTACCACCAACTATATCAGCTCCTGCAGCTTTTGCTTCCTCTGCCTCGGCTCCTTCTGCAAAAACAGCCACACTAACGGCCTGGAAGATACGTATAATTAGATGACAAACCTTCCTTGTATCAATATCAATTGCTTAACATTGATAATTTACCTTAGGAGCACCATGGGGCAAAATCACTGTACCACGAACTTGCTGCCAGAGTTGAAACCATTAACTTCTAAAATAAAGGATGGAGAAAGCAGCATATAATATTTTTTATTCAAAAAGCAAAACAGGAAAAGGAAAAAGAAATATATTGAAACATACCAGTTCTGTTCGCTTGGAATCAATGCCCAATCTTATATGCGCTTCAACAGTTTCATCAAACTTTGCCTTGGCATTGGCCTGAACAATATGTATTATATTATATTGATAGTAAGCAATCGAAATATGGAACATTATGGGAAAAACGAGAAGGATGTAACTTTTAAAAATCTGTAGTGTAACTAATCCAATCAACAGCACCAAAACTTAGACACAGTGAGTTAATGAATGAACAATTTATAAATCACAAAAATATCTGGAAACAGACCAATATATAGGCCAATCCAAAATACAATACACATTCACAGACATCTTTAAAATGTTTCTTGTTTGTGTCTTTCAGCTGTCCTAATTCCTAAAACTGCATGAATTGTGGTTCGCAACAACAATGTAAAGGTTTCATATGTCTCTTCAACGGGTATCACAAAGGCAAATTACAGCCAGATTGGCTGCATTTGCTTGCATTATGTCGCAATATCACAATTTACAACCTAACCACAACTTTAATTTAGAATCAATATCCTAATAAATTTTCTATAACAAAACTATTTTTTTGCAACAACCTAATGCTAAGTTTGATTATACTCAACTAGGAAAAACACAAGCCGATCAATCACTAATGAATTATTCACTAAAAGTATGGTATAAGATTCTCTTCTCTGACCTTAACTTGACGAATGGCTTCGCTTAAATCATAGAGAGGTGGTTTCTCCTTTTGCTTAGGCTTTATCAACAAAGGAAAAGGCACCTTCAACTTTTCATCTTCCGTAGCTTTAAATATTTTCTTCCTCAACTGATCCTCAGCTTCAATTCTCTTCCTCTCCTGCTCCATTTCATCATTGATCCCCGGAGCTTTATCGTCCGGGAGTGGAGCTACTCTCAGAGGGTAAGACACCGGCGATATCGACGGCGTATCCTTTACATACCGAAGTTCTTCGCGAGTCCATGCTCGCGGTTGTTCAGGGATGTCAGTCGCTCTAGGAGGCGGGAGAGGTTGAGTGAGGGATGGGGAGTCGGAAGAGGTTTGTGGCTCCGGTGGAGGCGGGTCTTGGGGTTTGACGGGATATGAAACGGGTTGGATTGGAATGGGTTGGAAGGGAGGGTTTGATTCGGATGAAGAAAAGGATCTGTTGTGAGAGAAGAAGGGATGTGAGAGGGAAGAGTGGAAATGGGAAGGGTGGTTGGTGAAGCAGTGACGGCGAGCTTGTGAGAGGAGAAGCTTCATTGACGCCATGGAATGGTAGTGTCTGTATCTCTAACCACAGAGCGTGAGAGTGAAAGAGAGAGAGAGAGGGTTTTTGGGAGGTTTGGGTTTGGGCAACCGGGTCAAGCTGCGAGAGGGAGGTGCTTAGTTGGTTGATTCGGGTTTTAATTTTAAATTTTTGTAAACAATAGATGTAAATGTAACACATATTGTAAAGTAGTAAGTAAAAAATTTGAAATGTGAAATTTTTGTAAAAAAACACCTGGTGTTACTAATTAGTGCCCCCAATTTAATTATACCATTTTTAAAGAAAAATTATAAATAAATTTTTGCATATTTTTTATTCTCTCTATTTTTAAAAACTCGACCTTTGATCCCTTATTTTAAAAGTCAATTTTTCGATCCCCTATTTTGAAAAACAATTTGACCAAACTGTGTTTGGGGATCAAAAATTGTTTTTAAAATAGGAGAACCAAAAGTGCATTAAAGCATGTAATAGACCATTTAAATTGACACCAGAGAGAATCGAACATGAGACCTTAAGGAGAAACACACACTCTGGGTATTATGAAATTTTTGGGCTACTCTAATTGGTCATCACCATACAAGTTGGTCAATTAAAATTGGTCACTTGCCAGCCTTTTGATTGATATAACTGAATTGACTATTGATTGATCCACTAGTAGAGTACGATATTTTTCAAAATTTCTCATTTTTATGATATTTGTTTCTTAAATAACATAAGGGAAAAATTGAATATGAGAAATGCGGGGGACTCAAGAAGCTAATGAAAATATTTGGTATTGCCATCTTTGTTGAAGTGTTTTCTCCACGGCTCAACATCCTCATACAAAGTTATATCTTTCTAAGAGAAAAGATATTTGAACAACAATTTTGGATAAATTTTGTGATAACTCTCTCTCATACGCTTATTGTATTTTTATTCTCTCTCCACCTTTTTATCTTTCTTTATTGTTATTGTCCAATAAGAAGAGAGATAACAAAAGTTGTCCCTAAAGTTGTTTAAAATTAGTTGTCCAAATATCACTCCTCTATATATATCTAAAGATGAGTAAATGTACACTTACAAGGGAAAAAATGTAATACTCAAATTCCCATTAACTTTGTCCAAAAAAACCTACTTCTCGCACCCCTAAGATACATGTGCGCCCCTTGATATTTCGACTTTATCCCTCTCACTGTTTAGAAAACGAGTGTCTAAATAGCAAAAATTGGGGCGAAAGAGTTTGTTTTCTAGATAGCAAAATGAGTTCATATTCTAGGATGCGAACCTTAAGTCAAATTTTTTTGTCCTCTTCATCCTTCTCGCATCTCCCATGAAATAACTTTGAATGAAACACGGTATGCAAGTTAAAGTGTGAACCATTCATTCACCTAATTTTCTATTTTCTGTCAAACTTATCAACTCTTTTAACCTTGATACATGTATATTGCAAGTATAAATGTAAAGTTTGTCATATCAAATAAAGTGACAATTAAGTATAGCTATATTTACGTTGTGTGATTGACCACATTTTTATAAGGTACACTAGTTTAAGTGTAAAATTGTAAACTGAGTTCGCATTCTAAATAGCAAACAGGGTTTTAGTTCACACTATATATAGTAAGTGACAATATTTTATATTTCAAACTCAACGTCAGTGCCTCCCATGAATGAAAAAATCATGAGAAAAAAAAGTTTATTTTCTAGATAGCAAACTGAGTCCACTTCTAGACAGTTAACTGTAAATTGAGTTTGCATTCGCAAACCCCTTTTTTCATGATTTTTTTTCATTCAAGGGGGTGCAGACATTGGATTTGAGTTAAAAATATTATCACCCGCTATTTAGATTGCGAAAAAGTACTCCCATCCTAGAAAGCGAGAGGGTTAGTTTGGTCATTTCAGGGAGGGAGTGACTGAGGAATTCCAGGGGTGCAAAAGGTAGGATTCTTGTCCAAATCATGGTCTATGCAATGAGCAAGAAATAGACAATACCATACCTAAATCCAATCTTTTCCAATGTCCATGATATGATATACAACTTAGGCAATCAATTTTGATGTAAACAAAAGGAAAAAAACGTTTTTTTCTTCTCTATTTTACATTTGTAAGGAAAGAAAATAAAAGTGTACCAAAAAATATATAATTAACTGCCTATATAAAAGTTAAAAATTACAACATACAGAACTAAGGAAAACCAAATTCTTTTTAATTTCTAGCTCCTAATTTATTTGATGATGAAAGAACTAAAAATAACTCGAGTTCCCAAGCAGTAAATCGAGCATGTCATCAGGAGTAAGAAGAGTGGTTCCACCAACAAGCAACTCTATATCCGGTCTTCCGCTTTCAGCCAATGCCTCAAGAGCTTCACGCACCTAGGTGACAGAAAAGTAAATAAAAAATTGTTATGTTGCTGTTCCATGTGAACAAAGGATCATTTTTATTCTAAACACAGTTGAATTGAATATATATAGACAAAATGCACAATCAATATCAACTTTTAGAAAATATTTGTCTAGTTTGTAGAACTTTTATGGCAGTACCACAACCACTAGTTATTTCGACAAGGAAAATAGAAAGAGTGATAGAAGACACCAAGGTAATCAAGAGTTTCACCTCGAGTCCATTAATGCCCCCAATGACAAACACCAAAATGACATTTTGATCAGCAAGACTTGGTTTAGCCTGCAGCATTTGTATTGACACGAAGGATAGAAAAGGGAGGAAAAAAAAATGATTAGCATATTTGAAAAATTGTATGACTAAAGCAAAACTCCTGCATAGGTTAAGGAACTATAATCACCTGACCAAGGCCAAATCTTCCAAACCCACTCTTAAACAGGCGCCCCACAGTGGAAGAATGATATTCTAACCCAGGCACATCGTACTTTCCCAGCACCCTTGTTAGTAGCTTATAAATCAACCCCTTTCCCACATAGGTATCCTCATCAAAATTGCCTTCCACAGTCAATGAACCATCCCTCAATGGTAGATTCTTTCTTTTCAGATTAGATAACTTATGAAGAAATTTGAAGAAGTTATCCACCCTATCACGCAACTCCAACTTTAGTTGCATGTCATCATATACGTGTTCATTTTTATTATCCTCACCATCTTCATCACCCCATTTTCCCCACTGATCATCGTCAAAATCATCAATATCTACCTCTTCAGTAGCTTCCTCTGATTTTAACTTGCTTGCATTAGCTTCAAGCTCTTTCTTTAGTCCATCTAGAAACTTCAGATTTACTGCAGATGAGTTTTCTAGCAGAGCATCTACAACGGCTTCTTTTAACAGACGTTCCTCTTGCCAAGAAAATGGCCCATCAGAACCAGATGTTGGAAAGTTCTCACCTGCCAAAATATATCCGATGATCATCAACAGTAAAGCTTCTTGCAAAGAAATCAACCCTTTTAAGATATCCCTTTTTCCTTTATTTATGTGTGATCCAAACAGAGCACTCTTATTTATGAGATCACCAATTTGAGCGGCAAGACTTTGACTGGTTTCCCCAGAGCTTACACTTAGAATTTTCACTGCACTGCTAAATGCATCCCATTTGGTGCAATTTGATTCCTCAAGAGCTGATAATGTGGCTGATGCTAATTGGATAATTCCTTTGTTCCTTAGCAAAGATGATTGGCTCCTGGACAATGCTTTGATCATGGCTTGCAACTCAGGTGTTGTAACAACAGAAGGACGGGATTTCACATTCACGGTAACATTTTCCCTGCGCAAAGTTTCTTGTAGCCATTTCTTTACTAGTAAGGCCCCTTCTTTTGTTCTTCTATCTAGTATAGCTTCCAAGAATGGCATGCCACGAAAGTTATCAGAGGAGATAAAAGACCCGGTGAGTATATCTACTCCAGAGTGACTAGGCTTGTCATTAATTTTCTGACTAAGATTAATTAAGTCTGCAACCTGAGAATCAGAATCACCAGAGTTCCACCCGCATAAAAAAGCTTCAACACTTTCTAAAAGCCGAAAATTGTCTATTTTTGAATCTTCTTCATTAAGGATCTTTTCAAGTGGTATCTGAACATCTAAAGGAGCACGTTGAAGGTAAGAAGTACCAAGTTTGAGCTGGCTTCCTGAACTGACTTGGGAAGTTGTTCTTTCTCTACGGGGCAAAGCAGAAAATATACGGTCAATAAGTGAGTCCCCGTGACAACAAGGAGTGAGAAGATCAAGTGTGCGATCAATGAGTAAAAGCCCTGCGGACCGTTTACGGCGGCCTATGTCATAAAGACTTGACATGTCTGTCAAAATTTTGCCAACAGTTTTTGACATATCACCAAGAGAGAATATTTCCATTTTCAAGTCCATCTATACCATAAACAAAAGAAAAAATGGTCAGGGTAACAAACCAGAGGAGAAACAAACAAAAAGGAACTCTAACTGATGGAAAATATAGCAACATTTTCTATACAGCAACAAAATCCTATTCCAAAGTGGGGTGGATCAATTTCCAGTCGCATAGCCTCATAATAATTCTGTAAAGCTTCCACATAATTTCCTTCATATTGAGCTGACATCCGTTATGGTCGTCATTCGGTTACATGGATTAAATGAAACTGTCATGTTCTATACCAAATTTTTGAAAAGGAAATGTAGATCAAGGTCAATTTCAATCGGAAACAATCTTAATTGTTGTGAATAAGTAGTAAATATTTTATTACTTGAAGCAATCTTTTATTTTTATTAGTAATATGTATTCGGCCCATGGCCCATTAGGTTAGAATAGCCTATATAAACATATTAGTGATTGTAAATTATTTAGAACGTGAAATATAATAATATATTCAGTTTTCACATGGTATCAGAGCTCTCGTTCTAGAGGGTCTCGCTTCCGCATAAAAAATAAAAAAAACCCTAGCCGCCTTTATTGCGCTTTTTTTCCTTCTGCCTTCATTGCAGATTTTTTTTTTTTCCCACTGCCTTCATTGCAGTTTCAGCAAACAGTCACAACATCACTGTGCAGTTTTTTCCTAGTGCCCAATCACTATTTATCCAACGTACTGTTCACGCAACACTGTTCATCGTGTTGCTGTTCATAAAAAAAAAAAAAAAAAAAATTGGAGTTTGTTTGCTATTTTTGTTCTCCTTATTAAGACAGTCACATGACATCAGTCAATATGTCAAAAAAAGGATTTGTTCCACTCAACCAAGATGAAATAAAGAGGTTGAAGTCCTTTCTTAGTAAATTGGAGACACCAACAACGGTTACAACTTCTCTGGCATATTCAGGTATGTTTCCGTTTCCACTTTCTTTTGGTAAGTCTCAATTTTCTTTTGGATTGAATGCTTCAGATAAAACCCAAAACCAATATTGGATACTGGATTCTGGAGCCACTGACCACATGACACCCTTACCTACACTCTTCTCCACATATTCACCTTGTCCCAGCAACAAGAAAATATCCACAGCAGATGGTACCCTTTTAACTGTAGCCGGCCAAGGAGATGTCCAAATAAGTCCATCTATAATCCTACGAAATGTCCTTCATATTCCCAAACTGTCTACTAGCCTAATTTCCATACAAAAACTCACAAAAAACCTCTCATGTAATGCTATTTTTTATGACAATGCTTGTGTTTTTCAAGATAAGCACTCGGGGAGGACAATTGGAAATGCAAGAGAATGGAATGGTCTTTATTATTTGGATAGCCAGAATCTCCCCGCAAATTCACTCAACAACAACTCATTTTTTTCAGAATCAATTAAGACCAACAGGGAGAAGGTCTTTCTATACCACTATCGCCTTGGTCATCCTTCATTTAGAGTCATGAAACAAATATTTCCTTCCTTTTTTAAAAATTTAGATGTTGAGAGTCTTTGTTGTGAGGTGTGTGAACTTGCTAAACACAAGCGTGCCTCTTTTTCCAGTTAGTAACAAAGTGAGTACTTCTCCATTTAATTTAATTCATACTGATGTGTGGGGTCCTTCAAATGTTCCAAATATATCGGGTGCTCGATGGTTCGTAACTTTCATTGATGATTGCACTCGGGTTACATGGGTCTACTTACTAAAACAAAAGTCTGAAGTTACCTCTGTGTTTCTACATTTTTTCTCATTGGTAAAAAACCAGTTTGGAGTGAGTATTAAAAGAGTCGGGTCTGATAATGCCAAAGATTACTTCAATCACGGACTTAATTCTTTTTGTCAAAAAGAGGGTATTATTCATGAATCCTCCTGTGTTAAAACACCCCAACAAAATGGGATTGCTGAGAGAAAAAACAGGCACTTATTAGATCAAACACGTGCTATATTATTCCAAAACAAGGTTCCTAAGAAGTATTGGGGAGAGGCAATTTTAACCGCATCGTATCTCATAAATCGTTTACCTTCTAGTGTCCTTGCCTCTAAAACTCCTATGGAGGTTTTATCCTCATTTTATCCCGATGTGTCCACCTCTTGTAATCTCGTTCCTAGAATATTTGGGTGTAAGTCGTTCGTCCATATCCATAGTGATGGTAGAGGGAAACTTGATCCTAGAGCCTTAAAATGTGTCTTTATAGGGTATTCTTCCACCCAAAAGGGTTACAAATGTTATCATCCACCGTCTCATAAATTCTTTGTCTCCCGAGATGTCACCTTTCATGAACAAGAAAGTTACTTCATTCAAACTCATCTTCAGGGGGAGAGCACATGTAAGGAAGATGAGTCTTTTATACTTCCCGACCTTAATTTCGGACCAGAAGTCGAGGCTGAAACTAGAGGTGACAATGTTGAGACTAAAATTGGTCTTGAAAATGTTGAAAGTAAAGTTGACAATGTTGAGACTGAAATTGATTCTGAGAAAGATGGAAATGTTGGTGTTGATGTGAGATATGGAAAGAATTTAGTATACATAAGAAAAAACAAGACCATTCCTGAATCTACTCATATCCATGAGTCTGATCCAACATTACATGAGGAAACTTTCCTTGACCCTTCAAACTCTAGTGATTCAATTTCAGAATTTTCTCATGCTCAGGAACCAGAATCTAGCTCGACCATACAAAGGGAACCAGAATCCATCCCGACAAAACATAAAAAACCAAAGTCCAGAGAAATCACACCAATACACTCTAAAGACTCACATCTCCCAATTGCCCAAAGGAAAAATACTAGAACCTGCACCAACAAGCCACTTTACCCTCTATCTAATTACCTATGCTTTGAACAGTTATCACCTACTCATAAAGCCTTCCTCACAAGTCTAAACACTACCACAATACCTACCTCCTTATCTGAGGCATTGTCTGACAGGAAATGGAAACAAGCCATGGATTTGGAAATGGAGGCACTTGATAAGAACAATACTTGGGAGCTGGTTTCTCTACCAAATGGAAAGAAACCGGTAGGGTGCAAATGGGTATACACTGTAAAATACAAGGCTGATGGATCTATTGAGAGGTACAAGGCAAGATTGGTAGCCAAAGGGTTCACTCAGACTTATGGAATAGATTACTCAGAGACATTTGCTCCAGTTGCAAAAATGAATACTGTTAGGGTGATATTATCTTTAGCAGCTAATTACAATTGGAACTTGCAGCAATTTGATGTAAAAAATGCCTTCCTTCATGGAGAACTTGAAGAAGAGATCTACATGGATGTACCCCCTGGATATCGTGAAGATATTTCTGCCAATACCGTATGCAAGTTAAAAAAGGCTTTATATGGGCTAAAGCAATCACCACGAGCTTGGTTTGGAAGATTCACTAAAGTCATGGTTGGTTTGGGATTCAAACAAAGTCAAGGAGACCATACTTTATTTGTTAAACACTCTGAGTCAGGGGGAGTTACAGTGTTATTGGTGTATGTAGACGATATTATAGTAACAGGTGATGATGAACAAGAGCAAAAATTGTTAGGTCAACACTTAGCCAAGGAATTTGAGATTAAGACCTTGGGAAAATTGAAGTATTTTCTGGGAATAGAAGTGGCTCATTCTAGGAAAGGGATTTTCATATCCCAACAGAAATACATTACTAATCTTCTACAAGAGACTGGCAAGACAGCATGCAAGCCTGCATGTACACCAATTGATCCAAATGTAAAGTTGGGGAATGCAGAAGAAGATATTGCGGTTAATAAGGAAATGTATCAAAGGTTGGTCGGCAAACTTATATACCTATCGCATACTAGACCGGATGTTGCTTTTGCTGTAAGCTTAGTGAGCCAATTCATGCACCAACCGAAGGAGATTCATTTACAAGCTGCACTCCGAATTGTTCAATATTTGAAAGGAACCCCGGGTAGAGGGATTTTGTTCGAACGAAATGGAAGTGTGGGACTTGAAGCATATACTGATGCTGACTATGCAGGGTCAATTGTGGATAGAAGATCAACTACAGGATATTGCACTTTCTTAGGAGGGAACCTTGTGACTTGGAAGAGTAAAAAACAAAGTGTGGTATCCAGATCTAGTGCTGAAGCAGAGTTCAGGCCAATGGCACAGGGAATATGTGAATTACTATGGCTGAAAAGTATCTTGGAAGACTTGAGAATAAAGAGTGATGAACCAATGAAACTCTATTGTGATAATAAATCTGCTATTAGCATTGCCCATAATCCCGTGCAGCATGATAGGACCAAACACATTGAAGTTGACAGACATTTCATCAAAGAAAAATTAGACAGTGGTCTAATCTGCACTCCATATGTCTCTTCCCAAGGCAACCTTGCAGATCTTCTAACTAAGGGGCTGAACAGTAATAACTTTGAAAGAATTGTTTCCAAGCTGGGAATGATCGATATTCATTCACCAGCTTGAGGGGGAGTGTTGTAAATAAGTAGTAAATATTTTATTACTTGAAGCAATCTTTTATTTTTATTAGTAATATGTATTCGGCCCATGGCCCATTAGGTTAGAATAGCCTATATAAACATATTAGTGATTGTAAATTATTTAGAACGTGAAATATAATAATATATTCAGTTTTCACATTAATACATAAGTTTAATTCAAGTATTACTATTTTTATCAAAAAATGGCTTTAAGTGTATCCCAGTAAGCTTGTGATGCTGGCATGCAGCAACTCTATGACAGGTCTTTTCTGATGTAGTACAAGGTTAAAACAGGGAGAGAACCCAAACTTTTAGCATGATTGTATGTCGTCCATAATACAAGAATTCTTAGAAATTTTTGTTAAGAAAAGAAAATCGTGAAATCAAGCGACCAGAAGTTGTTGTACAATGCACACATTTCAGCAAAAGAATGCATGTCGTTTGTTACCTTGGCTGCCAAATGGTAGAGAAAGTGTGCTGTAAGAGTTGCCCCAGGAGGCACATCATCAGTATCAGAGAGCAAGCCAGTACTCAAGGGAGGCAAACCAGGACTAATGGAATCTTCATGTTCAACTGATAAGTATGATTCAGCCACCAATCCTTCTGAAGGAAGAACAAATGCTCTTGGTGAAATGGGACATAAAATCATGGGAAAATGGTGAACAGAAATAGCCAATTTCTGCACTGTATCTGCAATATTGTCTAATGGATTGTGTTCAAAAAAATTTCTTCCACTTGAACTGGCTTCAAGATGAGGAACATCCTCTCCACTGGAAGGAAACTGCAAGCGGCCTCCATCTTCAAAGTTAAGTTTTTCCTGTAAGAGGCTACCAATCTGCCCAGGTATTTTCCCAGATTTCTTACTTAGCTCTTCATAATCTTGAACCAGTAAAGATTCATATTCATGATATGCGTCTGGTCCCAGAGGTGAATCAGGAAACACTGAATGAGCCATCTGCATTTTAACTAGAATTATAAAAAAAAATAATAAAGGATAAAAACGAAAGAAAGCTGGTAGGAAAGAAGTGTTGGAAAAAAATAACTATAAATTGGTATTACAACTACAATGTAATATATGTAGATAAATATTTTTACCCTTATTTTTTTTTCACAAACTTCTTACCATTGTGTTGATCATTGCTTTTAAGGATTTGACTCATCTAAAGTATTCTTAACCATTAATGAATAAATAACGGTTGATGTTAAGGGCATATACACAACAAACCCTAAATGTGTTGAGATTAATCACTTTATCTTCAAAAAATGTTCACTTTAGAGAAGCTAAATCCTACTACTAAATAATGCATTTGTGCCTTCCCCCCCCTGGCGAAAATAACTCCCGTTATCCAGATCAATATAATTTGAGTAGAACTGAAATAATTATTGCTGATTAAATAAGCTACCTCAACTGCTTTTGACCTATGTTGACTTATTCCTATAAGGCTATAACATTTATATGTATGAAGTACTAGAGACAGCCCAAACTATTTTACAACAGCAAATCAATTCTACTTCTACCATAACAACATTTTTTTAAAAATAATTATAGAAACCAGCTTTACTTCTAGCTACCTCTAATTCTATCAGTCAATTACCAGCGTTTCAACATTCCAACCAGTCGCCTATTACTAAGACCTGCGTGCTAATGAACAAACCATGAATAATGGTGCAACACAACTCATTCTTCAGAGACTAGTAGTGAATTTTACCATTGCAACAGAAAGACAGAGATATCATTATAAATGCCAAGTTAATAGTGCTATATTCTAAAACTAATTATGATTTTATGTAAAAAAATTGATACTTGAATTGCATGGTTAAAGCAAAACTTAAATTGGAATATCATGCTCCAATACTAAATTGCATAAAAAGCTAACCTCATTCTGAGAAGATGAAAAAAAAACATAGCTTTCATCCAGATCTAGTTATTCCAAAAATATGAACTAAGGCTTGTAAATAGGTATTTGACACAATTATATCATAAATTGAAGAAAAGTCACGGCACATTCAAATCCAGAGGTAAAATTGCATCTTTTATAAAATAAAAAAAACTTAGGTAAAACCAGAACCAAATTAATATAACTGATATAATAATACATAAACATATACAGCCAAGAGAAGAAATTAAAAGGAAACCAGAAACAAGTGGGAACAGAAAATAAGCACCTCAGAGATAGATGTGAATATAATGCAATGACGAACTACTTGATGTGACGTCAGGCAACGCAGAATATACCGATGTGCATCACTTAGTAGACGTGATGTGATAACCACAAATTTTCTCGCAGGATCAGAATTCGAGTTCCAATCACCCACCTAAATAAGGAACCATTAATACAATGTGGCTGATTTAAAAGTAGTCATAGTCTATTACAGAACAACCACCTTCGGAACATACAAAAATATGAGCCAGCGGATGCAGTAAAGAATTTACACACGCATGATGCCAACTACACGTGTGGTTACATACAGTATTAATTATAAATTAATTTAAAACTACAAAAGGATGGAAAAGATATGTCTGATCATTATCGGTAAGGGCTAAAACTTTCCATTTTGCATGCTCAAATTGATGTATCATGTATGTGAACTTCAGGAGATTTAGATTAAAAATATTATTTAAATGGGATTTAAGAGGAAAAGTTTAATGTGACCTTCAATATCTGTGGCATGAAGAAGTTCACATCTTATATAGAGATAAACAATAAAAAAGTAACATACTTGCTCTATTCACATAAAGAATAAAAACACTTTGAAGCTTACTGTATGCACAGAAAGACACCTTGAGAAGATATGAACCTACTACTCACCGTATCAAGTACACTCATATTTTCCAAACTACAGACAGCTCGTGCTCCAAGTTCAAGAAGTACAGGATATGCCCCAATAAATTGGAAACTCTCTGTAACTCCAGCATCTAAATAAATAATACCACCTTCAATATGTTCTGATATCTGAAAAAACACGAGGAATAATTAAATGAAAGGATCATAACAGTAATGCATGTACTATCTATCTTCCCTAGCTATATAAACATAACCAAGACCCCCTCTTAAAATAGTAGAATTAGTTCTCCAACAGCTTATTGCCTTATCATTATGAAAATTCTCGCAAAGGAAAGGTCCACAAACACAGGTCCTCAATTCACATCACAACTCTAAGGCAAACAGAGCTTCTTAAACCGTTAAACGGGACCTTATTCAGCTCTGAATATAAGTCACACTGACGAATGGCTCTTCATGCAAAGATGGTTCCTTACGTTTACTTTTCCTTCTTTTTTCCAAGAAACCATAATAATTATGGCTCAACAGAGTATTCCCACTTTGGACAAGCTATGGGACTTCTTAGAAATTTGGGTTGGGTTTAACTCAACCCTACAAATCCGGTTTGTAAGGTGTGGATTGTCTCTACTTATAAACTTATGTTCAGGTCATTCCTCATCCAATGTGGGACTCTTTAACAGGACTAATCTTCTCTGGGGTGCTTAGTTAGCAACTTAAAGTTCTTCCCCCCTCCCCAAGAATGAGTTTTGCGGGAAACCAACCGCACTCCCCCCAAAAAGCTCAACCTTTCTTAACCAACCGATGTATTTGAATACTTCTTAATTATACATATATCAAATTGATTCAAAATTTTGCATCCAAATCAAAGAAAAAAAATGGCTTAAATTGTTAAAATTCATTAAAAAAAAACATATGAAAAATGAATATCAATTTGTTATTCATTTGAATGTGCTATGGATGAATTATGTGAAAGCATAATAGTAAAACGAAAAATCAAATTTTTCTTGTTGAAAAGCGTTGGTTATGGTACCTGTCTAATGGAATCGATGCAAGATTTGATAACATCAATGGAAGCCATTTATATGTGATTCAGAACTCAGAAGAAGAGAATAAGCCAAGTGAATTCCTTTGAACGCAAATCAAATTCCCCCAAACATGCGAGGGAGAGTTGAATTGGGAACGAATCACGTAATACTTTGGAATTAGGAGTTGAGAAGAAACGGATCAGAAGTGCGTTACAGATTCTGATAGGAAATTGCGATCGGAGGAGAGAAGCGGGTGGATTCTACAGCTTTGCTCTGTTCCTCCTTCTTTCCTTTCCACCACTCCACGCCACGGACAGTCAGAGCACAGTCGGTTTTCTTATTGAAAATATGACTAACATCAAAGAGTTGATAAGGTGGTTCGCGGTGCACTACTTATCAGTGAAGCAGGCAGTGATAGAGAGAGAAGATCGACGGAGCACGGTTGAAACGGAGAAGAGCGGCGGAGCACGGTTGAAACGGAGAAGAACGAGGGGGAAGAAAGAAGCCGACACTGTCTCACGTCACCGTATCTCTTTTTTCTTTTTTATTAAACAAACACAATTTTTGCTTTTTAAGATCTGGACCGTTGAATGTTTACTTCCACACGTGTCACACATCTGTAAAATAGACAGGGAACTGGACAAATCTAATATAACTTGTAACTTGAGAAAATCAGATAATTAGGATATATCTAAACTATCCCTTTTATTTAGCCTTCCACGTCAGCAATTTTGAAGGCATTTTTGACTAATAACTAAGTACATGCAATTTTATATTTTTTTAATGCATGTTAAAATTTATTCACAGCCTGTATTTGTACTATTTAATTAATACTAGACTCCAACCCGTGCGTTGCACGGGTTTTGTGTTGAATCAAATATACGATATAAATTTTTACTCAAAAAAAAAAATATACTATATAAATTCTTACGATTAAAATTGCAAGTAAAAAGATAAAATGAAATCAAAATATAAATGTATGGAAATTGAAATCAGTCGGTACAAATGAAACTACAAAATATATTTAAAAGCATTAAATTACTTAAGTTTCAAGTTGGTCCCTTATCTTTTAAAAGTTTCATTAAGCCGCATTAAATCAATAATAATTTTTTTAAGTATGACCACATAGAGCCCGTACATATCTAAACAAACAAATATGTTACACGAGTAGTGACTTGCGCCGCAACAAAATATACAAACTTTTTTTTTTGCGTGCGACAGAATATTTGAAAAATTGGAAATCATATGATAGCAACAATAAAATATTAAGTAGAGATTTCATTTTTTCCATCAAGGTGACCACAAAATTTAATAGTATCACCCATAGCAAGTCTTCGTGCCGTAACCAATAATAAATCTTCGACCCGAGATCATTGACAAAATATCGCGGCAGTTTTCCTTTGAGCTGCATATCAAACAGAACATACATTATAGGAACAATCCGGCAAAATTCGCGGTCAATTTCTCAAAAAATATAAACAATAAAAAAATCAAAATACTATACAGACACATGTGCATTTAGTAGATTTTACAAATTATTATCTATATAAATAAAAAACAAATATTTGGAGGGCGGTAGAAATTAGAATATACTACTAAATACATATCAATTTAAATTCGTAATAAACAGAACGACTCGAAACTTAACCGTGAAGGTCGAGCGAGTCACCATAGCAGTGGCATACCCAGCCACCATAAAATAAATAAAAAAAACCAGCCACCATCAAAATCAAAGTTTTAGAACTCACCACCATAAAAATCAAAGCTTTAAAGCATCTGAAAAAATCCAGCCACCATCAAAATCAAAGCTTTTAGAACCCACCACCATAAAATTTAAAGTTTTAAAGCATCTAAAAAAACCCGCCACCATCAAAATCAGAGCTTTTTAGAACTCAGCCACCATAAAAAATCAAAGCTTTAAAGCATCTTTTAAGAGAAAGATGAAAAAGAATAAAGACCAACAAAATAAAAAAAATAAACCATCCTCAAATCATAACTAAGAATATTTGGAAATGAGAAATAAAAAATCCCGTGTGAAGAGTGAGAGAAGAATTGCAAAATATTAGAAAAGAATATGTGATTAAGAGATAGGAGAGACCAAATTTTTAGGAAATATAAACCTTTTTTTAGTGAATTTGAAATTTGAAATTCAAATTCAAATTTGGATATGTAATAAATGAGGTGGTAGTTGGGGTGGTGAGGAATTAGGAGGGAAACATTAGGGTTAAGGAGTTGCTTAACCTAAACCCTAACTCTCCTTTTATAATAATAATAATAATAATAATATAGATAAAGATAAAGATTTACTATGTATCTACTCCACCTTTTCCTTCCTCTTGGCTGTTTGATGGGACTAGCATGAAGACTTCACCTTTCCAATACATTTTTCTATATACTTGACTTCACTTCTTCTGCAAACACAAACAGAAGGTCACTCAAAGTATGTATCTCACTCTCTTCTCTTACATTTTCTATAAAACAAAAAATTGTCCTATTATTTCCACTAATCTTCTTCATCATTCATTGTTTTAGGTTCATCTGTAGAGACAACACCAACAAACAACAACGCAGGTGTTAAACTTACTTGCAAATAATTTATTATAGCTGTAACAAAATCACTTACCATGTTTTGATCTGATTCATATTGCATGTTATGTTGTTTCAAGTCTTTTCTTCCGAACCCTGAAAGATCTAAGATAGTAGTGAAGTATTGTACATGTTTTGACAAATATGTTTTATAACTATAACAATGTATTTTATCACAACTTGCATGACAGGTCCCAACCATGTCAAGAGCTTTAGATAATATCAAAGACATCACTGACAAAAAAGAAGTTTGGAAACTTGCAGTCAAAATTGGTGATATATGGACTACTATCAAATCAGGAAAAGAATATGCTGAAATGATTATTAGAGATATTCTGGTATATTAATTTATTTTAAGGTTTTCTATTTAAATATATGTTTTCTAAACACAAACCATAATATGGTTATCTGATTTGACAGGGTGATTCTATTCATGTTGTTATTGGGCCTGAAGAGTTAAAGAAAAGGGCAGATGAACTAGCTGAACTAATGAAACAAAAAACTTTTACAATCAGCAACTTTAGGGTTTAACCCAATGATGATAAGTTTAAACTTACTCCTCAAGCTTTTAAACTGTATTTCATTTCCGGGACATTAGTTAGGGCAAATGAAATGCCCAATATGCCTTTTCTTTCTTTAAATTCAAGCCATTTGAGGAGATCAAATCTCTTAATTTTCGTGATGATATCCTGGTTGGTAAGTCAAACTTTCAGTTACACATCTCTTTATTTTTTTAGGCTTCAACATATGTTGTTTTAAAGTCTGTTCTTTAATCAGATGTCATTGGTGTTGTTCATGAAATTAGTTGTGCGCAAACAACTGCATCAAGTGGAAAACTTAACATTTCATTTCGAATCAAAGACTTGGGGTAAAGATTTTTTTTGTTACATTCTGATGTGATAAACTAATGTCATTAACTAGTTTATTCGTTTTTCCTCAGGGAACCATATTGGACTGTATACTATGGGAATCCGTTGCTTCCAAATTCATGGAGTACTGCAAGAATCGCACTGAAGAGGGTCCTCTCATCCTCATCATTCGCCGTGCAAGGCTTTAGAAACCCAATGGTCAGATCTACCAAACTACTTCTCTAATAACATGATACAAACATAATATACATGAATGTCTATCATGAGGGTTTCCACCTACTTTGTTTACTCAAGTATTTTTTTAATGCTTATAGATCGTTATCCTTTGCAAATTTCCAATGCTTGCAATGGAACTAAGCTGATCATCAATGCAGATATTTCTGATATCAACAATTTCAAAAATAGGTTAACTATTTCATATCACATTTACACATCCTCAATGTATGGGTTTGCATTTGATCTTTATTATCTTACTTTATCATCTGTCGTAGCCTACCCGCGGATAACGACTATGCCACCCAAAAAAAATGATGTCCTTCTCTTCGCAAAAATTTGCAAATAGTGCATCTGGATCACAACTGACCCCGGAGGATCATTTCATACAGCAGTGTCCAATTCATAAACTTGCTGATATTGTCAAACTTCAAAAGGTTGAATCCACATTTTCCCAGTACGATTTTTCAAGTTTTCCTATATATTTACTGTCATAACTAATTACTAACTTATTGTACATGGGTCATTATGCAGGATGAGATCGTTGTTACTGTTGTCAAAACATGTTAAATGTTCTGACCGTGGCTGGTACATGCTTGGTTGAGATAGCTACATTAGGGAAACTAAAGGTGCTCAACCACCATATAAGTGTATTGAAGAGCACGAAACTACTAATCATGTCCAGAGGTAAAATTCTTCCAATCTATCTATAGACAAGTTGCTTACTTACTTTACCCATTGATCATATCTTTAATTGGAAAATCGAATTTAAATACTAGGTATAGGATAGATGTTCAAGTCTGTGATGGAGATACCAATACTAGGTTTGTCTTTTGGGATAATAGCTGCATTGATTTATTAGGAGTTACTGCTTCTGATCTTCAAAAAACCGTGCTTAAGGTATTTGCTGTAACTGATGTCAGTGTTGTCAATTGTTACTTCCTTATGAATCGTCTATTGGGTATTAATTAACTGACTCCAATCAATTAGGATGGGGTTACGAATCATTTAGAATACCCTGAAACAATTGATGAAATGATGGGAAGGACTTTTGCTTTTCATGTTAAATGGCAAAAACAGTGGAAACATGGTTCAGTTCTAGAGTGCAAGGATAGCAAGGTTCTGGTTAACCGTATTCAGAAAGAGGTAACATTTTTTGACCTTCATTTATTCTCTTATTGCATCATTAAGTATAATTTAAATCACCATGTTTATTTGTCTTAGCTCAACAATGGACTCCCAATCAACTCCACTGAGACATCTTCCATTAGAAAACTACATGCAGCTGAATCCTCTGAATCTCAACAGTGTGAAGTTCAATGCTCTCAATCTAAACCCCTTCAAATTGTCGATACCTTAGATGATTGTTCCAATGTTTCGGTTAGTTCAGTACAAAACTATATTTATTTTGCATTCCTCATGTATGTCTAATATGTACTAATCCTCCAAAATAACCTACTACAACAGGAAGTTTCTGCCTCTGCTGATTTCGACCCACTCCAGCAAACCATGTTGACTCCCTCTAAAAGATCACCGGTTGAACCAAAGGATGATGACTTACTCATTGCACAACAGTCATCAACCAGGCTCATCAAAAAAAGAAGCCAAAAACATCAAAACTGCGAAACCTTAACTTTGTTTATCACTAATCTATGTTCTACAAACTATCTTTTTGAGTCACCATGTTAACATGTATAACATGCTCTTTTGTTAACCTATCAATGTTTTGTACTACTTATGGCTACCTATTATCATGAACTGCATATCAGCAGACCTCTTCATTATGTTGCACTCAACTGCTACTCTGAGATTAAAACTCCTATTTTGTAATATATGTAACAGCATTTTTATTAACATATCATGCTTATTTACAATACAATTATGATTAGCACTGGTTATCATATCATGTCTATTTACAACCAACTTTCATTATTTAATATCAACTATATTGACAACAATTTTAATTAACAACTCTACTTCCTATTTTAATTAACAACAATTTTTATTAGTCACGAAACATCAATTATTTGTATACACATTTCTACATTTGCTATAGATACATCATACATACCTAAATCTCATTATGGTCGTCAACCGAAACATCATTCTAATGTGTGGAAAAAACGTTTTTATATGTTCATATTGAAAATAACACCATTTATATTAAGTGTTTTCCTTTTTTCATTGGTTTTTCAATCTCCTCTTATATATGGATTACATCAAAACCCGGATTATTTCATCTTCAACCTATACATAACAATAACATTAACAAGGGTTCCACCTATCATCTTGCCAATCATATTCCACAATTCTGTTTATTTTTTTTCTATTTGACATAATCTATACATCTATTAGTCTACACTTCCAATAAAGTTATAAAGTCAAATTTGAAAGTTGGAACAACTGGATGACATGATATGATGTGAACATCTATATATCTAGACCTTCAATACCTACCTATATCACACTTTCATATGTACTACTCATCCCCATCAGATGTACTTGCAATAAAATTTCATGATAACTTCCTTAACCAATAAACAAACGAGACAATCTTGTCCCATCATAGTCACTTTATTGAAACTCAATTGAACTAAATCTAAACTAATTACATTTACATCAACCATATCAGTTTCACCTTTTTTTTTTTTACTATTTTTCCTTTCTCTAATATGACATTCTTTATTAAATTATTAATAAGTCAATTAAAATTCAGTATAGTCAATAGTCAATATTCAGCCCCACTTATTGACTTCAATTAACACTTTTGGCTCCAACTTTCAAATTTCCTTTGCCATTTCAATTTCATTATTCCTTCCAGAATTTCTAAACTATTTCAAACAACCAAAACTAGGCATGGCAACGGGGCGGGGCGGGGGCGGATTTTGCCCTCCCCAAACCCAAACTCATAAAGTCCGAGTTTCCCCAAACTCATTCCAATTTCATGCGGGGATAAAAAGTATAACCCCAAACCCCTACCCAACGGGGATCGGGTATCCCCAATGAGATTCGGGTATCTCCGTTATGCCTCTTTCCACATGAATTATGATTGTATTTTAGTTTTTTTTTATTAAAAAAAAAGGTTAAAAGTCCAAAATTATTTTGTTTTAACAATATTTTTTTAAATAAATAAAAGAAATAGAGAAAATCATTTGCTTATTACTCAAATTAAAAATAAAAAATAAACATATGAATATAATTTAAGAGATTGTTTAAGAGTTTCTAATTTCAAAGAAGGAAAATCTAATTTTTAACATAAGCGGGGCGGGTTCGGGGTGGGTATCAATGTCCCTGTTACCCGCCCCAAACCCATATTTTGAAATCGGGGAAAATCCATACCCAAACCCAGTCAACTCGGGTTTTCCCCGTCAAAGCAGGTAGGGTTTGGGCGGATACCTGCGGGTATGGATTTTATTGTCATGCCTAACCAAAACAGCTAAACACATTGCAACCTACTATTTTCATAAGTTTCATATGTAAATATTAAATACGTTAACATTTACCTCACTAATCTGCCAACAATTTCCGTTGTTCACACTCAACTGATTAATCTCTTCAATCATTGTAATTGTCACCGAATTGCAGGTATGAATCCAAACTTCTTCATTAAATACTATATATTTTATGTTTCTTTTTTAAAATTTAAACACTTAAATGCATATTTAAATTGACACCATATTTATCATTTTACAATATTCAATTCAATTTTGATGATTACACTTACATCAAATATGTTTATTATCCTTATCAGTTTAGGCTTCTTATCAATTTCTATGGGTCTACCAAAAGAAATTGCTAAATTAAATACTTAGGAAGTATCTTTTTTTATGGTTACAAGAGAGAAAATACTTAGGAAATATCTAAACTAATATAACTTGAGTAAATCAGATACCTATCTATATCACACTTTCATATGTACTTACCATCCCCATTATATGTACTTGCAATAAAATATCATCATGACTTCCTTAACAAATAAACAAACCAGACAATCTTGAAACCATGTCCACCCATCAAACACTTGTCCCATCATAGTCACTTTATTGAAACTAGGATGAACAAAATCAAAACTAATTAAATTTACATCAACTATATCACTATATCACTAAATTTACATCAACTATATCACTAAATTTACATCATATATAGTCTTATGTTAAGCAAATTCTAATATCATTATATCCTTAAATTGAACTAAAACTTGTGTAAAACTTCTTCTAATAGAGTTCAAGTACATAAAAAAAAAACTTCCAAATATTATAGACAGTTTTTTAAATATTATCATTTCTAATTATAGCATTATATCACGCTTTTCGTTTTTTCTTTAAAAATATTATAGATTTTATAATTCAGTTGCCGAAATTATAATATTATAACTCTATATGACATAAACTTTCAATTGAGTTATCAATTTTGTAAAATTCATATCGTGCAACTTATGCACGATAGAAAACTTACATACCTTAGGCACACCTTTGATGTTAGAATTGGCCATTATATCATATATCATACTATTTCCACCTTCCATACCTTAGATACACCTTCTACATTTCATGAAATATTTAAAGTTTGGTTAGTTAGTCTATTGATCCCTTAAAGACATTTAGGTTTTACTTGTTCCTTAAACAAACAAAATGTCTCTTAAAAAAAAATGTCCGGATTGGTCCCTTAAAAACATATTTGTTGGTCATATTAATCATTTCCGTTCAATTTTAACCCCAAATGTAACATAAAAATCCAATGATAAATTTATTTAAAATTAATAAGGTCTTTGGTGGACCATTTACACTTAATGACATCCACAATTCAGTCAACTAAAATTAACGTTTTTTGTAAAAAATTGACGGAAAGGACCAATGTGCCAAATGATGTGTCTTTAAGGGACCAATCCGAACATTTTTACCTTTTAAGAGACTATTGTAAAACCTAAAATGTTTTTATAACATGCCTTCTGATTTTTCATAACAATCTCGTGTATGTAAAAACATGTTTATTAATGTATTTTATCTATGCTTTTACAAAAAATAAATATTTTATTTGTATTCAATATATGATACATTCAATTTACACTACTCCTCCGTCCCAAAATATTAGCAAATGTTAGTCAACAAAAATTAATATATATGTATATATATATAGTCAAAATACTTTAACCAAATACATCAAATTTTTTGGATTTTTTTTCCTTATATTTTCGGACTGATGAGTACATTTCAAAAAAGCTTTGTACATATTAATGATGCCAAACATTATTACATTATTGAAGTGCATGTGAACAAATAGTTTTAACTCTGACCAGGAATCTATCACGTGATAAGAACTTATTTCAAAGTTCTTTTGCTTTTTGTTTTTTAGTGGCGTGCAAATGAAATATCAGAATCTTTAAATATATGTATTAATTGATCCTGTCCTTTTTTATAAAGAACACTTTGAAAAAATTACACAGACCAAGAAAATGTGTAGTAGATAGTTATCTTCATTTAACGCTCCTATACATTTAAATATATTCCTTGAATACCCTTATTTAATCACTCTTTATTCCACAAACTTACTTACTTTTTAAGATTCTCTCTCATAATAAATAAGGCACAAAGGATATTCAACATCTAATACATCTAAATATTGGTAAAAGTTTCTTATAAAATTGACCAAATATTTTTCACTTTTGTTTCTTATAAAAAGGACCGGAGGGAGTAATAAATATATGTTACATGTTACTCCTCCATCCCTAAATATAGGGACCTTTATAAAAAAACACGGGTATTAAAAAAATTTGTTGGAGTAATAATTTTGATTGACTTATGTGATACTCTAAGGCACTAGAAGAAGTACTAATAAAAAAAGATACGCATGAATGGTCCTATTTTTATCATACTCACAGTTATAAGCAAAAAAGAAAAATTGAAATCTGTTTACAATTTTTCGTTGAGTGTAGTTAAGAATCTTATCCCTTCAGTTCCATTGTCCAATCAATTAAGAATCTTACTCTTCCCCAACATTTTCAAATCTTACTCTTACTACTTTCCTTTGTCAATTCAAATCAGTAATACTATTACTTACATGACTTACATTGTTACATCTTTTCAGCATTTATCCTTATAAATGTTTTATCTTTTACAAAATACTTATAACAATTTTTTATACTTAGGAAATAATACTCAATCCGTCCTTAAGTATAAGACCCTATTTGAACACAACGCGTACGTTAATGTACAATTTTTTTTGACAATACGTTAATGTACAATTTTAATCACCAATATCTTCGATTTTAATGTTATAACTCACTTTAATTTAAATTTATAATAACAATAAATTATTTAATGTTGTTTTCACTAATATTAGCAAAAATATTTAGTACCCTACTACCTTCTTTGAATTATAAATTTTCAACACGTATTTGAGAGGGTATTATCTTATACTCCCTCCGTCCCAAACTAAATGTAAAAAATTGTCAACAAAAGTGAATGTATTTAGTTACAGATTTAGACCAAAAACATTCATTTTTGTATACCACTTTTTGCTTATATTTTGGGACCAAACGAGTACTCACTATATTCGATCATAAAGTAATTGGACTTTAGACTGAGAGCTCCATTTTGGATTTTAGCATGCCTTACTTCACATGCCAATGTATTTTTTCAAGGCAATCACTAATGAGATACTGCAACAAGCTATCCAAACAATAGTAAATCATAGGTGATAACTCAAAAAAAAAAAAATTACACTACCACTATATATATTGATGTGAATTGACTACATTTTCCATCAAAAAATATATCAATTACTTTAACAAATTATGGGTAAAAATTTGCCACCAATTTTTTTATGGAACTACAAAGGCATGGTTTATGACAGTGCATGTTACTACACAAGTAATATCTTTCAATTAGTCATTTTTCCCTTTAATAAATTAATATCTAACATATATTTTATATAATTCAGAATGTAGGAGAAATCAATCGTTTTTTTGTTGCTTAATTTTGGAATGAGCTGGACAATCAATGGAAATTGTATGATGAAAACGGAATTCCTCACACTGTTGACTTCAATAAGTCGACAATCCAACCACTTCTAACTAATGGTTGGGATCGACTTAGAAACTATTTTTCATGGAGGGGAAACCAAAAAATTATTTTGTTTTATTATGGACAAAGTAAATTTCTTATGAATACCTCCAGTCTTCCAAAACATGTCGACCCATCTGCTTTTCCAGCCTACCATAGCTTGAGTACGGCAATTGAACCCAATCGTTCATTTAATCATACAATTCATGATGGAGCAATCACTTCCGCTAATGTGGTTAGTCGATTATTTTATCAAAACACAAATTTTGTTATTAATTATTGCTAATTACTAATTTTAAATTATTTATTTGTAAATACAGACCCTTTCGACCAATTTTGGAAAATTTGTCATTTTCAACAGGTTATACTCAAGTGAAACTATGTGGCCCTTTGGACCGTATTGTTACTGTCCAATTGATCACCGATTACGAAAATGAGAGAACTGTTAAGTTTGGAGAAGGGTGGACTTCATTTTGTGAACTCAATCAACTTGTGGAGGGCAATTTACTTCACTTAGAAGTTGATGGGGATATGGATAGAAACAATGTCCTTCTTGTCAGTATTGTGTAATACTGTGATATCATATTTTAATCACTATCATGAAAAATGTAGTGTCTTTATAATTCTGTCTTTTTAATTTAATATTCAGTATGCTGTATTTTTCATTTGTATTATGCATCTTTAACTTGCAATTATTTTCCATATTCTGTACTTTTATTTGTTTTGTTTTAATGATCAATTATTAACTATTATATTGTACCAAACTCCTAACTTACATTTAGTCTTTCAGCTATTAATGTAGCTTACTTATGTTCCTTAAATTCCATATGTCTCAAAACTATATTAACAATATGAAAATTAGCATAATAGAAGATCAAATGAACATTACAAACTGATTAGATAAGAAACATTGTGTTCCACCATACAAAAAAATAAAAATAAATACTACTATGAAAATTTTTACTCACATACTACATAATTACTCCTTCAACCTAATTAAATTTTTATATTCATTCCACGTTAGCTTTAACTCCTTCACACAATTATTCCTTCGCACCTATATTGCATGCAATTCTTTGTTTCACATTCTTACTCAAACTCTGTCTAAGACTGTAACATGGAGATTGTGGGGAATATCTCCATATAAAACTAGCAATATTGTATCTCCTTTTTTCAAATTCTTGGTTCTAACATAGGTGTACCACCCTTTTCGTATATAGATCTCATGAACATTCGTCGCACTAAAATAAAGATCACAATAATAACTATCACTGTTTTCATAATCAATAATCTTCATTTCAGCTTGGTTCCTATCAACAAATATGAAAGAATATTGTCCAGGAATTTCCTGAAAATATAAACTCATAATAATTTAAATTTAGTACATTAATATTAATAGTTAATTAATATATAACAATCATCTCAAATTTTTGTAATCTTACCAACACATCGTGGCTTTCGGTAAGTGTATATTCCCAATAATGCACATCCATGCTTTCAGCAACAAACACACCAGGAAGCCTTGCAAAAGATTGTACATCATTTATTACTTCTCCATCACCTATTTCTTTATCATTATCCATCTATTTATTGTTCATTTATGATAGAGATTTACATAGGTCAATTTAACTATGTTTGAGACAAGCCTATGGATTAATTTCATCATTAAATCAATTACTTCCTTCATTCTTTTTTAAGTGTCCTTACCAAATTAGTGAAGTGTTTTTTGCAAATAGTTTAGCCTTAGATCATTAGATACAAGATTATAGCATATTGATTTAATTTTAAATAGATCAAAGAAAGAAATTGTGTACCTTGGAGAATTTGATCTTTAGAGAAAGGTTAGGGTTGAGAGCTCTTCTACCTCTGACTGATGAGCAGTTACAGATTTTGTGTCAGTGTATTTAGTAACCTAATGGGATGGTTATTATATAGCTCATCAGTGGAGGCAGGGACCTCTCAACGGACCTACATATGAAAACAACCCAACCCATCACGGGTTATTCCCAATTACAGCTCAATTGATAAATAAATATCCATTTATTTGAAGGTTAGTGCATGCTTATAATTAGAATTTAATAGTTGATATAATCATTTATTATTTTAATTGTTGATTAAGGTTAATCCATATAATAAAGAATATTCAATTCAAGAATGGCCCAAGCATATAAAATATTTCAACTTCAAATTAATCAAAGGTTAAGAGAAAAAATTAACTTTCCCTCAACTCCTTTAATCAAAATTAAGGCTTCAACTATGACTTCAACCAATGTTAGATTCACACATAGATTTGAATGTTAAGATTACTCCTTTACCATATTTAAATATTAAACTTGAAACATCATCAACAAACCAACTTATATTTAATTTAGAGGAGTCATATGAAGATAATTTAGAAGAGGAGGCAGAAGAGAGCAACATTGGTACATGTACTACTATATTTAAATTTGAATATAATAAGAAACAAATTTTGTTAAGAAAAAAAACTTTAGTTTTCTAAATATATAGCACTAATTAATTTTATTCAGATCAAAAATAAAACTTTTCTTCCTCGACTTTAAGTACCACCACGATACACATTTCACCTTATCGAACATAGTTTTTTTAGACTAAGTTTTATGGGTAAAAAACTTGTTTCTTTCTGAAATTCTGGCGTAGCAATGGGGTACAGGATGTGCCTACCTTTGCAACTACAATTTGCACAACGAAGTAAATAATATGCAGAATAATAAGCAACTGGAAATTAAATGAACGCAGGAGTTTGTTAACCCAGTTCGGCGTATAACACGACCTACTCTGGGGGATACCAATCCAGGAGTGAATCCACTATGATAAAACTAGTTAGAAGTCTCCAGCAAACGACCCGTTTACACTTCGTCACCTAGTTTCTACCCGTGCTTCCTTCAACCTAGGACCACCTAGATTAGAGACACCTATCTCTCCTCCTCTTAACCACACAACCAGTGTGATTGATCTAACCTTGAGAACAATGAAGTCACACTTCAAACAATAACCTATCTCCGTGATTAAAAGCTTAGGAGTAGACTAAAACCCTTACAACACAAGAGCACAGTTCTAAGCAAGTATCAAGGAGATACAAGATAGGCTCACAAAAATACACACGAGAAACTTAAAAACCCTAGACACAAATATATATTTCTTCACAAGAGTTTTCGTAACCTAAAACAGTCTATGGCCTTCAATATATATAGTGCATAAACCAGCCATACTGGTACCTTGATTTTCGCCTTCAAAAATAAGAACAAACTGTAGTTTATCCGATACAAGCTCTTTAGTCGAGCTAATCCAACAATATCCTAAAACATAGGAATATATTTTAGGCTAATCACACTCTCGGATAACTTCAAGCAATAAGCGCGTTCCTTGTCTTGCGGAGTAACAATGCGCTACTGAACGCTAAAGGGATATGCATGAGGGTTAGCGCGCGTAATAATCTTATAACAAACTCTCCATATCTCCAGGCTGTAGGATGTTGTTCAATATGTCGCCACATCTGCCACTACATCTGGCTAACTGTTGTTTTTGTAAAATTAAGCCAATTTCAAAAAACCTAACAAACTCCCCCTTTGGCAAATTTTGACTAAAAACAATATTAGGCAGATTATTAAAGAATGTGGATAGAACACAGTAGGAATACTATACCCTCTACACTTCAAGTGAATTAACCTCTATAACAAACTTCAGAGCTTGGCACAGCGGGATGAGTTCATTCACAACACAACAACATCAAGATAAAAAGATTCTTCAAAAAATGGATTCACAGACTTGATCAGGAAAAATTTCACATGTTAAAGTCTTCAACAACACATATTTATCACAACAACAGAAGACTAACACTTAACAAAGAAAAAAAATCCAGTCAAATAGAGAAAAATAAATTCTCCATTCAGACTTTTCTGGATGGTATCCAGGATGGGAAAACATCACTTAATCCATCATCTTCAACAAACAGATTCTCCCCCTCACTGTATGCATATATAAGCTTACACACACCAGATGAACATTCAAATGTAGCTACCATATCTACCACATGCACACACAGAGCTATCATACATATAAGCACAGTAAACATCAGAACATCAAAACTTACTCCCCCTTTTTTAGTCATGAATTTGACAAAGTTAAGCAGGAAAAAAACCATAAGCAGAGTGCAGAGATAACAGAAACCAAAAGGCACACGTAGGTGCATCACAAATCCAGGGCATAGCCCATACGTAGAACAACAAAACAAAACAACAAAAAAAATACATCAGCATAATCTTCCAGAATCAGAAACCAAGAATTTCATCAGAGTCTGGTACAATAAGATTGTCAGCAGGGTTAACTCCAACATCCTCGTCCACATTCACTTCAGCATGGATATTTGAGGGTCCAGCAGTGCCAGTACGCTCCTCAGACTCCAAGGCCTCTATTACTTTATCCAGCTTCAGCTTCTTATCCCCAAGGGCTTTGCTTACATCCTTCAGATCTGCAATCATTTGTTTCCTAGTCATGGAAACATTGGATGGGGTGGCGAATGGGACTTCCAAATCCACCTCATGTGGGCCTTCAAGTAATCTGCAGTCAAAAGTAAGGGCAGTCTCTCTCTTGCATGGAACATCAGAGTTCCTGAGTATATTTGGTTGCTAGGAGAGAATAATACCACACAAAACAGTAGGAAATGCTATAGGTAACCTAGTTGCAGTAGACTTAGCATGCACTAGAGTTTGATCAAAGATATAATTTCCAACATTAAAAGGAGTTTTGGTGCCCAGAGCATAAATGAACTTACCAAGTCCAGTAGCCACAGAGTAATTGTGAGAGGTAGGAACCCAGTTAGCAGCTGCAATCTTGTTTAACAGAGCATATTTAACAGTAAGATTGGTTGTAGACAACTTAACCTTCCTTGGCCATTTCAGAACCTTCCCTCCAGTAAGAGTTTTGCAAACCTCATTATCAGTGACCTCTATAGCAGGTTCATCAACATCCTTCCTTCCCAGGAATTGGTTAATCACAGAAGGAGAAAAATCTATACACAAACCACGAACATATACTCTTCTGTACTCAGCACTAAAAGGATCATCACAATCAGGTCCTATGTTGACCAGAAATTCTTTAACAAGCATTTCATAACACATGCCCAGATTAGTCACAGTTTTCTCTAAACCAGCAAAATTAATAAGATCCATGAGGTCAACACATTCTATCATTTCAGGACTCAAACTCCTCTCTACAGCTAAACATCTATGATACACATATTTCCACTGACTTACATATGAGGAATCATGAAAGGACACATTATCCAGGGGTGCATTGAGATTAGACTCAGTAGTTATGGATCTGGTTCTAACCTGTTTCCTGGTTGTAGTAGTCAAAGCAGCAGCATCTTGGTCAGCATCGTACTCAGAATCACTAGAGCTTATTTCCTTCCTCTTCAAACCTTTCTTCTTCTTCTCACTTGGGGGAGTACCTTTGCTCCAAGTCCTTGGGGGACCATAAAGAACAGGTTTACACCCAGGTTTGATTACAGTCTTGGATGGGGCAGCCAGTGCAGTAACAGGAGTAACACCTTGCCTTACAGACCTCCGTCTGGTTCGTCCAGCCACACTCTGAGTGGGTATGGAAGGCACAGTTGTTTCATGAGTAATGACCAGATCTATCAGCTTCAACTTCATCAACTTTAGAACTGGTACCCTGTTTCTCAGCATAAGCAGTAGTGTCATCAACAGCCTGATCATCTTCCTCTATCCTATCAGCAACACCAGTCACAGAATTATTTGGCAGAAAGCCAGATGTATCCTGCAATGGTCCAGCCTCTTTAACCACATTAGTTGTTGGCGAAGGAGTTGTAATCACAGCAGCAACAGATGTCAAATTTTCACCATTTTTATCAGAAATTTTATCAACATCATCTGATTGAACAGTGATTTCTGGGGATTGAACATCTATATCACAATCAGCCCTAGGGTTATCAACACTCAAATCATCAACAGAATTGGGGCTTTTGTCCACAGTAACAGGAATTAAAATTGGACTTGTATCCATGGAAACTTTATCAATAGCAACATCATTGTCAGACTTAGATTGATTTGTATCCAGATAAAGATCAGACATAGACAAAGCTCGAGACGTTTCACCTTTCTTGGAGGGTTTCTTCTTTTTACTCTTCTTGATTTTAACTGATTCTGAAGCCGGTGAAGTTTTCTTCTTTTTGTGCTTCTTTGACTTAGAATGATGAGAAGAAGACCTTCTCTTTTTGGAAGAACGAGATTATTTCCTTGATTGAATCTCCTCCGAAGTAACACGCAAATTAGGAACAGTCGAATCGCATGCATGCCTCTTAGGATTCTCTTCGCGATCAGATAAATCATGTTCAGTTGAATTTTGGGAGTTGCTTGACATGATGATATGTGGGTAGCGATCACTGATCAAAGATTCAGAGAGATGAAGAAATGTGAGAAGTTGTAGCGGAGTGTGAGAGAGAGAGTAATGTGAAAGGTTGTAGACTTTGAGAGTTGAACAGTTTAGCTGAAGAATGGATGAGTTAGCGTGATAAAGAGAGTAGTATAGTGGAGTATTAATTTTCCCTCTTTCTTGGACAGCGTGATCAATATATGAAGAGTTGGACTTTGATGCACGCGTGTGGAATGTTAATTGCTATAAACTTTCAAATAGGCAAATTCCTAGCTTGCCCCTGAGTTTTTCAAACTGATTAAGATCCAGCGCCTTTGTAAAAATATCAGCCAGTTGTTCACCTGTGGTAACATGTTCCAACATCACTATTTTATCTTCAACTAGTTCTCTGATAAAGTGGTGTCTGATATCAATATGCTTGGTTCTGCTGTGCTGGATTGGATTCTTGGAAATATTAATAGCACTCATATTGTCACAGAATAATTTCATAGTTTCCTGATGAATATCATATTCACTGAGCATTTGTTTCATCCAAACTAACTGAGAACAACTACTACCGGCTGCAATATACTCAGCTTCAGCTGTAGATAGTGAGACACAATTTTGTTTCTTACTAAACCAGGATATTAAGTTATTTCCTAAGAAGAAACATCCACCAGATGTACTTTTTCTGTCATCTGCACTCCCATCCCAGTCAGCATCACAATAGCCAATTAACATTGCATTATCACCATGTGTATATAACATTCCATAATCACTAGTACCACTCACATATTTCAAAATTCTTTTAACTTGAGTGAGGTGACTTACCTTAGGTTCAGCCTGGTATCTTGCACATACTCCAACTGCAAATGTGATATCTGGTCTACTTGCAGTGAGATATAGCAGGCTTCCAATCATGCTCCTATAGAGACTTTGATCAACCTTTACTCCCTTCTCATCTTTAGACAATTTTAAGTGCGTAGGAGCAGGAGTTCTCTTATGGCTTGCACTTTCCATACCAAACTTCTTCACAATGTTCTTAGCATACTTGCTTTGAGAGATGAAAATAGTGTCTTCCATCTGTTTCACTTGTAGCCCAAGAAAGAACGTTAGTTCACCAACCATACTCATTTCAAATTCAGATTGCATTTGTTGTACAAAATGTTGCACCATCCTGTCAGACATTCCACCAAATACGATATCATCTACATAAATCTGAGCTATCAACAACTCCTTTTCTTCTGCCATAACAAACAAGGTTTTATCATTACCTCCCTTCCTGTAGCCTTGTTTTATTAAGTATTCTGTAAGTCTCTCATACCAAGCTCTGGGTGCTTGCTTGAGACCGTACAATGCCTTCTTTAACTTGTACACATGATCAGGGTGATTTGGATCAACAAATCCTTTTGGCTGCTCAACATATACATCTTCATTCAAGTATCCATTTAGAAAAGCGTTTTTCACATCCATTTGGTAAAGCTTGAATTTTAAGAAGCATGCCACACCAAGGAGTAGCCTTATAGATTCTAAGCGAGCTACCGGTGCAAATGTCTCTTCAAAGTCAACACCTTCTATCTGAGTATAACCTTGAGCCACCAGCCTGGCTTTATTTCTTGTAACCACTCCTTGTGAATCAGATTTATTTTTATACACCCATTTGGTACCAATGATATTAGTGTCTGTAGGTCTTGGTACTAGATCCCATACTTCACATCTCTTGAATTGATTCAATTCCTCTTGCATTGCTTCAATCCAAAATTCATCAGTCAATGCTTCTTTAACATTCTTTGGCTCAATCTTAGATACAAAGCATGTATTTGACACATCATCTTGTGATCTTCTCGTAGTAATTCCTTGATCAGGATTACCAATTATCAGATCTGTGGGGTGATTCTTTTGAACTCTAACTGAAGGACCTTTGTTCACTGGAGCACTGTACAAATCAGTTTCTCTACCTGACTTTTCAACTTTATCTATGTGGATTTCTTCTTCTTCCAGAACATCAGATGGGGCAGGAGTAGAGTCAGCATGGGGATCAGCATCTGTTTCACTGACAGAGTAGGTGTCTTCAATTACAAGATTTATAGATTCCATCACCGTGCTAGTTCTTGAGTTAAACACTCTAAAAGCTCTACTGTTTGTAGAATATCCTAGAAAAATTCCTTCTTCACTTTTAGGATCCAATTTTCTTCTAGGTTCTCTATCTGCAAGAATGTAACATTTACTTCCAAAGATGTGAAAGTATTTTACAGTAGGCTTCCTCCCTTTCCATAGCTCATATAGAGTATTTGACGTTCCAGTTCTCAGTGTGACTCTGTTGTGAATATAACACGCAGTACTCATAGCTTCTGCCCAAAAATGATAAGGTAGTTTCTTAGCATGCAGCATTACTCTGGCACATTCCTGCAAAGTCCTATTTTTCCTTTCCACAACACCATTCTGTTGGGGTGTAATGGGGGATGAGAAATCATGCCCAATACCTTCTGAAGCACAGAAATCAGCAAAACTAGAATTTTTGAATTCCCTTCCGTGATCACTTCTGATTCTTATAATACCTTCATCATTTTCTCTTTGTAGTTGTACACATAAGTCTTTGAACACAGAGAAGGTATCAGATTTTTCTCTAAGAAAGTTAATCCACGTATATCTTGAGTAATCGTCCACTACAACAAAGGCATATTTCTTTCCTCCTAGACTTTCCACTTGCATAGGACCCATCAAGTCCATGTGTAGTAGTTCAAGAACTCTGGATGTGGTTAAATGGGGCACTGTAGGGTGCGACATCTTAATTTGCTTTCCAACCTGACACTCTCCACATATTTTCCCTTCTTCTATCTTCAATTTGGGCATTCCTCTAACAGCTTCTTCAGTGATAATCTTCTTCATGCTCTTAAGATTGAGATGACCAAGTTTCCTGTGCCATACATTAACCTCATCTTCTTTAGTTATCAGACAAGAAGATAAGTTAGTTTCATCTGGAGCTACCCACAAATAACAGTTATCCTTTGACCTTACTCCTTTCATTATCACTTAACCTTCTTCATTAGTTACTAGACATTCACCTTTGGTAAAGTTAACCTTCATTCCTTGATCATAGAGTTGGCTTATGCTGATTAGATTGGCTGTTAATCCTTTCACAAGAAGAACATCATCAAGATCAGGTTGTCCAACATTTGCTAGTCTTCCAATACCTATAATCTCACCTTTAGCACCATCACCGAATGTAACATAACTAGTGGAGTAAGACTTAAGATCCACCAGAAACTTTTCTATTCCAGTCATATGTCTGGAGCAACCACTGTCAAAGTACCAGTCTTCTCTAGAAGTAGCTCGAAGAGATGTGTGAGCAATTAGGCCAGCAACATTACCTTTAGGCTTCCATTCTTTTGCTTGGTTAATCTCTACTTTCTCTGGTACTTCCCTCTGACTTCTCTTTGGGAACCCATATAATCTATAACAAAAAGGTCTTATATGTCCTCTTCTTCCACAATAATGACAAATCCAGGGTTGTGGTCTCATATTTCTGAATCCCAGATGGGGTTGAAAACGGGGCAGCCTTGGTTTCGGCATTGGAAATTTTTTGTTTCTCCCAGAAGGCAAAAACTTCAGCTCGGGATCATTCTCCTTGGGTTTATTCAGATCCTCATATTCATACCCAATACCTTTTACCCAGTTTCCTTCTTCCTGCGATTTAATTAGTTTTTCTAGAACGACAGTGCTATTGTTCATAGAAACTTCCTTTTTAAGCTTTTCAAGTGTGGAATTTAGTTGCGTTACCTCATTATTCAGTTCAGAAATCTGAGCCAGGTGCTTGTTCTTTTCAGCCTGTAGTTCCAAGATAAGCCTTTTTTGATTTTCTTGGCTTCTACAAACCTCTTCACTTCTCTTGCATAGAGCTCTATAGGATTCAGCCAATTCTTCATAAGATACGTCCCCATGATTTGATTCAGTGTCAGAGCTGCACAGTCCAGTTAAGGCAGTAATATGCTTTGCAGTTTCACCAGATGTGTCATCATCTGAGTCTTCAT
Organism: Trifolium subterraneum; assembly: GCA_951799995.1. Taxonomy (NCBI): domain Eukaryota; kingdom Viridiplantae; phylum Streptophyta; class Magnoliopsida; order Fabales; family Fabaceae; genus Trifolium; species Trifolium subterraneum. Next base: position 37,160,557 of record OX637461.1, on the reverse strand, counting down.
CCTCAGACCATGTTGCAGTCATTCCCTTTTGTTGCTTCTTCAAGTAATTAGGGCATTCATACCTGATGTGTCCATATCCACTGCATTCATGACACTGTACTCCTCTCACTTGACTCACTTTTTCTTCAACTTTAGGTTTCTTTTGGAAACCAGAATTCTTGTTGATGTCGAGTGAAATGGGGGACACATTCTGCTTCACATTCTGTTTACCTCTCCTATCCATTCTTCTTAGTACTTTATTGAATTGTCTTCCTAGGAGAGCCATAGCTTCAGATAAGCTTTCATCAGTATCTGCCTCATCTTGCGCATCATCAGTATCAGCATTTGAGACAAAGGCTATGTTTTTGTTTTTGCTTCCAGATCGTTCATTAGCAGAAAGTTCATAGGTTTGTAGAGACCCAACCAGATCATCCAGTTTTATTTCAGATAAGTCCCTAAATTCTTCTATACATGTGACCTTCATGTCAAACCTCTTGGGTAGAGACCTCAGCATTTTTCTCACCATCTTTTCTTCAGAAATTTTTTCACCTAGAGAGTCAAATGTGTTAGCAAAATCTAAAACAGTCATATAGAAGTCATGTACGGTCTCATCTTCTTTCATTTTGAGGTTCTCAAATTTCGTAGTCAGCATCTGAAGTCTGGAGTTCTTGACTTTTGATGTCCCTTCCTAAGTAGTTCTCAAGATCTCCCAAGCTTCTTTAGCCTGAGTGCATCTCTTTATCAGTCTAAACATGTTCTTATCAACACCATTGTATAAGGCGTTCAAAGCTTTGTGATTTCCAAGAGCAAGTTCATCTTCAGTCTTTGACCACTCTCCCTCAGGTTTCAAGGAAGCAACATTATCTTTATCTATAACTGTGGGATGTTCCCAGCCAGTAACCACAGACTTCCATGTCCTACTGTCCACAGACCTCAAGAAAGCTTCCATGCGTGATTTCCAGTAGTCATAATTAGTACCATCCAACAAAGGTGGCCTACTCACAGCTCCTCCTTCCTTTTCCATAGCAACCAAAATCGTTCCCTGAAGCTCACCCTAATAGCAGAACAGGGTGCCTGCTCTGATGCCAATTGAAATTCTGGCGTAGCAATGGGGTACAGGATGTGCCTACCTTTGCAACTACAATTTGCACAACGAAGTAAATAATATGCAGAATAATAAGCAACTGGAAATTAAATGAACGCAGGAGTTTGTTAACCCAGTTCGGCGTATAACACGACCTACTCTGGGGGATACCAATCCAGGAGTGAATCCACTATGATAAAACTAGTTAGAAGTCTCCAGCAAACGACCCGTTTACACTTCGTCACCTAGTTTCTACCCGTGCTTCCTTCAACCTAGGACCACCTAGATTAGAGACACCTATCTCTCCTCCTCTTAACCACACAACCAGTGTGATTGATCTAACCTTGAGAACAATGAAGTCACACTTCAAACAATAACCTATCTCCGTGCTTAAAAGCTTAGGAGTAGACTAAAACCCTTACAACACAAGAGCACAGTCCTAAGCAAGTATCAAGGAGATACAAGATAGGCTCACAAAAATACACACGAGAAACTTAAAAACCCTAGACACAAATAATCTTATAACAAACTCTCCATATCTCCAAGCTGTAGGATGTTGTTCAATATGTCGCCACATCTGCCACTACATCTGGCTAACTGTTGTTTTTGTAAAATTAAGCCAATTTCAAAAAACCTAACACTTTCTTTCTAAAGCTTTCAACAACAAACCAACCAAATCATTTGTAAGTCTAATCGAATATCTTTACAAAAAACATAAACATTACAAAATTGCATCACGTGCTCATCAACAACATTGGACAAAGGATCATTAACACTTAACCAATTGAGCACTTTACTCCAAAAAACTTGAGAAAAATCGCAACAAAAAAATAAATGATCAAATGTTTACTCGACTTCAAAAACCACCGACACATAGTAAAGAATCCTAATGCACTATTCCGCGATGAACCGAATTATCTTTTGTTGGTAATCTATTATTTAATAGCTACCATGCAGAAAGAGACACTTTCAAAGGAGCAAAGTTGTTCCAAATAACATCTTTATGGACATCTAATGCTATCGGAATAATCTGTATCAGGATTCCACTTCCACTGATTTGTGACATCAACATGTAACAAAAAGTGATCCAAAGCAACACAACACTTTGAATACAACTCCTCTTCTCAAGCAAACAAATTATGATACCATTTCCATTTTCCACCCCTCGCCCCCTCCAACATATTTATGTAATTTTTTGTCAATTATAAGTGTAATATTTATTAAGGGTTGAAGATGTTTTTTAGTCTTTACAAAATTACCAAATTTTATTTTTAGTCCTTGTAAAAAAAAAAGTGACATTTTAAATTTTAAAATTGTTTGTTATCCTTAAACTTTTAATTTTTTGAATAATTTTTTAAACATCTTTAAAATACTATAAAGAGTTTCTTTACAAAACTTTAGAATTTTCTAAAATGAAGAGATTTAATTATGATTTTTTTAAATTTCCAAAGATAAAGTCAAAAGTGACGAAAATTTTGACTTATAAATCATTGAGTTCTTTTTTTTTTTCCGATGAACTTTTCATAATGTTCTGAACATTTTTTCAAAGACCTTTTCTAACACTATTGGTTCATTCTGGTATGTTTCTCTTCCATTTTTATTCAGTTTTGTGAATATCATTTGCTTCATAAAACCTCACTAGTTACTACACCTTTTCATAGCCAAATGGGGTCTTGCAAATTAGGTCCAAAGTGGAATTTGATTTTCTTATTTTGAATCACTTGTTTATTAAAAGATTAAGTTTTAGCTTTTGCAAATTGGGTCAAAAGTGTATTCTTTTGCTTACCTGAGGGTGCGAGAGAGAGTGAGAGCAAGGTTCATGGAATCACGGCGGCTGTGGCAGATTTGAGAGAGAGTGAGATCGGCTGCAAATGCGGCGGATTTGAGAGAGAGAGTGAGGAGATTTGCGTCGCATGAGAATCCATAAACGAGAGAGAGAAATGAGAAAGCAATACGAGAAAGAAGGTTTATGTGTTTGTTTTTGCTATTCTTTGTTTTTGTTTTTTTTGAGTCATGCTATTTCTTACGGACAAGAAACACAAGAATGAGAAATTTGTTCATTTTGAAAGGATAAAATAGGATTTTCACAAGATACATGGGTTGTGGTTAGTGTTATATATTCTTGTGTTTCTTCACTTCAAGTTTCGTAACAAATAATATTACCCTTATTTTTTATTCAAAACAAAAAAAAAAAAAAATCGGCCTGAGCCCGGGCACGTGTCCAGGCAGGTCGGACCTTATCTCCACCTGTGGTCCAACATGAATGAGTTGCCTCTATTTATGCACCATTTTTTTTAAGATGTGATTGATGATGTCACTGGTGCATTTCCATTGGACATATGATCTTGATCTTCACTTGTTGAATTATCATGATTGCCCACGTCTTTGGTGCATTGAACTTCTGAGTGGAAATGATGGAAGCACCTATAAGATACACACAATAGCCCTTTGTAGTACCCCATTTTTGTCCGGACAAATTAAAAAAAATGGTAAAATGTTTAGTTTTATTGTTTATAATAACTTCCTTATTATTACTGTATTATTATTATTATTATTATTATTATTATTATTATTATTATTATTATTATTTTTAATTAACATAAAATAAAATCAAAAAAAGGAATAACAAGCAAGCAAGCAGCAGCATGCGCTGCTCCACCATCCCCTCCCTTCTCCATGTTGTTTCAAAAAAAAAAAAAACTTCTTCCGCAACAAGCTTCAACCTTCACCGAGAGCAAAAGATGTTGTCTCTTTTTCCTCTCTTGCACACCAAACCCTAATTTTCATTTGGGTATAAATTGAGCAAATAATCATAATCAAATGGGTAGACCAAAGTGAAAAAAAAAAAATTCACAGAAAAAGAGGAGAACAACAGCATGTAACAAAATCAAATATCAATACATCCCTCTTTCACACTTCATCTCTTGTGGTTTTTCTTCCGCACAAACACACACAACAAGTCAGGAGCAAGTCTGTTGTTTAACATTTGTTGCTTAACGTTATATTTATTTGATTATGCATTAACTTTGTAATAGTAGATAATTATCTACGCATAATTTTATTAGGAATTTAGCTATTTGAACGACTTACATATGTAGAAACTCAGGAAGACATGAGAAATATTTGTATATTCATTGTGTTTGAAGTACAAGTAGATGATCCTATTTATAATATAGGATTGAAGACAAAGAAACATAAAATATAATTACACATAAAAGACTAATTACTCCTAATATAATTACAATATCAATTATAATAAATATAGAATCATAATATATTGTAACATCCCCCTCAAACTCAAGTGGGTGGAACCGTTACCAACTTGAGTTTGGACACTAAAGTGCGGAAGCGTCCCGGAGAGTGAGTTTTTGTGAATAAGTCAGCCGGTTGGTCAAGAGTTCCAATGGAGATAAGACGAAGTTCACTACGGAGAAGGTGTTGTCGAATAAAGTGACAATCAATTTCAATATGTTTGGTTCGCTCATGGAAAACATCATTGTGGGCAATTTGAATGGCACTACGATTGTCACAGTACAAATCAGTTGGAGAAGACTGTGATGTCTCCAAATCAGCAAGAAGCCACCGAATCCACAATATCTCAGAAGTAGTATCAGCAAGAGCACGATATTCAGCTTCAGTGCTAGAGCGGGCTGTCAAAGTTTGTTTCTTGCTATGCCAAGATATAAGAGAATCCCCAAGAAAAATACAAAAACCAGTGGTGGAACGACGGTCACTAGGATCACCAGCCCAATCAGCATCAGAGTAGGCTCTAAGAATCAATGAGGATGTAGATGAGTAATTTAGACCAAAAAATAAGGTACCCTTGATATACCGTATAATCCGAAGGACCACAGCATATTGTGTGGTACGTGGAGAAGACATGAATTGACTAACAAGATGAACAACATGTGATATATCAGGCCGAGTAACCATGAGGTATATCAGACTACCTACGAGTTGTCGATAAAGAGTAGCATCATTAAGTAAAGTATCATCTTGAGGAGTAAACCGAACATTGGGTTCAAGAGGAGTGTTTTCAATTTTACAATCAGTGAAACCTGCTCGAGAGACAAGATCGGAAGCATATTTAGCCTGTGAGAGAAACAAGCCATCACTTGAAGATAATACTTCAATCCCCAAAAAGTAACTTAGTGGTCCAAGATCCTTCATCTCAAAATGTTGACACAAGAATTGTTTGAGCTCTTCAATTCCAGCTATGTCATCTCCAGTGATAATCATGTCGTCAACATAAAGGAGCAAGACAACAGTACCATTGTTAGTTTTTCGAGTAAAAAGAGCAGAATCATGAGCACTGGAAGAGAAATTCAACTGAGTGATAGTCTTGTGAAATTTAGCAAACCATGCTCTAGGTGCTTGTTTGAGACCATAAAGAACCTTACGGAGGCGACACACTTTGTTTTTCGGGCAAGTGTATCCTGGAGGAGGACGCATGTAAACCTCTTCTTCTAAATCTCCATTGAGGAATGCATTTTTAACATCCATTTGAGTAAGTCGCCATTTGCGAGTGGCAGCAATGGCAAGAAGAGTTCGAACAGATGTGATGCGTGCAACTGGGGAAAATGTTTCTTCATAATCAATATCATACTCTTGAGTGAAGCCTTTTGCCACAAGACGAGCTTTGTAACGCTCGATAGATCCACCAGAAAGAGTCTTTATTTTATAAACCCATTTGCATCCTACAAGAGTCTTATCACAAGGAGGATCAACAAGGTCCCATGTGTGAGTTTTCTCTAGTGCCTGAAATTCTTCCTGCATAGCTTGCTGCCAATGAGGATTTGAAGATGATTCCTTATAGGACTGCGGTTCATGATGGTGAAGCATAGTGGAATAACAATGGTAATTATCACGAACGTAGGGAGGTGGATTTCTTACCCGTGCAGGAAGCTCAATAGTTGGAGGTGCAGGATCAATAGACGAAACATCATCACTAGAAGTGGATGGAATATTGGAGGCGTCAGAAGCTCACTAGATGAACCTACATGCATCTCAGAACCTGCAATTGTTTCACTAGGAAAATAATCGACATCAGGGTTAGTAAAGAGAGGAGTTGGAGTAGAAGGGATTGACTTAAACTTTGACAAGGAAGAGAACATTATATGTTCCCAAAAGACAACATGACGGGAGATACGAATGCGTTGGGATATTGGGTCCCAACATCGATAACCTTTGTGTTCAGTCCCATAACCAAGAAAACAACATAAACGCGCACGAGGCTCAAGTTTAGTATATTCATGGGGCTGGAGGAGGACAACCAAACACCTTAAGTGAGTTATAATCTGGTGTAGTGAGATAAAGACGCTCAAAAGGAGAGACATTGCCAATGACAGAGGAAGGGAGACGATTGATTATATGGACAACTGTAAGAGCAGCTTCACCCCAAGCGCATTCTGGACAAGAGGCTGAGATAAGCATTGCACGAACTGAGTCAAGAATGTGACGATGCTTTCTCTCAGCACGACCATTTTGTTGAGATGTATATGGACATGAAAATTCAGACAAGGTACCCTGCTCATGAAGAAAAGACAAGAGTTTATAATCACGATATTCCATGACATTATCTCGTCGTAAAACTTTAATAGCTTTAGAAAACTGTGTTTGAATTATTTTGGCAAAATTGATGTAAATTTGAGGAAGCTCATGTCTATTTTTCATCATATATATCCATGTAAAACGAGAATAATCATCAATAAATATAACAAAATACCGAGAACCTCCCATAGTAGGTGTGGGAGCAGGACCCCAAATATCAGAATGCACAAGATCAAATGGTGAAGCTGAATTAGAAGTACTTTTATTAAAAGACAATGTTGGTTGTTTAGCAGTTTGACAAGCAGAACAATCAAAAGAATTATTGGTGACAAATCCTAAATAACCTTGAGACACTAGAGGACGCAATTAACCGATAGAACTATGGGCAAGACGACGATGCCAAAGTTGAATGGAATCATTTGTGGAAGCGGCACAAATGTTGGACTCGTGAGGAACATGCAGTTCAGTGAGCTCATATAGCCTTCCGATCTTACATCTGATCCCTATGATTTGTCCGGTCTGTGGATCCTGCACACGACATCCAGAGGAAGAGAAAGTAATTTCATAACCAAGATCACATAATTGACCAATAGAGATGAGATTAAAATTCAATTTAGGAATAAGATATGTATTAGGTAGGCTTAAATTAGGCAGAGATATAGAACCTGTATGGCTTACATGCATAAGAGATCCATCAACAGTATGGATAGAACGGGTAATGTCATTTTTAGACAAGGAAGAAAATAAATGTGATGCAGATGTCATGTGGTTACAGCAGGCAGAATCAAAATACCATTTAGAATTACCTGGTGTGGTGGAAAGAGCAGCAGAAGTATTACCAGAAGGAAGTAGTTGTCTGAGAAGAGACTGGATATTTGTGATAGAAAAGGCAGACTGAGAAGTTTCTAGAGATCCATTGGGCCGCGACAGCAGTTGTTGGTACAAACCTAGAAGAGTTGGGATGACGTTGATTCATACTCTAATCAGATCGTGGAGGACGAGTGGGACAATTATGAATTAAGTGTCCGACTGTCTTGCAATATCGATAACAATTTGAAGCAATATGACCCTTTTTCATGCAATTATGACATTCAACTATGTGACAATCAAAAAAAGAATGCCCGAACTTACGACAACAACCACAATATTTTTCCATTGTTACACGACGGTGTTCAAAAATATTGCAATTCAGGTAATTTGTATTTGGCAGTACTATTAATTTGGGAAACAAATAAGTAAAATAATGATATGCCAAGGAGTAAAATAATAATATGCACTGCAATTCTCGTTGGTAGAATTTTGAAATTGATATCTCAATTGCAAATAGATATAATATGCCAAGGAAATTGAAGAAAAATGTGAGAGAATAATCCGAGTGGAATGACACAGGCGGTGAGTTGAAATTCAAAGGTAAGTTGCAATTTCTATATAAAGCTCAGAACGACACCGGAAGTAAATCAACAAAGGGGAAGAAAATTAACTGTAATACCTGAAAGCTAACGCAGGAGAAATTTTTTGAAAACCTAAGCTCTGGATACCATGTAGAAACTCAGGAAGACATGAGAAATATTTGTATATTCATTGTGTTTGAAGTACAAGTAAATGGTCCTATTTATAATATAGGATTGAAGACAAAGAAACATAAAATATAATTACACATAAAAGACTAATTACTCCTAATATATTGTAACAACATACATGCTTATTGAAACAAAAAAAACAAGAAGAGAAGAAGTTTCTACCGCTCTTCATTTTATCTCTACTTTGGCCACTAGTGAAATCTCCATGGACATCCGATAAAATTGCAACATGAAAGAGTTATGTGAGAGACACATTCACCATTGAATTTACTAGACTTTCTAGCATAATCCTTTTATTATATTTTACCTCAATCATTTCATTGATGAACTCCAAAAGAATTCAAAGTTTTCTCAGTTATATAACTCTAGGGTATACCATCCTTTTCCTTTATGAGTCCACTTCATAATGATGATAAAAACATTCTTATTTTTATAATATGAATAAAATGTCTAATAAAGTTATTGACTAAGAACAGTCCCTTTTCATAAAAAAAAAAAGCTAAAAAAATACACATAAATGAAAATAAATAAAAGCAATCTCAAATTGACAAGATATGGATCCGAATAACAACAAGTCTCTACCATTGATCTATTTAAAATCGAGCTATAATCTAAATTATGCTATAAATTTCATTATGTTAAACAATCTCATCTATTGATTTAGAACATATGGACAAAAAATTCATGTTGAAGTTACAGGGAAAAAAAACCATTAATACCAAATTGGATCATCTTCTTCTCAATTCTCTGCATTTTTCTACTTCCTCTCTATCGTTTTCTTAATTTCAATCTCGTAAAATTAAGAGAGATATACAAAAACGAGGAATGTGGATAATTGAGAGGAGAATATCCAAATCCCATTAATACGTGAAAGAATTATGCTATCAACACATCATTTAACACACTATTTTCAACACACTCTATCTAATTAGTTGAATTTCAAATGGGCTCCACAAATTTATGTGAGACCTACATGATTTAGTGGGATCCATTTGAATTTCAACCAATTAGATAGAGTATATAGAGAAGAGTGTGTTAAAAAGTGTGTTGTTAGCGGTCCTCCTGAAATAAAGTAACCAAGCCAATAATGGATAAAATAGGTGAATTTATGATTTTTAAATGTAGAGAATCTAAATCCAACCATCACACTACTTTCCTTTTCTATCCACAAAAGAAACCATAACACATGTCATTTCTAGGATTCTTTCTCTTCTCACACCACAAACTTCCCATCCCTCATCGTCAACTCCTCTAATATGTATCCACTCCCCAAAACACACTCACTCACTCACTGCCTTTAACATAACATGGGAATATCACACAAAAAAACTCCCTTAAACATGGTAACAGACACAACACCAGCAACAACACCAACAACAACAATAGACCAAGCCACATGGAACCAACTCTTAGGCAACAAAAACTGGGAAACATTATTAAACCCACTAGATCTCAATCTCCGTAACCTCATCCTACGTTGTGGTGACTTCATACAAACAACCTACGACTCCTTCAACAACGATCAAAACTCTATCTACTGTGGTTCAAGCCGTTATGGCAAAACCTCTTTCTTTAACAAAGTCAAGCTTGAAAATCCAACACAGTACACTATTGTTTCTTTCCTATATGCTACAGCACGTGTCTCTGTTCCTGAAGCTTTTATTCTTCACTCACTATCACGTGAGAGTTGGGACCGTGAGTCTAACTGGATCGGTTATATCGCTGTTAGTTCCGATGAACGGAGTAAAGAATTGGGTCGCCGTGAAATTTATGTTGTGTGGCGTGGTACTACGAGGGACCTTGAATGGATTAATGTGTTTGGTGCTGCTCCTGAATCTGCTTCTGGTTTATTGAGTGCTAAAAGTCTTCGTGAATTCAACATCCCAAACAACAATAATAAGGGTATGTTCTACAAGTCTCTTTTTTTCAGAAGTTAAAACAATTTTATTTATTTTTTGTAATTAACTCTCTTGTCTGAGGGGAAATAGGGCCAGTTCGGCTGCTAGTTAAGTAGAGTTAAGTAAAGTCTGACAAAGAATTGTTACCACTGGTCGAACTTGGATTCTATCGAATGATTCGTCCTATGGAGAGCTCATTAACCACGTGAGCTTAATCTCTTGGTTCAAGAAGTTTATTCTTAATTTAATAAGTTTTTGGAGTTTATTTTAGAATTGTCTCCTTTTTTTTTTTTTTTGGTCTTAAGAATTGTCTCTTTAATTTAATGAAAAGTTATATTTTTTTTTTTGAACAAGTTCACCTTGTAATTCTAAGTAACAACTAACAGCACCTATCAGGTTTTGACCAAATTAGTTTTCAGATGTTATGCAAACTTTCTTGGTGTTATGTAAACTTGATTAGTTTGCATAAAAAACTAAAATTTGGAAATTTATAGTGCTACCTATCTAAAGTATATTTGAATTGAGTTTGCATAAACGTACTTGAACTAAAATCTGAAAACACATAATTTACTGGCAATGAACGTACTTGAACTGAGTTTGCATAAATGTACTTGGAATGAATTTGTGTAAACATACTTGAACTGAGTTTGCATTGACGTAATTGAACTAAATTTGTGTAAACGTTAACATACAATATATAAATTTCGGATTTGGATTATGTGCAGTTGACTGCATGCGGTCAGTAAATCTAGAGTAAAAATGTCAATTAAGGAGAGAGAAGGGTACTTTGAGTATTTTGTTAATCAAATGATGTCAAGGGAGTGTAACTTGGATGATGAGGGCGGGGGTGTAAGTAGCAGTTTCCAAATTTGATTCTCTACTTGTTACACATTTGATAAATTACTAGATTGACTAAAATATAGGTAAAGTCATGCCATGTGTGGGTGTATCCATACATGCGACATCATCATTTATAAAGAATGTGACATATCACATGTGTTGATATGGATTTAGCTATTAATAGAAGTTAAATTAACCATGAAACTTAAATACAGAAAACTCCTAAAATTGGTCCAAAACCTTTGTGTTTCTAACATCTAGTAACTAAATTAGAATGTCTTTTTTTTTTTATACATGTAACAGATGACGGTAGCAGCAGCAGTGACAATGAGGATGACAAAAATACTCCTAAAATAATGAAAGGTTGGCTCACAATCTACACTTCAGATGACCCAAAATCTCCTTTCACAAAAACAAGTGTCAGAACACAGGTTCTAAACACTGTAAAAAGTTTGTTGAGCAAATACAAAGATGAAAATCCAAGTGTGGTGTTAGTGGGACATAGTCTAGGTGCAAGTTTGTCAATTGTAAGTGCTTTTGATTTGGTTGAGAATGGTGTAACAGACATACCTATAGCTGCTTTTGTGTTTGGTTCACCACAAGTTGGGAACAAAGCTTTTAATGATAGGTTCAAGAAGTTTCAAAATTTGAAGGTTTTACATGTGAGGAATGTGATTGATTTAATACCACATTATCCAGGGAAGTTATTGGGGTATGAGTATACAGGGGTAGAGTTGGAAATTGATACACGAAAATCACCGAGTTTAAAGGATTCGAAGAATCCGAGTGATTGGCATAATTTACAGGCTATGTTACATATTGTGGCTGGGTGGAATGGGAGTGATGGGGAGTTTGAGGTGAAGGTGAAGAGGAGTTTGGCATTGGTGAATAAGTCTTGTGATTTCTTGAAGCCGGAATGCCATGTGCCGGCGTCATGGTGGATAGCGACGAACAAAGGTATGGTGAGAAGGGAGGATGGGGAATGGGTTGATGTGCCAGATAAGGAGGACCTTCCTGTGCCTGAAGAATATTGAATCTGTCTGTGCTTATAAGGAAATAATTCATGTTATCATGCTACCCTGCTGTATAATATTGTATTGTTCTTTGTGTTGTTTGTTACTCTATTTCAATTTCAACAAATAATTAATGATATTTTACATCCATTTCTCTTATAGTACAATTGTTTTATATCTTGTATCTGTTTACCTGTGTATATTATTATGTTTTGAAAAGAAAGGGATCACAAACTTCACGAGAAAACATAGGTAGGTATGGTGAAAATTATCGCACTTTGTGATGCATCACGATGAATGGTTCTTGTGATGACTGGCATTTTCATTGTGTTGCATTTTTTGAGGTATTTCAAAAGTTCATAGTTTCATATTGCCTGGTTAAATAATTTTCAGTGTCTTTATAAACAAACTCTTGATTAGAGCTTATCATCAAATGATGTCATAAATTATCATTTGAGTAAAAGCTCTTTTACTCTCTTAATATTACACAAATCACTTTGAGAGCAACTTCACACACACTCCACGTTTTAAAAAAAAAAATCACATGATTCAGGAAGTATACTACTAAACACTCATTGGTATTGTTTGATTATTTTCATTGTTTCTACAACAATTCCTGCCACTGAGATTAATCAAACCAATATTAAGCAAACTTCGTCTCAGTGGCAGCTTTGAATTCATAGTTGGCTCAAATATATCAAACGACTTTAGAACAAGTAATTTATTCCTTTGAAACTCATTGGTCACGTTTGCAAAGTTAAAATTATCAATTCAGAGAACTATATGATTTTGTCATCTCCATCACCACTTCATGACCTCCAACAAACTAATTGCCAACAGTGAGGACAGAGGTGGTTGTGTTAAAACTTTTTTCGACAAACTGGAGTGTTAAAAGTTAAAACTAAAGATGGCGACTACTCTGCAAAGTAATAAACTAATAATAAGTTACAAATTTCACTCTTTTAAGATTCCAAGTTCATTGGTGTTCAACATTTAATTGGATCCCCTGCAAACTTGACTAATGAACCAAGATAAACACAAAACCAAAACTCGCTTTCTCTATGAAGCAATCATACCTTACAATCACTGGAAAGGAGGGTTCATGCTGAAAATTTAACTTGTTATTCGAACAGGTGGAAACCATGGGTCCTCAGAACCATTTATCTGTCTTACAGTATACACACTTAGCGAGCAAAGACAAACATAATAACACCTCACTGTGACATGCAAACCAAGCGCACAACCATGAAATTAGGTTTCTCATTTCTTGCCACGCAGTTTAGCTCCAAGGGCTCTCTCCAACTTGCCAATTATCTGCTGGTTTGGAATGGCTTTCCCTGACTCATACTCTTGGATCACTTGAGGCTTCTCATTGATGATCTGCAAGTAACCATGCTTGTTATTGATAACATGTAATACTAATAAAGAACATAAAGAGACTGATATTCGGGGGAGAGAATACTTGAGCAAGCTGAGACTGAGTAAGCTTTTTGTCCATTCTAGCTTGCATTATAGCCTTCTTGAGTTCAGTTGGTACACGATCATCTGCATACAAAATTCCAGTCACATGATTGTCAAAGGGTGGGAAGAGAAAAAAAAAATGCACCAGATGCTTTAATTTTGGTATAAGACATATAAAGGTGGCAATAACTCATCTATCTATAAGCATGATATACTATTCCCTCCGTGACAAAATATAAGCAAAATTCACCTTTTTAGGTTCATTGCATAAATTAATGTATCTGGAACCTATAAAGGTAAATTTTGCTTATATTTTGTCATGGAAGGAGTATAACATTACATAAATCCAAATTCCAAAGCATGCTGCATGCACAGTCAGTAAAAGAACAACAATAGTAACGTAACATCAGGTTCTGTTCAGCGATGTTTTATGCTCATGAAGCCAAGAGAAAATTTTGATCAAAACCTTGAATTAATGATCCTAAGGCCCGGGCAGTTTAACAACTCATCGAGCATAAGTAAAAGATAATATCTCGGGGCTTAGGTCGCTACATATACCCAAAAAATAAAATAATAACTCGATACATATAAATTACAGAGAGTACTTATAAAAAAAATTACAGAGTGTGAAGCAAAATCAAAGAAGTTTAAAGAACTAATGTTAACCATTCAATCTTACATGGGCAGTCAAGACTAGATTTAAGTAACATCAATCTTGAATATACATAAGACTGAATGAGGTCATGACTAAATTCTGTCATCACTAACATTGTCACCTCGCACACCCACGCTCAACACAGGTAAAAACACACAACAAGGGGGAGAGAGATCAATTAAAGAGGCACAAATGAATTTAAAACTACATAATCTGTTTGGTTTTATAATAGATTTTTTTTTAATTCAAAACACAACTCGCAGCACATAAGGGTCCGTTTGGTTTGCAAAAGGTAAGTACTGGACAAAACAATAAAAGACAAATTTTGTCTTGTACGATGTTTGGTGGACAAAAAATTATTTTGATATTTTGGACAACTTGTGCATAAGACAAAAAGTTGTCCCGTGGTTTAGTGGGGGACAAGAATTTAAGTTTTGTCCAGTCCCTTGACCCCTAGTTTGTCCAGTTCCAAGAACAGTTTAAAATCAAACATAATAGAATTGAAGCTATCCTGTCCAGCTCCTTATTTTTTAGTAGATCAAAGACACCTTAAATCTGTAGGTAGATGATCATATACTATTCAAATCCCCCCTATAACTGCCCCACAAACAATTGTATAAATGCTACGTAGCTGCTACAGAACTGTCATGCCATATTACTTCCATAATTGTTTCCTTTTATTTTCTGATTTCCCCTAGAGTACACAGACCATGTTTTAGGGCAGTTTTCTGCATGACCCAAGAAACTTGGCCCTCATTTTGATTTCAAAACTCCATACAAAATTCAACTTAGAAGCTGAAATCAAAATGTATAGAGCTTTGAAATCAAAATGTGGGCCAAGTGTCTGCTCAATTGAGTATGAATCAGCGAAAAAAATGGTTCTGCTTAATTGAGTATGAATCATGTCATAATTCATAATGTCCACCGATACCTAACGGAGGACATTGGATTGGACCAAGTTCACACTCCCATGACCAAGCTATGCAAACATTGTTCAAACAAACAAAATACTACCAAAACATTATGAACTAAAATACTCCAAGAGTTTGTAGTGCCTGATGTTCAATGCATATGCTTCAGTTCAATCTACATACTGAAATATATAACTACTATTGAGTCCAGTTGCAAAAGTCAGTAAACATAATTTTCTGTTTGAAAATACTAAAGTTTGAGGACAACACTGTCTAGATATTTCACCTCATCATTCTCCCTATATAAAACTTGTCATTCAAAATAGAAACTGCGGGTTCTATCAATGGTTAAAGAAAACATAACAAATTAGAATATCTATATATGCGCAATACTCACGAGCTAGATTCTCCGTATCCTCATCCAGCCTCTTAGTGTTGAATGAAGTGCTACTAGATGCAGCTTTGTTTGTGGCAGCATTATCTGCAAAGACAACAATTGAAGAATCACCATCCAAAAGACAATCACACAAAAAAAACACAACCATAATCAATATATTAAAAGTTTGATATTGTTTTAAGCACCCTAAAACTAAATATTCATCAAAACTAAATCACCATATCTAGCTACAACAAGATCGAAGAGTTAAAAACACTAAATTAATTTATACTTTTTTTGATTTTGACTAGTTTCTAATGCAATTTCAGTTTGGAACAATAACAAACATACTAATATGAAACAAAATATGTATTGTTTTTTAGGATTAGGAACGAACATTTCTTGACGGTATCGATATCGGCGCCGGCACGGCGGGCGGCGTTGACGGCTTTCTCGTCTTTCTTAGCGGCGGCGTTGGGAGCTTTCTTGCGAATGACGACTGGTTCCCAATCCTGAGAAATAGGGCCCGCACCTGACATGTTTATCGCTTTTGATATGCTTTTTCTGTGTAGTGTGTAGTTAGGGTTCGAAGCTCAAAGAAGGTGGAAATGGAAGAAATTGAAATTTTTTTACAAAGTAAATGGATTGCTAAATTAAAATATCTTTTTTTGCGTAAAAACAATTAAAATATCTTTTTGGATAAAGTCCACAAACATTCTACCAAAAAAAGGATAAATATGTTTCTGGTCCTATAAATATTTCAAGTTTTGGTTTTAGTCCCTCTAAAATTTTTCTTCAACTTTTAGTCTCTTAAAAAATTTTAATTAACACTTTTAGTCACTACTTTTAAATCAACTCATGTATAAACTTCATGTTTTTGATTGAATTTTTTTATGAATGTTTAAAATATTATAAGAATCTCTCCCATTTTTTTTTTTGAATTTTTTAACAAAGCATAAATTAAATATAAATTTTTATATTTTTGGTGCTTAAAAATTCATATTTAATTCATGTTTTGTTAAAAAAATCTAATTTTTTTTTGTGAGTGATTGTTAAAACATTCTACACTTTTCTTGAAAATTTCATTAAAAAATATGAAGTCTACACATGAATTGATTTAAAATCAGGGACTAAAAGTGTTAATTGAAAATTTTTGAGGGACTAAAAGTAGAAGAAAAATTTTAGAGGGACTAAAAACAAAATTTGGAATATTTATAGGGATCAGAAACATATTTATCCCAAAGAAAAAAGTCCACAAACATTAAAAAAGAGGCAAAATTATTATGCATAAACATTTCTTCATGCACGGTGGTGCATAAATACTCTAGATTCTTTAGCGCACCCCTTAGATCGCTTAGTGCAACCCTCAAATTTCTCGCACACCCTTTATATTGTTTGGCGCACCCTCTAAATTTCTCACGCATCCCCTGGATGTCTTGCGCACCCCCATTTTTTTTCCTCCCCAAAATATCTAGCCAAAACCATTTTGCTGTTGGAATGATTTCAGAGGGTTGTTCTCCAAAATTATTAGGTGCATAAAATGATTTTGGAGTACAACCCTATAATTATGCACTTAACAGATTTTTTTCCTCCCCCCAGATTTCTAGCCAAAACCATTTTATTCATTTAATGGTTTTGGAGTGCGTGTCCCCCAAATTTCTTAGCGAACCCCCAAATTTCTCGCGCACCCCCTAAATTTCTAGGCAAAACCATTTTGCTGTTAGAATGGTTTCAGAGGGTTGTACTCCAAAACCGTTAGGTGCATAAAACGGTTTGAAAACTACTTTTCCAGCCCCATGTTTCTTTTATACCCCCAAAAATCCATGAATTTTCTATTTTGCCCTTCGTTAAAAATATCGAGTTTTAAAAACCGAAATTTTTTGTCTTGAAAAATAATTTTGGGTTATGGTTACAGAAATTTTCCTAAATTTGAACTAGAAAAATTTTGGTTTTTACTTCCCGAAATTTTTTTCAAGGGCAAAATGGGATTTTTGGGGAGTCATGGGCGCTGAAAAAGTAGCTTTCAAATGGTTTTAGAGTACGACCCTATAATAATGCACTTACCAAAAAATTTCTCCCCCTCAGATTTCTAGCCAAAACCATTTTATGCACTTAATGATTTTGGTGATTGGACTTGATTTCATGCTCTCGTTTTTTATTTTCCTCTTACCTTTATTAATTATTATTTTTGTGTATTGTTTATACTCCAAAATAGTTGTCATAAATCTTATTTCTGTTGTTAACTAGTGCCTGGGAGCACTTAGCACTAGTTAAGGAGACAACAAAGAAAATTTCTACATTGAAAAGTGTTTTTTCTACACTTTTGAGAGGTTGACTACACAAGTTTTAAAATATATTTACGTTATTTAAATTTCTTAACGAATGCTCCAGAGAAACTATCTAACATTCTCCTTTATATATATTTGCTATTTAAAAAAATATTTCTATTGAAGATGTTAAAGACAACTATTGTTACTTAGCTTGATCTATATAGATGAAAGAAAAATGTATCTTGACACACAATTGATTCATACTTTTATTGAGAAAAGACATGCTATGATTCATTCAATTCAAATAATTTAACATAACTCTTATAACAACTCAGTAGGGATAATTGACATACTACAATATCAAAATTAAAATTAAAAAAACTTGGTATTAAAATTGGTTATATCGATCAAAATTAAAATAAAATAAAAAATTTTTGAATTTAATGATTCAATAGCATGTCTTTTCTTATAAAAACTTTGAATTCATTGTGATATTGATCCAATATTAAAATAAACTTAATTTTATACATTAACTTAGGTTGTTAGTATTGTCCATATATACCAAACTGAATTACCATTTCACATATTTCTGAATTTTAAAGGTGGAAAATAGTGGAGCCAAGAGGAATCTCCAACTATGACCATAGTTTACTAGTTATTCGTAATAATTTGAGCTATGACCATAATTGGAGATTTCTCTTTTGAATCAAACGAATAATTTAGCAAAATATTTAATCTAATCAAATATGTATTTTCCAATCAAAAACAGTGTTGTAACAAGAATGTTTTTCAAGATAAACCCCAAGAGGTTTATGAGAATTTGATGATAACAAAATATTATATGCACAATTGGAAAGCTAAAAATTTACTTTATAAGACTGCAGAAAAATGAAAAGAACAGAGTCTGACTAAGAGTCAGAAGCTCTTAAAGACATCAGAAGATTTGAAGACTCTCATAAGCTTATAAGGCTATATCAGAAGCAACTACAGTTTATACTCGGAAAGAGTCTTAAGGAATCATCAGATTTATCGCTGTAAAGTAAAAAACACTCCTCAAAGTTCAAATTGAAAGATGACTAAGGATCAAGTCAATACATCTGAGAGAGGAGCGTCTAATCAGATGAGAAACTTTACCCCTTCTGAACAAACAATGAAGTCTTCAAGAAGTTAGTAGTGGTAGTTCTTTACCTCTTTTGAAATAAGGTTAAAACTCCACTACCAATGCAGCAAAGTTTGCGTTGACATCTCTAATCTTCACAACGGTCATACTCAATGTCTACAATTCTATTGCCTGTAAATACAAGACTTAATTGACTGGGATGAAAAAACCGAGATATAGATACAACGAGATACGCGACTGAATATTCAAAGCTATCAAAGAAAACATACGCACAAGACTCAAACTCTAAAAGCTTCAGTTTAAGAAGTTCTGATACTTAGTATTTGTTTCAATCTGAAAGAGTTATAGTCTTATGTGCAAACTGTTTAATCTATTTTATCCTGAATAAGATTTGAAGTCTCTTGCTTGTGTGCTTGAGCAAATTGTTGAAGTCTCTTGCTTGTGTGCTTGAGCATTTTGTAGAAGTCTCTTGCATGTGTGCTTGAACATCTGTATAATCTTGTGTGATTATAGTGCACTCTCTTGGTAGTACAAGAGGACTGGACTACTCTCATTTGTGAGAGGAACCAGTATAAAATTGTTTGTGTCTCTCCTTTTCTCTCTCCTTAACTATGTTAGAATTGTGTTTGTCTCTGTTAATCCGCTGCAAACTAGAAAAAGTTTTAAATCGCCAAAACATAATTCAACCCCCTTTTTGTGTTTTTCACACCTTCAAACAGTGCTAATTGATATACATACTTTTCACCAGAATAATTAAATGCATTTATTAAGTTATCATAGATTTGAATTCAAGTATACTAATTAATAAATTAATGAATTAATTAATTAAAAGGGTTAAAAGTACAAGAATAATATGTACATACATGTGATTGAACATATGCGTGCATGCATGCGTGCGAATGTGTATCTAATAACACGAGACATACAAATTAATTATATAGTACGCACTTGTTCCAAAAATATGATGAGTGGTCCTTGTAAGTAGTTACCATAATTCTGAGTGATACTACAGATGACATACTCATATATATGATCCATGAGAGGAAATGATTAAGCTGGAATGGGTATGCATGCACGTCACAACTTTCCTATAATTTCAATGTAACATGATTGGTGGTTCCCCTATAATCTATAAATTTTAATTTCTTCAATTTAAAATGCACAAATGAAATGAGAAATAAGAAGAAAAAAATATTGGTGTATTATCTTGATTTTTACTATTTGTGCTCATGAATTCTTTTGTTGATGGTAGATTCAAGGTTCTTACAGCAATAACTTCCGGCATGTCGACCTATTCTAACACCTAGATGGGTATAACTTTAAACCAAACATATTGTTTAAATTTTTCAACAAAATAAATTTTGTGCAACAATTTATGTATATACTTTTGGGTGTAATTGTTTATTTTTATCTAACTTAATTGTACTGTTTTTTCTCTCCAGGTCATGACAATATTAACATTTATTGGACTCATTTTTATCCCTATTGGAATTGCTACATTGATTGCTTCAAACAATGTAACATAATAAAATTTTTACGTACACAAGATATCAAATAAAATTTGTGAAATGAATAAACTGATATATATTTAACAACAAATTTTGTGCAGGTGGTTGAAGTTAGTCTGCGCTATTATTATAAATGCCTTCCACGTGATTATTGTGATGATCCATTGACATATATATCAAAGATGACAAGACCCACA
Organism: Trifolium subterraneum; assembly: GCA_951799995.1. Taxonomy (NCBI): domain Eukaryota; kingdom Viridiplantae; phylum Streptophyta; class Magnoliopsida; order Fabales; family Fabaceae; genus Trifolium; species Trifolium subterraneum. The sequence goes on along the minus strand of OX637461.1, from coordinate 37,140,115 downwards.
AAACATGCGGGAAGCCATTGGATATAAGTATAAATACTTTTTTTTATATGATAATGATAATAATGATTTAAGTTGCAACTTTTGTGAAATAATTGTTGGAAAACTTTATTGCAAATTAAGAAAAAAATGAAATCCACCATCAATGTGTATTACGAGCAACATAATTTTCACTAGAACCACCGCCAGTAAGACTAATTAACTGAATTTATTAAGCTATCATAGATTCGAATTCAAGTATACTAATTAGTTAATGAATTAAAAGGATTAAAAGTACAAGAATAATATGTACATACATGTGAGTGAACATATGTGTGCATGCATGCGTGCGAATTTGTATCTAATAACACGAGACATACAAATTAATTTCATAGTACACACTTGTTCCAAAAATATGATGAGTGGTCCTTGTAAGTAGTTCCCATAATTTTGAGTGATACTACAGATGACATACTCCTATATATGATCCATGAGAGGGAATAATTAAGTTGGAATGTGTATGCATGCACATCACAAGTTTACTATAATTTCAATGCAAAAAGACTGGTGGTCCCCCTATAATCTATAAATTTTAATTTCTTCAATTTAAAATGCACAAATGAAATGAGAAATATGGAAGAAAAAAAATATATTGGTGTATTCTCTCGATTTTTACTATTTGTGCTCATGAATTCTTTTGTTGAAGGTAGATTCGAGGTTCTTACAACAAGAACTTCCAGCATGTCGCCCTGGTCTAACACCTAGATAGGTATAACTTTAAACCAAACATTTTGTTTAAATTTTTCAACAAAATAAATTCTGTTAACAATCTATGTATATACTTTTGGGTGTAATTGTTTTTTTTATCTAACTTAATTGTACTGTTTTTTCTCTCCGGGTCATGACAATATTAACATTTATCGGACTCATTTTTATCCCTATTGGGATTGCTACATTGATTGCTTCAAACAATGTAACATAATAAAATTTTTACTTATACAATATATCAAATAAAATTTATGAAATGAATAAACTGATATATTTTTAACAAATTTTATGCAGGTGGTTGAAGTTAGACTGCGCTATGATTATAAATGCCTTCCACGTGATTATCATGATGATCCATTGGCATATATCAAAGATGACAAGACCCGCAAAACATGCGGGAAGCCATTGTATGTAAGTATAAATACTTTTTTTTATATGATAATGATAATAATGATTTAATTTGCAACTTTTGTGAAATAATTGTTGGAAAACTTTATTGCAAATTAAGAAAAAAATGAAAGCCACCATCAATGTGTATTACGAGCTACATAATTTTCACCAGAACCACCGCCGGTAAGAATAATTAATTGAATTTATTAAGTTATCATGGATTCGAATTCAACTATACTAATTAGTTAATTAATGAATTAAAAGGGTTAATAGTACAAGAATAATATGTACATACATATGTGAGTGAACATATGCGTGCATGCATGCGTGCGAATGTGTATCTAATAACACGAGACATACAAATTAATTTCATAGTACACACTTGTTCCAAAATTATGATGAGTGGTCTTTTTTAGTAGTTCCCATAATTTTGAGTGATACTACAGATGATATACTCCTATATATGATCCATGAGATGAGAGTGAATAATTAAGCTGGAATGGGTATGCATGCACATCACGGCTTTTTCACTAAATTGCCACACTTTCAAATGAAAAATACCAAACTGTCACACTTTAAAAAAAAAATTCCAAACGGTCACACTTTTGACTTTTCTTTATTACTTTCGCCACCCTCCGTGGCGGTATTGTACACCCTGCATTTTTTTTTTCCTTTATTTTTTCTCAGTCATATATTATGGCGGTATGCTACTGCAGAATTTATTTTTCTCTAGCCACATGTTGTGGCGGTATCCTATATATTGTTTTTAAAAAACAAAATTATTGTCTTGGCACTATATGTTCAATAATATATTATTGGCTTGGCACTATATGTTGAGTGTTTATTTTTACCACCAACTGATACTGTCTTCCAATATTGTCTCTCCCATAGCACCACCATCATAAAAAAATCAATTTTATTCTAAGTATATGATACGGTGTGTTGGGTTTTTGTATGTTGGCTACAATTTTGCAAAAACTAACTCTAGCCAAAATGTTGGACAAGATGCTGTAGCATATATGGAGTACAGCATTACTGCTACTGTGTTGCGCAGAATTTTTACACAAAATCTCAGAAAGATTTGTTTGAGAATAAAAGATTGTGCACGTTTTAATATATCAAGCTGCGCCTTGTTCCTTAAGTTTCTGAAGGCGGTTTATATTATTTATCTCAATAAAATAATTAAATCTTTGAAGAAAATATATTTGAAGAAAATCTTTTAAAGTCAATCTTTAAAGAATATTTGAAGTAAATCTTTTATGCTGATCATCTCAATGGTTCAGATTAATTTTGAAGCCTTTTCTTGTGCAACAAGGACCTGCGATCTCAAGGCTATATATATGAAGACCTAAACCTTGTTTCAGTGGATCTAAAGCCGTGTTTACTTAAAGTGTGTGTGTTTTAGGGTTTTAGAGTTTTGCTTGTTTATTGTGAGCCTTCTTGTGTCAAGTTGATACAAGTTTAGGACTGGTTATTTGAGTTGTATTTGTGTTCTCTCCTAAGCTTTTAAGTACGGAGATTAGAATTGTGTGAACTTACTCCTAAGCTTTGAAGCACGGAGGTAGGTTTGTTATTGGTTACTTTAGTGTTTGTTACAGTGAGTAACGTTCTGAATATTGTTCTGATAGGAGTGAGACGGAGTCTCATATCTAGGAGTTCCTAGGTAGAGTATAGCACGAGTAGTAGCTAGGCGATAAGTTGTAAACGGGGCGTTTGCTGAGAACTTAGAACTAGTACTATTATAGTGGATTCCTCCTGGATTGATATCCCCCAGAGTAGGTCGTGATTACACCGAACTGGGTTAACAAACCTACTGTGTTTTTATTGTTCTGCTATTTACTGCTGCATTATTTTCTGTGTGATTTATTGCTACGACCATTGCTGTAGCATCTTCCGTAGCATCTGTCTACAGGGTGTCAGATTTTCAATTGGCATCAGAGCAGGCATCCTAACCTGCGTGGGTGAGCTCCAGGGTAGATATCTGACGTCATGGACAGAGAAGGAGGATACGTAACCAGGCCACCTCTTCTAGATGACTCCAACTATGACATTTGGAAAGCTCAAATGATAGCATTCTTGAAGTCTATGGACAGCAGGACTTGGAAAGTTGTTCTTAAAGGTTGGGAACATCCCAAAGTGAAGGATGCTAATGGAGCTGATACAGATATACTTAAACCAGAGGAGGAGTGGACTACTGCAGAAGACTCATTAGCTCTTGGCAACTCTAAAGCCTTAAATGCCTTGTTTAATGGTGTGGACAAAAATATGTTTAGGCTAATCAAAAAGTGTGAGGTTGCCAAAGATGCTTGGGAGATACTAAAGACCACTCAAGAAGGTACTGCCAAGGTAAAAATCTCAAGACTTCAAAATCTAACCAGGAAATTTGAAAATCTTAGGATGAAAGAGGATGAAAGTGTTCACAACTTCTACATGAATGTTATGGATTTTGCTAATTCTTTTGATGATCTAGGAGAAAAATTAAGTGATGAAAAAATTGTGAGAAAAATTCTTAGGTCTCTTACTAAGAAATTTGACATGAAAGTGATTGCAATGGAAGAAGCCCAAGACATATCAACCATGAAAGTTGATGAATTAATAGGATCCCTACAAACCTATGAATCATCTGTTAATGAAAGAATAGAAAAGAAAAACAAAAGCATTGCTTTTGTATCAAATGCTGAGGATGAAGATCTTGAGAGTGATATAGAGTCAACTGACAGTGTTTCTGAAGCTATTGTCTTGCTTGGACGACAATTTAATAAGGTTCTAAGAAGGATGGACAGCAGACCCAGGCAAAATGCTAGGCATCTTGCTACTGACATGAGTCGCAGCATTGGTAACTCAAGAAAAACAAAGATTGATGAAAAACCTGCTCAAAGTAAGGGGATTCAATGTCATGAGTGTGAAGGGTATGGTCACATCAGAACAGAATGTGGTACTTATCTAAAGAAACAAAAGAAAAGTCTGAATGTCACCTGGTCTGATGAGGATGGATCAGAAGAAGAAGGAGAATCTGAGGTTGCGAAACATGTTACAGTCCTAACTGGAATTGTAACATCTGATACAGAATCATGTGATGAAGAAGTCTCTTATGATGAACTAGCAGAAACATACAGAGACCTATGTTTAGTTTCTGAAGAAAAATGCAGAGAACTTGAAAAGCAAAAGAAACTCAACTCACAACTTCAGGGTGAAAAATTTAGCCTTCTGTCAAAGATTGATGATCTCCAGAAAAAGGTAAACAGCTTAACCTCTGATCTTGATGCAGCTAATGAGGAGATAGATAAATTGGAAGTTGATATTGGAAGGCTGAGAAAATATTCTGAAATGTTGAACAAAACTGGTGCTGACAAATTAGATGAAATTCTAGAAAAGAATGAGAGAAGACCTAAGTTTATTGGTATTAGTTATGAGAATGTCAATAAACACAGGACTTATAATCCTGATCTTATGTATACTCATCCCAAAGAAGTCCCAGGTGCTAACATGTCACGAAAGGTGCCCCAGCATCCTACGCAGCATCATGACAATTCTTACTATAAGCGTCCTATGAAGCATCATGGCAATTCTCACTATAAGAAACACCGTCCTTGGAGATGTCATTACTGTGGTAGAAAGGGACACATAAGGCCATTTTGCTATAAGCTGTATGGGTACCCGCAGGAGAAGCAACAAACTGAGCCAATACCAATGATTCAACAAGAATGGAAAGTCAAAAGTGAGAACATCACTATAAAAACCAAAGTTGATGAAGAACAAACTGAAAATCAGGTTACAGGTTTGATTGCTCACACTTCTTTTAGAGCCTCTTCAAAAGAAGACTGATATTTTGACAGTGGGTGCTCGAGGCATATGACTGGAGATGATAGATTTCTTGTTGATATCAAATCTTACTCAACTAGCTATGTGACTTTTGGAGATGGAGCCAAAGGGGAGATCATTGGCGTAGGAAAGCTGATCAACAAAAGCTTACCTAAACTTGAAAATGTCTTATTTGTTAAGGGATTAACTGCAAATTTAATAAGTATCAGTCAATTATGTGATCAAGGTTTGAAGGTAAACTTTACTAAAACTGAATGTTTAGTTACAGATGATAAGGGTGAGCTTCTAATGAAGGGTGTAAGATCTAAAGACAACTGCTATCTATGGGTTCCTCAAGAAGATACGAGCCTATCAACATGTCTAATAGCCAAGGAGGATGAGGTAAAACTTTGGCACCAAAGGTTAGGTCATCTGAACCTGAAAAACATGAAGAAAGCAATATCTGAAGAAGCCATTCGAGGTTTGCCAAAACTCAAAATTGAAGAAGGTCATATCTGTGGTGAGTGTCAAATTGGAAAACAAACCAAAATGTCACACCAGAAGCTACAACATCTTACCACAACAAGAGTCCTTGAACTTCTTCACATGGATTTAATGGGACCTATGCAAGTTCTCAGCTTGGGAGGAAAAAGGTATGCCTATGTAGTTGTTGATGATTTTTCCAGATACACTTGGATAAATTTTATCAAAGAAAAATCAGATACATTTGATATTTTTAAAGACTTATGTGTTCAACTTCAAAGAGAGAAGAATGAAGTGATCTTAAGGATAAGAAGCGACCATGGAAAAGAATTTCAAAATTCTAGGTTCTCTGAATTTTGTGCATCAGAAGGAATCAAGCATGAGTTCTCATCTCCTATTACACCTCAACAAAATGGAGTGGTTGAAAGGAAGAATAGAACGTTACAAGAATCCGCTAGGGCAATGTTACATGCTAAGAAACTCTCATATTCCTTTTGGGCAGAAGCTATGAATACAGCCTGTTATATTCATAATAGAGTGACTCTAAGATCAGGTATCACTTCCACCTTGTATGAACTATGGAAAAACAGAAAACCTACTGTTAAGTATTTTCATGTTTTTGGGAGCAAATGTCATATATTAGCAGATAGAGAACAGAGAAGGAAGTTGGATCCTAAAAGTGATGAAGGAATTTTTCTGGGATACTCTTCAAACAGTAGAGCTTACAGGGTATACAACTCCAGGACTAAGGTCATAATGGAATCAAGTAATGTGGTAGTAGATGATTCAGCAGAAGAAAGATCGACAGATGTGGCAGATGATGCTATAACATCTGACATACAGTTTGATGAACCTGATATAATAGAAGAAGTTGAAAACAGTATAGAAAGCTCTAAGCCTGATCCTACCAGTATTGATCCTACCAATGATCCACCAAAGAAAGGTCCTTCCATCAGAGTTCAGAAAAACTATCCTCAGGAACTCATCATTGGTGCTCCAGCTCAAGGAATTACTACTAGAAGAATGAATGATGTTGTCCAATTTGAAAAATTGCAAAGCAAACTTGGTGTTTGCTTATTTGAAGAGATGTAGCAATTACTGTACGTAATACGTGCAACCACTTTTCCCTCCCTCCACTACATGGTGCACGTAATTCAAGGGAAAACTTCCCAACTCCCTCATCCATCATCACTCTCTCACGGTCATTATTCTCTCTCCCATGTTTCCAAATCTTTGTCTCCCACTACACACTCTAACAGTGTAGCTTCAGGTTTGGCTAAACTTATATATACTATAGGGACTAGATCAAAATTTGACTATGGAACTTATATTTTTGATGAAACTGTTATGCATGGAAAATCACATGCTGTGAAAATGCCAATTGTCTTTCCTACTCTGATCTGTGATATTATCTTGAATCAACACCCTGGTATCTGTATTGAGGCTGATGTGCCCAAAAGAATGGAATCTGACTTGTCATTGGATTATAGATTGTTTGAAGGGACACATGCTGCAGATATTGTTGCACCTGTTGCTGCACATAATGCTAGGCAGCCAACAAATATTCTGACAAGGGATCAAATAAGTGTTGAAACATCTGAAAAATTAGTAAGGATTTTGTGTCTGTTGGTGATCAGAAGGATGTTTCTGGTGGATCTTGTTGTCCACACTTTAGAGGATGAGAAAACAGCAGCTGCATGTGCTAGAATAGAAGGCACTTCAAGTGTTATTCCTCATGTTACTGAAGATGATGCAGATGATGTAGGTGGTGATACTGAGGTGGAGGAAGAGCATTCAGATGCAAGTCCTCTTGTTTGTTCTGCTTGATATTTTGGAAGTTATTATGTGGGCTATGCCCTGATTCTGATTGCACCTGCAACTCTATGTCTCTTTGCTCTGGTTCTCTATGGTTCTTGTGTTCTGGTACTACGTATTGCTCCTATACTCTTTGACAAATTTATGCCTAAAAGGGGGGAGTAATATATCTCTGATTTTCTGAAGGTGTTCTGTTTTTGTGCATGATGTGACTTCAAATGCTATAGCATCTGGTATAGCATGTTCTGTCTGATAATGATATACAGGTTTGAGGGGGAGTAATCTCATCCCCATGCATGAACTAAGGGGGAGTAGAATTTATTTTTCTACTGTTGATGAATGTTCAGATTCCATGCATACATGTATGACTCTATGACTCTATAGGAATTTATTTTTCCTAATATGTGTGGAATTTATTTTTCCACAGCATGAAATGAAGGAGTCTTATTTATGAATCCACTATTATGAGAGTTTATTTCTCTCTAGTTGTACTTCATGAGGCTAGATGTGTATGATCCGCTGTTGCATGCCTCTGATGTTATTGTCTGCTTTCTTTCCTAGTTGTGTGTTTATGTTGACTCGAAGGAAAGTATGATCTGCATCTCTCCACAAACTGGTCTAATGTTGTTTTAGCCAAAATTTGCCAAAGGGGGAGATTGTTGGGTTTTTGTATGTTGGCTACAATTTTGCAAAAACTAACTCTAGCCAAAATGCTGGACAAGATGCTGTAGCATATGGAGTACAGCATTACTGCTACTGTGTTGCGCAGAATTTTTATACAAAATCTCAGAAAGATTTGTTTGAGAATAAAAGATTGTGCACGTTTTAATATATCAAGCTGCGCCTTGTTCCTTAAGTTTCTGAAGGCGGTTTATATTATTTATCTCAATAAAATAATTAAATCTTTGAAGAAAATATATTTGAAGAAAATCTTTTAAAGTCAATCTTTAAAGAATATTTGAAGTAAATCTTTTATGCTGATCATCTCAATGGTTCAGATTAATTCTGAAGCCTTTTCTTGTGCAACAAGGAACTGCGATCTCAAGGCTATATATATGAAGACCTAAACCTTGTTTCAGTGGATCTAAAGCCGTGTTTACTTAAAGTGTGTGTTTTAGGGTTTTAGAGTTTTGCTTGTTTATTGTGAGCCTTCTTGTGTCAAGTTGATACAAGTTTAGGACTGGTTATTTGAGTTGTATTTGTGTTCTCTCCTAAGCTTTTAAGTACGGAGATTAGAATTGTGTGAACTTACTCCTAAGCTTTGAAGCACGGAGGTAGGTTTGTTATTGGTTAGTTTAGTGTTTGTTACAGTGAGTAACGTTCTGAATATTGTTCTGATAGGAGTGAGACGGGGTCTCATATCTAGGAGTTCCTAGGTAGAGTATAGCACGGGTAGTAGCTAGGCGATAAGTTGTAAACGGGGCGTTTGCTGAGAACTTAGAACTAGTACTATTATAGTGGATTCCTCCTGGATTGGTATCCCCCAGAGTAGGTCGTGATTACGCCGAACTGGGTTAACAAACCTACTGTGTTTTTATTGTTCTGTTATTTACTGCTGCATTATTTTCGGTGTGATTTATTGCTACGACCATTGCTGTAGCATCTGTCTACAGGGTGTCAGATTTTCACGGTGATAAGTCAATTATTAAAAATATAAAATACGATACATTTAAAATACGTATATTCAAATTAAAATTAGATTTTTTTTACATCGAGCAAAAGGGATGCCAAATAATGCAAATAACAAACTATTAAATATAAAATAATATTATACATCGTGACTTCTTGATTATACCTCTTGATAAAATAACAAACTATCATTCTTTATGGTTTTTTTTTGGGTACAAGTCATACTTATGAATATATTTATCCTTCACGTATCGCAGCGTGTCGCCGCGTATCGGATTTTTTTTATTTTAAAAAAATTGGATACTCATTTGATACGTATCGACAACGTATCGAAGAATCGGTACGTATCGAGTACAATTGACTTAACTTATATAATATTCCCGTGAGCTTAACTCAGTTAGTAGGGATATCGCATTATATGTGCAGGAGTTCGGGTTCGAACCCGGGACACTCCACTTATTCACCTTTAAGGTGGATTTTCTAGCCACTAAGCTACTTGACAAAAAAAAAAAACTTAACTTATATAATTAATATTGGAACAACAAATATAAATTACTACCATAATAATTAAGATATGAATAAATCTAGAAAAAAATATGAAATAAACATAGATGTGATGGTATTGGTATTGGATATTGCTTCTCACATGCTCAAAATCAAATGAATGCCATATGATGCAGCTAGGAAAAGACAAAATTTTGTTTTCTAAAAACAATTGGATACCGCCACAGTATATGGTTGGGAAAAAAAAAAAATTCAGCAGCAATAGCATACCGCCGCAACATATGGCTGAAAAAAAACGCAGGGTGTACAATACCGCTGCGGGGTGGCAGAGTAATAAAAAAAAGTCAAAAATGTGATAGTTTGAAAAAAAATTTCAAGTGTGGCAGTTTGGTATTTTTCATTTGAAAGTGTGGCATTTTAGTGAAAAAGTCGCACATCACAAGTTTACTATAATTTCAATGCAACAAGACTGGTGGTTCCCCTATATTCTATAAATTTTAATTTCTTCAATTTAAAATGCACAGTTGAAATGAGAAATATCAAAGGAAAAAAAAATACATATTGGTGTATTCTCTCGATTTTTTCTATTTGTGCTCATGAATTCTTTTGTTGATGGTAGAAGATATGAATGGAGATGGAGTCCAATTGATCGCCTTTGCAGATGATGAGAAGCCCTCAATGTTGTTGCGCTTCTGTGGTGTTCATTCTTACAACACTAGGCTGTTTGTTTTTACTGCTTTGCGTCTGTTGTTTTGTTTATCATAAATGTTATTCAAATATCACATTTGCAACATCTCTACAACATCAAAGGGAGTCGCGTGTATATAACCAGGGAGTTCTTCAACGCATTTGGGATGTGATACTAGCCCATATATAATTGATCACCAATGGTGGAAACTCAAGTCACACTTGAGTAACATCAAGTCTTGAGTTTAATGATGAAAGTACACTATTAGAGTGATTGAAGTACTTTGACAAGAATAAATACATCCCAAGGGGTAAAAGTACTTGGACCATAAAAGAAAAAGTGGTAGGATGAGATTTTTCTCTTAATAGACATATAGCATTATGTTTGCTTAAATGCATAATTATGGGTGCATTCATGATATAGTCTACCTATATGAGAATGAAGTGAGACCGCTTCATAGAGTTCAAGGGCTTGACTCTTAAATTCTCATGAAAAGGATATGAGACACAAGGCCTTAACAAATGTGTCATTTTGATAATTCGATCAATGGTACCGAGATTTCATGTGTGAGTTATGAACACTTGTTTTGATGAATAATTGGTTCAAAGCTTGTTTACCAATCTATTCGGGGATGAGTGGAAACTTAACTTACTAAGTAATGATTCAAATCGTGAGATACCTTTATCTGAAACCATGAGATTTCCAGAATAATGGATTTAGATATATTTTGAAAATGGTGGGGGATTGTTGGAGAATTTCCAAAATATATTTGAAAGGTTGCAATGGTTAATTTGAAATTCAAATTTACGTTTTTGAAAACCTTTCAAATGTTGTGTCCCTTCATCATTTGACATAAGTTTCTCTATAAATAGAGACACTTAGGAGGCAGAAAACACACAACAGAAAATCATGAGTTTCATGAGTTAGAATTCTACCAAAAATATTCTTAAATCATTTATTCATTTATCTAGTGCACGAGAGTATTTGAGGGAACTTTATTCTGTAAAATATCATTGATCGATATGCTTGATGTGAGTGTGCAATTCATGTCAAGGTTTCCAAAGTATCCTGAAGGGGATTCGCCGGTTTAACCCATTTGCATCCGATTTACATAAATTGGTGGGGGCGAATCGAACCTAAAGTTTAGTGTGATACACACGCTTTGGAATTTATGTGCAATGTTCATCATGTTCTTCTTCTTGTTCAAGTATTTGCAGCAAACCCCCAACAAATGTTCTAACATAGTGATTATTAGAGGTGTTTTATGATGAAGAGTAGTAAAGAGGAATGTTGGGCTTGGTTTATTGTGCTTAGAATAAGTGAAGGGTAGTTTAGTGATGATTGTGTATTTACATGTGATATGTTTATATACAAGTGATGTGAAATTAATTGATAGCCGAGATGATGAGGTCATGTATATTAATTATATGAAATGATGAGAATTCATTATGATGATGTCAGCACATGTTGTGTATATGAATTCATGCATTCATGAGTCGAGTATTATAGTTGAGGATGGACTTGTTCCACAAATTATAGCCGAGATTATAGCTGAGTGGATTTTATATCCAAAAATGATGAGATTGGTACCACATGCATTTAGAGGTGTCTAGAGGACATGATATGAAGATGACATTAGATGCATTAGGAATTTGTGCATTAATTGTACTATGTGTTATGTGCCAAATGTTTGTGCATTAATCAATGAGTAATTGATCAAATGTGAACTTGACTTGAGATGTGTTTCTATCTTATCTTTTGTGATAATATGTGATGATATGATGTGACTTGAGTAGTGTAGAATTGTTGGATATACTTGATATTAATAATTGATTTACTTATTTTATTTTATGAGATAAATGCTAGTACTTTCTCGCATTTATTATTTTGTTGGTTATGTATATCTAATCTCTGTTTTGTGTGTTTGCGGACCGTTGGGTGGTCCAGATCATCAGGTTTCGTATTATGTTTGAGTTTATCGGTGAAGCTCCGCTTTGATTAGGACACGGGAAGGGTTCATGTATATCGAGTCTTTTATTTATTTGTGCTGTATTAAAAAGAGTATTTTCTTGTACGGCTAGGGAACACTATTTTTATTATCTTAATGCACTAAAGTAATAAAGTCTTATTTTTGGAGAATGTAATACTCAAACTAGTGTTCTATATCTTGTTTTGGTTCAAAGCAATAAAGTCTTATTATCCGCTGCGAGTTTTTGAAAAGAATTTCTCTAAAATTAGAATTTTATGTAAATTCGGGTTTGTGTGTTACAGATCGAAGATTGTCCCAAATCTTGCCAATATTATATGCTTTGCTCAAGCAAGATCGAGGTTGGCCTCAACCTCCATAAAGTCATGGAGACGCTGGTTTTCAACATCATTGAAATCCTTGATTGTGTTATGGAGAGCATTGAGAGTACTCTTCTCAGTGATTACTTCTTGCCTAATTCTTCTCTATGCTTGAGATGATTATTCAGTTTGAAAGTGAGAAAAACACAAGAAGGGAGGGGGTGAATTGTGTCTAAAACAGTCGCAAAATTTTGTCACTAAATTGTGTTATGGAGAGCATTGAGAGTACTCTTCTCAGTTATTACTTATTCAAAAAAAAATTATAAAATAATTTAGAAAAAAAATAGTTTTAAAAGAATAATTTTGTCATTTAAATATGATTTATATATATATACATAGGGAACTATCAAATGAGAAGATTTCTTATTATAAGAGATGAGAGGGTTAAATCACAACTCTTAAATGAAACAAATGCTATTTAATTTTTTATATGTGCACATAGACAATTAGTCTTTGTCTCTTTGTCTTCTCTCTTCCAAGACTCTTCTATGTGGCTGTTGTGGTTGCCAAATAAACATCACTCTTCTCTCTCTTGTTGCAAATGCAGCCTAACTTCGAGACTTCTCTTTCTGCGTCATCATCCGTTAAACTGATTTCTCAAAGTCAAATTTTGTTTAGTGGTTTTTTCTTGTTCTGCCACATTTTTATAAATTAATTGAATTTGAGTTTTAATCCTAAAGTTTAAGTTTATCATCGCATAAAGGTTTCTTTTTTGTGTTTATTTGCATAAATTTTTTGACCCATTAATAAACAAGCACGTAGGAATCTCCTAGATTACCATTGATGCACTCTTGAAGCTTAACCATAAAAAACGAAATCAACCATGGGGGTTACTGTGTAGGAATGAAGACAACTAATTCGGTGTGAGATTCGTTACAAAGTGAAATCAAATTGAATTTTCGACATATGACTAATTACCTGGTAGTAACATTGAATCTATGATGATGCTGTACAAAACTGGAATGAGAAAGTTCATGCGACGTTTTACAGATGAGAAGGCAGATCTGAAGAGAAGACGAGAGGGGGATTGAAGAGATAGAGTGTGGGCACACTGTTTAGTGATTAATTTAATCTCACCCATTCATATTAATCCAACGGTTGTCAATTGATCATCTCATCTCTCATACTAACTATTCTTCTCACTTGATAATTCCCCTATATATATATATATATATATATATATATATATATATATATATATATATATATATATATATATATATATACACTATTATCTGCACCAAACAGACCCATAAGAGATCAGTTCAACTTGATAGGGGAGTGGGAAATTCAGAGAATTTCTACACTTAATTGTTGTTGTTAGTATGTGTTTATAACAATGGTATACTTTCATATAAACATATCCAGATTTTGAAATCTATCCGACTCTACATATAACAATGTCTTTATTAATCGAGTTAAACTCGTAGAAAAATATTATAATAAATATTTAACATATATCAATATTAAAAATATAAGAATATATTCTTCTATTAGGGTCCGGAAAGATTCGGACAAGTACTGCTGTTATCATCCTAATACAATAAGTAATAAAAGAAATTCATCCTAATACGATCATATCTTGTCAATATTATATATCATTGATAATGGACGTCATTAATTACATCATTTCCCTATTAATAATTATCACAACAGAATATATTTCATATATGTTATGAACTATTTCTAAACATGAATAAGAATAGGGAGAATAGAGAAGAATGAGAGATGAAGGAGAGAGAGAGAATAGAGACTCTTGTATTTCTTATTCACAAGTATGATCTTTACATTGTAACATAGGCTGTATTTATAGGACGATATTGGGCCAACGATATGGGCCAAAGTCTAATGGACATCCACTATATAATTATTCATAACACTCCCCCTTGGACGTCCATGAAGGATATGCCTCATTAAAACCTTACTAGAGAAAAACCCAACGGGAAAAAATTTCTAGTGAAGGAAAAAGAGTACAACATCCTTTTGTGTGATAATCTGCCTCGTTAAAAACCTTACCAGGAAAACCCAATGGGATAAAACCATGGTTAAGGGAAAAAGAGTGCAGAATACATTTATTTCTCCCCCTCATAAATACAATTATATATGAGACGAAAAATGTCAAATAATCTTGTATACTTGTTATTCAAATGGTTTACTTGTTGGTAACTTTGAAGAAAAATCAGATTTATCTTCATATTCTTCTTCAAATTAGAAGTGCTTGAGATATTATCTTCATATTGAGTTGTTGCAAGAGCCTCCTTATATAATGAGAAAACCACAAGTTTCATGCATGTGTAAACTCACAATCCTTAATAAAAGAGCATTATCCACTTCCTTGATTATGTTGTTTCTATAAGATACAAAACATATGCTTGACTTTGTTCTGACATCTGCATTTACTAATGTGGACAAAAACAAAATACCACGATACATGTATTTAACAAAATACATTAATTTCCTCGTTTGAACTAATATATGGTGCTTCAGGACCGATTCAAGTTTTTTCTTGAGGACATGATCAAATGACATCGCAATCATTCTAGTACACAATCAACTAGTTATATAATACATTTGCAAATCCAAACAAACTTTGCACATGCCACATATTTAATTTAAAATATTTCTATAATCAATAGATTTTAGAATCTCTTCAAGAGTTCTAATAATATTTATGTCATCATCATAAAATTGATTATAACAAATTCATTTCAAAATCCTTAAAATGGACGTATGAAGTCAATTCTTCAATATCTCACGAAAATTAACTTCTTCGGAGAGTTTCATATACTTGTCACTATTACGTGAGTCATACAAATATATTGCAACACATCTATCATAAAAATTGAGCCTTTCATGTGCTACTAAACTTAACCAAGCAAGAAAAAGTTCTTGTTTTCACTTCAGGTGAATATGTCTCTTAAAAATAAAATGTAGACATTTAACATTCACTTCCGGTGAATATATCAAACTCTGTATTTTATCAATGTAATTCTCTTTCGCGCGATAAATCATATAAACTTCACATCTTCAAGTGTGCGGACAACAAGTCCAAATAATTCAGCTTTACAAAGCGAGTTTGATTTCACTAGAATTGTCTCTTTCCATCTGCAATTTTTTTTTTATAATCTTTAAGAGACTTGAATTTGAATTTATGATCCTCATTATCATCAATCACATATAGCGCTATATTATATGCAAAAATATTGTCAACGTTGACTTCATCTCGGTTCCATCGTATTTTATCCATGACATAATTTATTGAGATCTCTTTATTTTCATATCTTTCAGGTACCTGATAAGTTCTTCTAGAACTTGAAAAATCAATTATTCATATCCTCACTTGGTCATCATCCTATTTAGCTCCTTTTCTTATTTGAGGATTTTCATCTTTGGAACCGATTGACCTACCACGCTTCAGGGTGGTTAGATTTCATTTGCTTGTCCAATAGGGACATCCATTTTGACTGGAGCATTAGCAGCTGTTTATTAATTTCATAGATTATGCAAATGAATTATCTTTAGAACTTCAGGTTCATACTAATTTGTAAGAGGATCAAGACAAGATAAAAATAATAATTTATTTCAAGTGATTCATGTGATCTTCTGGTTCACATTTTTAGCTGCTTATTCTCTCCCCCTAATATTGGGAAAATTAATTCATCACTTGATAATCAGCCTACAGGGCTATAAATAATTTCTCCAATTTTGGCTCAAGATAAAATATAATAAAATGGAGATTCATATCAAATATATTTTCCCAATATTCTTTAAGACTTCATCTTAGTGCATTATATTGGAGCAATTGGAACGTATACAACACATCCAAAAATGCTTATATGGGAAATTAGATTTTTAAACCAAAATTCAAATAAATTAGGGGAAGACTTACATATAATAATTTGTTGGCTTGATGAGAATCAATATGTCAACATATATGTTTGAATGTTCCCAAATTATAAATTATAAGTATCAGTCATGTGATTACTTTAGACGTCTAAAGAATGGATCTTCAAGTCCATTTTTTTTTTGTATGATCATATTCTATTCGATATCAATTTCAACTGACATACGATACTTATCAAATATTTTCTAAGAATTTAGAAAATGAGATATTAGCAAAGCTATTTGAGAAAACAATCTCACAAACTTCATGTTGTGAGTTAACAACAAACATGCATGTGACCAACTTAGTTGATGCATCAATTCAAGTCACAAAATGTCTAAGTGGTACATACTCAAATTATCAATTTCTTTTGGGAACTAGTAACACATAAAATTATTAGAATGAAGGAGCTTCTGGCCCTTCAATACATATCTATAGATTTTTTTTCGCATCATAGAAAGTCCGGGATGACCCAACCGGTCTTGCCAACAATATAATCTGTAAACTTTTGGTTTACAATAATTTGTGCTTCAATTGCACTATTATATATAAAAGTGTAGTATAAACTTCTGGTTTATAACTTTTTCTTTACACTTAATTTATCCAAAACATGTTTCATAATATATATATATATAGAAATATTTGGCATCTCTTCATTTCTTGTTTCAATATATCATATTCATTTTGACAAATATATTTCAAAATTTAATATATTTCTTTAAAACTTAGAAGAGCACAATTTATAAGATAATATGCATCAACTCTTCTTGAACCTTGGACAATAAATTGAGACATTCTAGATACAAAGTTAAACACCACAAGCATCAGCTAAAGTGAAGCAATCATTTGGCATATAATTCGTTTTTTTTCTTTCTTTCTTTACATTATCCTCAAAATAAAACCACATATGTTCCTTATCATATATTAATCATGGTCATGAAGACAATTAAATGGTGGTATAACCCATATTCTTTATTTTAAAAGACTATGCACTAAACTTCAACGTAATATATTTCAGATCAATTTAGCACATCTTGTGCTCATTTCACTACGTTTAATATAAGCATCAAATCCGTTTAGCATCACATTAGTGCACGTATGAAAATATTACTAACAAAGTTATCCAAAAAAAATGAGGTTCACACCAGTTCACTCAAAATACAAGATCCTATAAAACAATTCAAATTTTATGTATAACAATTCAAAGCATTTTTTTTTTAGTTGCATAAAAACCTTTATAAACATGAACCTTTTATTTTTCCCAACAAAACTAAACTATTAGAAAATTCATAACAATTTAACTAATATAAGAGTTTGGAAAGATAGAACCTCATATGGTGAAAACATCATCTATGGAGAGAAAAATTCTTGAGAATATTATTGATAATTGTTGTCCGTCAACTCAATAATTCACGAGCTATCATGATAACCACGAACCACTTATATACCACAACAACAACATAGAAAGAAATTTAGCGGTAGATAATCATTCCACTTAATCATTGCTCATTTTTAAACAAATTCGTTCATAAAATACATGATCACTATAACCAATTAAGTAGCATATCTTTACCCAAGTGACACTTGATTGCAAGAATTATCGTTAGAAAATAGTATTCATTCTCTTCTAGGAAATAAATTCGATTTGTTATGTGAGCCAATTTCACCATTTCAATCAATCACTGTTATTTTTTTCAATCACAAATATGACCAATCTTTCAAGGTATTCTTGAAACTGTTTTCTTAAATTTGCTACTTCAGGAGCATAATCAAGGGGCATGAATAAATTTTCTTCTATATATTTTTTTTTTTTTTCAAACTTGAATTAAGATCAAATAAATCATATGAACTTCATGGTCCAAAAGTCTAATTCTTCAAGAATTCAACCACCAAAGAAAATTACAAATTTCAATCCTTCAAGGATGTTTAATGATTATTAGTTCTTCAGGAACTATTTCACAAATATAAGTGATGCTCAAGAATATTACTTTGAGCAATTCTATAAGAATGCTTTATATTTAGTTACTAGTTCTTCGAGAACTACACTATTTATAGACAATAATTATGAAAAGTCATTCTTTGAGTAGTCATATATGGATATTATATTTAAGTTCTTCAAGAACTACACAAGTGATTTTCATAAACTATGACCAAGAAAATCATTTTCTTTGATGCTTTAACATTATATTATTAGTTCTTCAGGAACTATATTGCAAATGATGCTCATATTATATATAGTGTTCGAGAGCATTTTATTCTTTCCACAATCCTTTAGGGATGTGCGATATTAACTATTTAGTTCTCCAACAACTATGTCCAAATGTTCAAAACAATGATCTATATAATTCATTCTTTGAGAAGTCCTTTGTTTCAATATTAAGGTTTTCTTCTATAGTTCTTCAGGAACTATATCACAGTTGATTTTCATAAACAAAAACAAATATCAATATTTGAGCAATTCGTCGAGGATGCTTTAATGTTGAATTCTTCTATAATTTATCAAAATTAAGTATGAGCTTGAAATAGAGTATAAAGTTCTCTATTAATTAACTTTGCATCAAATGCATAAAAAAATTATCGTAGAATATATAATTTTGATTTATATTTTCATTTCAAAATAAATAGATGAATGACATATAGTGATGAAAGACAGTGATAACATATTAACACAGTAGTGAGTAGTATATCATCAATATTAACTAATAGTAATTATTAATAATGAACTTAATTTTTTAAACATGTCAACGGAAATAATAATAAAAGGAATTCAATTGTATTCAAAAGACTTAATTAGTCAAATTTAATAGAATTATATGGTCATAATCAATAAAATTAATTGGTTTGGTCAACAACATTAGTAGCGTAATAATTATATTAATATTAAATTAGAATAGACATTATAATAGGTTCATCAAAATAAAACACAATAATAATAAGTCAGAATAAAATCGATTAGTCATATCCTTCGGGAATGAGAAGAAAAGAATTGAATTTAAGTTCTTCAAGAACTATATACATAACATAAGAATAATTCTTTGTGCAATCCTTCAGGGATGCAGGTATATATAATTAAATTGAGAATTTAAGTTCTTCAGGAACTATATAATATGTATAAGAAAAATTATTTCTGGATCCTTCGGGGATGCATAAATATTTAAAATTGAGAAGTTCTTCAGGAACTATATAATGTGTATCCTTCGGGGATGCATAAATATTTAAAATTGAGAAGTTCTTCAGGAACTGTATAATGTATATAAGAATAATCATTTTTTGCAATCCTTCGGGGATGCATAGATATTTAAAATTGAGTTTTTAAGTTCTTCAAGAACTATATTATAAAATTAATCAATTATTTGTATGGTCATGTAAAGACACAAATATAATATACAATTTACACCATATCATCATATAAATAAAAATAAACATGCTTATGTTCTTTTGGGTGATTGAAGTGTCGATGTTTCACCATACATATGTCGGTCACGAAGCACAAACAACATCAAACACCCAAATATATAAAGACATGATGCCAATTTACTTATTTAATTTTAATTATTGTTATTATCATAAAAACAAAACCAATAAAATTTCAAAGTAAAACAATATCATATGAACAAACCAATTATCAAAAAGTAATATGTTAGGAGAGTATAAAATGTATCTATAAGGCACTGATTCCAATTGATGGAATTATAACAGTATAGCCTATAATCATCGATACAAAAATTAAAAATAGATTAAGAACAATTACATATCTCAGTTGGTGAGATCATTCGTGCTGATAACGTGTTATGAACTATTTCTAAACATGAATAAGAATAGGGAGAATAGAGAAGAATGAGAGATGAAGGAGAGAGAGAGAATAGAGACTCTTGTATTTCTTATTCACAAGTATGATCTTTACATTATAACATAGGCTGTATTTATAGGACGATATTGGGCCAACGATATGGGTCAAAGTCTAATGGACATCCACTATATAATTATTCATAACAATATACATTTTCATTGTCCTTTTCTTTTGTTTGAAATTGGAAAGGAATTTTCATTATCATATTCTTAATTAATTAGTTGGCTTTACTTACCATTTTTGTGATAATATTCTAATTCCTAAATTTCCTACCACCGCGTGCTGAAATGCTATTACGTAAATAAATATTGATATTTGTTTGAATTTAATTTATATGCACCGTCAGTGTAAAGTTATTTTACACATGCGTCCAATAATATATCGACACATTATATATGATGATCAAAAATACATGATATGTCACATTCATTAAATGATGTGGCAACACATCATTGGATGTATGTGCAAAAAAACTTTACACCGACAGTGCACAACAATTAAGGGATTTGCTAACTTAGACCCACCTAAAAACATGAAGGTCTAAGTTAGAAATTTAGGTTTACTCCATTTATTATCTCTCCATTTATTTTCCATTTAGAGAGATAGACACAAATAAAACTAGTGGGACCCATTAAAAGTGAGTCCCACTAATTAGTAGGTCTCCCTAAGTTAGCAAGGTGCACATTTTCACTTTGGACAAAAAAACTATTCATATTTATTATTTAAAACTAGTAACTTGAGGGATAGTTTTGTAACTTTCATTTAAAATGTTCCTTAATTTGCACTCACTTTGCTAATTTACACCCACTTTATTTTAAAAAGGGACACATGACTTAACATTGAACACTTGATTTATCGGATAGAGGAAATTGCTTGAAAGACACATGACTTTCCCACTTTAATTAATTAATTAATTAAATGGCATTGACATAACTACCCTTCCATTTATAACATGTTTGAGTAGTGGTAATTGATTTTTTTCCATAGTGAAAAGATGCACCTTGCTAACTTAAACCTTCATGTTTTTATGTGGGTATAAGTTAGCAAACCCCTTTTTTTAACTACTAACTTTTTTTACAACAGTCACATAGCTCATGGGCGAAGCTATTCAAGGGTAAGTCCGCCCAGTTGTTTAGGATCTCGCCAAATTCATTTGGTATTTTTAGGAGTTAGTTTAGGATAAAATTAAAAATTTACGAGTTAGTTTATGGCAAAATTGAAATATTTTTTTAACACTGAAATAAATTAAAACTTTTAGAGGATTAAAACAAAACTGAAATTTTTTTGTTAGATAAATTTTTTACCTAGATTTAATATTATTTCTGGCTCAGCTTTACGCATGAAACAAACATGTGAGTAAGCATCCTATGTTTGCAACAGTTTTAATATTAAATTAAACAGCACACTTTTATCGTAGAAAAGAAACAAAGTATTTTAAATATAGCACTTAATATGAGTTTTTTTACATAAACTTTTTGCGTAAAAAAATATGAGTTGTTTTTTAGCAGGCAATACTTGATATATATGAGACTAAAATATATAAAGATAATAAACCAAAAAAAATAAAATATAAAGATAAAATTTAAGAAAAGGTTGGAAAGTCGGCACTTGCCTTGCATTGCATGGATGTAGTTGACCCCACATGCTTAACTAAATATCATATCCTCCATAATTGAACACAAAATAAAGCAAGCTGGCACCTTTTTTTTCTTGTGTTCCCATTTTGAACTCTATATATCTTCATTCATACACATCCCGCTTTTTTAAGACATGAGGTATGTTTGACTATGTAGTGAAAAAATTGATTTTTAATGAATTACTTTTGATTAAAATTGAATTAAAAGTAAAGTTATATATATTTAGATATATTTATATAAAAGAATTATGCTAGCAAGACATCTTCTAACACACTCTTTTCAACACATTCTTTCTACAGTAAAATCTCTTTAAATTAATACTCGGTAAATTAATAAACTCTCTAAAATAATAAATTTGTCAAGTCCCGATTTGGGCGAATGTAAAAAATTGAAAAATTCGATAAAATAATAAGATAATAATTTTTCGGGAGATCCCTTTATAATTTTCGGTCCCAAGAAAATCATAAATTAATAATTCATAGAAATTGAAAAAATATATTACACTATATTGAAATATGATTTAATAGTTGTCTGATTTCCTTTAAAGTTCAAGTCTATTTGGAGCTCATCTCTAACTTTACCTTTTTGTTTGGGCCAATGCATATTACTAACTCTCTCATATTACATTTATTGTACCTTTTTGTTTGGTATGTACAGTATAATTACTTAAAAACTCTTTAAATCGATAATTATTAATTTATCGATAAATTAATAACTCTCTAAATTAATAAATTTATCTGGTCCTGACATTATTAATTTAAAGAGATTTTACTGTAGTTAGTTAAATTTCAAAAGGGTTCCACTAAATTTATGTGGGACCTACATAATTTAGTGAGATCCATTTAAATTTCAACCAATTAGAGAGAGTGTGTTGGAAAGAGAAGGTGTGTTGTTAGCATTGCTCTTATATAAAAATGAGTTAAATGATAAATTTTAGTGTAAAAATTAATTTTAGAATCAGAAACTATAATTTCTCTAACCCTGGACCTCCAGCTTTTTAACCCTTATCTCAACTAGCTTAACCAGTTGAACTACCCATCCTACACTAAAATCAAACATACACTTAATTATCAACACGGTGCGTCAATCATAAAGACTCTTAGATCTAATGAAAGAAACCTCTTATTCAGTTCACACATTAAATCTCTTACTACATTTATAATTAAGAGTCTTCGCAATTTATGCATGGTGCAAGATATATTTCTCTCTCATGTTACACCTCTTAAACAATCGTGAAAAAAATTTAAATTCAATTCATGATAAAAATAATTTTTGAACAAATTTTATTTATCTTGCGAATATAAGATTTATAAAAAATAAAATACCTCTCTTTCTATGGATCACTTTCATGGTCATAACATCCTGGCTTCATTCTTTATCCACCCTCTCCTCACATGATCCAACACTCAAGTGGCCCCTAAATTAATGCTCAAAGAACCTCGACCAACATTATTAAACTAATCACAACACTAACTTACTTTTTATTTTTATTTTTTAAAAAACTTTGCTAATATTCCCATATTAAATTCACTTTCAAATTATAGTAGAGTATTAAATAAAAAAAGACCAAAGAAATGAATGAGATGAAAATTCAAAATTGGTTAGGCATAGTTTATTTATTACTTGCACTCTGCACTGCAGCAGTACCAGCTGGTAATAATAATAACTTCAGAAGTCAGAACCAAGCGGCAATAAAAAAACAGTAACACAAACACAAACGTTAAACAGTACGAACTCAAAACATTTCTACTCTCAAACTCGTCTTTTTCCTCTCCTTGTTTCATTTTCACCCTTTTCTCGTGAAATTTAGGAACCTTCGTTTTCATCTATCTTCTCTTAGGACCGATTAGGACTTTGAACTCTGCACTCACCGACTCTCCATAACAACAACGTGACTTCATTTCTGGGTCTGCTTCCTTTTTCTATCTTCTTTTTCACAATCTCTCTCTCTCTCTCTCTCTCTCTCTCTCTCTCTCTCTCTCTCTCTCTCTCTCTCTCTCTCTCTCTCTCTCTCTCTCTCTCTCTTGTGTGTCGGTGTTTGTTTGGTTTGATGAACGGTACAATTTTGGGTTTGTCTGATTGGTTGAAAAGCATGAAAAAATTGCATCTTTTATGTTGAAGGTGAATGAAATTTTGTTTCTTTTTGTTTTGTTTTTAATAAGAAACTTTCATTCAAAAAACTTAATGGCTCTTGTTCCTGTTTAATGAAGTGGTTTTTTAATATTAATTATTAAAATTATTAATAAATAAAAGGAAATTCAACTATGGTCTTATCTTTAACCAATGAAACTGATGTGTGTTTTTCATTGAAAATGATCATGTTTGATTTTATTATGATTTAAGATTAAGTATTGGTTAGGAATTAGGATGTGTTATACTATTGGAATTGGAATTTCATATGAAGCTTTTCCAAGCCTATTATAGATTACATATCTTTCATTAGCCTATTCTTGATTATGACCTTTTTTGAATTATGCTATTCCAAGTACTGTTGAGAGTATTTTATTTTTATTTTTAAATTTCATAAGGGTCAAATTGTATGCTACTTGGGATTTTTCTCATGCTTCTTATTGGTTAAGCAAAATGGAATATTTGACTTACAATTTTGAATTTTTTACTCCATAGAATACAATTTGATATTCTGGTTTATATATGTCAAGATACATCAGTAAATGGTTTTGTTCAATGGAAGTGCTATTGAGAATATTATCTTTTAGTTGTTTCAATCTTGTAAAAAAACTAATAGGATAGTCTCTAATGGTATCATATTCCTATTATATGATTTATTTATTGGATTTTTCATGTAGTCCAATATTGTAGGGTAGTGTTAGAATGAGCCTAAAGATATGAAAAATCAGACAAGCTATATCATGATTTAGACTTAAGCTCTATCTTCTTATTGTGACTTGTCAGTCATCTTTTCCAGTCATTCTCAATCGTTGTTATATGATCATGTCAATAATATTTGATTTATTGTTCTGTTATTCTCTTCCATATATTTCATAGAAAAGTTTGAGTTTTAATTTTTAGTCTATGCAAAAGATAATGCAAAGTTTGAGTTTCAATTTGACTTAGCTTTGATGTTTTGCAGAAGCTAAATACATGATACTAAAAACTCTGATGGAAGAAAAACAGTTGGATTTTAATCAGCCACTTTTATCAGTACGGCGATTCCCATCAACGGCATCATCTGAAAGCGACAGTAAAAGGAAAACCGATAAGCCAATATCGAAACGAACTCGTCTTCCTGCTTACAAATCAGAGTTAAAATCAGGTCCGGTGACTAACCCTGGAACTGTTCCTTTTGTATGGGAGAAGACTCCTGGAAGACCTATAGATGAAAGCAAAGTGTCAACAACGGCTATCGAAGGGCCTCTCGTCGCTCCTAAACTTCCACCGGGAAGGGTTTTAAAAGTCGAACAGCAAGATTTTGATAAAATTCCAAAAGGCTCATCGGTTACTCGGTCGAGAACTGAAAGCACTGTTTCCAACTCTATGAGTGTTGTATCTTTGGATAGTAAAGAGGCAAATCATGACAGCCGAAAAGAAGATATTCTGGAAAAGGAAAGTTCTGGTTCAGATAATGGAGATGAGACCTATCTAGATGCTCGTGATACACTTTCTAGAACTGAATCATTCTTTATGAACTGCAGTGTGAGTGGTATGAGTGGATGTGATGATCGAGAGGTTCAACCATCTGAAACTTTTTCGGCAGATCAACAGGCTCGTGATTTCATGATCGGTAGGTTTTTACCTGCAGCAAAAGCTATGGCTTCTGAAACGCCTCATGTCCAATATGCCTCAAGGAAGCCAGTTGTTAGACAAGAACAACCTAGACTGGTAAGGAAAGTAGACAGTGGAGCCAAGTCCCGTCCCTTGGACCCGAAATGGCAAAAGATTTTGCCACATTATGCACAAGATACGAGCCTGGATGAAAGTGAAGACGAACTCGATGATGATAGATATGAAAGCCATGCACCCAAAGTTTGTGGGTTATTTCCTCGGTTCTGCCTTTTAAGTCCACTGCAAGGACTAAGAGTGGAGGATAAGATTGTAAATTCTGCAATTCATGGAGTGCAGGGTAAATCAATTGTTTCTCACAGAAAAAATGCAAAAGAGGTATTCATTATTCCCAATCTTTTTTTGCTTTTGTTACTATTTCACTTTTGGTTATAATATTCTTCAATTCAATTTTTTCCTGCAGCATGCCAGAACTGCTAATTATGGGAAAAAGTCCCAATCTAAGCATGATATTGATCCACATCGAAGAGGTTGCGATAAATTACCAACCTCTGTCAGAACTCGATTTGAATCAACCTGTGAAAGCCCTGCCGTTGAGAAAACTGTATATGTAGATTCTGTACACGAGGTTTCTTCTGAAATGAAGTGTCGAACTGATCAAATAGAAGATGATTTTGAGACTTTAAGAAAAGACAGTAGCATCGATAAAATTACTTCTATAGAGTCTTCAATTGAGGATAGCAAACACATGGTTATCGTAGATGCGAAATCAGTATTACAGACAAAAGGTTCGGTGTTTCTTGATTCAACTCTTCTGGTTTGTTCTGATAATTCAAGTGATGATATGCAAATGAAGAAAACAATTAATCCTTCCAACAAAACAAACACAGAAAATCAAGGAAGTAACATAGATCACGATTTTAGTATGGTGTCAAGGCTAGAAATGGTCGAAGAAAAGAAAATAGAATCAAAAAATGAAGTTCCAAGCAATAAAATAAGTTCCAATGGACTAATTCAGAATCCTGCTCCATGGAGAAACTTGCAATTGTCTAGTGACTCGGAATTTGGTTTGAAGATCCAATGTGCTGCAAAATTGGTTGATCAAGAACGCGCTCATGTTCGTGACTCTAACGAGAATCCTAGTAATCTGGCTAGCTTAAAGGTGGTAGGTGACAGGAAGAATGAATCAGAAAACCAGTTTCCTATGAAGCTAGGCCACACAAAAACATCAAATGCAAGCTCTTTGAAGGTTCCACTTGCTCTTCCTTCGCCAAAAGCTCCTTCAGAGTCTTGGCTTAAGCGCACTTTACCTACAGTTTCCTCCAAGAGTATCTCATCACGCTCTAACCTTGCTGCCGGCGGCATTCACGCTCCCAATGCAGCATTACTGGATTATCGCGGGCATCTGCGGTTTGCTGAGGTATTTCAATTAATTATTTTCATTGTTTCATGTAACTGTTATCTCTCACGTGGTTGATGATGCTTATATTCCTTCTTTTTATCTTTCTTTCAGGAGCTGGCACCGATTCCGGAAGCCTGAGTTTTGTTTTTGAGTCGATGTAATTATTTACTCTCTTTGTTTTCATCCTATAGGTTGGTCTCCTTTTTGGTTCTATATACATATAGGTGGTATATATTTCAAAGTATAAAACTAAAAATCACAATATATTGTCTTTTAGTCCTGTAAATTAAAAGTAATAAGTGGTTTTAATTCTAAATTTGTGTAAATCACACCATCTTAATGGTGATATGTTCCTGAAATAATTCGGAGCAAAGGTCTTTTGCCCAAAAATAATTGTATCTTCAAAAGATGCTACAGAGAATAATTTTATGATAATTGAAGATGTTGCTGTTCAAGTTTCTTCAACTGTGGAGTGAATTGTTATTAGTCTTAGTAATAGTATTGGTGTGTGATGAAATTCAGATACCAACAGGTTCACGCTATTTGTTGGCAAAATTACTGTTTTTCAATTGATTCTGAAAATTGGATTTGCTACAGAAGTGGCCAATCTAACATGAACTTTGTGTATAGTTTAAAATATTCTTCATGTGGTAGGAGGTTTGAAATTTTACTCGAGTCTAATTCCCGGGTTGTTGGATGTATATACTCCCTCTGGTCTCCTATATACGCAAAACTTCACTTCTTAAGTTCATTCATTAACAAATGTATCCGGTCTTAGGTTCATTCATTAATGAATGTATCTGGTCTGACCAGATACATTAGTTAATGAATCAACCGGAGTATAGAAAAGTTTCAGAGAATAGGTTCATTCATCAAGTTTTGCTTGTATAGGAGACCGGAGTATAGAAAAGTTTTAGAGTATAGGTTCATTCATCAAGTTTATAGGAGACCGGAGTATAGAAAAGTTTCAGAGAATAGGTTCATTCATCAAGTTTTGCTTGTATAGGAGACCGGAGTATAGAAAAATTTTAGAGTATAGGTTAATTCATCAAGTTTTGCTTGTATAAGAGACCGGAGTATAGAAAAGTTTCAGAGAATAATTTCAATATGTTTTATTCATAGAGAGAGTAATGCAACATATATACACAAGAGTTCCTATAATTACACTTCTATTAAGGGAATAACAGCTGCCAATTAATCTCACACTTTACAATTGACTAATTTACAATTTACAGCTAACATAATATTTTACTATTTAGCTAACATAATATTTGACTTATCATAACACCCCAACTCAAGTTGGTGCATGAATATCACACATTTCTAACTTAAACAATGACTCATTAAACACTTTGCATGCCACTTCTTTGTTGAGAACATCAACCAACTGCAATTCAAATCTTACAAAGGGAAAGAAAATTATTTCAACTTCAAGCTTCTCTTTGATGAAATGCCTATCAATCTCTACATGTTTTATTCTATCATGTTGGACATGATTATGAGCAATTGCTATGGCTGATGTATTGTCACAATACAAAATCATAGCGTCCTTTGGTTTAAAACCCAAATCTGACAAAATATTGCGTACCACAAAAGTTCACATACCCCAAGTGCCGCGCCTCTAAACTCCGCTTCAACACTAGATCTTGCTACCACCGGTTGTCTTTTACACATCCAACTTTTCAAGTTACAAGATTTCCCTCTACAAACGTAAAGCATCCAAAGGTAGACCTTCTATCATTTTTCGACCATGTCCAATCAGCGTCGATGTATCCTCCAACCTTTAAGTTTTCCATGAATTGAGAATAAAATTCCTTTTACGGGAGAATTGTCTGTCACCTTTAGGAACAACAAGGACAAAGACATCAAGAAAACAATTAATGTTACATTCCTAGTGATGCCCTGCAGGTCCGTCTACAATTGCATTTTGGGGAGATACACTCTAGCATAATTGGAGGTCGTACCATCAACCGTACACCTTAAAATGAAATTCCACGATGCTTAGGATTAAGTTGTAACCATCGAAGCCGATCTAGCCGGAGCCAAAAGATGTAACAAAACTCTTGAGAAGTTTATCAACGCCATAATAAAGGGGAAGGGAGCAAAGGATGGGTTTCTTTTAAGTCATTTTAGTATTTTTTAGAGGGTCAAAACATGGAAAATACCTAAGGAATAAAGTTACTGGAAAAAGAAAGAGTTAGAAGAAATTACACAAAAGGAGCAAAAATTGAAGAAAATCTACTATGAAGTCATCGTGTCACGATGGAATGCATTGTGCCACGATGAGAACAAATATTTGAAGAAAATTTGTACCTTGCAACGTGCCACGATGTAAAGTATCGTCCAATGATGGGAATTTGTGAAGGACAGTGGCAGGATGAGCGTGAGTTTAGAGCACAAGAAATCCTATAAATAGAGCACTCAACCACCATAATTCACATAATCAAATAATTCAAGATCCAAGCAACACAGGAGAAGGCAAGGAACTCGATGAAGGCAATCTCCCCACCATTGGGAGTAGCTCTGGCGATTTAAAAAGGTTACTATGTAAGTGTAATTTTTTAGACTTTTTGTTATGTTAATTATACTTATGAGTAACTAATTACCTTAAGTTGGGTTGAGTAGATGAACTCCCCTAAGATTATTTGAGACATGTAATTGGTTCGAAAAAGATTATATTACTTGCAATTCAATTTATTATCTTTAATTATCTTTGTTCTTCATGCTATATTCATAGGTGTTTATTCTCAATAATTATTTGTCTAGTAACATAGCTTTTAAATCTCGACCTGTGATAATTAACATAACCGACACTAGAGATAGTTACATTGAACTCGAGGTTAGAGACTATATAATTAACGATCACTTAATTAATGCTTTCATAAATTCCAACTCTTCGACGAAAGTAGCGGGTGTCTTTAATTGAAAAGTGTGATTTTAATATACGAAAGCACATCTCACTACTTTTGGGTTAATTCGTCGTGATAATAAAAGGAATTATAAGGAAATATAACATCATATTACCAAATAGGAATAAGGGAGAGATTGAAAATAATCTAACCATCTTTCTCATCTTGAATTTCTCAATATATCAAAATTATCTTTTCAAACAAATTTTCAAAATACAATCTTTAATTTCTATTTACTTCCTAAATTAAAACTATTTACTTTGTAACACAATCCATGTGGAGACGAATCTATATAAATATTATTACTTGACGACAAAATTGGTAAACTTGTCAAGGGTCACATTAGTACCCATCTCTTTCAGCCAAAATCTCATCCAAAATGCGATGAGACAGATCCATATCGACCAAGATACGTGCATAATGGCTAAAAGCACGAGTTTTAGTAGCTTCATCTAATGACAATAGAGTACCGATAGCGCTAACTATTTCAAACTATGTGGTGGCGCCAGTATTCTTGGGGCAGCTCCATGAGTCTTATCCAAATTTGTGCACGAGTTTGACGTTGTGTGTACAGATTAAAATCGTTCGTCCACTTAGAAAGTCTAAGCACCCCATGTTTTAGGTTTATGGTTCCCATAGATCATGCTAATTCCATGTCCTCAAAGGAGATAAACTAAAACTCATAAAACCCTCTACCAAGGGAGATCATCTTCCATTAATTTGCAGTCTTCCATTGGTTGGAGAGTTTAAATGACAGATCACAAGTAGACAAGTGCTTGTCCCTTTTGTTTCATAACAAGCCTTCCATGGAGGTTTTTCTTGTAGTAAACGAGTCCTTTTTTGTATTCATGCTGGGTGATTTTGATATAGAGGGCATCACCTCTAATGGTTGGCACAAGAAGATGATTGATTTTAACGTAAGCATCGTTTAACAGTTGAACAAAGGAACAATTGGATGTTGACGGAGAAGGTTTCACAGGAACGAGAGAGACCATACATGGCCACAGACAAATTTCTTCCATGGCCGCGAGAGTTTGAAGTCTCCATGACGGAAAACTATTGATAACGATTCAGAACTATTGATCGGTGCAGAAACAATGGTGATTCAGAATTGCATTGATTCCAAGTGGTGATAACATTTCAGAATTGCAAACGGTGATTCCAGACGGTGATACTACTACAGACGCACCACAACAAATTGCTAGATGCTCAGTTTTTTTTTTGACAATATGTTAGATGCTCAGGTATAGTGAAGCACATGTGTGTTTCTATGTAATTAATTCTTATGTTATAGTGGTGCACCAGCAGGTTGAGTTCAGTGCTCTTGGTAGGAATGAAACCCTAGCAGAGCCATTTCAAATTTGATGAATCCAATTCAATGAAATTCTTATATTTTATATAATATTATTAATTACCATATATATATATATATATATATTGATTATATTAACTTATATTTAAATCTGGGGGATGAATTCAAACTTAAAAATTCATGGAATATAACTATTTAAAATTAGGAAAATATTTAGTAAAGAATAAAAATATGATATATTTTGTTGACTCAAGTATAAGATAAATATAATTAACTTCACCATATTTATTATTACATTTCAAAAACTACCATTCAATTAACATAGTCACAAAATAAAAAAGAGCCGTTTCGTTTTGTTTTCCCCCCACACACGGATTTGGATTCTCTAGATTAAAAAATTCTAAATTCACTTGCATTCACTTACATTTAATGCAAAAATGCTAGGAGATGGAATGGAGAGAGATAATATGATAGATGATAATGACAAAATTGACCTTATAAATCAACTAAACGTAGGTGAATGTAAGATTTTTTTAATGTAGAGAATCAAAATCCCCCAAACACATTGTTTTTTACATAAATACCCTAACACACATATTAGTAGGGAAAAAACACACAAATGTCTACACGGCCCAAGGCGCAAACCCACTTCACTAACCCTAAATATAAAACAAAGTAACTACTATGCATTTTACTATGCACATCCGCCACTCTCCCTTCTCCCTTCTTCTTCTTCTTCTTCTTACTACCATTCGTTTCATTCTTATTCATCTTATTTCTTCTTTCTTCCTTATTCTCTTCTAGGTGTCTTGTTAAAATCTGATAATATATGTGAATTTCCATCTCCCTATTTATTACTGTATCACTACAATTTTCAGTTTTGAATATCTTATTTCTCTTTAGGGTGCAAGAGGAAACATTTCTAAAGGTTTTCAAGAATAATCATGGTTTAAAGACCAAAGTAAACAATTTTCATCTTCAATTGACAATCGTCCGAAAATTGGATGAAGATTTTGTTATTCATCCTGAATGGGCTATGGTTGTTTGAATACTTTCTTGAAGGTTCAACTATTATATTTTTTTTTCTCTTAGCTTATTTAAAAAATAATACTAGATGATTACATTCTTGGTTAATGTGCATGCTTTTGAAGATTGATTTGAAATTCATTTATCCCAAAATGTTAGGCATGAATTTTGATAGAAAAGTGGTAGTTGGTTTCAAACTATTAGTCTTAACTTTAAGTTCACTAATCATTGGCCAAGGATGTGAGGTTGGGTTGTTCATTACCAGAAACAATTGTGGGGCATGCAGGACTTAGACCATTTTATAAATTGTTGTTGAAATTTTCAGGAAAATGAAGTTTGTTTCTTGAATCATTTCGTCCTCATGTTTTTCCTCTGGTCTTCTCCTTAACTTTTGATGAATTGTGTATTTTAGTTTCCTTCCCTTTGAAATGATTTTATCATTTTTTGTATTAGACTCATGAGAGAATTTTGACACTAAATTGTGTTGCTTAATGACTTAGTTTTTTTTTTTTTGCAGTTATTTCATTCCATCTTTTCTATGAAAATGTCGTCAAATGTTTATTTCATGGAGTATTTCGTTTAAATGGTACAAGGGCGTTGATGATGAGAAGGAATATCTGGTGAAGTGCAAAGAGCTTTCATATGATAAATGCATTTGCGAACTTGACTTGGATACCTATATGCTTTTCAAGCAAAAATAGAGATATTCAATTTATCTCAGTCTAATCTAGAAAAATTTCTTATAGTAAGCAAAAAACCACTATAAACATAGGCTGGAGTTTCTTTTAGGGGGAATGTGTTTCAACTTATCTATTATTTTGGCAATAACACACCTTTTGTCGTTGTTTTATTAATTTCAGATAATGTTTATTTCATATATTTATCTAAATGAAGGTACACTACATCTATATCAACTTGAAGGGTTGAGCTTCCTATTATTGCCTTCATCCAGACAAACTCAAGTTATACTTGGAGATGAAACGTTACTCGATACTTAGTCTTTGTTGCTCATGCTCAACCTATTTATTCCCTCCCCTTATATTAATTATCTTCCCTGATTTCAATTTAAATTTGGCATTTCTAGCTGAAGCGTCACCTTAATGGTTTGATTTTGTCATCTTTAGAAAAATCTATACAAAGTATTGATTTCTTAGCATCCATTTTCAAAGAAAATGTTTTTCCACATCTAGTGGTTTCTCTGCTTTCTGCTGGGAGGACAAATTTTCAACTTAAGCACCTCAAATGAATGTCGTATGTATATTCAATTTCTCAGTTTCATTTTTATTTATGTATATATGCTTTTAGTGTGTGTTAATTTCTTGATGTTGCAAATTTATAACTTAAGCATAAATTTAGTTTGAATGTTGTTCTGATCCAACAATATATTTAGGGAACTCATTTTTCAATAGTTCGATCCTGAAAATTGAAGACCAATGAGATGATTATTTAACTTTTAATAAATGCAATGATAAAAATGAATATCAAGAGAGATGATGGGGAAAGAAAAGAAGAAAAGATAAATAATGACAAGTATTGACACAATAAACACAATTGAAATTGATTAATGAAGAAAACATACAGAGGTAAGAAAACATACACTAAAGTGAAATTGGCAAGAAAACTTGACGTGAGATAGAAAAAGTTCTCGGTTCTCAATTTATAATTATTTTGTAAACTGAGAAGAGAAAGAGAAAGAATGAGAAAAACATGTGGTCGACTAACATAGTACCGTTATAGCTTTTCTCCTCCATATGGTCCAATACACAGCAACCTGTAATTACTTGTTTTCTTTTGCTTTCTGGACGAAACTTGTTTATGAATATTTATTATAAATGTTAAAAAAGAGTTTTATATGGGAAGAGTATTATACGGAGGTTTTTTTTAATATTAATAATAAATATTCATATTAAGTATGAAATAATAAAGAACCAACATATTTTGTGCAAAAAGCAAAAAGAAATTAGTAATTACATGTTGCTCTATATTGGATTATAGTGGAGAAAACTATAACCATACTAGGCGCCGACCACATTTTTCTTACTCTTTCTCCTTCTTTTCTCAGTTTACAAAATAGTTATAGATTGAGAACTCGTAACTCTTTCTATCTCACTGTCAAATGTTCTTGCCAATTTCACTTAGTGTATGTTTTCTTACCTCTATATGTTTTCTTTATTAATCCATTTCAACTGTGTTTGGGTATGTCAATACTCCTCACTGTATTTTATATCTCTTCTATCCCCATCCTCTATCTTATTATTCATTTTTATCGTTGCATATGTTAAAAGTTAAATAATCATCTCAATGGTCTTCCATTTTCAGGATCGAACTACTGAAAAATGAGTTCGCTAAATGTATTGTTGGATCTGAACAACATACCAACTAAATTTATGCTTAAGTTATAAATTTGCAACATCAAGAAAATGAGGTTTTGAATATAGATGTCGATTCAAAATATGATGAAATAAGGGAAGCTTTAACCAATGAAGAGGAAGTTCCAAAAAAAACTCTATTACTCTGATATATTCAATAAATTATATTGATTTAATCAATCTGGTCTCGATCTTTGAAATTTAGCATTCTCTACATTCTCATGATCCTAATCTCGAGTCTCTCCACATTTTGTATTTATTATTGATGGTTATATTATTTCAGGAGTGGTTGTTGTTGTTGCTCGGGTTGTTGATGGTTCTTATTATGGATCAATTCCGTCAAATTGGTCGTTTCTAGAATGTATGACTAAAATGGCAGTTGTTGTTTTCTATTAGATTGATACAGTGAGCTGTTGGTGTGTTGTCATGTTTCCGTGTTGGAGGTCGGGCTCACTCACCACTCTCAAATTCTTGATTAGATGCTTTACGTACCATCTTTGATTTCATATTGTTTTTACTATCTTCGTCATTCTTCGACTTGACAATGGATTGATTGGCTCGAAAGACTCATTGATTGCTTGCTGCTGTTGATGGGAGTTATTGGTTCTTGGATTCGTTATGTGTTTACGGTCGGTCCATTCACCAGTGTTAGGTTGAAAATAGAGGTTGGACATTTGTTCTGTCTTAAACCGTTTTGGTTGACCTACACACTGTGTGGCATCACTAGGTTAGGTTTATGTGCTCCAATTTTTATTTTTCTTGTATTTTTTATATTATATTGAATATGATAGACGATGCAAGTCTTTTGGACGTACTAACTGATTTCGTCTGTCTAAAGCAGGGATGGACCTACGTTGTCACTTGTGTAGGCACCTGCCCCCACTATGTTTTGAGCAACTTCAGTCATATATACACTAGGTAAATATAGAGAAAAGAGAGTGAAGGCATAACATTTCTGCTGGGAATAACTTTTTGCAGAAATTTCATATCCATACACTAACTATACAATACATATGTTCTAGTTAAATTAAGAGAAATATTAAAATTTGTTCCAGAGTCACTCATTAAGCATTTAAAAATAGAAAGTTATTGAGTATTATGTAGTCAACCCATTAAAAATTTAAATTTTGGTTTTTTTAACACATAATTTGTTCTTTTATTTATTTTTTAGTTCTTTGACTAGTGTCTGCGGACAGGTTAACAAGACTCTTAAATTAAATAACTATAAAAGAAAGGTTGGGAGAGATGCTTTTTTTTTTACTAATGAGAGAGAGAGATGTGAGTTATCTATGGACTCAAATATAAGTAAAAATTAGTAACAAAGTTTATGTATTTGATCCAAAATTTAAATCAAATGTAATACTCCACCCGGTCTTTAAGAAACTTTTGATTTTTCAGGTTCATTTAATAATTAATATATTTGGTTTATATTATGGACCAAATACATTAGTTATTCAATGAACCAAAAAATTGACTGTTTCTTATAAAAAGAACCGGAGGGAGTAAAAAAAAGGTCTTGCATTGTAAATGTTAAGGAACACAAAAATAGAAGTTTTATATTGAGAAAAACAAAAGATCTGACAAAAAAATGACTTTTAAAAAGTTAAATTCACATCTTTTAAGATGATTTTTATGGGCACATGTTAACATTTTCTTTAAATAAATTGACTAATTTTTACTTCTATTTGAGACCATAGTAAAATATACATATTGCCCCCACTGCTCCAAATTTCTAGATTCGTCCGTGGTCTAAAGATCCTTTGATGACCACTATTCTCTTGACTTATTAAAAAATATTATCAATGAAGCCAAACCTGTAGCAAATTTTTTTGAAAAGAAAACATTGTGATGTTAATTATAAGAGCAAAGATGTATTTGGAAAATTTCAAAAAAATGATGTGTTTTTTTTATTAAAAAAAGTAAGAATAAAAGAAAAGTAAGTGAATATGATAGACTATGAGAATCTTTGGACGTACCAACTGACTTGGTCTGTCTAAAGATCCTTTAATGCCCACCATTTTTTTGACTTATAAAAAAAATACTCCCTCCGTTCCTTTTTATTTGTCGTTTTAGAAAAAAATATTTGTTTCAAATTATTTGTCGTTTTGATTGTATAAGGTTATACTTTATATATTATACCCTCCTTCCTATCTTTTTTATTGACTAAATTTTATATATTTTTTTATTGTATCTTTTTTTTTACTAAACTTTTTCATATAATCTTTTTATTGTTTTTGTTTTGTTTCTATATTTTTGTTTGTTTTTGTTTTTTTCCTATTTGTTTGTACATGATATATTACAAAAAATAAAATAAAATTAGGGTATAATAGGAAGATAAAATACAAAAATACACCTTCTTAATTTGTAGTAAATTTTCTAAAACGACAAATAAAAAGGAACGGAGAAAGTATTATGAATGAAGTCAAACTTGTAGCAAAAATATATGAAAAGAAAACGTTGTAATGTTAGAAAAACAAAGATGTGTTTGGAAAATTTCAAAAACAAAAATGACAGAAAAAGTGAATGATGTGTTTTTTTTTTTTTGACTAAAAATAAGGATTCATTCATTCAAATTGAAAATACATAAATCATTACAAATTCAAGATTGCTAAAAACTGAAAAAGATAATCTACAAACAAACTTGCAGCACCTAAGTTAATAGCATACAACGGCATCATGAAATTGCCTACAAATATGACAAAATAAAAGTCACCGGAATCTTCATACTCTCGGATTTGCAACGTTGACGTCCAAGTCTTCAGATCTGTAATGAGTTGATGTAGATATGCCAGTTTAAATCAACGAAACACCGTAATGAAAAACCAACAAACGCCGCACAAGACGACCACAAACACAACGCCGCACAAGACGACCACAATCACAACGCCGCACAAGACGACGACAAATTTAAAAAACAAAAAAACGAAGAAGCAAATCTATGTGGATAATCACTTATTTAATTGAAAAAAAAGGAAAAACAATTTAGATGGGTGATTTTGGATCAAAAATTGACCTAAAACCACCCCTCCTTAGTGGACAAAAAGAATAAATTAGGGTTTAGGGGAGGGGGGAGGCGACTGCTTGAGAGAAAAATTACTAGTAATATAATAACTTGTTTTTTTTTTTTAAAATAAAAATAAAAGAAAAGTAAGTGAATGATATAATTTTTTTTGTATTTATAGTTAGATTTTAAATTGGAATTTTTTTTTTGGAATATGTTGCTAAAAATAATCGATTTTTTTTTTTACTAATAATAATTGAATGTTAGACTTTAGAAAAGTAAAAATGATTTTTCT
This sequence comes from Trifolium subterraneum, assembly GCA_951799995.1. Taxonomy (NCBI): domain Eukaryota; kingdom Viridiplantae; phylum Streptophyta; class Magnoliopsida; order Fabales; family Fabaceae; genus Trifolium; species Trifolium subterraneum. The sequence goes on along the minus strand of OX637461.1, from coordinate 37,102,290 downwards.
AAAGCAACCGCGTTACATAGTTATCGACCACAAATGTCTCATCTAAATGAGTGTTTGATTGCATATTTGTCCGCATGAAACAGACATGTACAAAAATACCGATGTAAAATTCACGTGATTTCAAGAAGCTACATAGTGGAGCTTCTACGTTAACATGAAAGTTGTCTTGATTTTCAAAAAGTACTGAAATTTTGCCGCAAATTCAGTCAAATACTTTTAAGATTTCAATGGTTTCATCTTAAATCAATGGTCAAAATTACTTTTAGTTTTTTCTTTTTGACAAGAAAATAAATGATATCTTTTAGTTTTTTCTTTTTGACAAGAAGATCTCAAAATGGAGTATACTATTAACTTTTTTTTTGTATATATATATATAAAAAGAATGAATAAATTTTGGTAAAAAAAGAAAAAGAAAAGAATGAATGAAGGAATAGAGAAAAAGCATAAAGGGGGAAAGAAAGAAGATGAGATGAGAGGGAAGAGTTTTGATTTAAGTGACGCGGTTGAAAGGAAGCCCAACTCTCTCTCTGTATCTAGCTGGCTCTCTGTCGGAAAGAAAGATCCCTCTCTTAAACCACGTGACTCACCACCTCATCTCTCTCTCTCTCTCTCTCTCCAAACAAAAAACCCCATCGCTTTCTTCACACCTTCTTCCATCAAAACCCCAAAACTCTCTCTCTCTCTCTCATTTCCTCGTTTCCATCATCACACACTTCTTCCTTCACTGTCTTATTCTCATTTTGTCGTCTACTTTACTTTCTTCCAGCATTTCAGCGCTGAGTGATTCATTCAGATTCAAATGCTATTATTCCACCATTAATGCTCCGATCTTCTTCTACGGTATCATTACTACACTTTTGTCTCTTTCTTCTTCGTCAACGCATTCTTTGTATTTTACTCATTTTCTTGCCGCCAATTTTATTTAATTCCGTTACTAAACCTTCTTCATTTTCTCTCTCATTCATGCATTTTGCTTATATAAATAATTAAATAGGTTTTGATGCGTGCTTAGATTTTATATGATTGAACTAATCGCTTCAATTTATGATCGTTATTGTGTGGCGGTGTTCATTTTTGTTTTTCTACTGTTTACTGTTTAGCAATACTGATAATTTAATATGACATCTGATCTTTCTTCTGATTTAGTATAGAAATATTAATATGTAATAAAATTAATGTTGAAAAATTATTATATAAGAAAATTAATGTTGAATGTGGATAAAAGAGAGTAGACTCAAAGGTTTGTGCAGTATTAGAATTTAGAATTAACATCGAGCTGAAGTGGCTAATGAGCTTCACCAAATGACGGATAGTTCTGGAGAATCCGAGTTTGATTTCTGGGTGGAACAGTGAAACAATTTCTTGGCCAGACTTTACTTACCTCGTGGCTGAACTCCAGATTACTAGATCCCCTTTCGCTAGGAACCGGAGGGTTAACACAAATAAAATAAATAAAGAATTTAGAATTAGAATTCAACAGTTGTTCGGGACGAGAAAATAGAAGAAACCGAAGGAAAGTGTTAGAATTGTGAATCTGATCTTGACTATGTTGATGAGAAATGATGAATAAAATAAAATGTGGGTACAGTATTTATAGTTTGAGTTGTTTCTGTTTGTAACACACTGTAACTAATCAACTGTTAGTTATGATAACTCAAACAGAACTAAGTTATGTTCCTTATGAAGCTGTAAGCTATAGTCCGACTTATATGAGCATGAGTAAACATCTTGAGAACTATATTGCTCAATAGGATAGTCGGTACATTAACGACTGTCGGTTAATGTAGAAACTTATGGGCGAAGATTATATAAGAAAGAGGAGAATATGGGAGAGAATCTTTGATATATCAAATAAAAGAGATTAATATAAATATATGTGCTTTTTTGGAGACATCAATTTTGTGCCTAGGGTTTGCCTTTGGATGTGTGATGAGAAACATAAGTAGTTGTAATGAGTGATGAATCTGATTGGTAATCATGATCGTAATCTATCAGTCTATGTTAATCCCTGAATGTTTAAACTTAAGATAACGAGCTAGTACTTGCTTTCGTGGATCATATCCACCTGAGTTGCCAGTTTCGTTCATAAACTCGTTTGGTTGAATATGAGGAGATATGGCTGAATTTCAGTTTTCTTTGGCACTTTAGAGAACTATAAGAAGTATTAGCTAGAAAATTTAAAATGCCGCACTTTTTAAAAATAATCCACTAGAAAGGAAAAATGTGACAAACTTATAATAATGCATGGATATTTGGAGTTGCAACTGTGAATTATGCACAAAGGATAGGAAATAGGAATGTTACATTTTTTCGCATTCACAAGAATGATCATACTAGTTGATCTAATCGTTGTACACTTGTACAAGTCTATCATCGTGCAATATTGAATATAATCTGCCCTTAAACCTATATGTTTGATTTCCCAGAACAAGTGTCCGAGTCAGTAGCTGCACCATAGATGTTGCATGTTGGGAGCAGTGTCATGTTGATTTCTTTTACAGTGGATGCCTTCTTTCAAAATGTTTTATATAGGTCCCAACAGTCAAGTTTCCGCTTTGTTGCGTCTATGTCCTTTTCAGAGTAGGGTAGATTACAAGTTCAATATGTAATGTCTCTATGTAGCATACTAGTGGAAAGGATACATTGGGAATGCCAAACTACTCCCAACCTATGTCTTTCAAATTCATCTTAGTTAATAATATATTTTGTTCTGAAATTTTCTCATGTTATTGCATCTAGAATAATGCTAGTGACTGACACAGTAGGGTCTGTCACAATTGTGGCAGTTTAGTCCAGAGAGAGGTTCTTGTATTCGAGTAGCTATGTATTTTTAACCAAATTTACCACATTTATTGACTATTGTCTGGAAATGCTTCAGTTTCATGTTATATGCAGTCATTTATACCATACCTTGTATTTGGTTCGTGCAGGTTATGTGGTCTCCAGCTTGAAGCAGTTGGAGTTGCTTAAGTATTTGTTTCAATGATTTGTGGTTTCAGAACTACCTTTTGCTTTGATACACCTCTTATGGATTAAGAAGTGTGGAGAAATGGTTTTAAATTCAGAATTTATAAGAACATGGAGGGGACACGAGAAGATGCACGGCTGGGAGAGCAAAGGGAATCCAATGTGTCACGGTGGACGTCAGATTTCGTTGAAAAATTTGGATCTGTTTCTTTGGAAACTCAAGATGAGACCTTAAATAATAAAGAATCACCAAGACATTCTAACCAATATTTTATGACACCTCAAAGGGCATCGCAAATTCTATGGCACACTGGAATGCTTTCAGAACCGATACCAAATGGTTTTTACTCCGTTGTTCCGGTGAGGATTGATTCACATGTCACTTTACTAGTCAGGATATGTAATTGCACTTGGTATGAATGCACAAGCTTGGAGTATATTTGTTGATCATATGAATGCAGGGGCTTGGAGTGGAGTTTAGTTATGTTTTCAATATGACTTGCTTATTTTATTGGGATATTAATTTGGCATGATTTAGAAAAGAGCTTACAGGAAAACAGTGTTTCTTTTATTAGTCAAGACTTGCGAATACTTAGTTGAGTTGGAACTTCTAATTATTGTCGCATGGGAGGAAAACAGCAAATGATATCCATTTTCATTCATTCTTATATTTTTGAGATTTTTTCTTTGATTATCTAATTTTGGCCCTTTCTTTTAAGTTTAGTTATTCTGTTTAGTTCTTATGGTTACTTGCCCGTTCTAGCTATCTGCAACAATCTTCTGCTCTTTTATGGCACGTATTAATATTATTCCTTGAGTTTATATGTGGTATTCCTATTCTTGATGTGTTACCAAGATGCTTTCCTCAACATCTTTCATTTATTGTTAATTAATCTGATAATGCACAGGAGAAAAGGCTCAAGAAACTTTTTGATAGTATTCCTACTTTGGATGAGCTTCAAGCTTTAGGTGGAGAGGGTTTTAGGGCTGATGTCATTGTTGTGGATGCAAAGAAAGATAGAAAGTTATCTATGTTGAAGCAACTAATTGTCACATTGGTTAAAGGGTTGAATGCAAATCCAGCTGCAATAATTAAGAAGATAGCTGTATTAGTATGTACTTCTATTGTATCTTATTTTGTAGATCTTGTACCATGATAGGAGTCCCACATACATCATTGTTGTTCCATTGTTGTCATTCAATACAATTTTTCTCTGTCCAAAAATGTATGCAAAATGTCAAATTCGATTCCAAAATAGTCCCATTGTCAAACTTTAGGAGACTTGTTCGTCTAGTAGGTTGTTCTATTCACAGTTTCTACTTTTGGGTTTTAGTCAGCAGCAACTTATTTCAATTATATTATTTCACCTTAATTATCAATTAAAAGCTTGTTGGTAGGCACTACTGTCAATTATGTATATTAACTTTCTTTTTATTGCCTTTATTCAAAATTTATTTTAATTTTTTAACACAGTAAAAAGGTGCTCTGAATTTTTTCTGATCTTAATTTCTACACAGGTTTCTGATTTCTATAAGCGACCAAATGTAGAAAGTCCAGCAAAAGCTGCACTTGAGGAATCCTCACACATGTTTGAGAGTCACGGTATCCAGATGCTGGGGCAAATAAGGCATGGTTCATGCCGTCCTCGAGCCATCTTATTTAAAGTATTGGCAGATACTGTAGGTCTTGAAAGTAGGCTTATGATGGTAAGCCCTAGTTTAATTTGGTTGTTATAAATTGCAATTACTCCCTGCCTTAGTCTTGTTTACCAATGTTTTCAGTCTAGTGGTAATATATTTAGCAAAAGAACTAATTACAAATATTCATATTTGTTTACTATCATATCTAATTTTGGAAGATTATCGTTTCTCTTCATCAGGGTTTTCCAACTGATGGGGCTGCCGATTGTGTAGACTCATACAAGCATATGTCTGTGATAGTTGCATTAGACTCTGTGGAACTGCTGGTTGATCTTATGCGCTTTCCTGGCCAATTGTTACCTCGATCAATCAAGTCAATTCTTATGACACACATTTCTGCAGCAGGAGAGAGTGATTCAGCAGAAAATGATTCTTGTGATTCACCATTAGAACCAAACAGTCCTTTATATGGGGTTTCAGAGAGGTTAGATCCTGAGAGTTTGTAAACTGTTATTTATTTATTTATTTATTTTTTTCTTTGGCTTAATGACATATTTGCTATCTTTATTGTTTCTCAAAATTTTACTGTCCCCTAATTTTATTTAACTAAATTAATAATCCAGTCCTTATAGAGTTATAGTTCCAATTTCAGCAGTTATAATCGAAGCTGCATTTGTGTCTCACATTGCCAAGGTTTCCAAGCTCTGTAGTGCTTATAAATGTTAGGGCACCTTCATCCTATGACATAGGTTTTACGAGTGTGATCCAAATTCATTTAACATGATAATAGAGCTGGATTTTGCAAGCATTGTAGCAATTGGACTCACACCCAAGCTGTGTGTGAGGGTGGGTATTGAAGCTATGTTGCTACACTGTATCCACGTCAGCAAAGTCAATAAAAGAGTGGCTCATAAAATAGCAACACCAGCATAGACGGTGTCACACTCTGCACCAAACTGACAGGGCAATTAATTCTACCGCTCTGAAAACAATCAGAAAAAAATTGTTGCAATTGAGGAAGGGGGGAGGGGGACGGAACTGGACTTTAAATAAACAAGTACAGCCAGGATAATAATTAAGCCTTTTATATTTGCACGTTGGATTTCAACTTCTGAGTATGCATTGACCAAATGACCTCTGAGCGATCTGTTTTGTCCGTTAAGAGAGTTGATTGTCAACTAATATTGATTTTCTTAGTCCCCCTTACAGTGCTGAAAAAGATGAGAGTCTCCAATTCCATAGAAGATTTGAAGCATCTTCAAATGTAACAGGTCCTCCCTTGCGAAACATGATGTTACGATCAAATACCATGGACAGGAAACTAAGGTAATGCTTCCGTCCTAGATCTTATGCTTGGTCTTTTTGTCTTGTTATTTTTGTTCAGTTTAATGTTCTATTCTCTATCTTTTCCCTTTAAAGTGTGTTATTTTTCATTATGATTAGGTTATTTTCTATGGTTTGTGAATCGCATTTGACTAGATTTCTTAAAGATGTAGAATACCAACTGTTTCTTGTTGAATGGTTTTGTTAATTTCCTCAGTTTGTCTCATAGTGAACCAAACATTGCAACTTCATTTGGTCGGCGTAGTCGAAGAAAGGTCATTGCTGAACAGAGGACTGCTAGCTCAAGGTTATTCCTGATTTATGGTTTTTGCTATTGTTACTTTATTGATCATGGTGCTTTAATACTTATCTTGATTTGTTAGATAAAATGTTTTATTTAACTTAGATAGCTGGCATTATGAGTTTTGTTAAAACTCCGGCAGTATGCCACTATGCCTATCTTTTTCAGAAGCTTATAAGTTGTTTCTCAAAATATTACTCCCTCTGTCCCAACAATATATGCCATTCTAGCAAAAAAAAATTGTCACTATATCAACGAAAGCATTAATGTTGTTTTTTTCTATTATACCCCTAAATATTATAACTCTCTCCTTTTTCAATACTTGTAATTTCAATTTTCCATGACATTAACGAAGAGCAATTTTGTAAAGTAAGTCACAACTTCTATTATAAAATTAACAATGTTTTTTAATTTGAGTCATTAGCTAAAGTGGCTTATATTGTGGGACGATGGAGTATCTTGCAGTAGATGAGAGAAAGTAATAAGTGTTTGTAACCAAATGCAAAATAGTTTATGGCTTACTCAAAAGCTCTAAAAAAAAAAATCACCTTGTTACACAACCTTAAATTCCCATTTTCTTCTATGCCAAACAAATGGGCCGTTGATTGTGGTGTGAACAGCCTAGAGTGTTTGACATTGTTCCTGGCTTACCTAATCTTGTTGGCAAGAATAAAACCATAATTTCCAGTATGAAGAAATATAGTATGAAATCATCCTATACACCTGATCTGATGGGATATATTAGCTGCACTCAATGATGATGACTACTATTTCCAAATGTGGGATTTTTTTTCATATTTTAAATTTTTCAGAAAGAAATTGGTCCAGATCAGTATTTTAGGAATTATAATAATACTTTATCGATTATCACAGTTTTCGTCTTTACCTTAGTTGGAACCAGTTATTTTACACAATGACTCTCAACATGTAGACATAGTTGTTCTTGACAGAGTGATAAAAAGAAAAAATGACGATTAAGAGGCACGTGGTTTTCTGATTAAGGCATGTTTAGACTTTAGAGAATGTAATCTTAATATTTCTGGTCTTGGGTCCACAACTTGGATGGTCGGTTCGGTTCCTACATCCTGGTAGACTGACTATCCTGACTTTTGCAGGTAGTGGATGTGTATTTTTTACTTTGATGTTTTTGGGATCTGGCACAAGATGATAGAACTAAAATAACTTTTGTCAAAATTGCACTTGGCCCTATTTCATGAGGAGCATACCAGTGTTAAATAATAATTCTGTGAAACCAATTATATTTTCTAAATTTGAATCAAGAATGAAACCAATTATATATTTGCTAGCTTGTACTTTGTTTTCAGCATGGTTTCCATTTGTAAAAGATGCCTTCTCTGTTGCTGAATAAGTGATGCTGATGCACACCTTGTCACCTTCATTGCATATTAATTACGGGTGATTGGCAGCCTCACTTAGTTAGCAAGTTAGTTAGAGAGTGTGAGATGATAGGCTATAGAAATAAGAGGAAGGAGAGATTAGGGGGGTTATCTTTAGAATATCAATTTGTGAATCAATGACATTAGTATCTAAATGATCTCAGATTTCAACTTACTAAAATGCTTTAGAATATTAATACTCTGCTCAGTCTTCTTTTGTGCTTCAATTTTTTTCTTTTCTGATTTTGCAGTCCCGAACATCCATCATTTCAAGCTCGTGGACAGTCGAAGCTTGGCGGTGACAAGACTGCATTTAGAGGTTTTGCTGATGACCAGGCTACATCAAGGTTGCATTTATGGTTCCTTAATATTTGCTCGTACCCTGTGATTGGCCATTGGCTTTTATTTTTCACTTGGCATTTTTCTTTACAGGGTTCTTTTTACTGAAGGAAAACCAGTTGTTCGTTATCTCTTTTTTTTCTTTTCCATAAAACGTTTGATTGTATAGATCTCTAATAACTAGTTCAAGTTTAGATATAGCAATTAATGATATTGATCAGTTCAATTTTTTTAGAGAATTGCTGCCTAAAATTGGCAAAGTCTTATAGTGATAAATTATCATCACTCTTGGTGTTGCAGTAGACTAGAAACTTAGATATCATTTCCTTTTGTCCTTATGAATTTGGAGGTGTGGACATATGTTCCTGATGGTCATTATATCATGTTATGCACATTTATGAGAGTATTTCTTCTTGTATTTTCAAATAGATGACTCTTTTTCAGATCCAGCTCATCAGAAACTCGTAGAATACGAAGAAGAAGCCTCAGTATTACACCAGAGATTGGTGATGATATTGTAAGGTTGGTTGTTGCTCAATTATGCTTCTGTATTTGTGTACGCTAAGCTTGCTGTCCTTTGTGCTATGTTAAATTGTTTATGACATGTTTGCCAATGATTACTCAAACAAATACAGCCATTTTTTCTGGCACGGCATAGAAGCTAATTCAAACATGTACTGTGACTTTATTACCTTCAATGATTCTTTTCTTCTTTCATGAATTCTTTGACTGTATTTTCTGTTTACTATATTTTATTTTTTGCACAGTCCATTTTTCCATTCCTTTTGTACATACACATGCTTATGTCGGTTCCTGGACATGTCAAAGATGATAAGACTCCCCGGATCATTCTGTTTGTTAATCACATGTATAAGTTTGTGTGTGTTTTTTGTTGAATTTTTCTTTCATGTTACTCTTAGCATTTTGTCACTTGGTTTTTTGCCTTTAGAAAGTAGATGTTCACTTGGAGAAAACATCATTTCTCATTTCAAGTGGGATGTTACATGCATTTAAAAGTGTTGCATGGTCTCATATTATAAATACTTTATGTTAGAATTAATTTTCTCAGGAATTAGTGGTCTTTTTTGCCAGAAAATTGTGCTTGCCTTGTAAAGATATACTACCTCGTCTGTATTGGAATGTACATTTTTTTCCTCTTGATCTTGATAGATGTATGCCAGGGGTAGAGCTTTGTTGTTGGCAGCTATGGGACTTTAGAAGGATTTCTGTAATCCGATATGAAAGGGAATTAACTGCTTTTTAATTTCCCTCTGTTTTAGGAAGATTCCCTATTCATGTCCCATGTGCTCTTTTTCTTTCCTTAAATACTTCTTTTATTCCAACTTATAAAAGTTTTGGGTGAAGATTGTTGGATCTATTAACCCTTGTGTGTGCTATTACATAGTTTACTAATTTGATAGATTGTCAGAGGCCTGGCTGTCATACATGGTTCCTACTTTGTGCTAAATTACCAATACAACAAATGCATTATGTTAGTACTTTGGTCAAGCGAAGTAATGATCCCCCAGTTCCAGTTTTCATGGTGCATGATCATATGTTATTTTAATTCAGAGTATAATGTATTGTATATGTGCTGTTGCCGATTTATAAGTTGTTTTATAACTGTGATATTGTGATAACTCAGGATTTAATCTCTGCAGGGCTGTGCGAGCAATGAATGAAAAACTAAAGCAAAATCATCTTCTAAAGGAACAAGGGGATGATAGTTCTTTGTCTCATTCTCCCAGTGATAGAATTAGCAGTGCAGAGCTTCAGAAAAATGTATGTGTTGTGTGCATTGCTCAGATAACAAATAAGTATGCTATCGTTCAAACTGCCTTTCTCTAGCTGTAGCATCTTCAGCATCCCCTATGCATCCCAGTCGTGGTTGCATCACACAATCTAGAAGATAGTAATATGCTGTCATAATTCATAAGTCTGATTTATTTTCTTATTAAAACAAAGCATAACAACTACTGCCTCCGGTCCTTAATATAAGAAAGAATTACAAATATAGACTAAGGAGTTTATTTAATGTTATAAAACATAGTTGTTATTCCAAATATACCCTTATTCTAGGAAACACGACTCACATTAAATAGGGGTATAAAAAGAATTCCAACAATAATGCACTTCAAAATATATTTTTCTTTATAAGAAGGATTAAGGACCAAAAACTACAACAAATATTTTCTTGTAAAAGGAACCGGAGGGAGTTTTTAATTTGTTGATGACTACAATATAATTTTATTTTATAATAGTTTAGAATAGAATCATAACCATAATGATTGTGGAGTTATGTGTGGTTTTCATTATTGATGAGTCTTGTTTTAGATGGTTTGGGCATGTGTGGAGAGGATGTATAGAAATACTTTTAAGGAGCGTAGATTAGATGCAGGAGAGTTGAATGGTTAGAAAGAGGGAGACCAAAGAAAATTATAGATCAAACCCATTAAGAATGACTTGGAATTAATGACCTGTCATTAGGTATTATTCACGATAAGAAATTATGATGATGTTTAATCCATGTAGCCTACTCCGCATAGCTGATAAAAGCTTTGATTGCTGTTGTTTCAATGTTGATGGTTATAGTATATGTGCAACTTAGTGTATACAAATTTTCGGATCGGTTTCTGTTTTAAAACTTGAGTTTGATGCACGTGACTCCTGTACTGCATTATCACAGCTGTCAAATTTTTGTCTTGATGGTCATCATGAAACGTCCCCCTTATTTCCGCTGCACCGTGACAATATAACTTCGAAGGCAATGTCATTACCCTCTTCACCACATGATTATCGAGGACAAACTTCTGAGACAAGCAGGCCGTCGGGATATGAATTGAGTGATGAACTAGAGTCAACTTGGAATAAAATCCTTGAATCGTCAATGGCAAATAATAAACCCCTGTTACCATATGAAGAATGGAATATTGATTTCTCAGAATTGACTGTTGGAACTCGTGTTGGGATTGGTACGTTTTCAGATTTACTCTTAAAGTTATTGAAATCATATAATTTATTGCGGCTCAGTATCATTTATATGCGCTAAGCATGATTGATTTGCTAAAATGATTGTGAATCGCTGTTTCCGGCTGATTCACATGACTCCAACTATTTCAGAGGTTGGATTTCTACATATTTGTGCTTGATTGTTAAAGACCCTGATAGATCTGTATCAGATCTGAATATTTTTTCCTAGGGTTTCCATTATTTTATTTTGAAAATCCAAGAAAAACCTTCAGTACTGAATTTTACTCCTCACACGTGAATAAAAAATAAAAATAAAATTGCATGATTCATTTTCCACCTTTTCTGGTTTCAACATTTTCAAGGCTTTGGGTTGTCTGAGTATGGATCTCCTTTAAAGGAAGAATAAGGGAAAGTGAAAGGAAGCATTGAAGTCTTAGGCAAGGAATTAGTGCATGGGATGTGAAGATGGAAATAAATTAAATATTTAATTTAAGAACTCCAACTAAGAGTTAATAATTGTGGAATGTAAAATCTAACATATTAAGGGAAAAAGTTGATTTTTCAAATTTATAAAGAAAGCAGAATTGGAGTCTCAGTATTTGTGAAAGAAATAAAATTGGAAAATTAGCTACTGTACTTTTGTTATTTAAGTTGTTTTAGCAATTATAAGTTAATATTTAATTTCTTACCAACTCAGAGTATGCTATCACTGATTGTTCAGAAAGTACCCTTTTTGGAGTCTCAGTATTTGTGAAGAAATAAAATTGGAAAATTAGCTACTGTACTTTTGTTATTTAAGTTGTATTAACAATTATAAGTTAATTTTTAATTTTTTTTACCAACTCAGAGTATGATAACACTGATTGTTTAGAAAGTATCCCTTGAATTCAATTCATGATTTGAACTTCCCTAGAGAAAACTAAGTTCATATAATTTATGGAACTTCACTGCTCTATAATTTTCCAGGGTTCTTTGGAGAAGTGTTCCGTGGCATATGGAATGGCACAGATGTTGCAATCAAGGTTTTCCTAGAGCAAGATTTAACTGCTGAAAACATGGAAGATTTTTGCAATGAGATATCTATTCTCAGGTATTTTGTGATGATTTTCTGTCTGTCAGTAATTTTATGTTACATCTGACATTTACTGACTTTTTTGTCTTTTATTCTCCTCCAGCCGACTCAGACATCCTAATGGTACTCTCTAACCTCTTGTTATTTATATAGTTATATGGCTTTTCACCGATTGCTATTGTACATGGTTTTTTCTAGAATGAAAATATTTGCAAGGCAATCTAAATTGTTGTATCATCATTTTATCAAATTCTTAAAATTATAATAATTGTATTGTGCATATACTGTCCTAAGAGTATCTCATGTCATGTAAAGAAATAAGAATATCTCATGCAGCATTTTTCCTTTGAGATCATATATAAGTGATTGAATTTTATGCAGTCATCTTATTTCTGGGCGCATGCACAAAGCCTCCACGCTTGTCAATGGTGACCGAATACATGGAAATGGGATCTTTGTTCTACTTGATTCATGTGAGCGGTCAAAAGAAGAAGCTTAGTTGGCGAAAAAGACTAAAGATGCTGCGTGACATATGCAGGTATGTTCTGGTTATTCACACCCTCCAGAACCTTCTCTTAGTTCTCCATGTTTTTCCAATTTAAGTCATTTAAACTTTGTTGTCCATTTACATTCATGATTGTCAGATATTGTTTGTTCCGCAAATATCAATTATAGGTGGTAAAAATTTTACGAGACAGCAGATCTTAGCATAGGGAATAAGGCAAATAATAATAATTTTTTAAGGTGTTCGCCCAATGAAAGCGAAATGCAATTTACAACTCATCAGAAGTTGAGTTTAATTTATAATCAAGTGCCAGATTGTATTTCATTGTAGTCAAACTGTTTTTTCTGCAAGACTTGTCAATTTAGTGGATTATGTTATTTTGATAGTTGATATTGGTAGGATTGTATTTCATTTGTTTACATTTGCAATTGTATTTCATTTGTTGACATTTACTAAAACACCTTGGTGGCAAGTAGGGGCTTGATGCATATACATCGAATGAAGATTATTCACCGTGATGTGAAAAGTGCGAATTGCCTTGTGGATAAGCATTGGACAGTGAAAATCTGTGATTTCGGACTTTCAAGAATAATTACAGATTCTCCCATGAGAGATTGTTCTTCAGCTGGAACACCAGAATGGATGGCTCCTGAACTGATTCGAAATGAACCATTCACTGAAAAATGTGATATCTTTAGCCTAGGGGTGATAATGTGGGAGCTCTGCACCTTGAATAGGCCGTGGGAAGGCGTACCTCCAGAGAGGGTATGTTGAAATTTCTCACGATTTCTATTTCAACTTCTGTTGAGGTTCTATATTTGAAAGATATTTGTCGAGTCCTAGAATTAAAAATGATAATTTATGTTGGCCATTCTTTATTCTCTGCTGATTAGGTGGTTTATACTGTTGCTAATGAGGGTTCCAGATTGGAGATTCCTGAAGGCCCACTAGGCAGGCTGATTTCAGGTCTCTGCAACTTATTCATAACTTGATTCAAGGCCCCCCTTTTTTTATAAAAGACAAAAGAGCATCAAGCGTATCTTAGTATTATAATTCAGGTCCTATTATTTAGTTTAACTGTTTACTTGATTTTCACGTGCAGAGTGTTGGGCAGAACCGAATGAGCGACCAAGTTGTGAGGAGATCCTATCTCGCTTGGTGGACATCGAGTACTCAATGTCTTGATGCAGTGGTTATCTTTTGTACATAGTGAACTCTGGGTAGAGTTATAACATTGTATTATCGGCTGTTGTAAAATAATATGAATTTTATTTTATGTTCTTAGAACATGTTGAAACGTGCATTCCTCATCCTTTGCTGCAAAAACGTATCTTATGAGAAGGGAGGGGGAAAAAGAAGCAATGGCTTATTTTTATCCATCTCTCATTGCACAGCAAAACCGACCTTTCATTTAACAGTTGAAGATTTTGACAGAAGTAATTCTTAACTAAGATAAGATAGAAGGGATGCTTGCTATCATTCCAGTGCCGCTGTCCAAACTGTGAGCATATTATGGAATATGTTGTTGCAGGGTTTCATCGATTTGCATGATCGACTTAGATCTCCAACGATACCTCAGTTTTTTTAGAATAGTAGATCTGGGTAAAAAATAAAAATTAGAGTTTCTCAATCTTAAAGGATTGTGAAATCTTGATGAAAACAGTTTCCCCTTGCGTTAATTTCTTGAAAATCAAATTTCAGCCTTTGGCTTTTTATAAAAAATGTTAATTTCCCAAAATATCTTGTTTCAGTTTCACCCTTTTTGTTTTTGGTCTAGTGAGAAAACCGATTGTTGCCATTGTACCCAAAGACCTTAGCGCCACTGTCTGTCACGTTTCTAGTTCTACCATGCCAAATTCCGATGAGTGTTGTAAACTCAACCAAATGACAGCATGAAACTATAAACAATTCAGTACCTAAAAAGAAACAGGTTAAAAAATGGTACGGTTCGACAATACAGAACCAGTGTGCACCAAACTTTTTATTTAATCAAACTGTTAAAACCAGTTTTCCTTCACGAACAACCATAGACATAAGATACTAAATAGTCTTTTTGATCAATGCCAAATAGTCTAATTGTTGTTTTGTTTTTTTAATTCGACATCCCTTTTGTATTCAACATTTATAATGAGCAAAAGTTCAACGACAATCAACAGTAAGCAATTCAAGTAATAATATTCTAACAACCTAGCTCCAAGCATAATTTAATCAAGCAAATAATAAGAAATGGTAAAGAGAAACAACACACAAGATATTTGTTACCCAGTTCGGTCAAACTGACTTGCGTCTGACGGAGAGCACACCTCTCTGGTTCACTATTCTAACAATGTTCATAAGAGATCAAATGGATTACAAGAAATGACGGCTCATGCTCCCCACACGAGACATAGCCAGAATCGCCAAATTCACCATTGCTCACAATTTCATGAAGCTTTGCAAGATAGGCTAGTTATCTTCATTATTTGTGTGACGATTTTTATTCTGTACTACCAGCTTTTCCTTATCCAGTAGCCTGTGTTAATTGTGTTACTCTGGATGCTATCAAGGCGTGCATGTTTGGTTTATTTCAGGGTAGGTATTAAGCTTTGTTCCTAGTTTTGTAGTTGGGATAATTCCCTGCTATGTTAAATATGTATTGCTTTGTTTGGTTTATATGATGTATAGCACTGCAGCAGTACACCTAGTACTCGGGCTCTTTGCTTATTGAATTCATTTTGACTTTCCGAAAAAATTAAAATAATAACTTCTGTTTCATTTCAAAAAAAGAAAAAAGGAGAGCTCTTGCAAGGAGTTAAGTATAAAACCATTTATGAATCTCCTTAATAATTTCGACTTTTTCCTTGATCATGGAAGTTAGTATGAGAGATGATACATTTTCTCTTGCTCATCATTTGTGCAATGTAAAGAACAAAATAGACAGAGGGTAGAATGGTTACACTAGAGACTCAAAAATCCTACAGGAGTCCCACAATTTTACAGTGCCAATAGAGGGAAAGTAACAAATAATCTACCAAGGCCTTAAGTGATGTTAATAACTGGCAGTAACAAATAACAAGCTCTACAACCTTAAAGAACTATCTCTATAACCATGGTAAGGGATGGAGCAAACATTACAATTGATCAGTCACAGATTTGACGCCTATTCAACGCGTCTTCAAAGCGGCTACATGATCCCACCCTCATCTCTGTGCTCATGTCATTCTCTGGTGCTGGATAGTAATCCTCTCTCAGCTGAACATCCCTTAGGTTTGGTATTTTGAGGAAAAAGTTCATGAAATGTTCATGAGTAGTCCCATGAATGAAAAGCTTCCTCAGAGTATAACATTCTTGTAGCAAGCCAGCAGCTGGAAGTGACAAACATCTCTGGTTCACATCCTCATCTTGTGGTGGCCAATAATGAAGTTCATTTAGACTCAAACTGCCAATTCCATTGAGGAAGAACCTCTCCCACAAGCTCAAATCCATTTGTCCTGAAGGTGCTGTGTATACAAAACCTTTTGTATCACCACAATCCAGATGCATCTTTGACAACTGAGGATAACAGGCCAAAATGCTCAGACCAAATTCGCTGACTGCTGGTTTTGGCTGCCCTCTACAATCTCCTTCCACTTTTATACAGATCTCCTCTAGATTAGGGCAATCCTCCAACCCCGCCAACGGTAACTGAGTCAAAAGATCACCGACCTTTATCCAAAGAGAAAGATACTGCAGCCTATCCCAGCTATTACCATAGTAACCATTGCTATTGCCATTGCTTTGCAAAAATGAATCATCAGCCTCCGATCCATACTCGCATTTCTGCCTCTTCCTATTGCTAGTATCTTCTCCACATTCATCACCACCAAAGCAATCCATTAATTCAGAATCATTCTGTCCATCCAAAGCATTCAGATCAAAGTTGCAAAAACCATGTCCAAAGTTGTCATTTTCCTTCCACACACAATCAAAATGAAGCCGCTCAATCCGGTCGCGAATAGGCTCCAAAGCTCTGAGGGTAGCTGCAGCGTCGAGGTTGACACAGGAAGCAACCTTGACATCAATCAATGTCTTTCGCAGCAAGCAAGTCATGGTCCTCAACCCTTTTTCAGTAACAAGCTTGCATCCCTGAATCTCAAACTTCACCAACCGGGAACAACCTCTGCCAATCTCAATCAACCCCATGTCATCAAGGTCACCACAGTTGTTAACAGACAAGGATCGAAGCCCATGGCAAAGGGCGATTCCGTCAAGCCTTGACCCAATTGCCAAACAAATCCCTTGAAACTGACCCAACTTCACAACCTTCAAATTAGGACACTTAGAACTTAACATCTCCAAAGCAACACTACTCTCATTGACATTTTTACAAACATCTAGAACCAACTCTTCCAAAAGTGGAAGCCCAGAAAACAATGCTTCAAGCGTGGCGCGGTTTACCCTAGCATCCTCTCCACCCTCCTCCTCTACTCTACGATTGGTAAACGACGATGTATCAGCCATGTGAAGGAGTTTAAGCTTGGGGCAATTGGAACCAATAGCCAACAAAGTTTCATCACCTACGAATCCGATGTATCTAGGATCGAAATTGCAAGCTACGAGAAAGTGCTCCAGGTTAGGGCACGATGAGGTGATGGATTCGATTTGGTTAGACTTGAATCCTTCTGTAAACGATGTCGTTAGGAGGTTCAAACGACGGAGCGAGGCAGCGACCGTGATGTTCGCTGCCAGAACCGGTGGGAGATCCTCCGGCCAGTGGTAAAACGATGAGAGATCCAGCGAAGTAAGCGATCGGCACCGCGAGAACAACGCGGCGAAGTCCGACCCCGGTTGCAACCCCTGAGGACGTTGGTGCCATCGGACGAGACGAACTTCACGGAGGTCCGGCCAGTGGTTGAAGAGTAGTAATTGAAGTGTTTGAGGATCACGCACGTAGAGAGTAAGTGAAGTCACGCGCGGGAAAGCATTTCGTAGACGTTGAGCTAGAAGCGGTGAATCAGCGGTGATGGGTGAACAGAAGAGCGCGTGACCCCACGGTGATAGTAGCGAAACGTCAAGATTAGTAACGTGTGTGAAGGAAGTTGGAATTCTGTATAAATCACGCGCGTTTCCTCGGAGCGTGAGAGAAGTTCGCGTTTTCCGCTCTAATCGGTAGAAGCTTTGACATACAAGTGAAAGTGAGTTTCGAGTACGTGTGTCAGTGATTCCGGTGAAGACTTTGGATAGAATTTCATCCGGTAGGTGGCTGACGGAGGTAGCTTGGTTGTTTCCAACCATAGCTGGTAAGATGATGATTCCCACTTTTTTTATTTTTGGAATATGAAAGGAAGAAGATTTAGTGAGTTAAGGGTGATTGGGTTATTGATTGAGTATGAATATGAATGAATGAAAATTGAGCAAGTGATATTGTTGTGGAAGGTTGTGAGTTGTGAGATGATTTTATGGGAAGGTATGGTATGGTAGGGAGATGGTATTGATTGATGATGGATATATTAGTCATTCATTTACGAGGAGTGAAAACACTTTGTTTGTTGGGTTGGGTCAAGCATAGCCACGTGAATACGATGTATCTGCCTATGCTGCAAAAATGAGAGAGAGAAAGAAAGAGATATTGAAAAGGACGAGAGATGGTTTGGATTTTTGTAAAGGGTAAGTAGCCAGCCAGCCATGGGAAAAGGGGTAATGTGCTGCATACCAAATCTGTCTCTACATTATTATTACTAAAAAAAAAAATTCTAACTAGTGCTTTAATACTACTTAAGTTAAGTAATTAAAGTTTTTTTTTTTGGTTACAAGGCTAAACAGCAAATAGAAAAGAAAAAAGAGGAGGATTAATCTATAAGGAAAAAGGTTTCGGACGCGTTGCTATTTAGAAGATCAAAAATGTCTTTCAAAGAAAGAGCATGAATAAACAGATTAGCATTTGAGGAGGCTCCAAGTTTTGAGAAGAAATTTGTGCACTGATTTCTTTCTTTAAGGGTGTGACAAAGAGATATATATCATATATTGTTGTGAGAAAACAGTTCATTTATATCTTGGATCAATACAACGTGGACATGATACTTGACAGTGGGAGCATTGATGAGGTTGATACAGTGTAAGGAATCAGAGTAGCAAACAAACTCATTGATTTCCATATCTTTAGTTAATGAGAGACCGTGGTAGATAGCATAAAGTTCAACAAACATAATATTATAAGACCCTTGGATGCAACCTGAGAAGTCTAAGAGGTAGAAGCCATAATCGTTTCTAAAGATTTCCCTAAATCTAGATCAACCAGGAGAACCAAGACAATTTCCGTCAATATTAAGAATGACACGAGAGAAATTATTATTATTCCACTTAATGACTCTATTAACCGTGTTGCCATTGGAAGCAGGAGAGAAGCAATTTTTGAAGGTATCAATTATATATAGACCGAATGTTGAAAGAAAGTCGGGTTAATGACCAAGTCTTGTTATTTACACACATTAAGTTATGGGGCATCCAAGAGCACCAAACGCCAGCCGAGAAAAATGTATGCTTTAGAGCATGTGGAACCTCATTTAAGCCAATCATGTGTGTCCATGGACGAGAAGAAATATGAGTTGTCAAAGTCAATATGGTGCCAAAGGCTAATAGAGAAATCGTAATCACGAACACAATGAAGAAAAATCTCTTTCTGAAGACCACAACACGAGCACAAGTAGCAGAGGTATTCATCTTACGGTGGTTGAGCAGAGTTATGACAGGTCAACCAAAAAAAGAATTTAATCTTTTCGGGAAGTTGTAACTGTTAGATATAATATAAAATCATTGATATGACTCTATCCTAACAGCTTAAGCTTTTGGGATAATCGGTTATTTGACATGGTATCAGAGCCTCTATGACTAAGTGGTCTAGAGTTCGATCCCCGCTCGCCTCACTTTCTAATTAAAAAGTTGAATTTAAGCATATGGTATGTGGGCTTATGCATTATCCACGCTTCAAGCCCAAGTGGACTCTTGCGTGAGGGGGCTTGTTAGATATAATATAAAACCATTGATATGACTCTATCCTAACAGCTTAAGCTTTTGGGATAATCGGTTATTTGACAATAACTTCCAAAGCCAAGACCATGAGAGTGAAGGATTAGGAGGGGTTACTAGATCCTGCAGGGAGAGTAACCACTTTTAGTAGTGTAGGAGCATTTTTGTTGCTAGTTTAGATACATGCGTCATCAATGGAAGCATTTAACTTAATGTGAATGTTGTTAATAAGATCAGAAACGGATGGAGGAATCTGGGTGTAAAGAATCTGACTATATGGATTATTAGTGGATAGATCATCCTTAATTAAAAAAATTAAAGATAGTAAAATAATTTTAAAATTTGTATAATTATTTTCTGAAATATAAATATTATTATTTAAAATATAAAATTTACCTAGGTTTTCTTAATTAGTGTTCATGCGGTACTATAGTTAGCACATTTTTTATTATTTTTTTATTCTAATAGTTAGCACAATTCTTGTGATTACCAATTTTATCGTAGATAAATAAAATAAATCTTGTACAAACTACTTCATTTCATCATATTAATAAATTATATTGTTAAATTAAATGAGATATGAAATTTTTTGCTATTAAATGGTGAAAAATGAATGCATGAGGTGAAATGATTATTATTTTTTGGGTGAATGAGGTAAGATTATTTTATTTTTTGACAAAACTTATTTTTATTATTATTATTATTACTATTATTTTGGTAGATAAGTGAAATCATAATAATAATTATTAAAAACTTACACACAAGTGAAAAAAGGTAATTTAAACCCATTCACATTATTTAACTTAACAATTTTAATATTTTTAATTATAGAAAAACAATTTAAATATTTTAATCTATTAAATTAGTATTTTTTGTTAGACATTATTGTTTAGATAAAGAGAAAAAGAATACAGACAAACAATTGGGAATTATGGGGTCTACATATAGGACCCATTTCATTTAATCCTTGTGAGATAAAGAAAGAGGGTTAAGTTTTAGGCATATCACAAATGGATTGAATTTTGTTTACTACTTTTCTTCTTTCGTATCTAGTTCAATTTTTCTTTCTATCTACTTACTTTGTCAAGCTCTGTCTTTTCCATTTTGATTGGATTTGGATAGGAACACACCCAAGTCACAACACAATAGTGCGACATACACTTGGCATTATAATCCCTATTGGATAACATTGATATTTTTAAAACTTGCGTTGAAATAATAATAATAAATTAATAATAATAAATCTTATCAAAAGTAGGAGTAATAAATACTCTTAGGTTTTAAAATGAATATTTTGTCTTATAACAACAACAATCAAACATCATACTAAATGAGGCGGCTTCTAAGTAGTGTACGGTGGGAAATGTTCATGCAAAACAGGTTACCACGCCAAAGTTGCAAGTCAGGATGTGATTAAGGAGAAGGGAAAAATGAAAAATGATTGAATCGTACCTTGCAAAGGGCTAAGGTATTGTTATTGCGCTCAATTTTGTCGGTGGTTCCAGGTGTACGCCCCCGTGTTTTTGATGAATTCTTTGGTGTCTTGGTCCATAGAATACAAGTAGTATACTACACGGAGAACCTTCTTAGCCAATGCTCCCCCACTTAAATGTTGACTTGTTATACGCTTGTTACCTCCTCGAGCGTGTTTGCAGCTTCATCTCTGTCAAGACATTTTTTTAATAAAAGTGTTGATAACCTTCTTTTGTAGAGTTGCCTCTTTATGATAAAGAGTGTGCAACCTCTCCTTTTTTCACCAAGGCTGCTTCTGATATGTCTTAAGGTAGCTCCCCTTTTAGAATTTAATCCTTAATGAAGTCTATCTAGATTTTCTTCTTTGCTTCTATAGAGATCGTGCAGACTGCGATGTTTGGTCTCTCTCTCCCTATCTCTCTCTCTAATGTCTCCTCCTGAATAAAGGAGTGAGTGACGTTGTTCGTTCTTTTGCTGGCTAATCTTTCTAGTATGTCTGCCCTCATGTTCTAGTCTCTAGAAACGTGGGTAGCGTTGAATGAGTTAAAGAGATCAACCTTGCTTTTTATTACAATTAAGTACCTCTATAATAATTGTTCCTTGGTCTGTGTTTAACCTAATTTGTGTTACCACCAACTGAGAGTCAGTGTGCAATTTCAAATTTTGTTCCCCTATTTCTAACGCCAAGTTCAACCATGCTATACACTGTCATACCCCATTTTTTGACCAATCGCTTTTATGCGTCTTTTTACGACGGTTTTTTTTTCTTTGTTCATTTCTGACGAAATTTCGGCAGAGAGGTATTTTAAAATACCTCATTTGGTTACATTTTATTTTCCTTTTATTATTTTCTGATTTTTATTTTATTTTTATTATTCATTTTCGTTTTTTATTATTGATATATTATTATTTTTTATTTTATTTTAATTGTTATTTGTGTATTTTTCCATTTTGGTGTTTTTTTAAAAAAAAAGTCCAGATCAGGTTTTTTTGTCCAGGCCCAAAGGGGCAATTTTGTCCAAATTGGGGAAAATTCATCTGCAAACCCTAGGTCTCTGACACAGTACAAATAGCACAGTTTCCAAGAAGGGAAAAGAGGAGATCATAGCCGCAACTTCATCCTTTTCCAATCAAAATCCAGAATAGAAAAAAGATCAAAAAAACAAATCAACAGAAAATCAACAATCATCATCATTGTTCATCATCATCGTTCATCACCATCACTATTATTCACCAAAAATAAAAAAAATCTAGAACTCAAACCCTCCATCAAACCCAGAATCACCATCATTCAAATAACATCAGTATCAAATCAGATCGAAACAAACCCAGAACCAAATCAAAACTCATAACCAAAACCAAATCAAAATTACAGCAATCATCAACATCACCTTCGTTCATCCGAAACCCATTTCCAAATCAAAATCACTCGTTATTTCCAGATCAAAAATAAACGCGAAACAAAATCAAAAAAACGAAAGAAGAGAAGGAGAAGAAATCAGAAATTGAAACATACACACCGAGGTTTATTTTTCTTTGTTGTTTGGATTTCGAAATTTGTTTTGAGTGAAGGTTTTTGAGTTTCAGATTTATGAGATAGATCGAGAGAGAAAATGGCCGAGGGAGAGAAGAGGGATTCATCGCGGCGGTGAGGATGGAGAGAAGAAGGAGATTTGTTTTATTTTTTAGGGTTTTGTATTTATATTATCATTGTGATCCTGTGCGCGCAGGTGCACGGCCTTACGGTGCACCTGCGCGCCTATAACCTTTTGATTGTGATTTAACGCCCGGATCCTATTTCTCTTTATTTTAGATCAGGGCCGTCTGATCCATCAGACGACCATGATTGTTCCTGTGTTTTTTTGGGTGTTTTGCACAGATGGGCCCTTTTGGGTTGGGCCTTACTAGTTCTGTTACTTTTCGCACCCCCTTTCTGTTTTTATTATTATTTGCACCCCCTTCTGTTTTTATTTTATTTTTTACATTAGATTGTACTTTTAGGATTTGATGTAAATTTAGATAAATTGCATAGCATCCTCTTGCATTCATTTCATATTTATTTTTGCAAATATCTTAGAATGTAATTAGGAACAAATGTACACTATAAATGAAAAAACTCGCATCTCATGCATATTTATTTATCGCTTTCCGTAAAATCGTTAGAATATTAATTCCGAGGGAAAAGACACCGTTGTGATCAAAATATCATTACGGATTGTCTTCGCGCTTAATTTACTTATTGCGACGTTAGTTTCATTTTTCGCGCGCTACCTTTTAATTTTAACCCAATGTTCCAATCAAAATAACTAGTCTTTTTATTCTCAAAAGCGAGGTCAAAACCTCTTTCAAAAAAGTCAACATAATTCATTTTTCAAACATCATCAAGCATTAAAACATTTCATCATCAAACATTTTTCAAAACTTTGGACTTTAAACCAAACGTTTCTTTCTTTTATCGCTAAAACCTTGGATTTTAACCCAAGTGTCTTTTTTTTATCACGAACTTGGATTTTAAACCAAGTGCCTTGGACTTTAAACCAACGGCTCCTTTTATCGCTAAAACCTTGGACTTTAACCCAAGTATCTTTTTTTCTCGCCTAAAACTTGGATTTTAAATCAAGTACATTTGTCTCATTCATACATCATTAATCATGCATAAACCTTGGATTTTAAACCAAGTGTCTTTTATCACTTCAAACATTTTCTCAACAAACCTTGGATTTTAAACCAAGTGTCCGCATCTTATTTTCATAATCAAATCTCAATCAATTTAACCATATAGACTTTTTTTTCACAAATTAACATCAATCAAACTCGCATTTTGCCATTTTTGGCTTTTGGTATTTTAAAACCATTTTCAAAACCTTAAAATCAAACAAACAAATTTACTCGTCTTTTTATCCCGAACTACGGTGGTTTGATCCCTCGGGTACGTAGGCATGAGACGTGTCTCTCCAATCAATAAAATCAATAAAAAACATTTTTTCTACTTTTTTATTCTTTAAGCATTTTTATCATCACTTTAATTCTCATACTTTTACATTTTTACAAGCAATTAAAATAAAGCGCATAGATAGAATAAAAACAAGAGGTTCCTATAGAGTACTATAGATACTTAGGGTGCTAATACCTTCCCTTCGTATAACCAACCCCCGAACCTTGTTCTCTAAAAATTAGGGTTTTTTCGAACTTTTTCCCTTTCCCTCGGATAAATTAAAGATCGGTGGTGGAACATTAAATTGCGATTCGAAGTTAATTAATAACTCGACATCCAAAAATCACCGCGACAGAAATGGCGACTTCACTGGGGACAACCAAGCGGGTTGAACCTAACTTGTTTTAATTACTATCTTCGCGCTATTATTCTTTTATTTGTAAATATTTGTATATATATTTGGGTTTGCTTTGAGTGGTGAGATAAGTCCTCCACCCGGACTTGAGGGAACCATAAGATAGGATAGTGGTATAATCATAATGTCTATCCGAGAGTAAGTTTCGGCCGTGGCATATGTGGTAACCACACTCAATTGAGGAACTTTGGAGGTAATAGTGCCAACATGAGTAGTCGTGTTTGACATTCTATCTTCAAGGAACCGACGATGTTGAGGACCTTTAGTTACACCTAACTCATCTTGGCCTCTTTAGGGCGTAGTGCGGTGGCTAATCGAGAGTAAGTCTCGGATTGGTTGATACACGATACTACACTCAAATGAGACTTTTCTACGGATTTTGTTGGATCGGAAGTAGTTCCGTAACCCGATGATTTTCGGAGGAGGTCGAGGACTTTGAGAACTTTGTAGAACCCGTGATACAGGTACATATGAACCCTAGTACATACCATGTGGGGGGTTTCACCTTTGACTCCAACATTATACTTTAACCCCACAATGTTTTCCGCATCATGCATGCATGCACTCATTCATAAATATTTACTCATCCAATGTCGAAGGACTTAAACAAATTTTTTGTAAACATTGTAGAGAATATTCATTTCAAATGACACATAATAAATCTTTTCTTCTTTTCTCCTAACAAAATCCATATCTAAATGTTTACAACCAATTTGAGATAAGTCCTTCGATAACAAAAAAAACATTGCATATTTTAGCATAAACACATCATACATCATACTGCATTCATAAGTTTCCAAAGTCGAGTCTCATTTTTTCCTCTTCTCTATACCTCAGTCAAACAAAGTGGCCCGGCGTATCCGTTACAAAGCAACTCGTGTCTACGATACTCGGTCTAAGTTGAAGAGCAAGATGAATAGTTTTGAGGAAGAAAACCATATGCTCCGTGTACAGATAACAACTATGCAAGCAGAAATCGAGAAATTGACTAGCATGGTGGCTTCTTTGATGGCTACCCAGAATCAGGTGTCAGCACCAGCACCACAGTCTAGTAATGCTCTTGTACCTCCTCCTATTGCATCTGCGCCTCTTGGCGCTCCTCAGTTTGCTATGCCCGAAGGTTACCCATGGGGCATGCCTGTTGGATTTCTCGGGGAAGAATCACGTCCTGGAGTATCTGAGATTCCTCAACCAGTAGTGCCTATTCCTCAGCTTGTTAATACACTTCCTCAAGTTACAGCAACTGTTTCTGCACCATTGGTTCATACTATCCAGCAAAATCAGATGCCCATCTTTCATGCTGAAAGTGTGGGAGGTTATGACAGGGTTGACGACTTACAGATCAAATATGATGAGATGCAGAGGGAAATGAGGGCTCTTAGAGGGAAAGACTTGTTCGGCCAGGATGCTCATGAACTATGCCTGGTCCTTGATGTTGTGGTCCCACATAAATTTAAAGTTCCAGATTTTGATAAGTATAAGGGGAGTACCTGCCCCAAAGCTCACTTGATAATGTATGCTAGAAAGATGTCTACTCAGACCAGTAATGACAAGTTGTTGATACATTATTTTCAAGACAGTCTGACCGGTGCAGCTCTGAGGTGGTACATGGACCTTGATAGGGCTAATGTCAGTTCCTTTAATGATTTGGCTAGTGCTTTTATTCGGCAGTATAATTACAATTCATATCTAGCCCCTGATAGGGATGAGTTACGAGCATTGGCACAGAAAGATAGGGAGTCTTTTAAAGAATATGCTCAAAGATGGAGGGAGCTTGCTGCTCAGATTCGTCCTCCAGTCGAAGAAAAAGAATTGTGTAAGTTGTTTTTGCATACTCTGAGTCCATTCTTCTACGAGAAAATGGTTGGTGTTGTATCAAGAAGCTTCATAGAAATGGTGGAAATGGGAATGTGTTTAGAAGAAGGAGTCCGTCAGGGACGGTTGACAAGAGAGAAAGCTCCGACTAATACTGCCAAGGGATATGGTAATAACTTTTCTGTGAAGAAAGAATCTGAAGTTGGCATGGAGGCCCAGGGAGGACATGATTCGAGCAACCCAGCTCATCCGCATATTTTAGCCATAGCACTACCGACACAATACCCACAATCTCATCCCCTACCATCTCCCCAACAATCATTCAATCATAACCGTGCTCAGAAAAATCAACCATTTGACCCCATACCTGTGAAATATGCCAACCTGCTCCCTGCCCTACTTGCTAAAAATTTTGTCCAGACAAGGCCACCTCCCCCTGTACCAGCAGTACTACCTCCCTGGTACCGCAGTGATTTAACTTGTGCCTTCCATCAAGGGGCCCCTGGCCATGATGTAGAGCGTTGCTATCCTCTCAAGAAAGCTGTTCAGGATTTAATCCGCAACAATGTGCTATCTTTCAAGGATGAGAACCCTAATGGTCAAGGTTCATCCTCAGCCTAGTCATGGGTCCTCCGTCATGTTCAAGATTATCAAGAAGTGTGTCCCTAGGATCGCTAGGCCTTTTTATGTTCAATTGCAATTTCTTTCTTGCCAAACATTTATTTGCATTTTAAAGTTGTATCTTTTAAATTAAAATTTCTAAACAATGAGCATGCATATTTTGGAATCCATCCATTCGTATTCACTCTTTTCTTGTGCCATCATAAACGGCGATGTTTTTTTTATTTCACTTTACAAACTTGAGGGGAGAATGATGTAAATTAAATGTTTAAAATTGCTGATATGTGCTTTCATTAGTAAGACCCGATTGATGATGTAAGGCATTGTTTCACTTCCCAAACACTGGAGAAATAAGGAGATAATCCGCAGTCAACCCCTTTGAGCCAGAAGTTGGTGTTTCTTTCTATACAAAAAACCCTTAATCTTAACCCGGGGCAGGGTAGTCTTTCAATAATTCAATGACACATCCCAATACAAGAGGATAAATCTGTTGAGATAGAGGAAGTCTTCAGTAGACAAAACTCACAATAGCATGTGGCAGTCACAAACATCCTACACCAAAAAAAAACACAAACAAAAACAACAACAACAACAACAACAACAACAACAACAAAAAGCCCGCTAGGTAAAAGACTTAGGCAAAATTTAGGGCATCCCGATGAACCGCCAAATCCAAAAATTGGTCCATGCAAAAATAAGGGATTAAGAGCAAAAATGATGAAAACAATTTTGTGAATGAAAAAATGACTGCCACTTCAAGAATCTCATCAAAGCTTCGACCAAAGCGTCAACCCCAAACATCATTGTCAAAATAAATCTTCTTGTCGACTAAAGCGTGTCTGATGAATTATTTGAATGTAGGAATGAAGGACATCAAAGAAGTGGGTGGGATAAAACAAAATTTTGAGCCTAATTATCTTTCTTTTCAAAACCATGAACCAGGCCACGTTATAACCCTCAAAAGACCTAATTGAAGCTAGGTTTACTTTGAAAGCATAAACAGCGAAATTATTGTTAAAACTGACTCCACCTGTTTGTTGAGTAACTATCTTTTGCACACACCACATGTGTTTTCTATAAAAAATTGCGATTCCAAAACTTGCATGTACATTACATCAGAATATTTTTCAAAAGAAACAATTTTATTTGCAAATTTATATTTGGCATCAAGGAAATTCAATCAAATGGTCTAATCAAGGACGAATCAATTCAAAGCGCTCCTAACTTGGGGCAAATTACATCAGGAACCCGCCAATCAGGGGCAAGTCTTTACATACAGGGGCATACACTTCAAAGATTCAAAGTCAATGTTTCACTCACTTGGGGCACCTGAAGTGGTTTCCAGGGGCAATCCAGATCTGCCAAGGTAGTTGTTATGTTTCTACCTCATTGAGCCAATAATCATCGAGTTGATATTTTGGGTTCTTATGGACATGTTACTATGATATACTCAGCGTATGATCCGATATTCCCCAATTGAATATTGAACTTGACTGTTCTCCGGTAATCTCCAGCAAGTGGTTATCTTTAAAAAGCTTATATGATTTCCTTTCCCCCAGTGAAAGAAAAAGCCGAGACCCGTTTGGAAGGCTCATATCAACAGCAAATGGCATCTCTTTGAGAAGTTTGCATATCAGCAGCAAATGACATTTATTTGGGAAGTTTGCATATCATCAGCAAATGACATCTCTTGGAGAAGTTTGCATATCATATCAGTCTTGTTTCTTTCTGTCAAAAAAAAAAAAAGAAAGAAAAAAATAGCAAAAAAGAACAGCTCGCTAAGTCGAAAACCCGA
This sequence comes from Trifolium subterraneum, assembly GCA_951799995.1. Taxonomy (NCBI): domain Eukaryota; kingdom Viridiplantae; phylum Streptophyta; class Magnoliopsida; order Fabales; family Fabaceae; genus Trifolium; species Trifolium subterraneum. The sequence goes on along the minus strand of OX637461.1, from coordinate 37,073,737 downwards.
AAGGGCGGCTTAGGCAAAAATGAGCGTCCCGGTGGATTGAGAACCCGAAAGGGCGATCCAGGCAAAAATTAGGGGCAAAACAAAAAAAGAAATATATTCCCGGTGGATTGAAAACCTGAAAGGGCGGTCCAGGCAAAAGTTAGGGATTTCAAAAAAAAAAAAAAAAAAAAACAACAAAAAGCATGACTGTTGAAGCAAGACCATGAGGAAATATTCAATTTCAGTGTACAAAATGGCGACTTCTGCCAGACCTCTGACTGTTGGGCTTTACCCCAAGTGACAATCATTCTTACCATGTACCGGCACACTATGCCGGGTTTTACCCCGAGGATCCGAGTTATTTCACCTGCAACGATGCCGTCCCTAGCGGAAAACTATTGAGTGGTTGTACGGATACGTCGGCCCAATGCTCATCTTACCTAATCAAGTCTTTGTCTCATCCAGTCATGTACAAATATCATTCAATCATGCAAATACAATTATTCACATACATACATATATACATACATATATTCATACATACATACAATTAATCACATATTCATACATACATCCACATTCATATGCAACATGCAAACAAAATCATTCACACATACTGCATTGATCATCATGTGTCTTGCTTCATACATTATAAAAAGAGTCATTCCCAGTGAGTCTGGTACAGAGATGTCTCCATCATTCATATTCCAAGTGGCAGGTTTTGCAAACAATCAACTGCAAACTTGTGGTTAATTCCCCCAAAAAAGAAATCATCTCCAGTGCGTCTGGTCCAAACAAATACATATTCATGTTATGTCTCGCCATCCCACAATGTTGGTAGACACTGCCTTTACTTGTCCTTACCATCCCACAATGATGGTGGACACTGTCTTTACTTCTGTCCGTACACAGGACTTTACTGCTTATGTCCGTACACAGGACTTTACTGCTTTCTGTCTTTAATTCTGTCCGCACACAGGACTTTATCTGCTTATGTCCGCGCCCAGGACTTTACTGCTTTCGGTCTTTAATTCTGTCCGCACACAGGACTTTATCTGCTTATGTCCGCGCACAAGACTTTATTGCTTTCTGTCTTTACTTCTGTCCGTACACAGGACTTTATCTGCTTATGTCCGCACACAGGACTTTACTGCTTTCTGTCTTTACTTCTGTCCGCACACAGGACTTTATCTGCTTATGTCCGCACACAGGACTTTATTGCTTTCTGTCTTTATTTCTGTCCATACACAGGACTTTACTGCTTTCTGTCCGCACACAGGACTTTATCGCTTTCTGCCATCATCACTTCTGTCAAATAATCTTCATTACATTCAAACACTTTATGAATATAGCACTCATAAACATATCGCTCATAAGCATAACATTCATAACATAACATCATATCATAGCATTTTATAGTTTATTCCGGTCAAAAAATGGTGTACTCTGTATTTAAGTCTCTTCCACCGTCGAACCAAAACAAAAACATCATCAAAAAAATCATCTTTTTCTTTTTTATCTCCGATGGAAGAAACTTAAATAGGGGCATCTGTCATACCCCATTTTTTGACCAATCGCTTTTATGCGTCTTTTTACGACGGTTTTTTTTCTTTGTTCATTTCTGAGGAAATTTCGGCAGAGAGGTATTTTAAAATACCTCATTTGGTTACATTTTATTTTCCTTTTATTATTTTCTGATTTTTATTTTATTTTTATTATTCATTTTCGTTTTTTATTATTGATACATTATTATTTTTTATTTTATTTTAATTGTTATTTGTGTATTTTTCCATTTTGGTGTTTTTTTAAAAAAAAAAGTCCAGATCAGGTTTTTTTGTCCAGGCCCAAAGGGGCAATTTTGTCCAAATTGGGGAAAATTCATCTGCAAACCCTAGGTCTCTGACACAGTACAAATAGCACAGTTTCCAAGAAGGGAAAAGAGGAGATCATAGCCGCAGCTTCATCCTTTTCCAATCAAAATCCAGAATAGAAAAAAGATCAAAAAAACAAATCAACAGAAAATCAACAATCATCATCATTGTTCATCATCATCGTTCATCACCATCACTATTATTCACCAAAAATCAAAAAAATCCAGAACTCAAACCCTCCATCAAACCCAGAATCACAATCATTCAAATAACATCAGTATCAAATCAGATCGAAACAAACCTAGAACCAAATCAAAACTCATAACCAAAACCAAATCAAAATTACAGCAATCATCAACATCACCTTCGTTCATCCGAAACCCATTTCCAAATCAAAATCACTCGTTATTTCCAGATCAAAAATAAACGCGAAACAGAATCAAAAAAACGAAAGAAGAGAAGGAGAAGAAATCAGAAATTGAAACAAACACACCGAGGTTTATTTTTCTTTGTTGTTTGGATTTCGAAATTTGTTTTGAGTGAAGGTTTTTGAGTTTCAGATTTATGAGATAGATCGAGAGAGAAAATGGCCGAGGGAGAGAAGAGGGATTCATCGCGGCGGTGAGGATGGAGAGAAGAAGGAGATCTGTTTTATTTTTTAGGGTTTTGTATTTATATTATCATTGTGATCCTGTGCGCGCAGGTGCACGGCCTTACGGTGCACCTGCGCGCCTATAACCTTTTGATTGTGATTTAACGCCCGGATCCTATTTCTCTTTATTTTAGATCAGGGCCGTCTGATCCATCAGACGGCCATGATTGTTCCTGCGTTTTTTTGGGTGTTTTGCACAGATGGGCCCTTTTGGGCTGGGCCTTACTAGTTCTGTTACTTTTCGCACCCCCTTTCTGTTTTTATTATTATTTGCACCCCCTTATGTTTTTATTTTATTTTTTACATTAGATTGTACTTTTAAGATTTGATGTAAATTTAGATAAATTGCATAGCATCCTCTTGCATTCATTTCATATTTATTTTTGCAAATATCTTAGAATGTAATTAGGAACAAATGTACACTATAAATGAAAAAACTCGCATCTCATGCATATTTATTTATCGCTTTCCGTAAAATCGTTAGAATATTAATTCCGAGGGAAAAGACACCGTTGTGATCAAAATATCATTACGGATTGTCTTCGCGCTTAATTTACTTATTGCGACGTTAGTTTCATTTTTCGCGCGCTACCTTTTAATTTTAACCCAATGTTCCAATCAAAATAACTAGTCTTTTTATTCTCAAAAGTGAGGTCAAAACCTCTTTCAAAAAAGTCAACATAATTCATTTTTCAAACATCATTGTCGCGGTGATTTTTTGATATCGAGTTATTAATTAACTTCGAATCGCAAATTAATCTTCCACCACCGATCTTTAATTTATCCGAGGGAAAGGGAAAAAGTTCGAAAAAACCCTATTTTTAGAGAACAAGGTTCGGGGGTTAGTTATACGAAGGGAAGATATTAGCACCCTAAGTATCTATAGTACTCTATAGGAACCTCTTGTTTTTATTTCTGACTATGCGCTTTATTTTAAATGCTTGTAAAAATGTATAAGTGTGAGAATTAAAGTGATATAAAAAAAAATGTTTAAAGTGATGAAAAAAGAAAAATATTTTTGTTGATTTTATTGATTGGAGAGACACGTCTCTGCCTACGTACCCGAGGGATCAAACCACCGTAGTTCGGGGTAAAAGCGGAGTAAATTTGTTTGTTTGATTTTAAAGTTTTTGAAAATGGTTTTAAAGACAAAAGCCAAAAGTGGCAAAACGTGAGTTTGATTGATGTTAGTTTGTGAAGAAAGTCTATATGGTTAAATTGATTGAAGTTTGATTAAGAAATAAGACGCGGACACTTGGTTTAAAATCCAAGGTTTGTTGAGAAAATGTTTGAGCGATAAAAGACACTTGGTTTAAAATCCAAGGTTTTAGACGACAAAAAGGGACACTTGGGTTAAAATCCAAGGTTTTAGCGAAAAAAGAAGCCATTGGTTTAAAGTCCAAGGCACTCGGTTTAAAATCCAAGTTTGAGATAAAAAGAACTCTTGGGTTAAAATCCAAGGTTTTCACGATAAAAGACGCCGTTGGTTTAAAGTCCAAGGCACTTGGTTTAAAATCCAAGTTTGCGGTAAAAGACTCTTGGGTTAAAATCCAAAGTTTTCGCGATAAAAAGAAACGTTTGGTTTAAAGTCCAAAGTTTTAAAAAATGTATGATGGCAAAATATTTTTGATGCTTGATGATGTTGAAAAGAAATTATGTTGATATTTTTTTAAAGAGGTTTTGACCTCATTTTGTAGAATAAAGTGACTAACTATTTTTTTGAAGAGGTGTTGACCTCATTTTTGAGAATAAAGTGACTAATTATTTAAAATTGGAATGTTGGGTTCTAAAATAAAAAGGTAACGCGTTAAAAGAATAATAACGTCGCAATAAGCAAATTAAGCGCGAAGACGATCCGTAATGATATTTTGATCAAAACGGTGTCTTTTCCCTCGGAATTAATATTCTAACGTTTTTTGCGGAAAGCGATAAAAAATAAATATGCATGAGATGCAATTTTTCATTTATGAGTACATTGGCCCCTAATCACACTCTAAAATCTTTGCAAGGAAATAAACATGAAATGATGCAAGAGAGGGAGTATGCTATGCACATTTTATTTAGAGTTTACATTTGGCCTATTTACATCCTAAATTCAAGAGCAAAAATAAATGACTATTAATAAAGCGATAAACATTCAATATTGTGATAATAATGATATTACAAAAAAATAAAGGGGTAAAAATGATAACTAAATGGATGTAATGAAATAAATATGATATGCATGGATAAATAGCATAAATAAATAAATACGAAACTAAAAGGATGAAAATAAGCCTCGACATCATGCTTGATTGGCTAAAATAGCTTAAAAATAAGCTTATGCCAAAAGCACTTATTTCATAAGCTAAAAAAAAAACAGAGGGGGGCGTGAATAGTAAAATGAAATGAAAAGGGGGTGCAGAAAGCAACCCTGAGATTTGGGCCTGGACTGTGGGGGGAAGGCCCAAAGGATATATGAGAAACTTCAGATTTAATCAGGGACGTCTGATTAAATCAAACAGCCACGATTTGATCATAACCAGATGAGATCTGGGACGTCTGATCAAGATCTGAAAGGTTCAAGCGCGCTGGTACACCGTAAGGCCATGCACCAGCGCACACAGGATTGGGTCAGGGTATATATACCCCAAACCCTAAAAAATTGTCATTTTTTCCATCCCCTTCTCTCTCTTGGCCGAATCTTCTCTCCTCTCTCACCCTCTCTTCTGTCTTTCTCTCAAGTTCTTCATGTTCATCATTCAGGGATGAACAGATGATGAAGATCATCGTTGCCGGCGGTAGCCCGCCGCGCCGGAGAGATTCTGGCGGCGGCTCCGCCGGCCAAACTAAAAAAACACCCAAAATCAAAACTTTTTTAAACAAAAACCTTCCTTAACCTTTTCTAAACCCAAATCCGAACCCAAAAACTCCTAAATTCTAACCAAATGTTCTAGATCGGAAAAAAGAAAGTGAAAAAAAAAACAACCTTTTGTATGCTTTTGGTTCTGTTTTCTATTTCTTCTTCTCCTCTATGTTGCGTTTCTGATTTTTGGAAAAAACGGAAGGGTTGTTTTTTCGATTTTGTTTTGAGAAAAAGGTTTGTATTTTGTTTTTTTTTTTTTTTGGTTCTGATTCAAAAGAAAAAAATGGAAGTTTTTTTTTCTTTGTTTTTGGTTCTGATTTTTTTTTTCTTTATGGTTATGGATGATTTTCTCAGATTAGGGTTTGGATATGTTTAGGCTGCGGCTGAGACTAAAAAAAGAACCTCCCTCTGTTCATGTAACTTCTGTTCACTATATACACAAACCTAGGGTTTGAAAAACTCAAAAGAGGGAACAAGGATCTGAGTTTGGGACAAACAAGTACTATCCTTTCTGTTTTTCTGCAGAAAAGAAGAAGTTGACTTTGGACCTTTTTTTGATTTTTTTTTAATTAATAAAAAAAGGACATAATTAAATAAATAATTAATAATAATAATAAAAACAAAAATAAAGAAAGAAGAAAAAAAAAGAGTGGGAAGTAAGAAGGGGAGCAGCACGTGCTGCTTCTTCTTTTTATTTGTTTTTATTATTATTTTTTTAATAATAATAATAATATTAATAATGGGAAGATAAATACAAAAGAAAAATGAGGTATTTTAAAATACCTCTCTGCTGAAGTTTTACTCGAATCTCCTAACAAACGAAGCATTTAAGAAAAATACTCATATGTCGAAATTTCTTGTAAAAGTAGCGATTATTCAGAACTAAAAAATATGACTCGATAAAAATGCAAAAATAACATGGTCAAAAATAAACGGGTATGACAACAATAATAATAAAGGAAAGAAAGTAATAATAGTAATAAAAGATTTGACTCCTAATTTATCGTTTTTTTTTAGATTTTTTATCAAAATATAAAACAAAGATATCTTGAAAAATAAAATAGATTCTTAACATATATTTTTTTTTGGATTTTTAACAAAGATACTAACAAAAAACAAAATTAAATAAACTGACATATTTTTTGTATTTTTGTCATTGATGCATAAAATGCAAGGAAGAAAATATGAAGTGGAATCTTAGGTCAAAAAATGGGGTATGACAGATGCCCCTATTTAAGTTTCTTCCATCGGAGATAAAAAGAAAAAGATGATTTTTTGATGATGTTTTTGTTTTGGTTCGACGGTGGAAGAGACTTAAATACAGAGTACACCATTTTTTGACCGGAATAAACTATAAAGTGCTATGATATGATGTTATGAATGTTATGCTTATGAGTGTTATGTTTACAAGTGTTTGAATGTAACGAAGACTATTTGACAAAAGTAATGAAGACAGAAAGCGATAAAGTCCTGTATGCAGACATAAGGCAGTAAAATCCTGTGTATGGACAGAAGTAAAGACAAAAAGCAATAAAGTCCTGTGTACGGACAGAAGTAAAGACAGAAAGCAATAAAGTCCTGTGTGCGGACATAAACAGATAAAGTCCTGTGTGCGGACAGAAGTAAAGACTGAAAGCGATAAAGTCCTGTGTACGGACAGAAGTAAAGACAGAAAGCAATAAAGTCCTGTGTGCGGACATAAGCAGATAAAGTCCTGTGTGCGGACAGAAGTAAAGACTGAAAGCGATAAAGTCCCGTGTACGGACAGAAGTAAAGACCGTGTCCACCAACATTGTGAGATGGTAAGGACAAGTAAAGTCAGTGTCTACCAACATTGTGGGATGGTAAGCAAGTAAAGGCAGTGTCTACCAACATTGTGGGATGGTAAGGACACAACGAGGAAATAAATTGTCTGCTGTCATTGTGGGAGAGCGAGACATGACAAGAATATGTATTTGTCTAGACCAGACACATTTGAGATGACCTCTTTTGGGGAAATTAATCACAAGTTTGCAGTTGATTGTTTGCAAAACCTGGCACTTGAAATATGAATGATGGAGGCATCTCTGGACCAGACTCACTGGGGATGACTCTTTTTTGTATGAATGATAGAGACATCTCTGGACCAGATACACTGGGGATGACTCTTTTTTTGTGAAATATGTGATTGATGGAGACATCTCCGGACCAGATACACTGGGGATGACTCCTTTTTGTGCAATATGTGTGATGGAGACATCTCTGGACCAGATACACTGGGGATGCCTCTTTTTTTTATGTATTGAAGCAAGACACATGATGGTCAATGTTGTATGTGTGAATGATTTGTGTGCATGTTGCATGTAAATATGAATGTATGCGTACATATGTGAATGATTGTATGTATGGACATGTGAATGATTGTATGTATGTATGTACGAATGTATGTGTGTACGTATGAATGATTGTTGTGAAGCTTGTATTTGTATGATTGAATGATATTTGTACACGACTGGATGAGACAAAGACTTGATTAGGTAAGATGAGCATTGGGCCGACGTATCCGTACAACCACTCGGTAGTTCTCTGCTGGGGACAGCGTCCTTATAGGTGAAATAAATCAGATCCTCGGGGTAAAACCCGGCATAGTATGTTGATCCATGGTAAGAATGATTGCTTCTTGGGGTAAAGCCCAACGGTCAGAAGTCTGGCAGAAGTTGCCATTTGTACACTGAAACCGAATATTTTCTCATGGTCTTGTTTCGTCAATCATGCATTTGCCTTTTTTCCTTTTTTGAAATCCCTAACTTTTGCCTGAATCGCCCTTTCGGGTTTTCAATCCACCGGGAATATATTTTTTTTTGTTTTGCCCCTAATTTTTGCCTGGACTGCCCCTTCGGGTTTTCAATCCACCGGGACCCTCCTTTTTGCCTAAGCCGCCTTTTCAGGTTTTCGACTTAGCGAGCTGTTCTTTTTTGCTATTTTTTGCTTTTGCTCTTTTTTTTTTACAGAAAGAAACAAGATTGATATGCAGATGCGCAAACTTCTGCAAGAGATGTCATTTGCTGATGATATGCAAACTTCTCAAAGAGATGACATTTGCTGATGATGTGCAAACTTCTCAAAGAGATGCCATTTGCTGCTGAATGAGCCTCCCGAAACGGGTCTCGGCTTTTCTTTCACTGGGGAAAAGAAAATCATACAAGCTTTTTGAAGATACCCACTTGCTGGAGATTATTAGAGAACAACCAAGTTCAGTATTCAATGGAGATTACTAAGAACCCAAGATATCAACTCGACGATTATTGGCTCAAGGAGGAAGAAACATAACAACTATTTTGGCAGATCTGGATTGCCCCTGGAAACCTCTTCAGATGCCCCAAGTGAGTGAAACCTTGACTTTGAATCTTTGAAGTGTATGCCACTGTATGTAAAGACTTGCCCCTGATTGGCAGGTTCCTGAGGTAATTTGCCCTAGGTTAGGAGCGCTTTGAATTGATTCACTCTGGATTAGACAATTTGATTGAATTTCTTTGATGCCAAATATAAATTTGTAGACAAAATTGTTTTTTTTGAAAAATATTTCTGATGTAATGTACATGCAAGTTTTGGAATCGCAAAACTTTATATAAAACACATGTGGTGTGTGTAAGAGATTGTTATTCAACAAACAGGTGGAGTCAGTTTTAACAATAATTTTGCTGATTATGCTTTCAAAGTAAACCTAGCTTCAATTAGGTCTTTTGAGGGTTATAACGTGGCCTGGTTCATGGTTATGAAAAAAAAAAAAAATTATTAGGCTCAAGATTCTGTTTAAACCCACCCACTCTTCTTTGATGTCCTTCATTCCTACACTCAATTAATTCATCAGATACGCTTTGGTTGACAAGAGGATTTCTTTTGATAATGATGTTTGAGGTTGACGCTTTGGTCGAAGTTTTGATGAGATCGTTGAAGTGACAATCACTTTTTTTATTCACAAGCTTATCTTCAACATTTTTGCTCTTAATCCCTTATTTTTGCATGGACCAATTCTTTTGGATTTCGCGGTCCATCGGGATGCCCTGAATTTTGCCTAAGTCTTTTTACCTAGCGGGCTTTTTGTGGTTGTTCTTGTTTGTGTTTTTTTTTGGATGTTTGTGACTGCCACATGCTATTGTGAGTTTATCTACTCATGACTTCTTGTATCTCAGCAAATTTATCCTCTTGTATTGGGATGTATCATTGAATTAATTGAAAGACTACCCTGCCCCGGGTTAAGATTAAGGGTTGTTTTTTCTATAGAAAGAACACCAACTTTTGGCTCAAAGGGGTTGACTACGGATTATCTCCTTATTTCTCCGGTGTTTGGGAAGTGAAACAATGCCTTACATCATCAACCGGGTCTTTACTAATGAAAGCATATATCAGCATATATCATCAATTTTAAACATTTAGTTTACATCATTCTCCCCTCAAGTTTGTAAACAAGAAAAGTGAAATATAAAAACATTGCCATTTGTGATGGCACAAGAAAAGAGTGAATACGAATGGATGGATTCCAAAATATGCATGTTCATTGTTTAGAAATTTAAATTTAAAAGATACAACCTTAAAATGTAAATAAATGCTTGGCAAGAAAGAAATTGCAATTGAACATAAAAGGCCTAGTGATCCTAGGGACAAACTTCTTGATTCTCTTGAAAATGACAGAGGACTCATGATTAAGCAGAGGATGAACTTTGAACATTAGGGTTCTTATCCTTGAAAGATAGCACCTTGTTACGGACTAAATCCTGAACAGCTTTCTTGAGAGGATAGCAACGCTCTACATCATGACCAGGGGCCCCTTGATGGAAGGCACAAGTTAAATCACTGCGGTACCATGGAGGTAGTACTGCGGGCACAGGGGGAGGTGACCTTGTCTGGACAAAATTTTTAGCAAGTAAAGCGGGGAGTAGGTCGGCATATTTCATGGGTATGGGGTCAAATGGAGGACTTTTCTGAGCGCGGTTATGATTGAATGATTGTTGGGGAGATGGTAGGTGATGAGATTGTGGGTATTGTGGTGGTAGTGCTATGGTTGCAACATGTTGATAAGCTGAGTTTCTTGAATCCTTGGGCCACCATGCCAACTTCAAATTCTTTCTTCTCTGAAAAGTTGTTGCCATATCTCTTGGCAGTATTAGTCGGAGCTTTTTCTCTTGTCAATCGTCCCTGTCGGACCCCTTCTTCAAGTCGCATCCCCATGTTTACCATCTCAGTGAAATCACTGGGTGCACTAGCAATCATTCGTTCATAGTAAAATGAATCAAGAGTATTTAGGAAAATCTTGGTCATTTCTTTTTCTTCTAGTGGTGGACAAATCTGAGCGGCAATCTCTCTCCATCGCTGAGCGTATTCTTTGAAACTCTCTTTGTCCCTTTGAGACATACCTCGAAGTTGATCTCTATCTGGAGCCATGTCTAGATTGTATTTGTATTGACGGACAAAAGCTTCGCCCAAATCATTGAATGTTTGGATCTTGGCACCATCTAAGCCCATGTACCACTTCAAAGCGGCACCTGTCAAGCTATCCTGAAAGTAGTGAACTAGTAACTGATGGTTATCTGTTTGAGTGGACATCTTTCGGGCGTACATTACCAAATGGCTCTGAGGGCAGGAATTTCCTTTGTACTTCTCAAACTCGGGGACCTTAAACTTAGGTGGGATCCTAACGTTTGGTACCAAGCAAAGGTCATGAGCGCTTTTGCCGAACAAATCTTTCCCACGAAGGGCCTTAATCTCGAGCTGCATCTTATCAAACTGATCCTGAAGATTATCCATACGGCCTTAAGTCTCTGGATCCTCCGCATGATAGACTTGTTCACTCACATAAGGAATGGTCATTGTTGACTGAGGGACACACATAGTAACTTGAGGAAGAGTCGCCCCAGGTTGGGGAACAACAGTAGCATGTGGCAAAGTAGGAGTAGGGACCTCGGGAACTTGGGGTCGAAGCCCTTCATTAAAATTCATAGGCATGCCCCAAGGATAACCTTCGGGCATGACGTGCTGATGTGTGTTGACGGGTACCACTGGAACCGGGGAAGAGGCGATTTCAGAAATGACTGTAGCTTGAGGAGGAGGGGTTAGTGGCCGATTCTGCGCAGCCACCAACGATGTCACCATGGCGGTTAGCTTCTCTACTTCAGCCCGGAGCGTTGTTACTTCCCCATGGAGCTCAACGTTCTCTTGTTCAACTTGGTCCATTCTCTTTTTTCTGTTTGCTCGAGTGTTGTACGTGCGAGATGGCTGTGGGCGTGGTCGTCGGGCCACTTTGACTGAGGCGGAGAGAAAAGGGAAAATATGAGACTCGAGTTTGGAAACTTATGAATGCATTATAATGTATGATGTGTTTATGCTAAAATATGCAATGCGTTTTTTTTGTTATCGAAGGACTTATCCCAAACTAGTTGTAAACATTTAGATATGGATTTTGTAAGAAGAAAAAAAAGAGAAAAATTTATTATGTGTAATGCATGCATGCATGCATGATGCGGAAAACATGGTGGGGTTAAAGTATAATGTTGGAGTCAAAGGTAAAACCCTCCCATATGATATGTACTAGGGTTTATTTGTACCTGCATGATGGGTTCTACAAAGTTCCCAAAGTCATTAACCGCCTTATGAACATCACTGGATTACGTGACTACTCTCATTCCAATAATATTCACAAGATGATCTCGTTTGAGTGTAGTCTCGCGTGACAACTAAATTCAAGACTTACTCTTGATTAGTCACCGCACTACGCCCTAAAAAGGCCAAGAGGGGTTAAAGGTAAATCTACAGGTTCTCGGCTTCTCCGGACACTCACATTGAAAGTAATAACACCATCATGACTTATCATGACGACGAGTACTACCGTCGTGAGGCCTCCACCGAGCGGGCTCATATCACATGTGCTTCATAATCTAAAGACATGTCACTATGATTTCATCCCATCCTATCTTATTGTGTCGCTCAAGCCCGGGCTAGGACTTATCTCACCACTCAAGAGATCCCAAGAAAACATATAGACACATATAAACAAATAAGCAATAAAATAATAGCGCAAAACAAAGATTAAAACAAGTTAGGTTCAACCCGCTTGGTTGTCCCCAGTGAAGTCGCCATTTCTGTCGCGGTGATTTTTGGATATCGAGTTATTAATTAACTTCGAATCGCAAATTAATCTTCCACCACCGATCTTTAATTTATCCGAGGGAAAGGGAAAAAGTTCGAAAAAACCCTATTTTTAGAGAACAAGGTTCGGGGGTTAGTTATACGAAGGGAAGGTATTAGCAACCTAAGTATCTATAGTACTCTATAGGAACCTCTTGTTTTTATTTCTGACTATGCGCTTTATTTTAAATGCTTGTAAAAATGTATAAGTGTGAGAATTAAAGTGATATAAAAAAATGTTTAAAGTGATGAAAAAAGAAAAATATTTTTGTTGATTTTATTGATTGGAGAGACAAGTCTCATGCCTACGTACCCGAGGGATCAAACCACCGTAGTTCGGGGTAAAAGCGGAGTAAATTTGTTTGTTTGATTTTAAAGTTTTTGAAAATGGTTTTGAAGACAAAAGCCAAAAGTGCCAAAACGTGAGTTTGATTGCTGTTAGTTTGTGAAGAAAGTCTATATGGTTAAATTGATTGAAGTTTGATTAAGAAATAAGACGCGGACACTTGGTTTAAAATCCAAGGTTTGTTGAGAAAATGTTTGAGCGATAAAAGACACTTGGTTTAAAATCCAAGGTTTTAGGCGACAAAAAGGGACACTTGGGTTAAAATCCAAGGTTTTGGCGAAAAAAGAAGCCATTGGTTTAAAGTCCAAGGCACTCGGTTTAAAATCCAAGTTTGAGATAAAAAGAACTCTTGGGTTAAAATCCAAGGTTTTCACGATAAAAGACGCCGTTGGTTTAAAGTCCAAGGCACTTGGTTTAAAATCCAAGTTTGCGGTAAAAGACTCTTGGGTTAAAATCCAAAGTTTTCGCGATAAAAAGAAACGTTTGGTTTAAAGTCCAAAGTTTTAAAAAATGTATGATGGCAAAATATTTTTGATGCTTGATGATGTTGAAAAGAAATTATGTTGATATTTTTTTAAAGAGGTTTTGACCTCATTTTGTAGAATAAAGTGACTAACTATTTTTTTGAAGAGGTGTTGACCTCATTTTTGAGAATAAAGTGACTAATTATTTAAAATTGGAATGTTGGGTTCTAAAATAAAAAGGTAACGCGTTAAAAGAATAATAACGTCGCAATAAGCAAATTAAGCGCGAAGACGATCCATAATGATATTTTGATCAAAACGGTGTCTTTTCCCTCGGAATTAATATTCTAACGTTTTTTGCGGAAAGCGATAAAAAATAAATATGCATGAGATGCAATTTTTCATTTATGAGTACATTGGCCCCTAATCACACTCTAAAATCTTTGCAAGGAAATAAACATGAAATGATGCAAGAGAGGGAGTATGCTATGCACATTTTATTTAGAGTTTACATTTGGCCTATTTACATCCTAAATTCAAGAGCAAAAATAAATGACTATTAATAAAGCGATAAACATTCAATATTGTGATAATAATGATATTACAAAAAAATAAAGGGGTAAAAATGATAACTAAATGGATGTAATGAAATAAATATGATATGCATGGATAAATAGCAAAAATAAATAAATACGAAACTAAAAGGATGAAAATAAGCCTCGACATCATGCTTGATTGACTAAAATAGCTTAAAAATAAGCTTATGCCAAAAGCACTTATTTCATAAGCTAAAAAAAAACAGAGGGGGGCGTGAATAGTAAAACGAAATGAAAAGGGGGTGCAGAAAGCAACCCTGAGATTTGGGCCTGGACTGTGGGGGGAAGGCCCAAAGGATATGTGAGAAACTTCAGATTTAATCAGGGACATCTGATTAAATAAAACAGCCACGATTTGATCATAACCAGATGAGATCTGGGATGTCTGATCAAGATCTGAAAGGTTCAAGCGCGCTGGTACACCGTAAGGCCATGCACCAGCGCACACAGGATTGGGTCAGGGTATATATACCCCAAACCCTAAAAAATTGTCATTTTTTCCATCCCCTTCTCTCTCTTGGCCGAATCTTCTCTCCTCTCTCACCCTCTCTTCTGTCTTTCTCTCAAGTTCTTCATGTTCATCATTCAGGGATGAACAGATGATGAAGATCATCGTTGCCGGCGGTAGCCCGCCGCGCCGGAGAGATTCCGGCGGCGGCTCCGCCGGCCAAACTAAAAAAACACCCAAAATCAAAACTTTTTTAAACAAAAACCTTCCTTAACCTTTTCTAAACCCAAATCCGAACCCAAAAACTCCTAAATTCAAACCAAATTTTCGAGATCGGAAAAAAGAAAGTGAAAAAAAAAAACAACCTTTTGTATGCTTTTGGTTCTGTTTTCTATTTCTTCTTCTCCTCTATGTTGCGTTTCTGATTTTTGGAAAAAACGGAAGGGTTGTTTTTTCGATTTTGTTTTGAGAAAAAGGTTTGTATTTTGTTTGTTTTTTTTTTTGGTTCTGATTCAAAGGAAAAAAATGGAAGTTTTTTTTTCTTTGTTTTTGGTTCTGATTTTTTTTTTCTTTATGGTTATGGATGATTTTCTCATATTAGGGTTTGGATATGTTTAGGCTGCGGCTGAGACTAAAAAAAGAACCTCCCTCTGTTCATGTAACTTCTGTTCACTATATACACAAACCTAGGGTTTGAAAAACTCAAAAGAGGGAACAAGGATCTGAGACAAACAAGTACTGTCCTTTCTGTTTTTCTGCAGAAAAGAAGAAGTTGACTTTGGACCTTTTTTTGATTTTTTTTTAATTAATAAAAAAAGGACATAATTAAATAAATAATTAATAATAATAATAAAAACAAAAATAAAGAAAGAAGAAAAAAAAAAGAGTGGGAAGTAAGAAGGGGAGCACGTGCTGCTTCTTCTTTTTATTTGTTTTTATTATTTTTTTTAATAATATTAATAATAATAATATTAATAATGGGAAGATAAATACAAAAGAAAAATGAGGTATTTTAAAATACCTCTCTGTCGAAGTTTTACTCGAATCTCCTAACAAACGAAGCATTTAAGAAAAATACTCATATGTCGAAATTTCTTGTAAAAGTAGCGATTATTCAGAACTAAAAAATATGACTCGATAAAAATATAAAAATAACATGGTCAAAAATAAACGGGTATGACAACAATAATAATAAAGGAAAGAAAATAATAATAGTAATAAAAGATTTGACTCCTAATTTATCGTTTTTTTTTAGATTTTTTATCAAAATATAAAACAAAGATATCTTGAAAAATAAAATAGATTCTTAACATATATTTTTTTTTGGATTTTTAACAAAGATACTAACAAAAAACAAAATTAAATAAACTGACATATTTTTTGTATTTTTGTCATTGATGCATAAAATGCAAGGAAGAAAATATGAAGTGGAATCTTAGGTCAAAAAATGGGGTATGACAATCATCAAGCATTAAAACATTTCATCATCAAACATTTTTCAAAACTTTGGACTTTAAACCAAACGTTTCTTTCTTTTATCGCTAAAACCTTGGATTTTAACCCAAGTGTCTTTTTTTTTATCGCGAACTTGGATTTTAAACCAAGTGCCTTGGACTTTAAACCAACGGCTCCTTTTATCGCTAAAACCTTGGACTTTAACCCAAGTATCCTTTTTTCTCGCTTTAAACTTGGATTTTAAACCAAGTACATTTGTCTCATTCATACATCATTAATCATGCATAAACCTTGGATTTTAAACCAAGTGTCTTTTATCACTTCAAACATTTTCTCAACAAACCTTGGATTTTAAACCAAGTGTCCGCATCTTATTTTCATAATCAAATCTCAATCAATTTAACCATATAGACTTTTTTTTCACAAATTAACATCAATCAAACTCGCATTTTGCCATTTTTGGCTTTTGGTATTTTAAAACCATTTTCAAAACCTTAAAATCAAACAAACAAATTTACTCGTCTTTTTATCCCGAACTACGGTGGTTTAATCCCTCGGGTACGTAGGCATGAGACGTGTCTCTCCAATCAATAAAATCAATAAAAAACATTTTTTCTACTTTTTTATTCTTTAAGCATTTTTATCATCACTTTAATTCTCATACTTTTACATTTTTACAAGCAATTAAAATAAAGCGCATAGATAGAATAAAAACAAGAGGTTCCTATAGAGTACTATAGATACTTAGGGTGCTAATACCTTCCCTTCGTATAACCAACCCCCGAACCTTGTTCTCTAAAAATTAGGGTTTTTTCGAACTTTTTCCCTTTCCCTCGGATAAATTAAAGATCGGTGGTGGAACATTAAATTGCGATTCGAAGTTAATTAATAACTCGACATCCAAAAATCACCGCGACAGAAATGGCGACTTCACTGGGGACAACCAAGCGGGTTGAACCTAACTTGTTTTAATTACTATCTTCGCGCTATTATTCTTTTATTTGTAAATATTTGTACATATATTTGGGTTTGCTTTGAGTGGTGAGATAAGTCCTCCACCCGGACTTGAGGGAACCATAAGATAGGATAGTGGTATAATCATAATGTCTATCCGAGAGTAAGTTTCGGCCGTGGCATATGTGGTAACCACACTCAATTGAGGAACTTTGGAGGTAATAGTGCCAACATGAATAGTCGTGTTTGACATTCTATCTTCAAGGAACCGACGATGTTGAGGACCTTTAGTTACACCTAACTCATCTTGGCCTCTTTAGAGCGTAGTGCGGTGGCTAATCGAGAGTAAGTCTCGGATTGGTTGATACGCGATACTACACTCAAATGAGACTTTTCTACGGATTTTGTTGGATCGGAAGTAGTTCCGTAACCCGATGATTTTTGGAGGAGGTCGAGGACTTTGAGAACTTTGTAGAACCCGTGATACAGGTACATATGAACCCTAGTACATACCATGTGGGGGGTTTCACCTTTGACTCCAACATTATACTTTAACCCCACCATGTTTTCCGCATCATGCATGCATGCACTCATTCATAAATATTTACTCATCCAATGTCGAAGGACTTAAACAAATTTTTTGTAAACATTGTAGAGAATATTCATTTCAAATGACACATAATAAATCTTTTCTTCTTTTCTCCTAACAAAATCCATATCTAAATGTTTACAACCAATTTGAGATAAGTCCTTCGATAACAAAAAAAAACATTGCATATTTTAGCATAAACACATCATACATCATACTGCATTCATAAGTTTCCAAAGTCGAGTCTCATTTTTTCCTCTTCTCTATACCTCAGTCAAACAAAGTGGCCCGGCGTATCCGTTACAAAGCAACTCGTGTCTACGATACTCGGTCTAAGTTGAAGAGCAAGATGAATAGTTTTGAGGAAGAAAACCATATGCTCCGTGTACAGATAACAACTATGCAAGCAGAAATCGAGAAATTGACTAGCATGGTGGCTTCTTTGATGGCTACCCAGAATCAGGTGTCAGCACCAGCACCACAGTCTAGTAATGCTCTTGTACCTCCTCCTATTGCATCTGCGCCTCTTGGCGCTCCTCAGTTTGCTATGCCCGAAGGTTACCCATGGGGCATGCCCGTTGGATTTCTCGGGGAAGAATCACGTCCTGGAGTATCTGAGATTCCTCAACCAGTAGTGCCTATTCCTCAGCTTGTTAATACACTTCCTCAAGTTACAGCAACTGTTTGTGCACCATTGGTTCATACTATCCAGCAAAATCAGATGCCCATCTTTCATGCTGAAAGTGTGGGAGGTTATGACAGGGTTGACGACTTACAGATCAAATATGATGAGATGCAGAGGGAAATGAGGGCTCTTAGAGGGAAAGACTTGTTCGGCCAGGATGCTCATGAACTATGCCTGGTCCCTGATGTTGTGGTCCCACATAAATTTAAAGTTCCAGATTTTGAGAAGTATAAGGGGAGTACCTGCCCCAAAGCTCACTTGATAATGTATGCTAGAAAGATGTCTACTCAGACCAGTAATGACAAGTTGTTGATACATTATTTTCAAGACAGTCTGACCGGTGCAGCTCTGAGGTGGTACATGGACCTTGATAGGGCTAATGTCAGTTCCTTTAATGATTTGGCTAGTGCTTTTATTCGGCAGTATAATTACAATTCATATCTAGCCCCTGATAGGGATGAGTTACGAGCATTGACACAAAAAGATAGGGAGTTTTTTAAAGAATATGCTCAAAGATGGAGGGAGCTTGCTGCTCAGATTCGTCCTCCAGTCGAAGAAAAAGAATTGTGTAAGTTGTTTTTGCATACTCTGAGTCCATTCTTCTACGAGAAAATGGTTGGTGTTGTATCAAGAAGCTTCACAGAAATGGTGGAAATGGGAATGTGTTTAGAAGAAGGAGTCCGTCAGGGACGGTTGACAAGAGAGAAAGCTCCGACTAATACTGCCAAGGGATATGGTAATAACTTTTCTGAGAAGAAAGAATCTGAAGTTGGCATGGAGGCCCAGGGAGGACATGATTCGAGCAACCCAGCTCATCCACATATTTTAGCCATAGCACTACCGAAACAATACCCACAATCTCATCCCCTACCATCTCCCCAACAATCATTCAATCATAACCGTGCTCAGAAAAATCAACCATTTGACCCCATACCTGTGAAATATACCAACCTGCTCCCTGCCCTACTTGCTAAAAATTTTGTCCAGACAAGGCCACCTCCCCCTGTACCAGCAATACTACATCCCTGGTACCGCAGTGATTTAACTTGTGCCTTCCATCAAGGGGCCCCTGGCCATGATGTAGAGCGTTGCTATCCTCTCAAGAAAGCTGTTCAGGATTTAATCCGCAACAATGCGCTATCTTTCAAGGATGAGAACCCTAATGGTCAAGGTTCATCCTCAGCCTAGTCATGGGTCCTCCGTCATGTTCAAGATTATCAAGAAGTGTGTCCCTAGGATCGCTAGGCCTTTTTATGTTCAATTGCAATTTCTTTCTTGCCAAACATTTATTTGCATTTTAAAGTTGTATCTTTTAAATTAAAATTTCTAAACAATGAGCATGCATATTTTGGAATCCATCCATTCGTATTCACTCTTTTCTTGTGCCATCATAAACGGCGATGTTTTTTTTATTTCACTTTACAAACTTGAGGGGAGAATGATGTAAATTAAATGTTTAAAATTGCTGATATGTGCTTTAATTAGTAAGACCCGGTTGATGATGTAAGGCATTGTTTCACTTCCCAAACACTGGAGAAATAAGGAGATAATCCGCAGTCAACCCCTTTGAGCCAGAAGTTGGTGTTTCTTTCTATACAAAAAACCCTTAATCTTAACCCGGGGCAGGGTAGTCTTTCAATAATTCAATGACACATCCCAATACAAGAGGATAAATCTGTTGAGATAGAGGAAGTCTTCAGTAGACAAAACTCACAATAGCATGTGGCAGTCACAAACATCCTACACCAAAAAAAAACACAAACAAAAACAACAACAACAACAAAAAGCCCGCTAGGTAAAAGACTTAGGCAAAATTTAGGGCATCCCGATGAACCGCCAAATCCAAAAATTGGTCCATGCAAAAATAAGGGATTAAGAGCAAAAATGATGAAAACAATTTTGTGAATGAAAAAATGACTGCCACTTCAAGAATCTCATCAAAGCTTCGACCAAAGCGTCAACCCCAAACATCATTGTCAAAATAAATCTTCTTGTCGACTAAAGCGTGTCTGATGAATTATTTGAATGTAGGAATGAAGGACATCAAAGAAGTGGGTGAGATAAAACAGAATTTTGAGCCTAATTATCTTTCTTTTCAAAACCATGAACCAGGCCACGTTATAACCCTCAAAAGACCTAATTGAAGCTAGGTTTACTTTGAAAGCATAAACAGCGAAATTATTGTTAAAACTGACTCCACCTGTTTGTTGAGTAACTATCTTTTGCACACACCACATGTGTTTTCTATAAAAAATTGCGATTCCAAAACTTGCATGTACATTACATCAGAATATTTTTCAAAAGAAACAATTTTATTTGCAAATTTATATTTGGCATCAAGGAAATTCAATCAAATGGTCTAATCAAGGACGAATCAATTCAAAGCGCTCCTAACTTGGGGCAAATTACATCAGGAACCCGCCAATCAGGGGCAAGTCTTTACATACAGGGGCATACACTTCAAAGATTCAAAGTCAATGTTTCACTCACTTGGGGCACCTGAAGTGGTTTCCAGGGGCAATCCAGATCTGCCAAGGTAGTTGTTATGTTTCTACCTCATTGAGCCAATAATCATCGAGTTGATATTTTGGGTTCTTATGGACATGTTACTATGATATACTCAGCGTATGATCCGATATTCCCCAATTGAATATTGAACTTGACTGTTCTCCGGTAATCTCCAGCAAGTGGTTATCTTTAAAAAGCTTATATGATTTCCTTTCCCCCAGTGAAAGAAAAAGCCGAGACCCGTTTGGAAGGCTCATATCAACAGCAAATGGCATCTCTTTGAGAAGTTTGCATATCAGCAGCAAATGACATCTCTTTGGGAAGTTTGCATATCATCAGCAAATGGCATCTCTTGGAGAAGTTTGCATATCATATCAGTCTTGTTTCTTTCTGTCAAAAAAAAAAAGAAAGAAAAAAATAGCAAAAAAGAACAGCTCGCTAAGTCGAAAACCCGAAAGGGCGGCTTAGGCAAAAATGAGCGTCCCAGTGGATTGAGAACCCGAAAGGGCGATCCAGGCAAAAATTAGGGGCAAAACAAAAAAAGAAATATATTCCCGGTGGATTGAAAACCTGAAAGGGCGGTCTAGGCAAAAGTTAGGGATTTCAAAAATAAAAAAAAAAAAAAACAACAAAAAGCATGACTGTTGAAGCAAGACCATGAGGAAATATTCAATTTCAGTGTACAAAATGGCGACTTCTGCCAGACCTCTGACTGTTGGGCTTTACCCCAAGTGACAATCATTCTTACCATGTACCAGCACACTATGCCGGGTTTTACCCCGAGGATCCGAGTTATTTCACCTGCAACGATGCCGTCCCTAGCGGAAAACTATTGAGTGGTTGTACGGATACGTCGGCCCAATGCTCATCTTACCTAATCAAGTCTTTGTCTCATCCAGTCATGTACAAATATCATTCAATCATGCAAATACAATCATTCACATACATACATATATACATACATATATTCATACATACATACAATTAATCACATATTCATACATACATCCACATTCATATGCAACATGCAAACAAAATCATTCACACATACTGCATTGATCATCATGTGTCTTGCTTCATACATTATAAAAAGAGTCATCCCCAGTGAGTCTGGTACAGAGATGTCTCCATCATTCATATTCCAAGTGGCAGGTTTTGCAAACAATCAACTGCAAACTTGTGGTTAATTCCCCCAAAAAAGAAATCATCTCCAGTGCGTCTGGTCCAAACAAATACATATTCATGTTATGTCTCGCCATCCCACAATGTTGGTAGACACTGCCTTTACTTGTCCTTACCATCCCACAATGATGGTGGACACTGTCTTTACTTCTGTCCGTACACAGGACTTTACTGCTTATGTCCGTACACAGGACTTTACTGCTTTCTGTCTTTAATTCTGTCCGCACACAGGACTTTATCTGCTTATGTCCGCGCCCAGGACTTTACTGCTTTCGGTCTTTAATTCTGTCCGCACACAGGACTTTATCTGCTTATGTCTGCGCACAGGACTTTATTGCTTTCTGTCTTTACTTCTGTCCGTACACAGGACTTTATCTGCTTATGTCCGCACACAGGACTTTACTGCTTTCTGTCTTTACTTCTGTCCGCACACAGGACTTTATCTGCTTATGTCCGCACACAGGACTTTATTGCTTTCTGTCTTTATTTCTGTCCATACACAGGACTTTACTGCTTTCTGTCCGCACACAGGACTTTATCGCTTTCTGCCATCATCACTTCTGTCAAATAATCTTCATTACATTCAAACACTTTATGAATATAGCACTCATAAACATATCGCTCATAAGCATAACATTCATAACATAACATCATATCATAGCATTTTATAGTTTATTCCGGTCAAAAAATGGTGTACTCTGTATTTAAGTCTCTTCCACCGTCGAACAAAAACAAAAACATCATCAAAAAAATCATCTTTTTCTTTTTTATCTCCGATGGAAGAAACTTAAATAGGGGCATCTGTCATACCCCATTTTTTGACCAATCGCTTTTATGCGTCTTTTTACGACGGTTTTTTTTCTTTGTTCATTTCTGAGGAAATTTCGGCAGAGAGGTATTTTAAAATACCTCATTTGGTTACATTTTATTTTCCTTTTATTATTTTCTGATTTTTATTTTATTTTTATTATTCATTTTCGTTTTTTATTATTGATATATTATTATTTTTTATTTTATTTTAATTGTTATTTGTGTATTTTTCCGTTTTGGTGTTTTTTTTTAAAAAAAAGTCCAGATCAGGTTTTTTTGTCCAGGCCCAAAGGGGCAATTTTGTCCAAATTGGGGAAAATTCATCTGCAAACCCTAGGTCTCTGACACAGTACAAATAGCACAGTTTCCAAGAAGGGAAAAGAGGAGATCATAGCCGCAGCTTCATCCTTTTCCAATCAAAATCCAGAATAGAAAAAAGATCAAAAAAACAAATCAACAGAAAATCAACAATCATCATCATTGTTCATCATCATCGTTCATCACCATCACTATTATTCACCAAAAATCAAAAAAATCCAGAACTCAAACCCTCCATCAAACCCAGAATCACCATCATTCAAATAACATCAGTATCAAATCAGATCGAAACAAACCCAGAACCAAATCAAAACTCATAACCAAAACCAAATCAAAATTACAGCAATCATCAACATCACCTTCGTTCATCCGAAACCCATTTCCAAATCAAAATCACTTGTTATTTCCAGATCAAAAATAAACGCGAAACAGAATCAAAAAAACGAAAGAAGAGAAGGAGAAGAAATCAGAAATTGAAACAAACACACCGAGGTTTATTTTTCTTTGTTGTTTGGATTTCGAAATTTGTTTTGAGTGAAGGTTTTTGAGTTTCAGATTTATGAGATAGATCGAGAGAGAAAATGGCCGAGGGAGAGAAGAGGGATTCATCGCGGCGGTGAGGATGGAGAGAAGAAGGAGATCTGTTTTATTTTTTAGGGTTTTGTATTTATATTATCATTGTGATCCTGTGCGCGCAGGTGCACGGCCTTACGGTGCACCTGCGCGCCTATAACCTTTTGATTGTGATTTAACGCCCGGATCCTATTTCTCTTTATTTTAGATCAGGGCCGTCTGATCCATCAGACGGCCATGATTGTTCCTGTGTTTTTTTGGGTGTTTTGCACAGATGGGCCCTTTTGGGTTGGGCCTTACTAGTTCTGTTACTTTTCGCACCCCCTTTCTGTTTTTATTATTATTTGCACCCCCTTCTGTTTTTATTTTATTTTTTACATTAGATTGTACTTTTAGGATTTGATGTAAATTTAGATAAATTGCATAGCATCCTCTTGCATTCATTTCATATTTATTTTTGCAAATATCTTAGAATGTAATTAGGAACAAATGTACACTATAAATGAAAAAACTCGCATCTCATGCATATTTATTTATCGCTTTCCGTAAAATCGTTAGAATATTAATTCCGAGGGAAAAGACACCGTTGTGATCAAAATATCATTACGGATTGTCTTCGCGCTTAATTTACTTATTGCGACGTTAGTTTCATTTTTCGCGCGCTACCTTTTAATTTTAAGCCAATGTTCCAATCAAAATAACTAGTCTTTTTATTCTCAAAAGCGAGGTCAAAACCTCTTTCAAAAAAGTCAACATAATTCATTTTTCAAACATCATCAAGCATTAAAACATTTCATCATCAAACATTTTTCAAAACTTTGGACTTTAAACCAAACGTTTCTTTCTTTTATCGCTAAAACCTTGGATTTTAACCCAAGTGTCTTTTTTTTATCGCGAACTTGGATTTTAAACCAAGTGCCTTGGACTTTAAACCAACGGCTCCTTTTATCGCTAAAACCTTGGACTTTAACCCAAGTATCTTTTTTTCTCGCCTAAAACTTGGATTTTAAACCAAGTACATTTGTCTCATTCATACATCATTAATCATGCATAAACCTTGGATTTTAAACCAAGTGTCTTTTATCACTTCAAACATTTTCTCAACAAACCTTGGATTTTAAACCAAGTGTCCGCATCTTATTTTCATAATCAAATCTCAATCAATTTAACCATATAGACTTTTTTTTCACAAATTAACATCAATCAAACTCGCATTTTGCCATTTTTGGCTTTTGGTATTTTAAAACCATTTTCAAAACCTTAAAATCAAACAAACAAATTTACTCGTCTTTTTATCCCGAACTACGGTGGTTTGATCCCTCGGGTACGTAGGCATGAGACGTGTCTCTCCAATCAATAAAATCAATAAAAAACATTTTTTCTACTTTTTTATTCTTTAAGCATTTTTATCATCACTTTAATTCTCATACTTTTACATTTTTACAAGCAATTAAAATAAAGCGCATAGATAGAATAAAAACAAGAGGTTCCTATAGAGTACTATAGATACTTAGGGTGCTAATACCTTCCCTTCGTATAACCAACCCCCGAACCTTGTTCTCTAAAAATTAGGGTTTTTTCGAACTTTTTCCCTTTCCCTCGGATAAATTAAAGATCGGTGGTGGAACATTAAATTGCGATTCGAAGTTAATTAATAACTCGACATCCAAAAATCACCGCGACACATCCATTGTCAACCTTTCTTTGCTTCAAGGATGAGCCCAACGCCACTACCTCTGTTGTTCGACGAGTCATCTGTAAAGACGGTCCACCTTGTGCAAGACTATTTGGTTCTCGGCGTGAGTTTTGTGAGGAAATTGACGAACACACCTTCAACGATTTCCTGGGTTCGAATGAGATATCGAATTCTGAAAGTTCGACGGGCCACTTCGTCATCCGCCCCACCAAGTCAAGCCCGAGAAACACATGTTTGAGGTGTTAGTCTGTTTGTACTATGCCTGTGAGTTTTTCCACTATGTTCTTGAGATACTACCGATCCCAATTACAAATCCTTTTGATCTAGATCCAAGACCAAAAAACTTCCAAGCCCTACAAGCTTGATCTACCTAAGTCCTACAGACTTTGAAGGTGTCACTCAATTAGTAGTTACGTACTAACTTGAGCCAATGTTACAATATGAAAGATTTGTATCAAAGCTTTTACACACTCAAAACAAAATTGAGAAGCTTTGAAGAAGATAAACACTCAGCTCACTCGAAGGATATTCTAATCCTAGATTTTGATATTACAGATCTGATTGAGAGAGGTAAAATGAAGAGACAAAGATATAACCACTTAAAAGTGGGTTATGTGAAAAGTGGTCTCTTGATATATTTGCTTGTTGAAACTCAAAGGGTTGTTTGAGAAGAAAATAGAAAACACTCAGTAAACTCAGAGGTATGATGAGAATGAAGATCTTGAGTGTGAGTGATGAAAGAAGAGTTCCATGACTTGAGGAGAAAAACAAGTGCTTGATGATTTGTAGCTTGAACTCTTGCTCTTCAATGTTGCCAAAGACCTCTATTTATAGTTGAAGCTTGATCTGGGATTCTTGGCCACAAAGTATATCAGTTTGAATCAGAAATTAGCTGTTATAACACTTTAAATGACAACTCATGACAGTTGTTGAAGGATAAGTGTGCTGTCAGTACGTTCTGAGAGTGTTCTCCAGGGTGTTCTTCAACTTCTATGATAAAGGAGTGTGTATGATTAGCTTACAGTGAGTTGTAAATGGTCCTTTCTTGCTTTTTCACCAAGTATATCCGTTGAGGTTTGAAACCAACGGCTAGTTGCTTTAAAATTGACAGCTCATGAAGTTTGTGAAGGAACATTATCTTTTTGGTTGGCCTGAGAGCGCTCTCCAGAAGTTCTTCAGCTTTCTTTAACAAAGAAGTACAAATAATGAGCTTGCAGTGAGCTGCAGACAGTTGTTTGTTGCTTAGTCACCAAATATATCCGTTATACTCCATTTGAGCACGTTTTGGACAGCTGTAGATGAACTAGCATCTTCAAATAAAACTACAATCAATCTCCAGCATCATTCTCAGAACGTTCTCCAATCTGGGTGACATATGACTTTTCTCTTTTTGGAGGAGATCTGATCCATGACAGAAACCAGCCGTGATATGTAGAGGAAGTAGTTGTATTGTCCTTTTAGAACTATTCACCTTGTACTATCAAAGTACAATCTTCTTGGAGAAAGTTAAACACATGAGAGAATGTTCATTTAATATTCTTCTTGAAAGTACATGACAACTAAGAGATAAAGTCATGTTGTTGCATTCTCATTGGTCCATGAAATTTCTATCTAAGCTCATATTGAGGCAGCTTATATGATCTTGCCTCGAATACTTCTTCTTTGTGCACATGCTTGATCCTTCAATATTAACCAATGGAGAAAGTCTTCTTTACACAAATATTCCTTGCCTTAAATGACCTTAATAATGCCTGAGATTCTGTGGATTATTTTCCTTGATAAAGTGCTTCTTTGTCTTGTACAGAACTGACTTAAAATAAATAAGTTATTTTGCATTGAATGTGTTCTTGATTGGAATGTGCTTGATTCAGAGAGCATTCTCAGAGTGATCCTGAAGCTTTTGTTTTCACCAAAATAAAAGAGTGATATTGATCTTGATCAATCAACTTTGAGATCTTGTTGCAGCAAAACATCCCACAATTCCTCTTGATGTTTTTCACACATTGTTGGTTGTCCATTGAGTATCTCTAAGATTCTTTAGTGGAGGCGTGAGTGTATCCATAAGAGAATTATCCTTTAGGAGAATGATTAAAACTTATATGCCTTGTGCATAAACTCTTGGAAAATCATTCTCAACCTTTCTTATCTTGAGAAGCTTTGGTAGGATGATACTTTGATTAGGTTTTGAAGATCCTTAGTATATGCATCATTCCTTCTTGACATTGATTGCGGTAGTAAATCCTCAAAGTATGTAACTCAAAAACTCATTGTATGCTTGGTCACATAATATCAAACATATTCTTGTGTAGCTTGTGATGCAAGTTTTTCCATCTTGATTCTTTGACTATAATCCTCAAATCCTTCCTTGAATATTCAATACTTGTTGTAAACCTTGTGGTGATGAGGAAGACCATAAACCATGAAGTTCACTTTCTTTCTTGAGCCTTTAATGAATCCTCTTATGATATTGTTGTTGTGATTATCTGATGCTACTCCAATTCTTTCGTTGTTTGAGTATATAAAATGCACTTGTTGATGTGAGTGGCCTCTAGCTTGTCCACGTTTGTCATTATCTATCTTTCAACAAAAAACTCAAGTGCAAACATCAGTAGATCACCATTCATAAAACTTAACATTTATTCCATAAGGTTTGTTGTCATTAAAACATACATCAAAACAGTTTTGACCTCAACACCCACAGCAAATTTCACAATTCAAATTCCAAAAAACATTTACCTCTAACAAAATCACTTCGATCCAAACACACACCAACAAAAAACTTCAAAAATACTGAATAAAGTTTCGCCACTTCCGTTTCATTTACAATAACAGGGAATGGAAGAGTGAGGTCTTAAGAGTTACGAGGAATTTGGCGTTGAAGGAAACAATGAGGATGACATCGGAAAACAAGAGAAGCTTGTTGGAACTTGTAAATTGCTTTATGCAAAGCAGCTGTAGTTTGGGTAATAACGGCTCCATTTTCGTTGACGAGGAAGATGATGTCTCCACATTTTAAGCAAAAGGGAAACTGCTCCAATTGTCATGACAGTGACATTATACTTTCTTATTTCCTCATAGGTCAACATTGATGAGAGCCTCTAATCAACCCAGAGTCTGACTGACCTAGACTCTAAAGATACAACTTCTGATGCTCTTTTAGCGTCTGAAGCCTATAGCATATGAAAACCTTCAGAGGTTGATTTCGTCCAAAGTTCATCTCTCCTTCTCTTTAACTTGTTCAAGTGGATGTAAATTTTATCTTTCAATCCTGCACAATTGAACACGCATTAGTAACACCAATTGTTCTTTTAATACTTTGTTATCATCAAAACCACTAGAGAGATTTAACAAAACCAATTTTGTTCCAACATAGTTGTTTGCACATTTTTTAGAGAGATTTTATTTTAACATCCTTTAAGTTGTTCTACTAACCGACTACTTTTTTTTATTATTTTATTTTTCACATCGATTTGCGTGCTATTTATAATTGTCATTGATCAGTACGGTGTACACACTAGACGACTATTTTGAGTTCTCCAAATAACACCCCTCCATTTTTTATAAGTCTATTTGGAATGGTTTGAGTTTGAGTGTTTGTGTTAGGATTATTTATTTATGATTTATTTCAGTTTTAAGGATTATTGTTGCAAGCTCCTAATTTAGTAGGAGTTCTGTAACATTTTATAGAAGGTGAATGAATCCCTCTCACTATAATGTTGGGTCTGGATTTGTTTTGGTGCAAAGGTTGAAATATTCATCGTATTTGGTATTCCCTTTACTAAAAGTTTCAACAAAAACGTGTCAAACAATTATTTCTTAAAATGAATATTTAATGCGGTTCTAAAAGTTTGTCGATTGCCAAAAACTCCATCTACAATTTCTTAAACTCCTTTTGTGTCACATTTGAATTTGCCGATGATTTATTATTGTTTGGGAAGCAACTGAGGCATAAATTAATTGTGTTACTGGAATTATGAATGTTTGCACAATGTCGAGATAACAAGTTAGTCATTAGAAGACGAGAATATTTTTCTAAGAATGTTAGTCGTGCGAAGCGCGATTAGTTGGTGTATCTCTAGAGATTTCGAGAAACTAGTGTTCTTGAAAAATATCTAGGGGTGCCTTTTACTAGGAGGACAACTAAGAAGGTAGACTATGTTATTGAGTAGGTCAATGCGAAGCTTACAACTTGAAAAGCTAAGCACTTGTCATTTGCAGGAAGGGTCACATTAGCTAAAAGTGTGCTTGAGGCTATTCATATTTATTCCATGATGATGACTATGTTTCTGAAGGCTTGTATTGATGAGATTCAAAAATTGCAACGCAAATTTATTTGGCAGAGATTGATAATGACAGAAATATCATATTATTAATTGGAGTGTTGTTACAAATCCAAAAGAGATAGGAGGCATGGGCTTGCGGTATCTTCAGTTTATGAATAAGGCGTGTATTTTTAAACTAATCAGGGGCTAATGAGCTCTGGTGTGAGGTCTTATGGGGAAAATATAAAAGTATTAGTAGGGATAATGTTGTTACAAAGCCGAATGATTATTGTATTTGGAAGGAAATAGTTAAATTGTGACCAAAGGTAGATGAGATATGGTATTGGTTGGTAGGTAATGGGAACATGATTGAAGTATATGGCAGATGGCTTGAAGGATAATGATGTGGAGTGAACAATTATATGAGTTGTTTCTTGCCACCAGCTTTAGTATTGGAAGAGTAAAGAAAGGCATGAAACGTGTTATGCTCGTCCTAGTAACTCGGTTCTTGAGTTGAGGTTATGAACCAGGTGTGGTACTTTCATGCCGAGCTGGAGGTTGTTGGAACAAAATGAGTTTTATTTATAAAACACCCTAAGTTTTGATGATAACAAAGTATTAAATGGACAATTGGTATTACTAATGTTTTAAATTAAGTGTGCAGGACAAACTTATATTTATGGAAGAGCACATTTGATTTATGCTCTGAAGAAACTTTGTTAGAGTCTGAATTATTACACTCTGAAGGCGTTCAGAAGTTAGAAGGCGTTCAGAAGCCAAACAACGCTCAGAAGCTACATCGATCAGAAGCTAATTGGTATTGACTCTCAGAAGCTACTTAGTCAAGTGTCATTCAGAAGACGAAGACGTTCAGAAGCTGAATTGCAAAAGACTATCAGAAGCCAAAGATTCAAAGACCATCAGACTCCAAGGAAGCAAAGTCTGTCAACAGCCAATAATTCCAACATTCATCAGAAGGCTATGCCACTCTGTTAAAGAACATTTTAAGCCTGATGATTGTATAAAGGACAACACCATTGCAACGTTCAAATGGATTTTGATCTTATCATCAAAGGAGCGTGCTGTACCTTTATTTCTGCATTTGGACAAGCAGAAAAGCATGGACGGAGTTGTGGAGCATAATTACCTCTTCAAGAAAGAAATTCAAACTCCACGCTTCAAGCAATTGGAAATCAACAGTGTCCATCTCAACGAAATTCTACACAACGTCTCAATTCTCTCTTCTCTCATATATATATGTGAAGTTAGAAGAATTTGATAACGTGTGACAAGGACATATACGTGAATCAAAAACTGAATTTATCTCTCAAACTAAGTGAGAAGCAAAACTGTCTGAGCCTCTGAAAGTTATTTTGTGTAATAGGTTTTAAGCTAAGAAGTTTAGAATTTACTCTTGTGTGAGTAATTTGGAAAAGTCTCTCGTTCTTAGCAACTTGAGCATTTGTAAGAAGTCTCTTGTCTTGTGTGACTTGAGCAATTGTAAAGTCTCATGTTGTGTGTTCTAGAGCAATAGAGAAGTCTCTTGATTGTGGGCTTGAGCACTAGGATTGTAATCCTTAGTGATTATAGTGAAATCCCTTGGAAGTGCAAGGGGACTGGAGTACTCTCGATTTGTGAGGGGAACCAGTACAAAATCCTTGTCTCTCTCTCTCTCTCTCGCTTTTGATTTTCTGTTTTGCTATTGTTTGTGATTGTGTTCTTATTTCCGCTGCTAAAAGACTCTGATAGATACTATTATCTTGAAAAGTTTTTTTTAAACTCTCAAAACACAATTCAACCCCCCCTTCTTGTGTTTTTCCTTTCCCCCCTTCAGAGGTGGCCTTGGTGGTTTGCCCACCCCCACCCCTAAAGAATAATTTTTTATAGGTGATTGAATGTTCTTCCCCTTATTCATTATTCGGATTTTGTTCTTTTTATTTGTGTATTTTGTTCTTCTTCATATTATTTTATGTTGTTATTTGGTAAGTGAATTTCTATATAAAAATAGTGTTGCAATATGAAATCTTGTTTGCAATTATTGTTATACATATGACTTTCGATTTAGAAGGAGTGAATAAGTCGATGATATTAGCTTCGAATGTTTTCAAAATTTTATGCGCTTACGGAAGTGGTTCTGGAGGAACAACGTCTATCCCGAACTTTGGAGAAGAAAGTACAGCGAATTTAATTAGAAAATGAACTAGATTATGAAAAGTGTGCTAAAGCGAACAATTGATTGAATTTTGAGAGAAAAATCAATCAATTGCAAATCAATATTGTAACCAATTAGACATCTCACAATGAACATGTGTCCAATTCGATGAAATTATGAGAAAATGACGTTTGAAACTTTAATCGAGCACCTTGTGTTTAATGTATCAAATGTTAGTCAAAATTCAATAAAATTGACACCCAGTGTTTTTAATAAACACATGGTGTGCAATTATCAAAGTTTTCTTTGAAAAACCAATTAAAATTCACTCGAAGTGCTTTTATCAAACACTTGGTGTGCACTTCACAAAGAAACTTTGAACACAAGGAATCAAATTTTCAAAGCAATTAACAATCAACTATTAAATGCAATAAAGGAAATCAAAAGAACACAAAGAATACAAAGAGATACAATTACGATCAATAATGAGAAACTACTCCAATATTGATGAATGTCTCTCCTACACCTTTGAACCTTGATCTTCAAGAAAGATCAAACCCAAGATCCTCCTCAAACCTCCAATTGGTTCCTTTTTTACGAGTACTAGATCTTCACCAAGATCTCAATCTCCAACTCGAACTATGGCCGATTCTATTGACGAACCTTGTCGCAAAATATTTCAATCCCAAATTGAAGTCAAAACCCTAGGTTCTTCCTTGAGAACCTTTAAACCTTGATCCAACCCAAAAGTCAAACTCAATTGGCCACCTTGGATGTTATCTCCAAGCCTTGAATCACACACTCATATCGGATCAATTTTTAGATTGACAATAGTGAAAGAGTGATGAAGAATGAAGAAGATAAAGGATGAAGGTGTTGATGTGTATCTCTCAAAAATGAACAATGATTCTCATTTTAGCAAAGTGATATTTATAGGTAAAATAAATCGAGGTGTCAGCAAAACAATTTTAAGTGTATAACAAACTTATGCATCATCGGTGCATTGCAATTCTATGCACCAGTTCATACAAAAATACTTCAAAACAAAAAATAATCTGATCAGTTCATGCACAGGAGCAAGAGAGCTACACACCGGTTCAAAACATGTTTATGTATTGGTTCAACGTGCTTTGTACCGGTGCAAAAAAGCCTCGGGTTTTGACAAACAGGCCATGAACCGGTTCAAAAGTTCTATGCACCGGTGCATAAAATTTGGAGATTATGCAGGGGTTCATACCCTAGGCCTATACACACCGGCTCAAAAAGCTTATTTTTGAAAAATTAACTAAGTTCAAAGCATTTTTAAAAACTTTTTGAAAAACTCTGTGAACCTAAAATTGCCTTAATCAAATCAATTTATTTTGATCATATTTTTTATTTCATTTAAAATAAACGGGAATATACGTGCACTTACAACTGTAA
Source organism: Trifolium subterraneum (assembly GCA_951799995.1). Classification (NCBI taxonomy): domain Eukaryota; kingdom Viridiplantae; phylum Streptophyta; class Magnoliopsida; order Fabales; family Fabaceae; genus Trifolium; species Trifolium subterraneum. Next base: position 37,040,769 of record OX637461.1, on the reverse strand, counting down.
GTTTCAATTTAATGATATGAAGTAGTGTAGTACAAACAGATTAGAAGCAGTGGCGGAGCCAAGATTATATCGGAGCCTGGGCACAATATAACAGTACAGCAAGAACAAATAAAGAGGCTACACAAACTAGAAAAAACCAATAAAATAGAGTCAAATAAGAAGGATGAAATATAACATACCAATAGTGTACTACATGAAATTAGGAGGCAAATGCCCTTTTCGAGAGCTCTTTGACTGGAAGGTTCGAATAATATCAACATCATCAAGTGACTTGAATATCTCCCGCTCGGTGTAACATATCATCAAGTCATTGAGCCACTTCTCGTTCATCTTGTTGCGCAATTTAGTCTTAATAATCTTCATTGCTGAAAAAGCTCTTTCAACGGATGCTGTCGACACCGGTAATATCAAAGACAACTCAATAAGTTTGTAGACCAATGGAAATACGAAATGTTTATCTGTTTGAACCATCTTCATAGCCAAACTTTGAACATCTTCACAAGTAGAAAATGATACATGTCTTTTCACGTGAACTACAAAAGTCTCAAGTTGCTCCCTTATTATTTTGATGAATAAAAATATGTGAAAAGAAGAAAAAAATTGATTATGGTCAAAGTGCTCAAGGTTGAAGAAATCCATAATCACATGAAGTTTTTTTTTTACGCATTATCACATGAAGATGATGATCAAGATATGGGGATTAATCATAGGTACAATATGCAAGTCATTATTATAAGTTTTAGGTGCTCACAAACTTTAATCTAAACTCTTATAAGTTTACTATAAAAATGTTGCATGATTCTCATTCAAAAGATTTTTAACTTAGAATATTTTTCAAAGAGCAGGTAAATCGATTTACCTCCACAGGTAAATTGATCTACCAACACTATGTCGATTCCAAATTCTGAAAATTAATACAGGTAAATCGATTTACTTGACAAGGAAATTGATTTATCCTGTGCATTTTGCAAAAGAATTTAAGTTAAAAGAAGGGTAAATCAATTGACCATATTGAAGAGTCGCCTTAAACATGTCTAAATAACTCACAATATAGACATGCAGTTATGTAAACATATCTAATTTCATGATAATATCAAAAGACATAACATAAAAGATCATATCAAAACATATACATGAAGACTACTTGAAGGGAAGTAATATAATGCTTGTTCTGAACTAATGGTTTTAGTATTAAAGGGAAGTAGTATAACGCTTGTTCTGAACTAAGCTTCTATAGTTATATGAATCTTGGGGAAGAAAATAGATTCTATAGACTCAAAAATTATATGGAAACAACTTCTCAAAAACTTAATTATTCCATCGACTTCTAAATTTTCTCTTTAACTACTTATTGACATAACTAACATCTTAAACCTCATAGAAAACTAAACTCATTCATGCTATTTGAAAATAAACTAATTAAAACAGAGAGTTACAATCAAAGAATCATAAGCAAGGAGCAATGTTGAATTATTTTCCACAATAGAAAGTGTTCTATCATAGAAGGTTGGTTGAAGCATTTTATCAAACAGATAATAAACATTGTACCATGAGCCACACAACAACAACAAAATCAAAACAACATAATACAAAAATCACTTCAATTCAACCATTTTTCAAACATGAAAAGCTAAAGTAAAAGAAAGAAAGCAATATATTAGAACAATGAGATTACCTTCGGCGAAGACCGAAGACGATGGTGATACAAACCGCAGAGAACAACGATTGAGAGCAAACCGAATCGAGGAGATGATGGAGTCACGTTGAATAAAATTGGGGATTTTTAGAGCAAACCAAATCGACCTAAAATTGCATAAGCAAAGACGTTAGAATCGATAAATACGACGCCATGAGAACTCAAAGGGGAACTCGATGAAGGATTGCATGTGGAGGAAGACAGTGGTGGACGAATAGGAACTGGAATCGGAGAGTAAGTCAAACTGAGACTGTGTTTGAAACCCCGCGCGTGGACTGGAGCTTTGAAACGCAATGAATCTCCACAAGCTGTTTGAGAGAAAATAGGAGAAGGAAGCTGTTTGAGAGAAAGTTGTCACACTTTATTAACAAAGAGAGTGTACTTACTTGTACAGTACAAAGAGTATGTTACACTTTTTGAAAAATCTTACTAAATCACCCATATTAGTAACACTTTTAATAAATGTTACAAGTGGGTGTTACTGAAAGTCAAAAATGTAGTAGTGTTCGTTAGCATTTGAAAAATTCTAATTCTTTTTCACACCTCTTCATTATTATACCTTTCCAAATATTGTTTTATTATTTTCTAAGAGGTGTCATATTCAATATAAATATTCATCAGAATTTTCTCAAATCTCACTAATCATTTTCATTATCATTACAATAACAATTCTTCGTACAAACTTTCATAAAACTCTTTGAAACTTTCATGCATACTTTCATATCAGATAAAAGTTTCCTGAGCACTTAGAGTTTTATTATTCTGAATTGTTATATTGAAAGGGAGGACAAAGTCTAAAACTTTGTGTTATCAAAATTCTCTTGTACTCAAATTGTATATCCAATCACTTGTAAAGTTGTATTATTGCTTGTAGTCCAAGTTTGTGGAAACAAGTGTTTTTGAGAGAAAGTGGATTTCTTTCTCTTGTGTTGTATAAGAATTTCATCATAGGGTTTGGTGAAGATTCTTGTTGTTAAAGATAGTGGGGTGTTATCTTGTGTATGTTAGAAATATTGTTAGGGGGTCTCGGGGGTAAGATTGCTTGTATATAACAAAGATTCTAACACAGTGAATTCATTCAAAGGATGTGAAGGGAGTGAATGTACCAATATATGGGAACCACTATAAACTCTTTGTGTCGTTCTCCCCTTCCCTACACTCTTTATTTTTTTGCATATTATTCATACATTCATCATATACTTACCAGAAAAATAAAAGGAACACCAACATCTCTAAAATAACTGAAAAAGTAACAAAACCTAATTCACCCCCCTCTTAAGTTGATTCTTAAACTTACATTTATATGTGGTTATTAACACACTTACTGTTGGTGTGGTCCATTATCACTCACAAACAACACTAGCTACACTCATAATAAATTTTAACATAGTCGTAATTTTATACAACATCGAAAAATTAAATTCGATTAGGATCCATCAAAACTTTACATTGAATGATTTGAAGAGCCAACTAAATCAGATGACCTTCTCATCTATAGTGATACGAGAAGGGTGATCAAGTTTGATTACCGTCATACATTAATCGGCATAGATGGACGAGTTCAGTTCACTAAAATGAAACTTGAAAGCGAAGATAATGTGAGAACCATGTTATCTATTCTCAACATAATTATCAATGACCGATCGAGTTATATGTGGCTATGGCCAGTTCAAACTATTTGTTTAAGATTGATTCACGTGAGGATATTTGATGAAACCCTAGAGTGCATGGTGGTAGAACCAAATGAAGATGAAGCAACTAGTTTATCTCATCCATAATCTTATTTGGGTTTAATAGTTGTTTTCAATTTAATTTATGTTGTTATTGTTTATGTTGGTATATTATGAAGTTGTTGAACTGATTCCAATGGAATGTTTATATTTTCTACAATCTGGTTTCTAGTTTTCCCCCAATTCAAATTCTAGAATTTAAAATAGAAAAAATCACTTTGAAAATCTAGAACTCAAGCAGAGTATTTTTAGAATTTTTAAGAGGGGAAAGAAAGTCACATAAAAAATGGATAAGGAGAGTGCAAAAAGCAATCCTTTTCTTCATTTATTGAAGCCCACTAAAAACTTGGATACTGAAAAATTGGACTCAACCCATGGGCCTAGAAACTAAACAAACCCAAAATACAAAATATTGTAAAATAAAATAAAAATTAAACAGAACAAAGAATTGCAATGTGTTTTCCCGCACGGTAAACGACTCTCATCGTAACCTTTACTTTCTCAGTTAGCCTCTTTCTCCGGCGCCGATCAAACTCAACCGTCAAACCGATTTTCAAACGCAACCACTTTCTTTATGGACTCCATCGCCGGAGCTCCGTCTCCCGCTAACTTTGCTCCGCCCCGTCCTCCGTCATCATCGCCGTTCCCCGCCCGAGAAGACTGTTGGAGCGAGGACGCAACTTCCACCCTCGTCGACGCCTGGGGAGAGCGCTACGTCGACCTCAACCGTGGTAACCTCCGCCAGAAGCACTGGCAAGAGGTTGCCGACGCCGTCAACGACATCCACGCCGCCGGCAACAAGAAAGCACGCCGGACGGACGTTCAGTGCAAAAACCGAATCGACACGCTAAAAAAGAAGTACAAGATCGAGAAAGCTAGGGTTTCCGAATCCGACGGCAGTTACCAGAGTCCCTGGCCATTCTTCTCTCGTCTTGACATCCTCATCGGCGATACTTTCCCGGTAAAAAAACTCTCACCGCCGGCAACCGTACGCACCACCCCTGCCGCCGTAAAACGACCGCCGTCTCCGCCATCGTGGATTATCTCTCATCCGGTAGGTCCCCGATCTGGAACACAGAAACGCCCGGCAATGATGAACAGAGACGACACATCTTTCCGGCGGAATTTCTCAGCCTTTGCGGCGGCTGCTGCTGCAGCGACAGAGGCAGAAAGCGGTGAGTCAGAAGAAAGGAGGTGGAACAGTGGAACAGGAATCGACAAGAAGGTAAAGGAAAGTGATCGGAATACAGAGTTTGGTTACAGAGAGCTTGCTCAGGCTATAGAGAAGTTCGGTCAAGTATATGAGAGAGTTGAAGCTTCGAAACAGAGGCAAATGGTGGAATTGGAGAAGCAGAGGATGCAATTTTTGAAGGATTTGGAGTTTCAGAGAATGCAGCTATACATGGAAACACAGGTTCTTCTTCACAAAAGCAAGCGCACCAAGCGTTCTTCTGGTTCCGGTGAGTTTCATCATTGAATTTGAATGTTGAACTGCTCTGTTTGTTGTTGACTTTATCAATGATGGTTTTATATGGTTGATTGTTTATGCTGAATATTTATTGGTTAATCATGAATCATATTAATGTATAAATTTTGTTTTATATGGTTTCTTGCGGCTAAAGTTGAGAATTTATGTTACTTCTGATAATGGTCATTGGTGGGTAGTTGTTTTGTTCTGAGTTTCATCATTTTAAGTGTTTTGATTCATATGATTTGATTGTGAGGTAGTCCCTCATGGCACAAGTATAAGCAAAATTGCACTTTTTAAATTCTTTGAATAATTAATGTATCTGGTCTATAATACAGACTAGATACATCTGCTATTCAATGAATTTAAAAAGTATACTTTTGCTTATATTTATGTCCGGAAGGAGTATGTTTTAGGATTTGATGGGCTAAACTGATATTAGACCACACTAACTGTTAATAATATAACTAATTTGAAATCTGTTTTAGCTTGGTTAGACCCAGTTTTTAATTGGTTGTACTTTTTACTATATATACACACTAAGGATTGTGATGGAAAGAAACCTGCATGTTGGTTCCTGATTATACTATGCTTTATTGTGAAGAAAAGTTGTTTAGTTAAGTTCAAGTGGCTCCACTTATATGTACTTTACACTTGGATATAACTAGTTACATGATTAACTTATCCTATGTTACTCATTTTTGTCCTGCTTCATGAACATTATTTCACATACATTTTGACATATTTAGGTTTATCAGTACCTTACATTTTCTATTCTGATTAAGTGCATTTGTAAAATTGTTTGAACCGTTGATTAATTGCAGATTGATTGAATGATGATGGTGGTGTTCTGCATAACCTCATAATTTTTATTGTATATTTTTTATTTTCATGTTTGCTTTAGATTTTAGTTGGAAACAGACAAAAATAAAAGAAAACTTCCATAAACACTTTTTATCAATTTTTTTTCTTTCTTGCTTCCACAAAAATCTCAAGCCCAAACAAACAAAAAGGCCAAAATAATTTAAGACAGGACTTCTGATATTTGGTTTAGAAAGAAGAGTTTGTTTGCATGTGAATGATGTGATATGGAATGATGTGTAATAATAAGCTTAGTTCTTGGTTGCATATGGTCAAACATTTCTTCAATTCATTCACATTGAGGCTTAAGGTTTTATTCTTTGGAACCAAAGTTGATTGAGCACAACTTTTATGTGGCAAAAACTCGTTCCTTAAACAACTTTGCTTTCTGTCATTAGTTTATTATTATCCCTCCATAAACATTAGCATATATAGTGTTGATGCACTAGTTTGTGCAACAGAAAATTGTAACATAGAATGACATCAACATCAAGCATCTTACCTTAATTATTGGTCACATATTTTCTATTTGAAGATGCTAAGTAAGTAGCATGGTATTAAAGTTTATCTTTGGTAATAATACTGTTGAAACAAACTTAATACCAAAAAGACACTGTTATGTAATAATATCATTTTTCATATATAATGTAGAGTAATAATATTACTAAATAAAATAATTGGACTCAAGTGGTTAATGAGCTTCACTAAAAGGACAGATTTCGGGAAAACTCGGATTTGATTCCAGGGTGGAACAATTTTTTGGCCAAACTTTACTTACGTCGCGGTCGAACTTTGGACTATTAGGGTCCCTTTCCCCTAGGAACCAGAGGGTTAAAAACAAAATAAAATAAAATAATTGAGTTTATTATGTGACTATTGAGGCTTATACTTCTCTTTTGTACTATGTCCCTTTTTTTCTATAGTGGTCAAAGCATCCATCTCCTCCTTGCCTTTAAAAATTTCCTCCTCAGGCCCTTGTAAATATTATGTCACACTTTCTTATTGTGGGTAAAATGTTATTAGTTTATTCTAAAACAGTGGAAATACTTATGTCCTCAAATTTTAAAAATACCATATAATAATTAGCTATAATTCATTTTCTATAGTAGACATAATGACACGTATTGTTTTTCCACGTGTATTGCAATTTATTTTGTAAGAATAGTTTCCTTTAATTGATGTTTGTTCTCATTCCTTTGATTGGTGTTTGTCTCTTTCTCAGCATAACCTTGATTATTAATTGTGCAATATAAATCAATTGAATAAAGCCCTTTATTTTTTGTTTTGTTTTGTTTTTTCTGCTGTGTTGAATAGTTTTTTCAGATAATTTTCATTAGTTCAGTTTTCTTAATCCTGACTTTATTTATTCTTTCCCTCTGCAGCAGACAGTTTCTCGTAGCAATCGGTGATGAAGAATCTTATTGGGAAGAATAGATAGATTTTACCTTTTGGACATGGAAGAATCATATATAGCCCCCCCCTTTTTTTAGAATTTTAAAAATAACTTAGGAAAGGTATTTCACAGTGAGGTTCAGGTTTGGTTGTATTTATAATGTAATGCTCGATTTTGTGCAGTAAATTTTCTTTCTTTTTTATCGCTTTTGAGAAGAAACACTAGAAGAACGATAAATGAACAAAGAGATTATGGATGGCTTACTCAATGGAAACTTTCATTTATTAGATTCAATTGGATTTATAATGATGGTTTAAATGATTGATTTTGTTTTAATGCAAATCTTTCTGCATTGTTCTTAAGTCTTTCATGAAATCAATTGGATGACCATGCTACTAAATCCTTGCATCAAAGTGTTGTTTCTCATACTTGACTTTGACCCTAATAATATCTAAAATGATTTCCTGTATGAAGTTGTTTGGAAATGAAAAGGTTGAACTTCTACACGCACTACTTGGTGCATAACGAGGTACGATGCCGTAGAGGTATGACTGTTGATAACTTGTTTTCTTGATGTAATCTTGCACCAGATAGAATTCATCATTCATGTTCGAGATTGTGATGAGGTGAAACTTTCAATCCAATTGAACTTTTTTGTTTATTAAAATGAAAGTTTTAAATTGTTTGGAAGTGCTTACGGTATTTGACAACTGATCATTTATTTACGGAATTGCCACTGTTTTTTTAAATGGGGTTTTCGACAACTAATTTAAAATTCCTGATTTAAAATGTGTTTTTTCCGTAGTCCTAATAACATTAGTCATTTGAAATTAATTAGTGTATATTTTGTAAATCACGACCCCTAGAATAATTGCGTTGTAAATTTTTCATCTTTGGCATAGGCCCTCTTGGTCTTGAGAAAAAAAAAATAGAGCTGAATGCAAAATCTGATAATAACACTTTCGTAATTGTAATTCTAATTGCAAAGCAAAGTGAGAGAATTCATAAAAAATAACAATAATTAGAAGTTAGCAAACTTTTTTTCCTTGAAACTTTCTATGATCTCTTTGAGGCTCACTTCCAGGGGAATAAATTCAATTCCTAATGTCTTTGCTTTGTCTTTGGAAATCTGAAATGTTTGCATCAAAGGCTTATCGTCTGCACACCTGATAATATAGTTCACAAAATGTAAATATTAGTCAGATAAAAATTCCATAGAAGAATTTTATTTTGAAGTTATCAATTGTACTATATTTAAATGATAATCTCTAGTCTAAATTTTAAAAATTTCAAATACAAGTTCATTTAACTATATTTTTTTGGGGAATGTTTAGAAAGTTAATTAACCGATAATAAAACTTACTTATCTGGAATTTGTAATGTTGGGTATATATGACGCAAAATGTTTGTAAGTTCTGAAAAATGCATGACTCTTTCAGCCAAACAATATCTTCCACTAGCTGAAACATCCTCATATGCTTTAATATGTGCATTTGCAACATCCTTCACATTAATCCATCCAAAAGTAAAATTCGGAAATGTTTCTGAACCTACATCAAGCAATTGATCAAGGAGTTTAAAGTAATCTCAATTATTTTCATAATATTTTAACGTTGAAAGCAAATTAGATGAAAAATTTGTGTAATTTTTTCAACTCAATAAAACAACTATGTTTTATTACAGTCAAATACATACGAGGGTCTTTAAATTTTACATTTGTAACATTTATGCTTTAAGTTTACCAGAGGTAATAAATATATCATTTTAAGTTTCTAACTAGTTGTACCATTAACCTTCCAGTTATAACTCGTTACAAAAATTTGTTGGACCGTTATCTTTTCGGTTAATATCCTCCAATATATGTGTTTTTCTTTTATCAAAATATTCATTATGGTTGAAGTCAATGTTAACCGTCACAGTGTAACAAATTAACAAAAGTTAACTGAAAGGGTAATGAAGTTAGAAACGTAAATAACCTATTTATGTATTTAAAAAATTTAAAAGACCTAACTGAAGGGATGACAATGGGTGCCCATGGGTGATGGTTTGACACTACCCAAACTCACCCAAACCCAAAGACTGTATGGGTGACAAATCAAAACCCACACCCATTGGATTCGAGTTTTTCCACCTAAACCCGCATAAAAAACACGCATAATTAATTAATTACCTGTCCAAAATGTAAAATGCAAAATGTAGCATAGTAATTAAATTACATAGTTCAACATAAGTAATTAACATTGATGTCATTAATAATTTTATATATACTTAGGGTTAATTAAGTAATTTTACATATACTCGAGTGGGTGTGTGTTTGAGTGATCCCAAATCCACACCAATAGTTTCCGGTGTCACCCAAACCCAATCAACTCGGGTTTGAGTTCGGGTGGGTCTCATGAGTTTGAGTTTTTCTACCCTCCCTACCTAACGATTAAGTTAAGAAATTCTTAAATGTATTTAGGCTACAAAATATATTACCATTTATTAAGTTAAAAATTAAGTAGGAACTTCCGTTCAGCTCTGGTTGTAAGAGTGGCCCTATTGTCACTGCTGGATTCATAACAACATAGTCAATGTTGTTTTCTGTTAGAAATTTTGTAGCAACCTCCTCAGCTGAAGTTTTTGCAAATTGATACCACATCTGAAATATAAAAACACATGCTTACATCAGCATTTTTCATCAATGTGAATAAGTTTGAAGGAAAAGGGGCACCTTTTTTTCCCGTAAGAATTGAGGATTTGAAAACCATGTCTCATCAACTACAACTTCTGGAGTTCGAGGTGTTCCACTAAACAAAGTTGTGGCAATTGAAGAAGTTAAAACAACCCTTTTTACAGATGGTGATTTTGCACATGACTTAACAACATTAAGACTTCCCTTCACTGCAGGATCTATTAATTGTGTCTGAAATAAGAAACAAACAACAACATTCAAAAGTCAATGATACAAGAAACTATTCTGTTCTGTTTTGCAATTTGTAAAGATGTAAAATGATGGCTGACCTGAGGGTCTTCGACATGGAAAACAGCCGGTGAAGCGGTATGAAAGACACCATGACATCCTTGAATAACAGAGTCAAAGGAACCTTCTTCTAATAGATCTGCCTTAAAGAGTTGTAATCTTTCCATAGCACCATCAAGTTTAAGCAAGTGATCGACCTTATTTGGATTAGCTATATAAATAAATAAATAAATAAATAAATAAAATAAATCACTCGTTCAAATTGAACGAAAAGTTTAAACAAGAAGTAATTATAATTAGGAGAAATTACTTGGATCACGAACAGTGGCTCTAACAGTGTAACCACGTTGGAGAAGAAATTTGACAAGCCATGAAGCAATATAACCAGAAGCACCAGTTACACAAACAACCTTTCCTTCACCGCTATTCATATCTTCTCAATTTGTTTCTTTCTTATCAATAGGATTCATTCTAATAGAAAGACTTTATTTAATGAGGAGTGTTATTTAAACATCAAAAGGGGACATCTCAACAACATCAAGGGGAGTTACATGTATATAATTGTTGAGTTCTTCAACACATTTGGTTAACTCATATTAACCAAATTTGATCTCCAATTCCTCAACTATTTGTTTACGAGAAATTGTATATGAGACACATTTTGATTGTTTGCGGATGATAAAGTTAAAACAAAGTTAAAAGTTCAAGTTTGAAAGATTTTATACCTACAATATCAAGGGGAGTCACGTGTATATAATCGGGGAGTTCTTCAACACATTTGGTTAATATCTAATTAACCAAATGTGTTGAAGAACTATTAACCAAATGTGTTGAAGAACTCCCCGATTATATACACGTGACTCCCCTTGATGTTGCAAAGATGTCCCCATTTTTTATGTTTAAATAACATTTCTCTTATTTAATAGACTAAAGTGCACAAAATGGGACCCCGTATATTGACATAATAAAATAGTTGAATGTTGAATCTAAAGAGGACTTTGTATAAAATAATAAATTTTTTAGGCGTTGTATAAAATAATAATAAATGTAGAGAAGCATGAGATTTTATTATATTTTTTCGACGATAAAATAACAAGTGCAAATGGGACTCCATATTTTCTAAATTAATGCACATAGCTAGACGTTGCATAGCTTAAATTAGTAATTAAGTTTATCACCAACCAAATTGAATTTCTTTTTTGTTACACCAACCAAATTGATTGATGAGTACTTCCTTCATATCTAATCTAAATATAATAAAAGTTGAGTTTTAAATTAAATACTAACTTTAGCTCATAAAAAGCCCACATATACATTAATTTTATTGATTTAATATTTTTCTTATATTTAGAACCAATAACCAATCTCAAAACAACAATTACACATTTGTTTTATAATATAATAAAATAAAATATATATAACGGTAACATTTGAATTTGAAAATAAATTGTAACAATATGAGTGTCATCTGTTTAATTTTTAACGTAGTTTTGATCAAAACATTTCTAGTTGCATTCTTTAATTAATATTGTATATCTTCTTAATTATTTATGGGAGTATTTTCCACATTGTATTTATAATAATAATAATAATAATATGCAGATAGTTTTTGTTTTGTGACCAAAATATACCAATGGTTAATAACGGTAACGAGTTAAATAAGTTTTTCAACCTTAGAAATATTATAGCTAATTTTGATTTTACTCTATAACAAAATAAAAGCAAGATGTTTTTGTCTCCCTAAAATTTTCTATTTCATTTTTAGATAAATATGATAGCTTCACAAGTGCACGAATTTATCGTCATAATAAAAATAGTATTGATCCACATAGATGAATGAAGACAAGAGAGATATGATACTATATATACAAGTTTGAGTAGAGAAAAGTCCTAATATAATAACGGATAATTTGATTTGGTTTTGCACAAACAATAAATAAAAAACAAAATAAGCAAATATGTTAATTGAAATAAGAAACAAAATCAATAATAACTAAATACCTTAGAATCGTTAGTTGGTTCAGTGGTTGATTCTAAATTTGGTAGGAATTGAGGACCACGGTTCAATCCCCACAACTGCAATTAGGAGGGGACTGAAACCACTTGATGTCAAACCTGACCCCCGAACCAGATTAAACAGTCCAGTGGGCCGGATTGATGGCGATTTCAGCAAGTGTACTGAATCGTCCAAGTAGTAAAATTAAAATGGTAAGACCGAGTGTCGAACTCAAGGATCGCGTTATACTGTTGAATTATGACTTTTACTTAACTGAACAAAAGGTTCCGAGTTGGTTTGTTTGCAATAATGAAATTATAATAACTAAAATTGGTTGAACTTTTATAACAAATAAAACTATCAGGGATGAGTTTCACTAGACAACTATTTTGAGTATCTAACTTGACTATGACTATTGAATTAATTTATTAAATTATTATCGAATTCTCTAAAGTATTCGTGCCCTAATTCCTTAGTGACAGAGTCGTTAATTCTAAAATAACCCCTAATTCCTTAGTGAATTTAAGATTAGAATTAAGCATGAAAGAACAAGAATTCATAATTGATTTCAAGGGTTTGCATCTATTCCTAGACTACAAAGGCAAGAATTTCTTATATCAAAGCATTCATAAATTCAACTCCCGTATCACAATATGAACCGTAAATCAATTTAAAGGTGATCAATCAATAAAAGCATTAAGTACAGATATAAGAAAAATAATTCAATAAACTTTTTCAATAATCATAACTCAAATCATATAATAAAAATTGTCATCTAGGTTTACTCATCCCTAACAATTAGGAAATTAGCTACTCATAATATTTGACTAGAGATAAAAGAGTATTGAGAGTTACACATAAAATTCCAATTGAATGATGTATAGAGCCACTTGAATCAACTCTTCAAACAATGCAAGTTGTGGTTCGGTGGTACTGTGCTGCGTAAAAAGAATTTCCTCCTTCCACTAGTGCCTCCTCTATGTATATATATGTATCAGCCAAATAACCTATTAGTTACTTTTCCACCACGCAAGGAAGGCCTTCCACTCACAAAATTACTTCTTTGGGCTAGGCCAATGTGGCCTTTTTCTTTCTTGTTTTATTTTCTTTCAATTTGCACCCCTTTTATCCACCAATTATCATATTACTTGTGTTTCTTTCATCATTAAATAGAGCATCAATAACTTTATAACTTAATTGTAATGCTTCACTCGAACGATCAACTTGTTTTTCTTAAAAATAGAATAGAAACTACACAAAATATTTGGTTAATGAATAAATTAAAAGTATAAATACTTAATTGACTCCTGAATTCAAAAACCACAATTTATTCAAATTGACTCTAAAGTAAATATTAAATTAATAAAAATAAACTAAAACTTAATTAAAAAGACTATAAAAATTATATTTGACGAGAGGTTATCACGGATACTGTGCTGAAAAAAAAACCTTAGAATTACAAGTTATCACAATGGTATTAAAGATCACATATTGACCAATAGAAAGGAGGCATAGTACTAAAATCGTCCTATGACGAGTACCACTCAGGTAGTGGAGTCACCACTCCTCATGCATACTCGTGCAAGGTTTGGCCTATAAATACATACATAACCCTAATCACTAAGGTACACAATATTCGCCCAATTTCCTTAGCATTTCACTTCTTTTAAATACTGACTTTGGTGTTAGAGTGTTAACATTTTCGCGTGTACCTTTCCCCTTCGTACCTAAGCTCAAAGCCACCACCTCAACAACCTCATCTAGCCATTTGAGTTATATCCATTATGCCCGTTCAGAGCAACATGCAAGGATCGAAGACGGTTGTTCAACTATTCAAATTTTTTTATAAATAGAGGAATCGTAGACTGTTTAAGGAGTTCACTTCTAAGATAGAAAACACACTGTCTAAAACAGAAAAACATTTGCATGCTAACGCACAAATACATAAGTACAACTTCTTACATGACTGTAAATCTCGATTGATGCATGAAACTCAATTTACTTTAACTGCAATTTACCTTTACAATATATAGCATTTATACTAGATTTACTCGAAACAAACACTAAACTTCACAAATTCGAACCAATCGTAAATTAGTTAACTGAAGAACCCACGTAGGATTTAATCATAGTCATAGATTACCCATTAGATTCATTGTATTGGAGTGACAATTAAACCACTATCAACACACTTACAAACCAAACACAATATGTGAAAAGGAATAGATCAAGATTTTAAGTAGAGTTCTCAAAACAAGTTCAACCAAAACGTGATTAGTATTATCAACATATTTTACTCAATGATGTATCACAAGTTAGAAGTTAGCAAACTTTTTTTCTTTGAAACTTTCTATTATCTCTTTGAGGCTCACTTCTAAGGGAGTAAACTCAATTCCCAATGTCTTTGCCTTTTCTTTAGAAATCTGAAATGTTTGCATAAAAGGCTCATTGTCTGCGCACCTGATAACATAGTTCAAAAATGAAAATATAGAGTTTTAATAGTGTTTAACTATTTTTTTAATAAATGTAAAGTTAATTATTTTAAGTTCTAATAAAAGATAAATATTAAAATTAACAACTAATTACTGATTTGGACTTATTCGAAATTTTTTTGCTTAAAATCAATATCGGTGTGAGTGGTGTGAGCAAATGTTAAGTAAATCACGGTGCGTATGCCACAATCACAGTGATCCACTGTGACTTTGCAGAATTACTGTGATCCAATGTGATTTTGTAGAAGTTACACTCTGCAAAATCACGGTGGATTGTCGTGATATTGACATACACACTGTAATACCAAACATAGGTCAAATATAGTTAGATCGTCTTAAAACTTGTACGATCAATTTTTTGAAAATATATAAAAAATGATATTTTCAATATAAAAATTACCTTCTTTATTTATTTTCTTAACAAGTTTTTCGATGACACCAGTTACCACGACCCTTATAATTAACTGAATAATAAAACTTACTTGTCTGGAATTTGTAATGTTGGGTATATATTACGCAAAATGTTAGTAAGTTGAGAGAAATGCATGACTCTTTCAGCCAAACAATATCTTCCACTAGCTGAAACATCCTCATATGCTTTAATATGTGCATTTGCAACATCCTTCACATTAATCCATCCAAAAGTAAAATTCTTAAATGTTTCTGAACCTGCATCAATGGAATGAATAAATAAGTTTAAATTGAAATCAAATATGTTTGGATCTTTTTACTCTAAAAGCAAATTTGATAAAAACTTATTTTAAATTTTTCAACTGAATGTAAAAATTGAGTTTTATCTTCAATTAGAAGTTACCATTTATTAAGTCCAAAATTAAGGAGGAACTTCCATTCAGCTCTGGTTGCAAGAGAGGCCCTATTGTCACTGCTGGATTCATAACAACATAGTCAATGTTGTTTTCTGTTAAAAAATTTGTGGCAGCTTCCTCAGCTGAAGTCTTTGCATATTGTAACCACATCTAGAAGATATAACAAAATTTGAAAAATACACACTTAAATAAAGTAGTGGGAAATACAGACTTAAAATTTATATCGATTTGGATCCTTAGACAGCCTCTGCTGCTGCCGTGTCTGCTGCTTGATCCTGGCCTTTCAATTAATGATCAAGCAACAAACACGGCAGCATATGAGGTTGCCACTGCTGAAAATCCAAATCAAAGCTCCCTACTTGTATAATATATTCAATATTTAGTACATGTGAATACAGAAAGGGACACGTCAGTACCTTTTTTTCCCATAAGAAATTTGGATTTGAAAACCATGTCTCATCAACTACAACTTCAGGGGTTCGAGGTCTTTCATTATATATAACTGAGGCAATAGAAGAAGTTAAAACAACCTTTTTCACAGATGGTGATTTTGCACATGACTTGACAACATTAAGACTTCCCTTCACTGTAGGATCAATTAACTCTGTCTGAAATAAGGAAAACAAAACATACAAAAGTCAATAAACAGGAAAACAAAAAATACAAAAGACGGATTTATTCTTATAAAAAAATAGATTTTTTCTTTGTATTTTTGAAAATGAATTTCATAAAACCGTTTTTCAAAATATTACAAGTTTTTTTATATTCGTTTTTTCTAAATTCAAACACTAATTTTGACATCATATAACATAGACGTACATTATTGAAGAATAAAAAATAGTCAAAATCTCAATTTTTATAAAAAGTTGTATTTAAAAAATGATTTTTATGAAAATCTATTTGAAATAGCTTCAAAAAAAGTGATTTTTTTGAAATTTTGATATCCAAATTTTTTTTCAATAAAATGATGAAATACCTAAAATAAGATTTTAAGAATAACTATTCAAACCAAATTTTCATTTGAAGCTTTTATAAAAAATTTCTTTGTAAATTTTTTTTATACAAAATTTTCTAACACTACAAAATCTATTTTCAAAAAAATCCAAAACAAACAGGCCCAATGTCTAATAATCACATTCTCATCAAATTGCACATCCATGTATGTTTCTCCTTAGGTTTTTTATAAAATAAACATAATTTTACTCGTCATTTAACCATACAAATCATCAATAAGAGGCACTTAATTGAGGAAACATATATAGGTTACATGCTGCTACAATACTACCATTTATCCTAATGCAATTGACAAATAAGAATACTATCAAAAGCTAAACTTCAATTAATTTTAGGTAAATTTTGTTGAGTTTGAGCTTCACTCTTTTGAGAGAAAGCCCCAAATTTGTGAGTTCATTATGTCTCACTTATATAAATCGAGAGTGGTCATATTAAGGTTATTATGTGAGTGAAATTTCGTGAGGAGAACAACCTTTAAAAGAGAGAAAAGAAGACTGGAAAAATATCATGTTTTTCACACAACTGCCTCAGTAAAACAGCGATTCAAGATTTATTAATTATCGGATCAGAATGATTTTGGGAGGGGCTACAATTTCACCGTTCGAATCGGCGAAACTGTTGGAACTTAATTAAAGCAAGAATATACACACATAATTGAGAGAGAATTAAGAGAGAAAGAAATTATTGTTATTGATCACACTTGATCACAATGTCGCTTTACACCACTATTTATAATGTGTTGCTTGTGGGTTAGTTACAAACAAACTAGTAACTACCCCTAACTAACTCCCTAAGATGAAGAAACTAACATTACAGAAAAACTAACAATCATACACAACTCATCACATTTTGTCACCTAACTAACTCTATTACTTGTGTTACAAGTAAACAAAATTGGTTACAATGAATTACCCACAACACACCACCTAATTCATTGTTGCCAATGTCTCTACACGAGCCATTGGTTATTGATCCATAGGATTTTAATAATGGTTTCCGCAAAAGAGATTACTTTTCAATCAAAGAATTGCGAAGTGGGTGGCGAGGATGCAAGCAATCTTTGGTTTCTAGAGAGTGCTGGAAATAGTGCAAAGAGGTATCCAAGAAGAGGAAGATAGTGCTTCCTCGGTATCAAGCACAACACAACACATGGAGAGAGATTTTAGAAAGAGAGTCCTGATGATGAAGTGATTCTAAATGTTGAGGTAAAAAAGGTTTAATTCTTTGATATGTGCTTGTGTTTATTCTTACAAATAATTCTAAGAATTTGAAGCTTTCAGTTATGTCGTAATTATTCGGTGTTAAGGGTGTTCATGTCGTCATAAATTACAACAACATTATCAATAAAGTTTCTGTTAAGAGGTTTCATCTAGTTAACGATGAAGATAGTGCTAAGTCGTTTTTGGTAATGGGTCATATTCATTGAAATCAATTCGTTTGAAGGATCCTGTTAATGGCCACACATTTGTGATGTTAACAATTTGTTCAAAAGTGCTTCAAACTGTGGAATTGTTTCGGTGTATTGGTGGCTGAGAGACGACTCTTGTGACAGTGGTAAAGTAACTAAAGGTGTGGTGTGGAGGGTGAAGAATATATGATCGGTGGTGTTTAACCTAAGTAAGAAAGTGTCAAAATCTTGGGCTTCAATGACATTTGTTGGTTTTCAAGGTTCTAGTATGAAGATTTCCATGAGGCAGCTGGGTGCTGACATGATTCAACAAATGCAACAGCCTTGCAATGAATGTAAGGGTAATGGAGAGATGATCAATTATAAAGAGTGATCCCACTATGCAAGGGAGAGAAGGCTTTTCAACAGAAGAAAACTTGTGACGGTGGGGAATTTGAATTCTAGGTTGGTTGAGATTTGAGAAGATTCAAGTTAGTGATGGGGCCTTGTTGGTATATCAAAGTGTTTCAAATTGAAGAATTTGCACCTTATGAGTGTGTGTTCATAGGGGGGGTCTCTGATCCAACAATTGGTATACTAATACATGTATGTTAAGATGCTAGACTTGTTGTTGGGCAGTGCAAGATTATAAAAAAGCTTCATATTGATGGACAAACATTAATAGAATTGGTGATGATTCTGTTACAAAAAAATGTCCCAATTTCCAAGAGCTTGTGTTGATTGCTAAGTATTCTATGTCATTGAATATTTGAATTTGGTAGCAATTGAATATTTGAACTTTTCAAAAGCTTAGAGGCAAATGGGAATTGAGACAGTGGCAAACATGAATTAAGGATGAGTGATAAGTGAATTGTGCTAATTCATGTTTGAAGAGTTAGTTGCTTGCTGACTAAGCAACAACTTTATGATTGTTTGTTATTATTGCCACCTAAGGGAAACTATTTTGTTAGTTAGTTAGAGAGTTTTAGAGAGTTTGTTAATATTTAGAAGTTAGTTTATGTGTAACTAACTTGGTTGCTTAAGTGTCGAGCAATAGTATATAAAAGCACAAGAGTGCTTCATTAGTGATTGTACTTTACTTTTGGCCCATTAGTAGATGAATAAAATTTTTCCTTTTCTCTCTAAATCTTCTTCTCCTCACATTATTTCGTGTTCTGCATTTTCTTTGTTCTTGCCGCATAGGCGTGATTTGCGCCCAAGTGTAGTGTGTGTGATAGGCGCCAATGTTGCCTATAGTGTGTGTTTCTTTGTGATTCTGCTGCGCCTACAGAAACAAGTCTACACTGAGAGATATTATGTTTGCATAGAAGCTGCAGTTTTGGGTATTTTCATGTTGTTCTTATTTGTAAGCTTTTGTGTTTTGTTATTTGGTTGATTGTTAGCACTGATTTGTGCATCACTTTGAGACTCTCTTATACCTTTATTTGATTATAGTGAAGCTATTTCTTTAGTCTGGACGACCCGTGATTTTTTAATTACTTTCACATTGAGGGTTGTTGAGCAGTATTATATGTTATGAAGCACAGACAGAAACATGGACACGATACATACACTGACACGTCAACACTGATAATAATTTGAGAAAATGAAATAATTAAGTGCCCGTTTGTTATACCTTTCTTTTTAAAAAAAAATCACTTATTTTATAAAAATAATCACTTCTAAAAATATTGCATCTGTTTGTTACGGGTTTTAAAGTAATCAGAAGCTAAAAATAATCAGAAAACAGCTAAAAATGAGAAGCTACTTTAGATTTTTTTTAGAGGAGAGAGAAAAATAAATGTTTAAAGGAGAAAGTTATATTGTAATTAAAAAAATCACTTTTACATGTCGTATCCAAATAAACAAAAGATTATTTTAGTCAAAAAAATGATTTTTATTACAATAAACAAACACAAATTAAATTCTACTTTTCTATAAAATCTCTAAAAACTAATATCTAAATTATTGAATATCAAAATCACTAATTTTTTAATCTGTAACAAACGGGCTCTTAGTCTTAGTGTTGTTTGTTTCAGATTTTTTCAAAAATCATTTTAGTAAAAAATCTATTTTTCCTTCAAAATGAAAAGCTATTTTCAATAGCTTTCTTCAAAATCTATTTTTTTGAAAACCATTTTTTAAAATAATAGATTTTTATGATTGTAAACAAACGGAAAATAGTTTTAGATTTTCTTCAAAATCTCTACAAAAAAAATCTCTAATTTTTTTTAAAAAAAATCTATTTTTTTAAAGTTTAAACAAACTGGCCCTAAGTATAATTATAAGTGTCGGTATTGTGTCGGTGTCTGACACTCACATGTGTTCGACATGGAACACGGCTAATCCGACAAGTGTATGTACTTTATAAGACATAAGGATATATGTACAAGATAATGAACCGACCTGAGGATCGTTGACAAGGAAATGAGCTGGTGAAGCAGTATGAAAAACACCATGACATCCTTGAATAACAGAGTCAAAGGAACCCTCTTCTAGTAAATCTGCTTTGAAGATTTCCAACTTTTCCTTTGCACCATCAAGCTTAAGCAAGTGGTCAACTTTATTGGGATTATCTATAGATATGAAAAACCATATTAATAACAAAAAATGAAGGCAAAGAGAAATTAAGAGAGACTTATATATGTATTACTGACTTGGATCACGAACAGTAGCTCTAACAGTGTAACCACGTTGGAGAAGAAACTTGACAAGCCATGAAGCAATATAGCCAGAAGCACCAGTTACACAAACCACCTTTCCTTCACCACTATTCATCTTCTCAATTTTTTCTTTCTTATCAATAGGATTCATCTATAGAATACTTTATTTAAATAAACTCAAGTGCAGAAATTGGGACCCCATATATTGACGTAATAAAGTAGAATGTTGAATTTGGACCCCAAATATTTGTCTTTATCAAAATTCAAATAATTACCTGAATTTTGTTATATGTTTATTAGTGGCGGGATGAGATGAGTACGTAACTCAACTAGTTTAAGCTAATAGTGAAATGAATTAAGAAGTAAAAGTTCGGGGTTCAAGTTCTGACGTGGTGAAAAAACCAACACTAACAACTGTTACTAAATTTAGCCATTTAAAAAAGGGTATGCTAAACAGTGCCTCAAGACACTTGTTAAACATACCAAAAATAGAAATAAAAGATAAAGTAATGAATACCAAAAATAGAAATATAAGATGACTTTTCATATTTTCAATGTAATGAATGTACAAGTTTCCAGACAGAATTCCCTTATTTATATGTTTAACCAATGCCCTGGGGCACTGTTTAGCATTTTCTTTTAAAAAAAACAAAATGCTAAACAGTGCCTCCAAAACACTGTTTAAGAAAGTAAATATAGTAATATGACATTGAAATTTGTACAATAAACTTCTCAAAAGTCTAAAAACTAGCTCTTATTTTCAATTTTTATTTCCTTAATTATTATCTTGAGACACCCGTTAGTATGACAAAAAAAAAAATGTTTATTAGTGGCAATTGTAAATTCAATAGTCAAGAAATAAAGTGCCGGTCAAAATAAGGAATTGGATTAATTTCCGTTGGTCTGACGGCAAGGATATTTAAATTTTAAGATAGATTTTATTTTTTATTTAATATGAACTTTTGAGGTTGAAATTTTAATCATCTAACTTTAATAGGTTTCAAGCTTGCTGATATTTTGATTAGGGTCTTGCTAACGAGTGTTTCCTAAGCACTCTTTAAATATTCCATTAAAAGAAAAATTTTATTTAGGTTAAATTGCATTTTTGGCCCCTAAGTTTCAGAAAGTTGCGATTTTGTCCCCCTATATTTCAAAATAGCACTATTGGTCCCTAAGTTTTAGAAAATTGCAATTTTGACCCCTTATGTTTCAAAATAGCACTTTTAGCCCCCTATATTTATCCCCTTTTGCAAAAGGTCAATTTTGACAAAGTCAAAGCTGATGTGGCAAGACACTTAAGTGACTCAGCTGCCACATCAGCATTTTTTGTCATCTTATAATTTTAAATGAAATAAAATAAAAGGAAAAAGTCACGTGCTGTGAATTTATTCTTTCACTAACACCGTATATAATCCCATATTCTAAAGAATTAACATAATACTTCGTGACATTTATTCAAAAGGATTTCTCCACTGTACATAAAAAAATAAAATAAACCTAATCCCAAGTCTAAAAATAGGAAACAATGAAAATTGGAAAGCCTTCGTGCTTTTTGTTATGTGATTTTGATTATGTAATGACATCTTATATGTAATGACTTTAACTTGTTATGTTATTTTAATTATGTTATTTTGCCTCTGCAATTTATGTTTAACAGATTTATTATTTGCTCTTATTGTTTATAATTTTGTTTGGAAGGGAATAAAAAAAGAATAGCCTATATGTTAATACTTAAAACAAAAGTTAAATTGCTTCAAACAAAAAAAAAAGTTAAATTTTTATTCTATTCAAATTTTGATGCTACTGTTGATATGATAATTCTTTTTCAAACTATAATTACAACTTGTTTTCAATTCATGAATATATGTATGTTTGATAATCATATATTTCAGAATTAGAATACAAAAGGGACATAAATCATTATAATATAAATCATCATAATCTCACGTGACTTCCATCTTCTTCTTTTTTTAATTATTAAATGGGAAAAAAAACTGACGTGGCAGCTGAGTCACCTAACTGACTTGCCACATCAACTTTGACTTGGTCAAAATAGACCTTTTGCATTAAGGGGTAAATATAGGGGACCAAAAGTGCTATTTTGAAACATATGGAGTCAAAATTGCAACTTTCTGGAACTTAGGGGGCCAAAAGTGTTATTTTGAAACATAGGGGACAAAAATGCAACTTTTTAAAACTTAGGGGCCAAAAGTGCTATTTTGAAACATATGGGGGCAAAATCGCAACTTTCTAAAACTTAGGTGGGCAAAAATACAATTTAGCCTTTTATTTAAAAAGTTAAACATCACAATTTCCAATGCGTTGACTTTACACATTTCCATAAATTTTTATAAAAAAACTTACTATTTAAGGGTTTAAAGAGTGCCCCGGGGCACTCGTTACTGACTTTAAAATTTGGCCGTCAAACATGTGTTTTGTCAGTGAAACGTTGTATATATGTCTAAGTTAAGAATTGAATTCAAAATTTTGGTTAAACTAGAAAGACTCACATTATCTCATCGAAGCACTCTTGAGTAAATGATTAGTTTATAATGACATTCTACAATTTAATATAATAAATAATTTATTTTTTATGTGGTAATATAATGAATAGTTTATAAAGTATATGAAATATGACGATTTAATTTTTTTTAGGGTCATATGTCGATTTAATATTCTTAAAGTATATAAAAATAAACAAAGTTAATTACCAACATCTTAATCACACAGATTTGAGACCTTTTGAATTGACTTATTATTTTAAAGCTTACAAAAAAATAGTTTTTGCAAATGAATAAACTTTTATTTTAATTCATAAGTTTTCACTTAATGAAAATTATATCTTTATATATATATATATATATATGTTATTTTTTCATAAACTACCTTGACAAATCTATAATAATACATAGAAGTTTGTCTATTTGTATAAGCTATTTTTCATATATAAGCTAAAAAATAAGTCAGTCCAAACTAGCCCAAATTGATAAATATTATATTTATATTTTTTGTAGATATATTTTATATAATGTAAAAACTAATTATTAAATTTAGATAGTTTAGAATTTAGATACTAAATTGATAGTTTATGGACTACGTGGATAATAATATATTATAGAGACTAAAATACGCCATTTTCTTTTATAGGAATCAAAAACAAAATTTAGTAATTGTATAAGGACCAACAATATATTTAACTCAAATATATATATAATGATTAAAAAAAACATAATGACAAAATATTTTTCAAGATAAAACTATTAATATTGTATGAAATACAAAATAATAATAATAATAATAATAATAATAATAATATATGAAATAAAAAATAATAATAAAAATTCTGACGATATTTGAAGTTGGTAGAAGAGCAAGAGATAACTTGAATGAATGGTTGAATGTGCAGCAACAAAAAAACAGCACACGCAGAACTGGAACAGAATTGGCAAGCCACATTTGGACCAAACCTGCTAGAGGAGCGGAACACTTAAATGCAATATTGACACTACCTGTTACAAAGAGCAAAATGTTTACTACATAGGTGCGTGCCTCCGCGATGAACAAGGAAAATTCGTGCAAGCGTTTACGACACGCCTTTGTGGCAGACCTGACATCGCCAAAGCATAAGCTACAGGCTGCTGGAAGCTCTACATTGGTTACAACAACCTCAGCTAGTGAACGTTCAAATCACCGTTGAAACCGACTGCCTCCAGGTAGCGCAAGCTATTCATACAAGGCCTGTAAACATGACAGAGTTTGGAAGGACTCTTGATTTATGTCATAGCCTATTAGTTGAGAATGATCATTGTAAGGTCAGTTATGTCCGGTGACAAGCCAATCGAGTAGCTCATGCTTTAGCTCAAGCGACTCGTTTTACCGCTATAGTCCGCAAGTTTATAATTATTATCCACATTGTATTAAACTTATTATTATCAATGAAATGAATTAAGTTTGCTTGTCTCAAAAAAATAAATAATAATCAATCGTTAGTTGATTCAGTGATGATTAATGCTGAACTTGGTAGGGAGGACCACGGTTCGATCCCCGCAACTGCGATCGGGAGGGGGTGGAACCACTTGATGCCAGAACTGACCCCCGAATCAGATTAAACTGGTGGTGAAAACAAAAAAAAAACCTTTAACAAAATTTATTGACACTCTAGCCCAATGCTCTACCTGTAATATAATTTGAAATATTTCATTATTTGCTCTTCACCTCTCTCTAAAATTGATGAATCCTACCATTTATTAGAATATTCATTTTTGGCATATAATCCGGTGGCTAGAAATTTTAATCTTTAAGGTGAATAAGTGAAATGTTCAATGTTTAAATCCAAGCCATTGCATATAAAATTTAATGTCCCTGTAATTTTGGCATTTCCCCTTAGTACACCTTATGTTGATGGGCTGGTTATATATATATATATATATATATATATATATAGGTTTTTCTAACATGTGCAACACTGCACATGTTAAGATAACTAAAAGTAATAACTTTTTATTAAAAAACAACAATTATTTATTAAAATATTATACATTTAATATAAAATACATAAGTTCCAATACAAATTTACTATTTTAAACTTCTTAACATGTGCAAATTTGCACATGATAGAAAAACCCATATATATATATATATATGTGTGTGTGTGTGTGTGTGTGCGCGCGCGCGGCGCGCGCACGTGCATGCGTGCGTGTTAAATAAAAAAATTGAATAATGAATATAAATAAACTCTAAAAAGAAAAGGGTTACACTAACATACAATACAAGGAGGATAGATTGTCAACGATTTCAAATTATTTGTGCGATTGCTCGAGGACTTCTTTATCTTCATGAAGATTCAAGATTAAGGATTATCCACAGAGATCTCAAGACCAACAATATTCTTCTAGGCGAAAATCTGAATCCTAAAATATCAGACTTTGGTTTTGCTAGAACATTATGGGGAGATGAAGTGGCGGTGGAAACAAATAAAGTAGTAGGAACTCGGTAAACATGATTTAATCACTTCAACTTGTTGTTTTATGAAACAAAAATATTTACTATCCATTTTCCTAATCCCTGTATTATTTATTATTTGTTTCAGTGGTTACATATCTCCAGAGTATGCAGCACGTGGATTTTTCTCAGTGAAATATGATGTCTTTAGTTTCGGCGTTATTATACTAGAGACAATAAGTGGAAAAAAGAACGGGGAATATAATTACTCTCATGATCTTGACCTTCTTGGATATGCAAGTCTAATGATTTAGTCGATCATAATGACATATGTTTTCAGATATTTAAAACAATGTTTTCAAACCAAGATCACAAAAAATAGATATTTATAGCGCTACTATTTGACAATACTTTATCCTAAATCGTGTATAGAGAAACAATATTAGTTTGTCAAAATTCCACTACACTATAACACGGCTATATCTGCTATTTCACAACAATGATTGACAAGTAAATTGAAAACTCATAATCTTAATTTTCATTTTCTCTAGGCATGGAGAATGTGGTGTGAAACAACACCGTCGAAGCTGTTAGACGAATCTCTAGACGATTCAATTGTTGTAGCTGAAGTTGAGATATTGAGATGTATTCAGATTGGGCTTTTATGTGTGCAAGAGAGACTTGATGACAGACCAGACATGTCAACTACAGTTCTAATGTTGAATGGTGAAAAAGCATTGCCTAAGCCAAAGAAACCAGCCTTTTATCCACACCAATCAGGATTTCCATTAGGAACTACTGTGTTGCATTCAAATAATGAAGTTTCCATAACATCCTTAGATGCAAGATTGTATATAAGAATCCAAATGCAAATTCTCCGGTCAATATTAATTTGCCCGTTTTTTAGAAGCATATATATATATATATATATGCGCGCACGTGCGTGCTTGCGTATTAAAATAAAAAAAATAGAATAATTAATATAAATATTTTTTAAAATAAGCATAAACTCTAAACAGAAAAGTCTTACACTAACATACAATATAAGGATAATAGATTGTCCACATATGACATGCATATTTAATTAAAAATATATATAATTAATATATTAAAATTATTTGCAAAAAAAAAATACAATGAGGATGATGCTCAAAGGTTAATAGATGGTGGTTGCAGCTAGTATGAGATGTTACAGGCCCACTTATCCTACTGTATTTATGGTATTGTGTGAACTCTTCAATATTTATATAAATCTTTTACTTTTCTCACAATTATATATATGATTTATAAATCCATAAAACAATAAAATGATGACTTAAAAAAACGAGACATCAAGTTTATAATTCGAGCAGACACCCAAAATTTCATGGATGGCCCCGACTATATAAACTCACCGGGACGGAAGATACTTTGTAGTACTGTAAATAATTTTATTGAAAAACATCTTCCAATAATATTTTGTCTATTATGAACAATGCAGAGGATGAATAACAACCATCCTATTTAAATTCCAGGTAGCGACTACAAAATGATCGAATATAAAATGTTATGATAAATTAAACATTCATTATTGTAATTGCAAAGCCATAAAAAGCAAATTTGAACGCACTTGGCGACACAATACCAAGCTATATAAAAATCTCATCCTTATGGATTCTTCACCATCATGGATACAAGAAAAGGCACAGAGGAAAAAATTTGGATAAAAGAATCAAGAATGTTAAAGAAATTCTGCATTATGGATTCGGGTATATTTTATTACTCTCTTATAGAAATTTATGGCTTAGTGAGAATCATAATATCAAGATCCCTGAATATTTAACTAACAGCCAAAACTTCATTACAATTAACAACTTATTTTCCTAAACGAAGTATCACAATTATAAGTTAACAAACTTTTTTTCTATGAAACTTTCTATGATCTCTCTGAGACTCACTTCCAGGGGAATAAATTCAATTCCTAATTTCTTTGCCTTTTCTTTGGAAACTTGAAATGTTTGCATCAAAGGTTTATCGTCTGCACATCTGATCACATAGTTCACAATGAAAATATTAGTTACAAAATTAACAAGTTATAGAAGAAATTGCTATAAAGTAATTTTGCTAATTATAAGGATTAAGGACTAGTTGATCTTGAATCTATAAAATTCAGTATCATGTAATTAATCGAATAATCAAACTTACTTATTTGGAATTTGTAATGTCGGGTACATGTGACGCAAAATGTTTGCAAGTTCGGAGAAATGTATCACTCTTTCACACAAACAATATCTTCCGCTCGCCGAAGGATCCTCGTATGCCTGAATATGAGCATTTGCAACATCTTTCACATTGATCCATCCGAAAGCAGCATTCATATATGTTTCTGAACCTGCCTCAAACATTTGAGTCATGAAGTTTGAAGCGAAGTTAAATTATCTTCGAATTTTATATTACCGTATTTAGAAATTGCGGTTTGTAACCGCAATTGAAGTCAGAAATAAATTTTTTAGAGGTTTCTTCAACAATATTGCAATTATAATTGCGGCTATATTTGATATTAAAATTTGCGGCGAAATTGAAGTATACCATTTATTAAGTCAAGAAGTAAAGTTGAAGTGTCATTAAGACCAGGTTGCAAGAGAGGCCCTATCGACACGGCTGGATTCATAACAACATAGTCAATGTTGTTTTCTGTTAGAAATTTTGTGGCAGCTTCCTCAGCTGAAGTCTTTGCAAATTGATACCACATCTGAAATATATATCAAAGTAAAAAAAAAAATCCACATTCACATTAGCATTTTTGTAACAACTACATCAGCATTATTGTTCAATTAATTGTCTAGTGAATAAAAGGTTGAAGTACTAAGTTAACTCAATTAATGTTTAAAGTTTAATTTGAATCACTCGAGTCTAAAAAAATTTACACTATTAGAAATTCACGATCAATCAAATGAATGACTTTATAAATAGTTATAAATAAAGTCCAATATTGCTTGACAATGTAAAACATCTTTGTAATAACATTGTATACAAATTAAATACTAATGTTTACGGAAAACATATTAGTACAAATCACATGTTCTACTTGTATTATCTTCAAATTTGGTTACTGTGAATTAGCTGATGTGGAAAATGGGCACATTACATATATAGTACCTTATTTTCTCTTAAGAAATATGAATTTGAAAACCATGTCTCATCAACTACAACTTCTGGAGTTCGAGGTTTTCCATTATATAAAGCCGCGGCAATGGAAGAAGTTAAAATAACTCGTTTCACAGATGGTGATTTGGCACATGACTTAAGAACATTAAGAGTTCCTTTCACTGCAGGATCAATTAATTGTGTCTGAAATAAGGAAAACACAACATTCAAAAGTCAATAAACAACAAAGCAGGCTGGATACCGAGTTTTTAAAAAAAATAAATAAAAAAACAACAAAGCAGGCCTCTTTTGCATATTGTAAGGACATCAAATGTGTGGTAATATATATATGTTCTTCAGACACATATGCTATAACTAATTTCTAATTACTTCATCCAAACACATTCTAAAATATCCAAACACATTAAGTCAAATTCGATACAACATAGATACAAAAATTCATAAAAATCAAAATGTGATACGGCCAACATACGTTAACAAAATAATCCATATATATAATGCTTAACCTGAGGGTCGTCGAAAACGAAATGAACTGGTGAAGCAGTGTGAAAGACACCATGACATCCTTGAATAACAGAGTCAAATGAACCTTCTTCTAGTAAATCTGCTTTGAAGAGTTCCAACTTTTCCTTTGCACCATCAAGCTTAAGCAAGTGATCAACTTTATTAGGATTACCTATATATAAATAAAATAAATCACTATTAATTAACAAAATTAAATGAAAACCAAATAAACATAAAATTTAAACAAGAAGTAATGAATTATGAGAAATTATTAAGAGGCAGTCAGTACTACTACACACTAACTTGGGTCACGAACAGTGGCTCTAACAGTGTAACCACGTTGGAGAAGAAACTTGACAAGCCATGAAGCAATATAACCAGAAGCACCAGTCACACATACCACTTTTCCTTCACACGAGTTCTTCATCTTCTCAACTTCTTTTGAATAGATATAGATGGTTAATGGACCTATAGATGCATAATATGGCGAACTCCTATAAATAGATGGTTAATGCATATCATGTTCTTATTGTTGCAAGTGTGAGTGAGTTAAGTCTCACATTGTTTAGAAGAGTGAAGTTGCACACTTTATAAGTGAAAGATCCATAAATGTAACACTTTAAGGTTTTTGGTTAAAGACTTAAAGTGTGGTGTGGTGTTCCAGTTATTTGTATTATTGTTCTTGGTACATGTATGCCTCACCAACCAACCTACCACCAACATGATTTGCTTCTTATCCATTTGTCGTTGTACATTTTAGACTCTATCTATGTATAGTTTTACAAAAATAAAATAAAAAAGAAATAAATGCTATAGTTTTACAATCTTACATAAAAAAGAATTATATTATATTGGGTTAAATATGTTTTTGGTTCCTATAGTTTCACAGATTTTCGTTTTTAGTTCTTGAAGATTTTTTTCACACTTTTTAGTCTCTGAAGTTTTGTCAGTTAGTGTTTTTAGTCCCTACTTTTCAATCAACTCGTGCATATCATTCGAAATTTTAATTTTTTTTCTGCGGTCATGTTTAGTACATTATATGAATCTCTATTACAAAAGTTTAAATTTTTTTAATAAGAAATGAATTAAATATGAATTTTTTAGTTTTTTACACATAAAAATTCATAAAAAATTCATCTTATGTTAAAAAATTCTAAATTTTTATCGGAGATGTTCTTATAATATTATAAACATTAATACAAAGAACCGTTAAAAAATGTAAAAGTATACAAGAGTTTGATTAAAAGTATGGACTAAAAACAATGACTAACAAAACTTGAGGGACTAAAAAGTGTGAAAAAAATCTTTAGGAACTAAAAACAAAATTATGTGAAACTATAGGGATCAAAAATATATTTAACCCTATTATATTTAAGGTTTTTTCTAATTTACTCTTAATAATTTGAAGATATTTATCCATCAACCAATGAGAACAAGTCATATGCAAATTCACATGTAAATTTTAAAATTTGTTATAAGTTAGTTGTGTGTCTCACATACAAAGGGCCCGTTTGGATTAACTTATTTTTGAGTTTATGCAATATAAATTAGGTATTATGCTATTTTATAAGTTCACAAGAGTGAAAATTGTATTTTTATAAGCTATTTTATCATAAACTACCTTGACAGACTTATAAAAATACATAAAAATTGTATAAGCTGTTTGCATAGACTAAACAATAAGTTAATCCAGACGGGCCAAAATTCACTTATGTAGCTTATTCTCATTATGTTATGTTAAGAATAATGATGATTAGCCAGAGTTTAAATTTGTTAGTTAGAGGTTGTTAGTTTGTTATTAGGAACTTAGTTAGTAAGCCTCTAAGAGCTCTATAAGGGCACCAATTGTATTCATTTTACTCATCTTTTATCAAATATGAATCCATATAATTTCTACTATCTTGAAGACTTTCTAAAGTTTTCTCCATTTTCTCCAAACCATGGAAATCTTAACATGTTATAGGTAAATACCTTCAAATTATAAAGATGTAAAATATATCTCACTTTTATTTTTTTTAAATTAAAAATAATATCAATAACATTAAAAATAGTCATCTTTATAACAAAGAGTCGTATTCTAATAAACATGCTAACTGAGACTTGGACTCTTATAATTTATTTTGTTGCTTTTAGTGGCCAGATATCATATAACTAAAATTTTAAGCCGCCATAAGTTGGAGGTCTGATTTTGAATGTCTGACTTTTAATGAGAACTATTTTTTTTTTTTTGACAAAGAGTAGTATATTTTTTTGTTAACAAGAGTACTTTAGTTATTTTATACCTCTCTTTCTTTTTAATACTTATAAGCAAAAAATTGGTTAAATTTTTTTGAGTTTTTCGTATTTCATTTTGTTTTTCTTTTATAAGCCAGAAGTATCTAAGTTTCAAGATCGATATCTTAACTATGTTGGCATCCTGAAATTCCCTTATCATCCATCTAACTCATAAAATATATTATTGTAATAAAAAGAAAACGTATATATATATATATACAAGGGGGACTAGGCCTTACTCCAAATAAACAATCCACGTAGAAGTTTTTTTATTTATTTATAAGCATTCCACATAAAAGTGTAATTCAGCCAAAGCAACACAAGTGGACATGACCTTAGCTCATATCCTAACAAACAAGCACACATAAGAATTTGTGAACATGTGTAACAAATGAATCTGTTTATCCTTAAGTAAAGTAGATAATCAAATATTTTAGTTTTGACTCGATTTTAATACCCTAATTTTCTGGAAAGGAGGCCTAATAATTCATAGTTCGTCTGCAACATAAGTAAAATTTGCCTAAAAATCTCTTATATTATAAGTTTGTTCCGTTTTGCTATCCTTAACTCTAAGCACCATGTGGATGGTAACTGGAATGATATTTGGAAGGCTCAATCTCCTCACAAAACGCGTCACTTACTCTGGAGGTTGTGTAGGGGTGTCTCCCAACACGGGTTCGATTGGCACAACGTTATGTAGATTGTGAACTAAGTTGTCCCGTGTGTGATGATGAGGTAGAGGACGATATTCATGTGTTTTTTGGATGTGTTGCAACCCGTGAGTGTTGGATGGCAGCGGATCTATCACAATTATTGGAGAATCCGTCGTACCAGGATGGGACAGTCGAAAAAAGAGTATTTGAAATGTGTAGAAACGAGGACAATGCAATGATAGGGAGGGTAGCATCATTATTTTGGTGCATTTGGCATAACCGAAACGATAAGATCTGGAATGACAATATTCAGTTACCAAGCCAAGTTGGAAGAATGGTCTTCGCCGTCTGGAATGAGTGGTTTATAGTCCATCAGCTGCGACATCAGAATATTGTTCCTGTTGAGGATCCTAGGCCGGTTCGCTGGGAGAAACCAGGTGTGAGATGGATAAAACGTAATGTTGATGCTGCGTTTGTATCTGGGTCCAGTATTACTTCTATGAGTCTTTGTTTTCGCGACACCAATGGGCGATTTGTGGCTGGCTTGACTCAATGGCAGCGAACTGTTTATTCCATAGTGGAGGGCGAAGCATGGACGCTATTAAATGTTATGAAAGAGGCTATACATCGTGGATTTGAGCGAGTTCAATTTGAAAGTGACTCAAAGTTGTTGGTTGACGCTATCCATTCGAGAAGATCGGGTAATTCAGAATTTAATTTAATTGTTAACGACATTACTCTTTGTATGTCATCTTATGTAAACTTTGAGGTTAAGTTTATTAGGAGGCAAGCGAATTCGGTTGCTCATATTCTTGCTAGGGCGGCCAATTCTTGGGCTAGTTTCCATAGACTTGAGATTATTCCCCTATGTATTGAACATTTAATAATTAATGAAATGCAATAAATTTGTTTGGTTCAAAAAAAAAAACTCTAATTTTTTTTCCCGCTCATTTTACCCTACATTAATTCAAATAAAATGTTTAAAAATACCTCACCAAGAATCGAACCCACAATATTTAACTCAATATGTTAAATATTTATTATTATTATTATTATTATTATTATATTATAAACTTTTATATTCCTTCCGGTCTCAAATATAAGCAACAAAATAAAAAAAAATTAAAAGTAAATAATGTACTTCAATCATTATGTTTTATGTCATTTTTCCAATTTTACCTTTAAATTAAATATTGATTCAACCAATAAATAAAATGTTCTACACTTTCCAAGAAGGGTATAATTGAAAATGAAGTATTTTTTTCACTTCAATCAATGCACTTAATCTACTTTCTTAAAAAATGTGTTTTTTGAATTTTTGCTTATATATAAGACTAGAGGGAGTATCTCTTAACTTGCTCTGAAATGCTAACCCTAAACTTATTTTTTTCATATCATTTTTCCTCTCTTTTTCATGTGGTCCATTATATTAAAAAAAAAATACATATTTGTCTGGTATGAGAATCAAACCTGCATCCCTTTAATTTTTTCTTTTGCGATGACTATATTAATAAGAGTCAGGGACAATCTCTTAAGCATGTTAGGATATATCTTTTGTGGACAGTGTTTTTATATGGTCAGTTGTATGTTGCAACGTCAAGAGTTATTTAAATAAATTGATTAAAAATATTGATGATTGGCGAAGACGTTGAAAATACGAATAAAACTTCCAATGTAGTCTATAAAGAAGTATTTTGTAATATACCATAATTTCTGTTGTATGAACATTTATCCAAATTTATTGTCGAACTAATATTTAATGGTACTCGATTTTTTTTATATACGTTTTAGTGTTAAAAATTTTATATCTTATTTTTTTATATTACGACTAATTAGACCCGTGCACCGCACTTCACCGGTCGAAGTTCTAGTTATATATAATGATCTTTGGTTCCATGAAGACCTTACAAGTTCCCAAAATTAAATAGAAAAGCATAATCGAATACTATGGAACTTGCCATCAAATACCTTATAGATTATTTTAGCAAGTGTATTAAAT
Organism: Trifolium subterraneum; assembly: GCA_951799995.1. Lineage (NCBI taxonomy): Eukaryota > Viridiplantae > Streptophyta > Magnoliopsida > Fabales > Fabaceae > Trifolium > Trifolium subterraneum. Next base: position 37,006,762 of record OX637461.1, on the reverse strand, counting down.
GCCGTCAAGTAGTAATATAAAGATCGTTTTCCACAAGGATTGTGATAAATCAACAATAGCAAATTGAAAACATACTTATGTAAATTGACATAATTAAAAGGGGGGATTTTTCTTGGTTTGTTGCTTAATAATAAGCTTTGGAAGGAAAATAGGGTTTAACTAATAAAGAGCGAAGCGATTGACCCTTTGTGGTCATTTTTTGTAGAGTTCTGTTCTTTCTCTCAACTACTCCATTTTGTTGTGGAGTTCTGGAGAAGAAAACTCATGAAAAATGCAAAAAATTTCACAAAAGATTTCAAAAGGTTCATTTTCAAATTCACCACCATGATCACTTCTAACCTTTAAAATTCTCAGATTCTTTTCATTTTGAATTTGGGTGCAGAAGATAGTAAACTCATCATATGCATCATCCTTTGTTCTAAGAAATTTGACCCATGTCCATCTACTGTAATCATCAACAATGACCAGACCATATTTCTTACCATTGATTGAAGCAGTGCTAACTGGTCCAACAAGGTCAATGTGAAGAATTTCTAAAGGTCTAGAGGTAGAGACAACATTTTTGGCTTTAAAAGAGGTTTTTACGATGTTCCTCTTTGGCAGGATCCACAGAGAGCATTTGAGTGAAAGTTAATTTTAGGTAGGCCTCTAACTAGATCATGCTTGCTAAGCTTAGACATTAATCTCCAATTAGCATGCCCTAATCTTTCGTCTGACAAATCAGAAAGATTTACTTTATAAACGTCGTCTTTCCTCTTTCCTTTAAAAATTAAGGACTTATCATATTCTTTGATTATGGTACATGTTTCCTTATCAAATATAGCCAAAAATCCACTGTCACAATATTGACTTATGCTAAGTAGATTGTTTTTTAGCCCATCTACTAACCAAACATTATCAATAGAAAGGGAATAATTGCCTACACTACCTATACCAATTATTTTACCTTTTTTATTTCCTCCAAAACCAATTGTACCTCCTTCTTCAAAGGAAAAAGATTTGAACATCTGTTTATTACCAGTCATATGTCTTGAACATCCACTATCCAGATACCAAGAGTGTTTATTCATTGCTTTTTGTCTGGATAGATGTACAATGAGCAATGTCAATTATCACAGTAATATACATCACCTTCATTGATGTATTAACTCCAGTAATCAGTTTCTTCATTCAGTATGAGTGTTTTATTTGCAAAGTAATGTTTTGGAACAAATGCCTTTCTTCCTTTGCAAATGACAGCTTTCCATTTTTCAGGTAGAACTCTCCCTTTTCTGAAATCTAAATCTGTATTATAAACAATTTCATATTTTGGTACACACTTGAGTCCATATTTGTTAGTTCTTCTATTATTATCTTTATATAGTTTCTTTTGCCACCTTCTTGAATAAAACCTTCTTTGAGAACTAGAATTTTTAAAAGGTTTTGTTTTAATCCAAGAGGTTTTAGGAATAGGTTTAGATTCAGAATAGACATAGACTTTTGGCTTTCTGGTTAACCATGATTCAGGTTTACTGTACACCAAACTCTTTGTGTTATTCTTTATCAAGTGCATTGATTGTTTCAGAATCTCTTCTTTAGTACCATCAGATTCAGAAATATTCAAAACCTTGGTTTTGGCAACATTGGGTTCTGATTCTTTATGATTCAAGTTACTAGAACTCTGAGTGAATTCTTCAGAAGCAATTCTGGGTGGTGAGGTACTTGCTTCTGAGTCTTCTTCAGATTTTGAGACAATCATTGTCTTGCCTTTTACATCCTTAGGCAAAAAAACTTTATACATATGAGGATAGTCTTTCTTTAAACAGATTGAGGTGTTTGGAGTTCTGTTACAACATCCAATACCTTCACTTTCATTTTTGCAGTTATAAAAAAGCATAGAAACAATTTTACTTTGATCCATAGTTTTTTGACTAAATTCATGAAACCCAATTTCAAATTCATCACTGTTGAGGCAAAATCCCAAATTGATGTTTTAAAGATAACAAACCTCTTAATTATTTTTAAGTGTAATTCTAATCTTTTTGGTATCTAACAAGTGCTCTTGAGTGTTTTAATTAAGCTAGGAATAATTGAGCTATTTAGATCAAATATCATGTTTTTATTTTGATAAAAACAAAAGCTTGGAGAATGGTCTCAGATTGATCTCTCAAACCTGCGCAACATCATTTTCACACAATCAAGGCAAAAGGACTTATGGATAAGTCAACCATGTACAAGACAAATGATCACTTTTATCTTGGGCTTCACTCACAAAATCTCTACAGTCCAAGAGATCATTTAAGGCAAAGGTTTCTCTCATGAATAGAGAACTTACTATTTTTACCAAGTTCTATGTTTGAAATGTGAAAATTGAGCATATGACACAAGGATATTTTTATACTCAATTGATGGAACTGACTTTGTATGGACCATGGAAAATTAGACAGCACATCCTAGTCTTGCATTTGACTTGTACTTTAAAGGAATAAAGAAAGAACATTCTCCAATGTTGTTTCTCTTTCTTTATGACACTTGTACTTGCAACAAGGACATTTTGGAACATCAAGTACAACCTCCAGCTACTAATTTTATCCATAACAGCTGGCCTTTTCGTGCTCTAGCTTCTTTGCTTCAAAAGGAAGAAATTCATTCACGCCAGAATTTGGAGAACGGTCTCAGACCAATGCTGGAAAGAGAAAACATTCACTTGGAGTGACACCGGCTTGCATACAGCTGTTCAAAGGTTATCCAAAAGCTGCACAACGGCTATACTTGTTTGTTAAGCAACATACAACAACATTACAGCTCAACAACAGCTATTCATACGCTCCTCTATCATAAGTCAGAAGAAGAAACTTTGGAGATCAATCTCAGACTTATCAGTTTTCTTTAAAATATATGAGCTGTCATTATGCAGAGCTACTAGCCGTTATTTTCAAGCTTCTAACGGATATACTTTGTGGCCAAGACTCCCTGATCATCATTCTTCTATATATAGAGGTCCTTGGCAACTTTGAAGGGTAAGAGCTTCTACTACAATTTCAACACTTGTTTTGTGATACAAGTTTTTATCAAGAGCTCTTTTTTTCTCTCTCACTCAGATTTGTAATTCATATATATATAGGATCAGAATATCCAGTGAGTGTTTTGAGAGTTTATCCATCCATTTTCAAAGCTTCTCATAGTGTATTGAGTGAATAGGCTTTGATTACCAAATCCTTCATCATTGAAACCATTGGCTCAAGTTAGTACATACTACTAATTGAGTGACACCTTCATAGTCAGTGTGACTGAGGTAGATTAAGCTTGTAGGGCTTGGAAGAATTGTTGGTCTTGGATCTAGATCAAAGGAAGTGTAACTTGAGATCATTAGCGTCTCTTAGTGGACAATCTCACAAGGAGTGTGGGGACTGGACTAGCCCAAGCATTTTGGGTGAACCAGGATAAATTATTGTGTGCATTCTTTCCCTTACTCTGATTTAATTTGTGCAATCACTAATCACACAGATCACAATTTAATAGTTATATATATACTATCAGAGAGTGTTGGGAGAACGTTCTCCAGTCTGCAACACTTTTTGAATATTTGTTTTAACTAACAATCTAATAATATTCTTCAAGTATATTGTGTTTGATAAGTTTTATAGGCAATATTTTAAAGGTTCACAATTCAAACCCCCCTTTCTTGTGAAAAACTTTGCTACTTCAATCACAAGGTTTGTTGCAGGAGGCACAACCTTTTTCAAGATTCTTTATTCTGACTATAGAGTCATTATAAAGATTTTGAAATTTATGTGCCCTTTTTGACATTTCATCATACTTGTTTTTGAAGTCGTTTAATTCTGATGACATGTCAACAAACCTTATCATGGATTTTTTAAGATAGACTATTAATTGTTCTTGGGTGTAGTTAGAATATACCTCATCCATATCATCATCATCAGAGTCTTGATCAGGTTCTGAGTCATCACAAGAATCAGCACCCAAACCAGCATCAGCCATGAGAGCTAACTTGGCTTCTTCTTCTTCTTCATCAGACGATAGACTTAGATTTTCAAGCGTTGCCATAAAACTCTTCTGAAATTCTTTTCTAAATATGTCCTTCTTGTCATTTGTTTTCTTGTTTACATCTTTTGACCCTTCCGGACAGTCTGCCATGAAATGTCCATTCTTCTTGCATTTGAAACATGTCTGGTCTTCCCTGTTAGACGTGTTTCTTGAGTTGTTCCCCTTGTTATTTCTGATGAAACTTCTCTTGGCCCATTTTTGGAAATTCTTGGTGAAGTATGCAAATTCATCATCATCTTGATCTTCTTCTTCTTGGTCATCTATGGAAGATTCTTCTTCAAACTCATCTTGAAAAACACACGAAGGAGGGTTGAATTGTGTTTTGGATGTTTTAAAACTTTTTCTAAAGAGTATGCAATGCAGCGGAATAAAACACACTATCAAAGCAAGGTAAGAAGAAATGAACACAAGGAATTTTATATTGGTTCTTCCCACAAATGAGAGTTGTCCAGTCTTCTTATACTCACAAGAGATTTTACTATAATCACACAAATTATACACTTGCTCCATATCACGCAGCATGAGACTTCAACACTTTGCTCAAGCACACAATGAGAGACTTCACAAAATCTTATACAAGATAAGATTGATTACAATTAAATACACCTAAGACTTTAACTCTTTCTAATATAAACAAATACAAAGTATCATAACTTCTTGAATCTGAAGCTTTCAGAGTTTAAGTCTTGTGCGAATCTTGTCTAGTGATAGCTTTTGTACGTAGTAGAGAGTAGTCTTTCAATTATAGCTCAGTGTTGTGTTTTTCACGATCTCTCAAGTCTTCTATATATAGGCAATGACAATGTAGACGTTAAGGATGGCCGTTGAATAGAGATAGAGATGTCAGCGCAATTGTAGTTGTATTGGTAGTAGAGTTTTAACCTTATTCCAAAAGAGGTAAAGAGCTACTACAGCTATTGCTTTGAAGACTCCAGTGCTTGCCCAGAAGAAGTAAAGTTTTCCATTTGTTTAGATGCACCTCTTTGACTTATGACTTGATCACATATTCAAATTAACAGCTGAGGAGACTTGAGATCTGATACTAGCACATCTGAATGGAACGGCTTATAACTTCGTTACTTTGCTTCTGGGTCCAATTGCTTCTGAGTGCTTTGCACGCTTCTGAATGAATTCAGAGCTTCTGATCTTTATTTAGACTTTATTCTCTCTTATAAATTCCTGCATACTTGAAATAAAATTTTAGTATTCAATTGTGCATTTAATACTTTGTTATCATCAAAACTTTAACAAGTTCTTGGGGTTTGTCTTTAGACCATTTTTGTTCCAACAGTTTATTCCGAATTCAACGTAGATTCAATATTTCAATTACTTTAGCGTCTTCAACGTTACAGATGAAAACATGACTATTCCGGATATTTAACTTTGTTCATATCAATTGCAGAATTTTCCATTCGTCTGTTTTATGATATTAACTCAGGTGATCTGAGCTTGTTCGCAAATTAATTTTTTTTTTTAGTTTGTAACAAAGTTGAATATATAATGATTTCAATCAATGTACTTTACAAATTTGAACGAATGATAGAAAAGAGTTTGACATAATTAAAATGTGCTACCGTAAATTTAACAAATGTTAAACTCTATAGTTTTAATAAAATCGCAATACTATATGATTTTCTTGAACTAAGTGTGTATATCTCTTATATTATAAGCTTGTTCCGTTTTGCTATTCTTAACTCTAATTTTTTAATTTCCCGCTTATTTTTCCTCTCATTTTACTCTAAAATTAATTCAATTAAAATGTTAAAAAATACCTCACAAATAATCAAACCAACAACCTTTAAGATCTACTTTGTGCATTTTGTCACTACACTAGATCAATCAATTTGATATAATTGTAATCAACATCTAATAAATATGGAATTCTATATATCTCTCTCACCATGTTAAATATTTATTATTACTATTATTATTATATATCACACAAATATTGATTTCTGATAAGCACAGTCTTAATTTGGATGAGTTAACTAATAGTGGTTACAAATCTCTCGCACCAATATTAATTTCTGATAAGCACAATTCAAAAAAATATCTAACCCTAATTTATTCATACTACGTTTATACTATACGTAGCAACCCTTATTATCAAATATTCAAATTAAAAAATTGAGCACAGTCTATTTGCTGGACTATTATCCTTTATCATTCATGGCTGACATCTATACTCCATTGGCTGCTCTCTTTCTTGCAAAAAAGAATTTTGAAAGTGAAAATTCGTGTGGCAAATATGTGGAGTGTTCCTCATAAGCGCAGTCCTACTGTAATATTTATCCAAAATTATTATTGAACTATTGTTTAATGCTACTCAATTTTTTTCATATATTTTTCAATATTGTAATTTTCATATTTTATTTTATTGTTACATATTACGGCTGATTAGACCCGTGTACCGGACGGGTTGAAGTTATAGTCCAAATATAAACTTCATATACTATGACCACCAGAAACCCTAAATGTTAAAGAAAAATCAAATCCCTACCACTTGGCAGAAGATACACATGTTTTCTGCATTAATGTTATGTTAGAGGAAGCATTATGCTGAAGAATTTTTATAAAGCTCAATAATCAATGTACACACATGTATGATATGAGTTATATATGCTTATACAATCCAAATTTGCAGTTAATTTTGACAATTTTGAGTGTACGATACCAATTGAAACCAAGAATTTTGTACCTTAAAGTTTCATTCCACTTCAATTTATAATATGATGAATTGATGATATATCATATTAACTAATATTATATTACTAGCAAGTGTACACAATACAAAACGTGTCAATTCACTTCAATTAAAAGCCGACAAAACATGTGAGACGGGAAGCACAAAGCTCAAGCATTCGCCTAACCAAACAAAATAATTGTTTCATTCCAAAATAAACTTATTTTCTTAAAAAAAATAAACTTAATTAGTACTAAAATTTGACCAAAAAAAACTTATTACTAAATATATAGTACTAGAGAGAAGACATGATCTAATCAAGGTAGATGCATGCATGATCATAGCTAGTGGAGAAAAGAAAACAATTAGTGTCTAATATCAAATCACCCCTTGCAAGGATCTTGTTCACTAAAGATAGCTATAAGTGGGGTATACTAGAAAATTGAGAATGGTGGAGAATATTTAATTTCCATCAGGTTTCTTCAACATTTGTTAGAAAGATTCCATTCAATCATGATTTTGTTAGTATAAAACTGTGCATTAGAGAAAAAGGCCAGCAAATTAGTACTCCCTCCGTCCCAAAATAATTGTCACATTTTACTACTGCATACTTGCCGATGCATAATTTTGATCATTAATATCGTTAGTTGTGTATTATTAAAAATTATGAAAATTTGATATTTTAATAGTACTCATCGAGACAAATCTAACAAGATCTCATATGTTAATATTTGTGTTTATACATTAGTAAAAAAATAGAGTCAAAGTAGTTTGTATGAATAGTGCACATAGTCAAATTGTGACTATTATTTTGGGACGAAGGGAGTAACAAATTACTCTCTTTGAGATAAAATATAAATAAAATTTTATAATTTTATTGAATAATTGAAATATTTGATATCTATGTAATTAAACTTGAAAAAATAAAATTTTATTTTTTTATCACGTAGGAAGTATACTAATTTGATGAGGTGTTTATTTGGAACATATAAACCTTAATTAGTCATACGTTGATGTTTAGTAAATAGAGAATGTCTGACACCTTAAACATTCATGGGACAAAAATCTGCTTAGTTTATAAAAGGCCAAAATTAGTAGAAATATGAAAATAATAATGGTGGGACAAAAATCTGCTTAGTTCAAAAAATATGTTTTTGTTTCAACTTTTTCTTAAGCCCAGAAAGAAACTACATCACAACTAATTAACAACTTAGATGCATAAAATAGTTTTGGAATACAATCCTATAATTTTATACTTAATGGTTTTTTTCCCCAAAATTTTTAGCCAAAACCATTTTATGCACTTAATGGTTTTAGAGTGCAAATCTCTGGCTAGAAACTTGGGATGTGCTTGAAATTTGGGGGTATGCGAGAGAAATTTGGGACGCTAGAAATTTGGGAGTGTGAGAGAAGTTTGGGGGTGCACAAAGCAATTTTCCCTTATTTATGCATGGTACATAAAACAAGGTTTATGCACCATAACCACTCAACGACACGTATCCGTAATTTTTTTTTAAAATAATATTAATTGTCTGATACTTCTCCGTTACGATACAAAATCAGGCGTATCGGATGAGTATCGGACACGGTACTTCATCATTTTTAAAGTATCGGGATTTCATATAACATAAGTAAACGAAAGATGATTTTTTGTAATTAATACCAAAAAAAAATTATATTATCCATTAACCGATGCTAATTAACCACAATGAGTTAATCTTCCAAAGTAAATTAAGCAAGCAAAGACAAGCGACAAAATTGATAATATCAAAATGAATTAATATTACCATAAATTATAGCAAGAGGAATATTCAACAGAAATGAATAGTACTGGAACTGGATTCATCATTTCCCTTGCTTTGAACATTTGTGACTTTCTTTTTCTTCTTGTAAGGTATACCTCTAGCCATAGCTTGACACTCTCTAATCTCTCTAAGGTAAACCCGAATAGAACCACTAGCAAAAGGATTAGTATCAGGGGACCCACCATTTTCTTCATAAGCAGCCCTTAATCTTCCAATTAGAGCATCTAAACTTCCCCAAGCTTGTTTAAGAGGACAAGTACAAGGTGCAGGTGGTTCAGGTTGTCCATAAAACATACAACCTTGTAAATGAACCTTAGTTTTTCCAAATTGGTCTAAGTAACGAAGGAAATCTAAAACATGGTTGGAGTTGCATTGAGAAAGTGGAACAGGTGGTCTCATGTTGTTTAAGTATTGACCAAAAGTGTTCCAGTCTCTTCTCTTTTGTGATTCGTAGCGGCTAAGTGTAGCCGCTACTGGAATGGTTGTTGTTGATGACGAAGATTCTTCCATATTCTTGCCATGAATATTGCTACTACCACTTTTAGACATTGTTGATGAATAATTTTGATGTTGAAAAGGTTTGTATATTTTTAAAAATAATAATAAAGCCAAGAAAAAAGGGAGGTGAGAAAGGTGAAAGGAATAGGAGGAGGAGAGATTGAAGGAAGATCAATGGAGTGATGAGTATATATGGAGATCACTGGGCTACTGAGTAGACATTTTATGGGCCATATTTAATTTAAAAGAAATGCTAAATGTGCCCTCGACATGAGAAGAATTTAATACAGAAATTAACAAAATATTTGTGCATTCACACGGATTTATTGGTTTTTACATGATATTTAAGGTTGTCTATTTAGAATAAAGTATGTAGGAATTTATTATAAAATATTATTAAAGTATAAATGAAATTATTGTGCTCGTAAAATTTATTAAATTAATAAATTGATTTTAATAAAATTATTGACTTGTATACTATATATTTTTAAATAAAATTATAATTAAAATGTTCTGATTCGATTTTGAGAGAAAAATATTATTTAGACACCTATAAAATATCTTAAGAGACAAAAATAGAGAGTGGTGTGATAGGTTGGTGATGCGCAAAAAAAAAAAGAGATGGAAAAATTAAATTAAATAAGTGTTAAAAAGAAGAGATTCATAAACATATGAATATTGTTGTTTATATATTATATTGCTAAGGTATATCACACTAAGTCCCGAAATTTGGAGAGTCTCACTTGAAGGGATAAATTGAGATACATCAAGTATGAGTTAAAGTCTACGTTTTAAAATTTTGAGAGGATTCATAAACATATTTAGCAAGACCCTTTAAAAGTTTGAATGAAGATGTGATGTTTTTTTTTTATAAATTAAGAGCGTCTAGATATCAAATTAATTATATGCAGACATTCCAACTATTTTGGCACCCCTGCACATATTCATCTTGTATCTATATCTCATATTATATTAATAAGAGGAGAATATATATATATATATATATATATATATATATATATATATATATATATATATATATATATGGGGTTTGCTAACTTAGACCCACCTAAAAACATGAAGGTCTAAGTTAGCAAGGTGCACCTTTTTACTTTGGACAAAAAAACCATTCATATTTATTATTCAAAACTAGTCAAAAAGGATAGTTTAGTAAGTTTCATTAAATTATGTAACACCCACTTGCTAACTTAGACCCACTTAATGATAAATATTTGCAACTTAAATAAACAACCTAGGAAATCAAAAAAGGACAAAATCCAAACACAATTCCTTAAAATTAACAAACTTTAACATCAAACTGTAACATATAATCAATCACATTAATTCTACCAATCACATATAATCAAACAACAAAATTAACCTGAAGGAAAAACATCGTTTTCTTTTTTTTTTTAAACCTATTTCATCATTTTTTTTTTAAAACCAATATTGTCACGCTTGTTTTCTTATTTATAGTCAAGTCTTACGTGAATTTAAAAAAATCTGGAACATGTATAAAAAAGAAAATTGGAATATGAAAAATTAAAACTGTAGTTCACATGAATCAATGATTTTAATTAAACCATGAATTTGAATATATATTCTGGTTTTCTTTTTGGTACATGAGTTTTCATATTTATAACCACAAATAGCATAGGCTTAAATAAATTAGAAAATATATTGTTTGCTTAAATAAAGTTAGAAAATATTTCATAAAAAATTAGAAAATAAATTGTTTGTCCTTTTTTGATTTCCTAGGTTGTTTATTTAGGTTGCATATATTTATAATTAAGTGGGTCAAAGTTAGCAAATGGGTGCACAATATTTAATAAAATTTACCTAACTAACCATCAATTTTCTAGTGTAAAGTAACTAAATATCAAGGTTTTTTTGTCCAAAGTGAAAAGGTGCACCTTGCTTATATATATATATATATATATATATGGGCGGATCCAAGGTCCAGCATGCCTGGGCACGTGCCCAGGCTCCCCCAATTATAATTTTTTTTTTAGGGTTCTTACTTTAATCTTAAAATTCGAATTTTTGAGTAAGAATTAATAAAATTTAAGTGTATATTCATAATCCTCATGAAATTCTGAGCAAAATGGTATATTTACATGTCCAATTTGGTGCAAGAATAAAAAAAACGATTTTTGAGGTTTGGGTGAGCTTGAGGTTAAAGATGATGAACAGTGTAACAACAGTTTGTTTTAATACATATATTAATGGATCCGCTTGTTTTACAATCTGTGCACGTTGGCACATTGGTTGAAGTATTGTTTCAACACCTAGAGGTCCTGGGTTCAACTCCCAGCTTCCTTTTTTTTTTTTATACCTTGTACCTTTTGTTTTTTATTCCTCTTTATTTTTTATACCCTTTTGTTTTTAACTTCATTTTCTTTTATTTGTTTATATACATTTTTAAAAATATCTAAAAATTTTAAAATATATATTTCTTTGTTTTCTTTATTAAAAATATATCTTTGTTTCCTTTTTATATATAGTAAAAATATGTTGTAATTCTACTTTATTTCATATATAGGATTGTGGGGAGTTTATAACATTTACTTATCTAATTATTTTGAATCAAATATTTAGATTAAATTTTTAAAATTAATTACTTTTATTAGAATTTCAGTATATATATATATATATATATATATATATATATATATATATATATATATATATATATATATATATATATATTATTACTTAAAAACGGTTCTATCCGGTTAAACTCCAATCCGAAAAACCTTTAAACCAATAAACATTTGTGCATTTGCGGTTAAAATTGTGCCCAGGCTTAACATTATTCCTGGCTCCGCCACTGTATATATATATATAGAAAAGTTTGCAATACTGTACATGATCCAAGTGAGTGAATTTATAGCTATTATTAAATAGATTTTATTAACTAAGTAACCAGGATTTGGCTAATGGTGAGGGGTTTGGGTAGTATGCATGAGGTCTTAGGTTCAATCTTCATTGACAACATTGTAAACAAAAAAAATATTTATTAACATTTTTTAAAGAGTAATCTAATCTATGAAGCAACTGACTGCAAAGAGATTACTCCATCATAAGTAGCGGTTAAAAATAAATTTTGATGGAGAGTGAGGCTGAGCGAGTGAGACGAGATGGTGATCGCACACCGCGATTTCCATCGCGCCGGTATCCTACGCCGGTGGTGAGCGACTTCGGGGGGGAAGGGCCATATGCCAGGGCGGCAAAAATTGGGGGGGGGAGCAGGGTGAATAGATTTGGGTGAGTCATCGTCAGAGGAAAGCGACGGGACCGGACAGGAATGGACAGGATAGGTTTCGGCATTACAAGGGCTACCATGGGAGGTCTTCTTCAAGGTTTCGTGATTGGGATTGTTTTGATGAAGGAAGCGTGAGTAGTGAGCGTGCGATTAGGGCACGATCACCATTCAATCGTCGTCATGGTCGTGCGAACAGTTTGGATGTGCGATCAGCGGATGAGGCTAGGGCAAGGACTGATGGCCGAGGTTGTTCTCCGTATAGATGGCATCATCGCTCCTTTTATGCAGGTCATGTGTTGTCTCCTGTGTTGAAGAGTAGGCATCACCGATCGGACAATGCAGGGCATTCTAAAGCCGTGAAGAGCAACGTCGTCGAGCAGGGTGCAATTCAGGACATGGTGCAGGTCGATAATAGCAAGGCAAAGTTTGACAGGTTTGTAAGGGAGGAGAGGGTGGGTGGTAGTGGTGTAGGTGGTGAGGGAGAAAAAAGTAATATCAAAAGAGAGAAAAAAAATTTGAGGGTTGCAGTGGATGTGGTACGGGTTTGAAAGGTTGAACTGGAGAAGGTGAACGAGGAAGCGGTAAGAAGTGAAGAGGAGAGGGAGAGGGCGAGAACTGGGGAGGGTGGGTCGGTGAAAGAATGGGTGGAGCAGGTGAGGGAGATGCCGGTTTTGAAGGATGGTGATGAGGTGGTCGAGAAGCCAGCAGGAGAAGAGGTGGTTTCGGATACAGTTTTGCATTATTTACCGTTATATGAGGACACTAGGTGGGCAGCTAATTGTAGAGTGGCACGAATTAAGAATGGCTTGTGTGTGTCTGTGGTACAACAGTTTTTGGCGGATGCGGGATTGAAAGGTATCAGATTAATTCCATTGGGTGGTGATAATGTGTTGATTTCACCTAGCTTGGACATTCAGGGTGGTGACATTTTTCAATCAGCGGCGTTAGTTTTTGATAATTTTTTGGTTGACATTAGACACTGGTCGATGGAAGATGATAGGGTGTATGAAAGATGAGCTTGGCTGCTGTAACAGCCCAGGCCCCACCAACTTAGGTTGTCCTGACACTGCCACCTCATGATCTTCTCCACCCCCATCTCTAGTGGAGTTTTTGCCTTCCATGGGAATCGAACCATGTACCCTGGGGTTCAAGTACATGTTCAATCCATTCCCACTACTAATTGGTAGCTCAATTGGTAGTGGGAATGGATTGAACATGTACTTGAACCCCAGGGTACATGGTTCGATTCCCACGGAAGGCAAAAACTCCACTAGAGAGGGGGGTGGAGAAGATCATGAGGTGGCAGTGCCAGGACAACCTAAGTTGGTGGGGCCTGGGCTGTTACAAAAAAGTAGCGCAATTTGTAGTGGGAATGGATTGAACATGTACTTGAACCCCAGGGTACATGGTTCGATTCCCACGGAAGGCAAAAACTCCACTAGAGAGGGGGGTGGAGAAGATCATGAGGTGGCAGTGCCAGGACAACCTAAGTTGGTGGGGCCTGGGCTGTTATAGCTGCGGTGTTATGGGGTGCCTGTTTAGGCATGAAACATGATTTTCTTTGCTGAACTGGCTGAGACGCAGGGTCGGTTATTACAGGTGGATGAGTGTACTGTTAATAAGGAGAGGATGAATTTTGCACGCATTCTTGTAGCAACTTCTTCTTTTAAGGAAGTTTCTGTTACTATTCCGGTGGTTATTGCTAAACGATCTTTTTGTATTCGGATCATTGAGGATGTTGCTTTTGATCTTGGGGGATGCTTGTTTGGTGGATAGTTTTGAGGAAAACAGGTCACAATGTTCAACTCATTCAGGTGAACCGGAGGATGACCAGTTGGTTGATGCTCTTGTTCAACAGATTCATGAAGATTGGGTTTCGAAGTCGGAGAAGGAAAATACGGTTGTTAGTGCAACGGGTGGGCTTTCGGTACCCTCTGATCCTTGTACGGCCAAGAAGGCCAAGGATGGTTCCAAAAGCAAACCGATGCCCGTGTGTTCCAAGTCGGTTTCTGATAGTAGGCACGATGATGGGTCCAAGAGGTCGTCGCAGACTAAGAGAAGGTTGGTGGTGCCTTCGGTCAAAAATCTGAAAAGAATTGCTCGGTTATCGGAGGAAGATAGGAAAGCTTTGATTCGTTCTCTTAAAAAGTCAAAGCGCCAGAAACCTGGATCTAAAGCTTCATCTCGTAGCAAACAAGGTACTTCTCTTTCTATTGGTTCTAGTAATTCGAACAAGTCTGTTGGGTCTAAGGATTGGAAGAACTGAGTTGCTTTACATGGTGATGAAAAGACGGTTGAGGAGGACATTAATAACTTGGGTGATAGTATTGGGGTCAATTGTAGTAATAGTTTTCAGGTTTTGTCTAAAGGGAGGAGGAGTGGGAGTATGAAGGGTGGTTGTAGTTAATGTAGCAGGCTCTGGGGAGGGTGTTGTGAGGGGTGTGGGTGTTCAGGATGTGAATTTTTCGTATAAACCGTCAGTTGGTGCGTCTGGTGGTTTAATTACTATGTGGGATCCTAGAGTGGTTTTGGTTTGGTCAACAGTACAAGTTTCAGGTTGTTTAATTATAATGGGCAAGTTCATGACGGAGGATGTTGATTTTTGCATTGCCAATGTGTATGCACCGTGTGATCCTCAAGGGCGTGTTTCTTTATGGAATGTGTTGAGTTCTAAAATACAATTTTATCCGAAAGCTGCGTGGTGCATTCTTGGTGATTTTAATGCTATTCGTTCAGCGTCGGAACGCATAAGTCGAACCCGTGGGGGTAATTATGAAGACTTTGGTCCTTTCAATCATTTTATAGATCGAAATGCGCTTATTGACGTGTCGTTGGGTGGCCGAAGGTTTACTTGGTATCGTGGTGATGGCTTGTCTATGAGTCGTTTGGATCGATTTCTTATTTCTGATTTTTGGCTTTTGTCTTTTCCGAATTGTTCTCAAGTGGCTTTACCGAGGTCCTTATCTGATCATTGTCCTATATTGTTGTGTATTGATGTTCAAGACTGGGGTCCTAAGCCGCTGCGTATGTTAAAGTGTTGGGCGGATATCCCGGGTTATGGTGACTTTGTTAAGGAAAAGTGGCAGTCATTCCAAATTCATGGGTGGAGTGGTTATATTTTAAAGACTAAACTGAAGTTGATTAAATCTGAATTACGGGGTTGGCATTTATCTCATACTGGTAATTTAGATTGTCGAATTCAATGTGCAAAATCACGGTTGGAGATGCTTGACTCTTTGTGTGAGAGGCGTGGACTTGATGGTGTGGAGGAGGCTGAATTGCTTTCTCTACCGGCTGAAATTTTGGCTCTTTCTAAATTACAGGCAAGTACTCTTTGGCAGAAGTCTCATGTTAATTGGTTGAAAGAAGGTGACGCGAACTCCAAATTCTTTCATGGGGTTATGTCTTCGCGCCGGAGTGCTAACACGATAGGTCCTTTATCCATCGATGGGAGAATGGTTGAAAGCGTGCCTGAGGTTAGACAGTTAGTTTATCAATATTTCTGTAATCATTTTCGGCATCAGGTTCATTTTCGGCCAGACATTAGTAATCTTGTGTTTCGATCTTTGTCCGAGTTGGATGGGGCTGAATTGACTAAGCCTTTTTTGTTGGATGAAATTAAATTGGCAGTCTGGGATTGTGACAGTTATAAATGTCCCGGACCTGATAGGATTAATATTGGTTTTTTTAAAGATTTCTGGGACCTTATAAAAATTGATTTGCTGAATTTTTTCTCGGATTTTCATCGTCATGGTGTGTTAGCTAAAGGGTTGAATTCAACTTTTATAGCGTTGATTCCAAAGGTCGACAGTCCGCAGAAAGTGTCTGATTTTAGACCAATAGCTTTGGTGAGTAGTATTTACAAAATCTTATCCAAAGTGTTGGCCAACATGTTACGTAGTATTATTGGTAATGTTGTTTTGGAAGCACAATCCGCTTTTATAAAAGGGAGACAAATTTTAGATGGTATCTTGATAGCAAATGAGGTGGTTGATGATGCGAAAAGAAAAGGAAAAGATCTACTATTGTTTAAAGTGGATTTTGAGAAAGCATATGATTCTGTGGACTGGTCTTACTTAAATGAACTGATGTCTAAAATGAATTTTCCGAACTTATGGCGCTCTTGGATCATGGAGTGTATCATGACGGCCTCGGCTTCGGTCTTGGTGAATGGTTGTCCGACAGATGAGTTTCGGTTTGAAAGAGGACTTCGTCAAGGTGATCCTCTTTCACCTTTTTTGTTTCTATTAGCAGCTGAGGGCCTTAATGTTTTGATGTCCGCCATGGTCTCGAATGGTAGTTTTACTCCTTACAGCGTGGGTGCGCAGAACAGTGTTGTTATTTCTCATTTGCAATTTGCGGATGATACATTGTTGGTTGGAGTTAAGAGCTGGGCGAATGTGAGAGCTCTTAGGGCTGTTTTGATTCTGTTTGAGAGAATGTTGGGCCTCAAGGTAAATTTTCATAAGAGTATGTTATTCGGGGTCAATGTTAATGATTCTTGGTTACACGAGGCGGCATCAGTTATGCAGTGTAAGCATGGGTGTCTACCTTTTACTTATTTAGGCTTGCCAATTGGTGGTAATCCGCGGCGGATTCAGTTTTGGATACCTTTGATTGAGAAAATTCGGAAGAGATTATCAGGATGGAAGTGTAAGAATCTGTCCATCGGCGGTCGGTTGATTTTGTTGAAATCTGTTCTGTCCTCTATTCCGGTCTACTTTCTTTCCTTCTTCAAGGCTCCCTCAGGTATCATTTCTTGCCTCGAATCTATTTTTTGTCATTTTTTGTGGGGTGGGTGTAAGGAAAATAAAAAAAATATCATGGATTAAATGGGATACTATTTGTGCTCATAGGGAGAGAGGTGGTTTGGGGGTGCGGAGAGTGAAGGATTTTAATTATGCTTTATTAGGGAAGTGGGTGTGGAGATGTTTGGAGGAGGTGAGAGTTTATGGTGTCGCTTGTAGAAAGCGAAATATTGGACGATAGGTGGGCGGTTGCGGTTTAGAGAAGGGGTTGGTTTGCCGTGGTGGCAGGCCGTGAACCAGGTTCGGTTGGGGGTGGGTTTGTTGGATTCTAGTTGGTTACTGGATAATATTGTTAGAAAGGTAGGGGATGGTAGGTCTACTTGTTTTTGGTTGGATCCTTGGTTGGAGGAGGGTCTTTGGTGAGGTCTTTTCGTAGGTTATACGATCTAGCTGAGGACAAAAATATTTCTGTGGCGGCTATGTGTGTCGCAGGGTGGGGGAGTAATGGTGAAGGGTGGAAGTGGAGACGGAGATTATATGCCTGGGAGGAGGAGTTAGTGGGGCAGTGTGTAGGTGTTTTATCTAACATTGTTTTGCAGGATGGTGTTAGTGACAGGTGGGGGTGGAGATTGCATCCGTCACATTGTTATTCGGTGAAATCAGGCTATTCATTCTTGACGGCTTCTGAAGATCAATTACAGGACGACTTTGTTAAATTCCTTTGGTTAAAACCGGTTCCGCTAAAAGTTAATATTTTTGTTTGGCGTCTCTTTCTGAATAGATTGCCTACGAAGGATAATTTATTGAAAAGAGGAGTTCTGGAAGATAATCAGACTTTGTGTTCGGCTACTTGTGATAAAAGAGAAGACATTAATCACTTATTTTTTCAATGCAATGTTTATGGCAAGTTATGGCAATTGGTTTCAAAATGGCTTGGTGGAGAATTTGTATGCCACGGTTTCTTGAGGGAACACGCGGTTCAGTTCCGTGATTTGGGAGGGGATTCCAAAGGTTCCAGAGTATTGTCCACTATTATTTGGATTTCGGTTCTTTGTGTAATTTGGAAGGACCGGAACGTTAAGATCTTTCAGTCTGTTTTGGTCACAGTTGACACTTTACTGGAAAAGGTCAAACTTCAAACTTACTGGTTGCTGAAGTCATATTATAAGCTTTTTGATTTCGCCTATTCTTTTTGGCGACTGGATCATTTATGTTGCATACAGGCTATTGTGTAATGGTTGTTTTTTGCTACTTTTATCTTTTGTCTTTTTGCCTTCATGGTCTGGAGAATTTTTATGTATGTAGTTATACTTTGTAGTATTTGTTAGGCACACCTTGTGCTTGACAGGCTACTTATCTTTTTATTTAATATAATTTCATTAGCTTCTTCAAAAAAAACATTTTTTAAAGAGTATGGAGTTGTAAAGTTGAGTTTTGAAAAAAAATATAACAAACCACTATCTTTTTAATACAAATAAAAATAAACACAATTTAATTAACCTATTCTAATATAATGAAATTGACTACTATTTTTACTAATGTCTTTATCAATTTTAATAGTATTTCAAATTTTGTATGCTTCATTGTAATTTTACTTTATTACCAATATATGCATAAAAATAGGAAAAGAAAAAAAAACAATAAAGATTATTGGAAGTTTAGTAAAAAAAAATAGAAAAAATAAACAATAAAAAAGATTATATATGAATCTATGCATAAAAATATGAATAAAACAATAAAAATTTGGTAGTTTTTTTATGTATAAAAAATATTATTTATATTAAAATTGCTCAATTTTTTTTAAGTTTTTAATATATTCATTGACAAGTTATGTTGTTGGTATAATTATACCGTTGGTGGCAACAATAATTTTCTCAGCGACTTTATAAGGGAATTTAGATGATAGTGGATTTTTAATAAGTTGTTATAATCAGTGACTTTAGCTTTTTTTTTTAAGATTATTATTATTAGGATAATTATCTTTTAAATTTAGATGATAGTGAATTTATGATAAGTTAGTTATACAAATATTTTACCAAACTTATTTTAACCTAAATTTGATAATTAAATTGAAAAAAATAATAATTATGACTTGAAAAAGTAGGGTCAAACGCATTTCTATTTAAGTGTCGTTTTTTGTCGGATTTAGCATTTCTATTTAACTGTCGTTTTGATCTTTTAAGGGTATGATTTGTCGATTATACCCATTATCAATTACTCTTATCTTTTCCAATAAAACTAATTATTGCTATATAACGTTATGGAAGTTCCTGGATTGTGTGAAATAAGATTAGTACCTAAGGCACCCTATGATTTAATAATTAAAAATGGAAAATTGGCTATGGAGATTCCGCGCGGTCAGAAATTCATACAGACACAAAGGGGTTCGACAGGAAAGTCGTTTCGATCCAATCCATTCTTGGGGTCAAAAAAAGACAAAGGATATGTCTTTGAAAAACTAAAGTTTGTTTTATTTTTTTTTGTACATAACATATTAGATTTTTGTTTTGTTTTGTAGATAATATATTAAATTTATTGGAAAGAGAAAGTGTGTGCAAAAAATAAGAATTTATTGGTGAATTAAGATGGGTATAATAGGAAGATAAGGTGGAAAAACCCACTTCCTTAATTTGGTGTTACTATTCAAAAAAGATACTTAATTTGAAACGGAGGGAGTAAAAAAAATAATGGTTAAATTGTTTTCTTTTCTTCAAAAAAATAATGATACAACTCCTTACCCTTTAAAAAAAACAAAACGGTATCCCTCTATACATATCCACATTCAGTAAAAAGAATCCATTATTTTATTTCTTATGTATTTTGGAATATTTGTTAATTAATAAAATCTATTTAATAACACTCACTTGGATCATGCAGTGGCCTCTACACCACATGTGCTGTGGCCTAAGGCCTCATGAAAATAGGGGCCTCTAAAAAAAATACTGGGTAGTAGTATTAGTAAATGTGAGTTATAAAATTAAGAATTGTAGGCTTCAAAATGAGAGATTGTTGAGTTCAGATATTTGAGATTCTCTTTATTCTAAAATGAGGGATTTATTAGTTACAAAACATCCTAAAAGAGATTTTTCTATTGTGAATAAATTTTTTAGATGTTTTATAACTAATTGTTATACTATAGTTTTATGAAATGGATAAGCGTGTAATAGAGATTGTCCTATTTATTAAACTTTTTTTAATATTAGTGAAAATGATTATTTTTTAGTGTTATTGATGTTATTTGTAATTTAAATCAATAATAATTTTTTTGTTTTTTTGTTTTGCATTTTTTCTTTTATTAGGGCCTATTTTTAATAATGCACATGGTCTCCAAAAAGTTGGAGACGCCCCTGGGATCATGTAATGCAAATTTTCTATCCCGTTGATTACTATTCATCCAAAACTCCTCTTTTTCTTTTGTTCACTTGATCTCTCCAAAATTTAACTGGCACATCATATCGCCATTATTCATCAGCTTGTATAATTTTCCCTATCAAAATCATTTATCTCTTTTAAAAGCCACATAATTTTTTTAACGATACAAATCATATGTGTCTACTGTTCATATCAACAAAAACAAATTGGATGGTTGAGATGTACACTAGACTGCCTACAGTGAAAAATTAACTGTAGAGGATCCAGTCTGATATGTAATTCATTCTCTCTTTTTGGATGTAACTAACATTTACATTTATTTAATATGTATTTTTTTTGTCAAATATTTAATGTGTATTTTATACTATCTTTTACCTTAATTATAAATAATTTTTTTTTGATGTATTTAGTACTGCTTTTTGGACCAAATACATTTTTTTTAATTTATTTATGTTTTTATGAGACGGCTTATTTTTACTTAATAATTAAGGTTAGACACAATATGACATTGAATCTGGTCTTGATTGTTATGTGTATACATGATAAATAATAATTATATAAATTTTTACTTATTTAGGTTAGATGGTTTTTTTTTATATATAAAATAGGTTACATGGTTTTTATGCGTCAAAAAAAGAAAAAAAAGGTTATATGGTTTTTATGTGTGTATATATAATAAGTAAAATATAAATTTTTACTTATTAAGGTTAGAGGGAGTGTGACACTGAATCCGGTCTTGGTTTGTTTTTTGATAAAAACCGGAATCCGGTCCTGGTTTATTTTTGGATAGAAACCGGCCTTGGTTTTTATGGGTATATAAATACATAAATACTAGTAACATCGTATCGTATTGTGTTGAAAATAAAAATTGGAGGTATTCGGCATATTTCAAATCACCGAGTCCCTCTCTTTTTATGTGTGGCGCTACTTCAGGTTCTTTTTCAATTTCTATTCCTTTCTATCTACTTTTCCTTTCAAAAAAGTTAATTCATTGATTCATCGATCGTATACAAAAGGGTAGAAGCTATCTAGCTTCATACCTACGAATTCATATTCATCCTCTTTCTCACTCTCTCTTTTCAGTGTTGAATTGATAGTGAGTAAGGATATGACAAGTAGAAAATTAGAGAAGATGACTTCGATTGATGCACAGTTGAGATTGTTAGCACCAAGTAAAGTATCTGATGATGATAAGCTTGTTGAATATGATGCTTTGTTGCTCGATCGTTTCCTTGACATTCTTCAGGATTTGCATGGTGGTGATATCAGAGAAACGGTCCGTATTATTTTTATTTCTATCCTATTTTATTTTTTGTTTTTTTTAATAATTTTATGTATTTTTTATCATTAAAATATGTTTGTTTTTTTTTGGAACGGCGAAAATTTATTAAGAGTGATCTGGTCACAAAGAGTGTTAGAAACGCTTCAAATTTCATGTGCCCGCTTTGATTTTTGTGAAAAAGGTGTTCTTTTTTTTTTTCCTTATAAAAAAAAATATTGTTGTCTGGGGTTTGTATGTGATGACTGTATGCCTGCTGACATTATGAGAATTTAAGGTTATGTTTGGTTGGCTTAACTGTTTGAGTACTTAGAATTGTTATGTGTGATCGGATGCAGCTGATCTGGCCACAATCACAGCTGCTTTGCGGTTGTAGAGAAAAAATAATTGATGTAGTAGCGGTCTAAATTGCTGTCATTGTTGGCAAACCGCGGTTCTCTGTCAATTTTTATTTTGATCTTTTTGTGTTTTGAGCTAAAAGTTAGGGTTTTGGTGAAATAGATTTATGTTTGATATATCAAATCAAATTCTACATGGATAGTTGGATATTAGCATACTGGCACATAGTCTACATTTTGATTTTCCTTCACTGCGTATATGGACTTTTGTGGCTTATTAGTTTTGGTAATTTGATGTTGACTAGGTTCAAGACTGTTATGAGCTGTCTGCTGAGTATGAGGGGAACAATAACCCTCAGAAATTGGAGGAACTTGGGAACATGCTGACCGGTCTTGATGCTGGGGATTCTATTGTCATTGCTAAGTCATTTTCTCACATGCTTAACTTGGCCAACTTGGCAGAAGAAGTTCAAATTGCCTACCGAAGAAGGATTAAGTTATTGAAGAAAGGTGATTTTTGTGATGAGAACTCTGCCATCACCGAATCAGACATTGAAGAGACTTTAAAGAGGCTTGTGAATCAACTGAATAAGACCCCTCAGGAAGTCTTTGATGCTTTGAAGAGCCAAACTGTGGATTTGGTTCTAACTGCTCATCCAACTCAGTCTGTTCGTAGATCTTTGTTGCAAAAACACGGCAGGTTTGTCCATTACTTAGCTTGACTTTGATTGTTGAAATGCAGCTATCGCTTAATCTTTTCTGTTGATAATAATTGCCTTTTAATTTGTTTTCAGGATAAGGGATTGTTTGACTCAGTTGTATGCAAAAGATATTACACCGGATGATAAGCAGGAACTTGATGAGGCTTTGCAAAGAGAGGTACCTAACTGCTGATTATTTTTTATTCTATATACATATATGATGCCATCATTGATAGCCATGATTGTCTGAATTGTATACTACTTTACTTATACAGTTAAATATAAACATCATGATTGAGGTTGATATTTTCCTACTAAAATTCACAGTAATTTCATGGTGTTTAGACTTTAGACATGATAACCTTATAACTGATTAAGTGATAAAAAGTTTCCCCTGGTTGGGCTAGAATAATCTGAGTTATCTGTGTTTGTACTTATTAGCATGCATAGCATTGAATAAATATTGTGATGTTACACTCATTGCATGAAGGTATAAAATCTTATAACTTTTCTGTGATCATTTGGCACATCATGTTGGGGTTCAGAATTGGCATAAAATAATTGTACAAATCAAAGTGTTATGTCTGATGCAATCTTCCTTCAAGTAGTGCGGTATCTTAATAATCTTATGAATTTATTGATTTAGCTTTTCCAATTAAATTTCGTCTGGATTTGACTTTTATTAACATTCTACATTCAGAAGTAAATTGGTTTCATTAATTTATGGATGTGAATTCCTTGTTAATTAATTTATGGATGTGAATTCCTTGTTAATTAATTTATGGATGTGAATTCTTTGTTAAATATGTGTCTGACTGTATATATGACAAACTTTGTGTAGTGATAAGGCCTTAACGATTTTCTTCCTGCAGATTCAAGCTGCATTTCGTACAGATGAAATTCGAAGAACTCCTCCTACACCACAAGACGAGATGAGGGCAGGAATGAGCTACTTTCATGAGACAATCTGGAAAGGTGTACCAAAATTTTTGCGCCGCATTGACACTGCTCTGAAGAACATTGGAATAGATGAACGCATCCCATATAATGCCCCTGTTATTCAATTCTCTTCATGGATGGGTGGAGATCGTGATGGTATCTTTCTTTTCTCCAAAGCAATTAAAGAGTGGATATGTTTCTCAGAATGCAATTCTATTCTTTTTTAAAACTTCCCGACTTTTTTGTCAAAGTATTTATGTGGATTGTGGATATAGATCCAAAATATTTTATCCCTAGATATTTGATTCCTTATTTTTTCCATTCAGTTCATCTCGTCATTGAATTTTACCATATTCAGTTTTGGATGCTGCCTTACAGGTGAAGCTTGTGTACTATAACCTGTAATAAAATTTGTCTTATGTGCATCGCAGGAAACCCCAGAGTAACTCCTGAAGTTACAAGGGACGTGTGTTTGCTGGCTAGAATGATGGCTGCTAATTTATACTTCTCACAAATTGAGGACCTCATGTTTGAGGTATTAAATATTCTGGTGATCATTAATTATATTTACATTTAGCATTGTTTACCATCTTGCTTATTGTCTATTTCTGTGGCAGTTGTCTATGTGGCGTTGCAATGATGAGCTGCGTATTCGTGCTGAGGAACTCCACAGCTCTGCAAAAAGAGATGCAAAACATTACATTGGTATGTACTATGTAATAGTCATAATATTTTGTTCTGAATTACACTAAACATTCAAATAAGTTATTGAAATCTACAACGTTGAACACAAATTCATTTTAGTGCGGAACACACTAATGCTGTGATGTCGTTTCAAACTTGTTGATTCATTTAGTTGTATCTTTTGAAGTTTTGATAAGTAAATTGTATTGAGTGTTACAATAATAAATTCTTCATTGCTGCAGAGTTTTGGAAACAGGTTCCTCCAACTGAGCCATATCGTGTTATTCTTGGTGACGTTAGGGACAAACTATATAATACACGTGAACATGCCCGACAGTTATTAGCCAATGAGAGCTCTGAAATACCTAAAGAGGCTACCTTCACAAATGTTGAACAGGTATTATCCTCGAAACTGCCAGACAATACCAGATGCATGGAATTAGATTATAATCGTTCAAAATAATCGTGAATTGATATAGTGATTTCATATATTATATTAAACTCTAACCTCCAATTTTTCATGTAGTTCCTGGAGCCTCTTGAACTATGTTATAGGTCACTGTGTGCCTGTGGTGATCAACCGATAGCTGATGGAAGCCTTCTTGATTTCTTGCGGCAAGTCTCCACATTTGGGCTTTCACTTGTGAGACTTGACATCCGTCAAGAATCAGATAGGCACACTGATGTTATGGATGCAATAACAAACCATTTGGAGATTGGATCTTATCGAGAATGGTCTGAGGAACGCAGGCAGGAATGGCTGTTGTCTGAGCTCAGTGGAAAGCGCCCTCTCTTTGGCCATGATCTTCCTAAAACTGAAGAAATTGCGGATGTTCTGGATACCTTCCATGTCATTGCTGAACTTCCCTCAGACAGCTTTGGTGCTTATATCATTTCCATGGCAACAGCCCCATCTGATGTGCTTGCTGTTGAACTTTTACAACGTGAATGCGATGTGAAGCAGCCATTAAGGGTCGTTCCATTGTTTGAAAAGCTTGATGATCTTGAGACTGCTCCCGCTGCATTAGCCCGCCTATTCTCAATAGAATGGTACAGAAACCGTATCAACGGAAAACAAGAAGTTATGATAGGATACTCAGACTCAGGAAAAGATGCTGGTCGTTTCTCTGCAGCTTGGGCATTGTACAAGGCTCAAGAAGAACTTATAAAGGTTGCAAAGGAGTTCGGTGTTAAGCTTACAATGTTCCATGGAAGAGGAGGGACTGTAGGAAGAGGAGGAGGTCCCACTCATCTTGCTATATTATCTCAGCCACCAGAAACTATTCATGGTTCACTTCGGGTTACAGTTCAAGGTGAAGTTATTGAACAGTCATTTGGAGAGGCGCACTTGTGCTTCAGAACACTTCAGCGTTTCACTGCTGCTACACTTGAGCATGGAATGCACCCTCCAGTGTCACCAAAACCAGAATGGCGAGCCCTCATGGATGAAATGGCAGTCATTGCTACAGAGGAGTATCGCTCCATTGTTTTTCAGGAACCTCGCTTTGTTGAATACTTCCGATGTGTAAGTATTGTTTGCAATCATTCTTATTAGTTATTAACATCATAGTTTAATTAGTATTCTTACAACAAAAAAAAATAACATAGACACTGTTCGAGTTGGTTGTTAGTTTTGAGTTTTGAAGTTTTTTGATTCAAAATGATTGTGGTTTCCAGTTTAAAAAATTGATACAAACATTCATGAGCACTGCCACTTCTGAAAAGAATCCTCCTCCACCCCCACCCCAACCACTACTCAACACCCTCCACCATCCACCACATGACATCCTCCTTTGCATTAATAGTGTAATAGTGTTAGAGGTTAAGATATACTTCTTTAATACACTTGGTATTTTAAATTTCATAATAATAGTTATGACTATTGATTATCATGTTTCATTCTTCCCCATTCTTATGAAAATTATTTTTGCCTATGACTTATAGTTGCAACAATACTATGTGATGATTAAAGTAAAAATTTATATTTCCTCGTGTCACAAAACTAATGACCTTGCAATTTCTTTTCGTATTTTTCTTTTTGTTTTATGCACATAATTTTCTCTTCTTACTTTATTAATGAATCTTGCAAACTGCAGGCAACTCCTGAGTTGGAGTATGGAAGAATGAACATTGGCAGCCGTCCATCAAAACGAAAGCCGAGTGGAGGAATTGAATCACTCCGTGCTATCCCTTGGATCTTTGCCTGGACTCAGACAAGGTTTCACTTACCGGTATGGCTTGGCTTTGGGGCTGCATTCAAGCATGTAATTGAGAAGGATCCAAAGAATCTCCAAATGCTACGAGATATGTATAATCAATGGCCATTCTTCAGGGTCACCCTTGACTTGGTTGAGATGGTGTTTGCCAAGGGAGACCCTGGGATTGCAACTCTTTATGACAAACTCCTAGTGTCCGATGAACTGTGGGCATTTGGAGAGCGATTAAGGTCTACTTATGAAGAAACCAAGAGCCTTCTCCTCAAGGTAAACTATTATTTTATTCCTGATATTTTGCTCATAGGGATTTTCAGTCACCTTTTCTTTTGGCTGGTGTAGATGCGGTTTCTTTTTTATTTCATGCAGCATTGGGTCTGTGTCATACTGTCACGTCACTATGACAAGTGAAAATCAATTTTGATTTATCTTGGTATTTTAATGACCCATTCTATCTCTGTAAATATTGTCTGTAGGTTGCTGGGCACAGAGATATCCTTGAAGGAGACCCTTACCTAAAGCAAAGACTTCGTCTTCGTGATTCATACACCACAACTCTCAATGTTTTGCAAGCCTACACATTGAAGCGAATCCGTGATCCTGATTACCATGTGAAGTTGAGGCCACATTTGTCCAAGGAATACATGGAATCAAGCAACCCGGCTGCAGAGCTTGTGAAACTCAATCCTTCGAGTGACTATGCTCCTGGTTTGGAGGATACCCTTATTTTGACAATGAAGGGTATAGCTGCTGGCATGCAGAACACTGGTTAAGCTGTTATCGTGGTTAAGCTGGCATGGGATACAATACATTGCGACCTATTTTGTCTTCTGCAGATGTGAACCCACATCAAATAATAATTATTCTATCTATTACCATATAATAACATCGGATTTTGGCTTGTGCCAGCAAGTATTTTTATTTGTATTTTATGCCATTTGAATAATTGATGTTTTACCCTTCTCAGATGATCCTTATGTCATAGTTACTGAACTTGTGTCCCTTACAATTTTTATCGATTATTGTCCTTGTTATTGCGCCCATGCCCTCAAATTGTGTTACTTAGTAGTTAGTACACTCAATTTCTGGGTTTTAATTCCATAATGTTCTCTCCTCCACTTGATAATTCACTTGAATTGTCATGATGATAACAAATTTAGCCTTGATGTTATCTCATTATAAAGCTAAGAAAGAGATATCCATAGAAATATTTTAGTAGCTGGGATGTAGTGGTGGGTGGAGGAGGCATAGAACTAGGTACGACAACAAAACCCATATGTTTATGTGGTTATTTGCCCAAACTCGCTCCTATTTTGACGGGAAAAATTCAAATTGATTGGCTTTGAGTTTTGGATTTTAAAAGATGGGAGTTGAGCCGGGTATTGAAGACACTAATACTAATCATAACCAATCCTCGAACTCGGCCCACTTGTATCAAAGTTATATTTTGATCTCTCTTAACTTAGAACCTCTTAAACAAACTTTTAAACCAGGGATAGGTATTATTGTCTTCACTGCTCAGCTAGTCATTTGTGGTGTTGATTTTTTTTTAAACAAAAAATTGAGGAAATGGGGATATGGGTATTGATGAGACATCTAGTCATTTGTTTTTCATTGTGATGCTTATTGTATTTTTTGGTGAACGGTTGTTAAGTGGTTGAGGATAGATACTTTTTCTTTTAATTGATATTTTTATTATCATGTTTTGCAATTTAGGAGCGCTTATTTATTAATAGAGGTGAAAGTGTTTTTTTGGCAATTTGTGTAGTGTCGCTAGCTTATTTGGAAAAAAGAAAATAACAGTTTTTTATTTTATTTTTTATAATGGAGTTAATGATGATCAAATTTAGAATTTAATACATTCTACTCAAATCTCTCACCACTATCAAAATTAGGGGTTTGAAACAACAGTTTTTTCTCATACGGTATTATCGATCAAGTTGATGTTCAATAAAGTTAAAAACTCTAATTTAGTGGTGGTTGAAGACCAAAAAAAAAAGTTATGATTTAAATGATGTGGTTTAATCCTTTATCTTGTCTATGGATTGCTATTTCTTGATGTAGTTTGCTTTGGTTCTTTTGATTGTAATTGTTGTTTAGGGTGTTTGTAGACTTTTTTCTTTTTCTCTAAATCTACTTCTTTCTATTATAATAAAATTGATGGCTACCAAATTTACTAATTTGTCTTTATCAATTTTAATAATATTCTAAGTTTTGTATCTTTCATTGTAATTTTACAAAGGGTTAAATATGTTTTTAGTCCCTACATTTTGTGAAATTGTTAAGAATGGTCCCTACATTTTAAAAATGGTAAAAAAAACTATAAAATTTTCCGCTATCAAGATTAGTCCCTGCGTTTACCTTTAGGGACCATTCTTGATAATTTCGCAAAATGTAGGGACTAAAAATATTAAAAGGTAGGGACTATTCTTGACAATTTTCCAAAATATAAATATTAAAAGGTATGGACTATTCTTGACAATTTTGCAAAATGTAGGGACTATTCTCTACGGATTGGACTAATCTTGATAGTGGAAAATTTTATAGGGTTTTTTTGACCATTTTTAAAATGTAGGGACCATTCTTAACAATTTCGCAAAATGTAGGAACTAAAAACATATTTAACCCTTTTACAAAATAAAAAATTATATAAATATTATAGAAAAAATAAGATAAATACAACAAAAAGAATATATATGAATTTTGGCATAAAAATAGGAACAAAACAGAAACAATAAAAAGATTAAAGAAAGTTTAGTCAATAACAAAAATTGTAGATAAAAATATAGAAAGAATGAGATGAACACAACAAAAAGAATATATATATGAATCTATGCATAAATATAGGAACAAAAAAAAAACAATAAAGTTATCAAAAACAAAAAACAATAAAAAAAATTATAGAAAATTTAGTCAACAATTTTTTTTAGAAAGAATATAGAAAAAATAAGTTGAATATCCATAAAAATAGGAACATAAAAATTGAAACATAAACAATATTTTTCATAAAAAAAAAAAAAAAATTCCACCAAGTTTACTACCGCCTAAGAAAGTGTATTTTTGCATCTTATTTTTCTATTGTACCCTTATTTTAATTCATCAATAAATTTCTTTTTTTGATACACACTTTCTCTTTCCGATAAATTTAATATGTTTATGTACCAAATATTTAAAAAAAAAAACAATTTTTTTTTTGAAAGCTTAAATAAAAATTTAGATTTCCAAATATATAAATCTTTTACGCAACAAACATGTAAGGGAAAAAAAAAAGAAAAAACAAAAACAATAAAAAAACTATACGAAGAAGTTTAGTGAAAAAGAAAAGAAGATACAATAAAAAGATTATATAAAATTTAGTCAATAAAAAAATTAGGAAGGAGGATATAATAGACAAAATATAATCTTAAATTATCAAAACGACATGTAATTTGAAACAATTATTTTTGAAGACGACAAGTAATTTGAAACAATTTTTTTTCTAAGACGACAAATAATTTGAAACGGAGGGAGTACTAACTAATAATAATAATAATAATATAATAAATTTATTATAAAAAAATATAATAATGTTAAGTACTATAAAATTTACTAAACAAAACTAAATTTTCCTAATCAAATTTCTAATTTTTTTATTAAAAGCTAGTTTAAAGCCCCGTGCATTCGCACAAGTCTATTGATTTTTATTCGTTGTTTAAATTTGTCATTATTTTTTTTTTGGTGATTTTTAAATTTGTCATTATATCAAGGTAGAAAATTTATTTAGAATAATATTATCAAAAAAAAATTATTTAGGATAAAATATTTAAATTTTTTTTATATAATATTGTTAAAATATAAGTGAAACTATTGTGTTATTTCCTGTAAAACTTATTAAATAAATAGATTTGATTATAATTATCAATGACAAATATTTATCCAATTTTTTATGTATCAGTGACAATTAATGGATAGAAAGTGATTTTATGTATCAATGACAAATATAGCACTTCTGAACCAGCAAACGGGTAATGGATAGAAAATTAGAAATATTAGATGATGTGGCCCAATAATAAAGAGTGTGTCAAAAGGAGTGTGTTAGGGAGTGTGTCCCTAACATTTCTCACATTTACAATCATATAGAACACACAAGCACAAAAATCACACGGCTCCTCCACCAATATTTGTCCCTCGATCCTGATAGAACTCTAATCGAATTCACCATTTCTGGTTGCACTGCAAGATCTCATTGTCAATTCTGAAACAAATTCACCAACATGGTATTTATTTATTTAAATAAAAAAGGAAAAAAAGGTTAAATATATTTTTGGTCCCTGTAGTTTTGCAGAATTTTATTTTTAGTCCTGAATTTTTTTTCGCACTTTTTATTCCCTGAAGTTTTTCCCGTCAGTGTTTTTAGTCCTTACTTGTCATTCAAACTCTTGTATATCTTGTATACTTTTAAATTTTTGAATGATTTTTGTATTCATATTTATAATATTATAAGAACATTTCCGATAAAAATTTAGAATTTTTTAACGTAAGATGAATTATTTATGAATTTTTATATGCAAAAAACTAAAAAAATTCATATTTAATTTATCTCTTGTTAAAAAAAATTTAAACTTTTGTAAGAGAGATTCATATAATGTACTCCTAAACATGACTGTAGGAAAAAATTTAAAATTTTGAATGATATGCACGAGTTGAATGAAAAGTAGGGACTAGGACTAAAAAGTGTGAAAAATCTTCACGGACTAAAAACAAAATTCGAAAAAACTATAGGGACCCAAAACATATTTAACAAAAAAAAAACTAATTGGTGGAACGGGTAACTGCGTATGGGGTTTTAAAAATGAAAATTACTTTTCCGACCCCTGCCCATTTCTTTTTTACCCCCCAAACTGACGTTTTTGCCCTCGGGGGGTATGAAACAAATTTGCCAAGAAAATTCGGTTCGTATGATTTGTAAAAACCGAACCTTCGGCAACGCTTTTTAACTGTTGCCTTAGATCAATAATATGTTGTCTTTAAGAGCTAACGCAACACTTCCTCAAAACAGTATCATATGCATAACACGCAACGGTTTTAAAGTGTTATCTAAAGTGTTAGTTGAAATTCATGCATAGAACACTTTAGAGAACGCTTTAAAACCGTTGCGTGTTATGCATCTGGATACAGTTTTAAGGAAGTGTAGCGTTAGCTCTTAAAGACAACGCTCTTTTGTTCTAAGGCAACAGTTAAAACCCGTTGCCGAAGCTTCGGTTTTTACAAACCGAATTTTTTTGGCAAATTTTTTTCATACCCCCGAGGGCAAAAACGTCAGTTTAGGGGGTAAAAAAGAAATGGACAGGGGTCGGAAAATCAATTTTCTTTAAAAATAGAGTGATGTGGCCCAATGATATGGAGTGTTGCAAAAAAGTGTGTTTGGGAGTGTGTTCCTAGCGCTTCTCATCACCTAAATTAGCCTCCTTCTAGGCGAAAACTCAATAAAGATAACTACTAACTACATACACTAATAGCCTTACATTGTTTATTATTTTGATTATACTTCATTGATGATTTATTGCATTAATAATATTCAATTTCAGGTTCAAAATAACACCAAATGTTTGGTAACATACACAAAATACTAACTAGAATATCTAATATGTGATGAATATACACGAGTGACGATCAAAGTAGAAAAGATTTTAAACATGTGTTGTTACTTCAAAGAGAAAAATTACACTAAGATACATTTAGACATTATTACAAAAGGAACACATGAATGTAATTGTATGTCCCTTGATGTAAATAAGATTCTTAATATGTAAAAAAATGCTATCAATACATGCTTAATGTAAGATTAAAATCCTCAAATCTAGCCCTTGGAAGATATATTTACGTCCTTCTTTGAAGCTACGGTAATCACCTCTTCTATAGCTTGAGCAAAAGTTGCAATCTTATATGTGAAAAAACCAACTAGCATTGGTATCAATTGTAAGTGCATAATATCATATTCTGGAACAAGAATCCTGCATTGGAACAGCCTTAAGTAGTCAAAACACCGGGCAAAACCGGTATTCTATAATTTAGAGAAACTGACGGTAACTTAGTGAAAAACATATGTATCTCATCAACTCCTATATATTAAATTTGGATTACTATTCTTAATTCTCATCATATCAGCTAATATATACTCTCTATCGCCTTTATTAATAGAATAATAACTGCTCTTATTGTATATCGAAAGAAGACTTACGCATTCCAGCGATTATAAATCATGACCAATATAACAGGAACCAGTAATCTTGGCTGCCCAACTGCTCCCCTGAAAGTAACATCCAATCCAACAAGTTGTTAAGCCTATGTTATCTACACTACAACAAACAAGGTGAAAAACAGAAACAAAAATGTTCGCGACTACTTTTTTAAAAATAAAGAACAAGGAACATTATGAGAGATAAACATTTCCATGAATGGTTTAAGAGATCACAATACGGCTATACCTAGCTAGTGTTTATACAGACATCTGATCATATTTTACTATAATATATTTTCTCCCTCTAGACATCTCCCCTCCCCCATATAAAGATTATGAAATATAATTAGACGAATGTGTAAAATTTGTTTACAAATATAGTTATTTAACTCTTTTGGAAACTTCAAATATTACTGAGAAAATTAGAAATTCCAAACTTGACTGTTAAATAATTGTCTACTGAAGATATTAAATTCCACATAGTGAATCTATCTAATAAAGATTACTTGATAAGGGCCCTTCCACCGCTTGGATTTAGCGAGTCCACGCTACTTCCCAGCATGCGAATATACGCCAAAGAACCAAGAAAGCCAGCACCAAAGCTGAAAACATGAAAGAAAAGTCTGTATTACTCACACATGAATAAACCTTAAAAATTTCTTTCGAAGGATACTGAAGTGTTCTGAAATCTCGGCAAACAAAAACTTTAATCTTGTATCGGTAACTTAGATCTTTATTAATAATTAATAACCAGTATAATAGTGAATTTATTCAATATATCTTTCAATGGAAACATGACACTGATTATCCCTAGAAGTTGTTTCTTTTAATCATCTCAGTTTAACCATATTTGATAGCATAGGTAAACGAAGGGAATGGTTTAGCAGGATCTCCGATTCAACAATAACCAAGTTAATAAGTGCAAGAAGCATCTAGCTACCTAGCTGCGATCTCAGGAGAATATGAAAGATAAGATGAAACCAGACCAACAGCACCTATACCCAATGTAAGTTCTTGCAACCTCTTCTTTAACTGAAAATCCAAATTAAGTTTAGAAACAAAATTAACAAAGTGTGATATTTAATCAATGTCACAATGAAAAAGGGTAAGATTTACATATGTTACAATGAAGAAAAACCAGCCAGACAACAGTGTTGAGTACCTTATCATACTGCACCCTGTACTGAGCAGCCAATACTTCAGGACTTTCACGAGACTTCCTTAATTCCCGTAACATCACATCCTATAAGTAGTTAATATTATTAACAATCGTCAAGTTACCATTTTTGGTTCAAAAGTAAAGAATGGATTGAGCTCCATGTCCTACACTGTCCTAGGTCACATACTTATATAAGCTGAGAAATATATCCAGTAAGTAAAAGATTAGATACAAATGAGACGGGTTTAAAGTGATATATATAAAAAATTACTTACACTGCCGTCAGTTGCTGCTTTGGCAGCTCTATTCCATTTGTCTTGCTCGCGACGTGTCGGTGCCAATCTCCATCTTACCTTTTTGCTTTCACTTGCCTTGATAATATTAAATTTGTAAAAAGATAAATGAGCCTTGTGGAAAAACAACATAACATACTATGTCCTTTTTCGTTTTTTCAATTAGAATTTGATACTAAATAGATGAAGAGAATTAAATACTGAAAATCGTTACTCATCAAATCCAAAAGATATCTTAAACAGGGAAAAATCAAAAGAAGATACAGATCTCTTACAATAGTTGGTGTCTCTATTTGCTGCTGTACAATTTGATTTACAGGAACTGAGAGTTCTTTGCTCAAATCAACCTCCATACTACACAGTTCATAATTCAAATGAGTTAATAGATAAAGAAAGAACAAAAGAAAAGGATAAAAAAACAATGCAAGCACAATTGAAGACTTGAATTTGAATATTGTAGAGCGAGACCTGTCGAGGCTCATGACTCTATTTAAGCTTAGAAACCCAGAAGGCACTTCCTGTTCACAAAAAAATATTATTTGTCAGAACCAACTCATGGAATTAAAACAAATAATTTGTAGTCATTCACTAAGATATCATGAGTCACCACCGCCACCAACCAACATTTATGTCCCGGTGGGGTTGGATCTATGGATCAAATGACATCATTACGTTCTATCAAAAACGAACTCTCAATTAAAACATCTGAAGTCAACAAGGAACGGAAAATATAACATCTTAAAAACAAAATATTGAGTCATTTTGATTCCTATGTGAAAATTGGAATGAAGTAATTACATGCTAAACAAAGTAACAATTGATGGCATCACTATGGTGAGTAAATCTACACATTCAACACTAATAAACGCACGGACGTAATGATTAGTTATCTGAAGTAAAACATGATTCTGTTGATTTATTATTTGCTCCAAATCCAATGGGATAATTGCATAAGTGAATATCTTCAGTTAAACTCAAAATTCAATATATGGAAATTGGGATAGGCATAATCAATTTCTCTTGTTCACTAATCAATTAACAAAGCAATCATCATAACTAGCAAGTATACACATTTCCCACAATCACAAGTAAAATCATCAATCAATAGTCTCCTGAGCATAACTCGGTTAATAGGGTCATTGCATCTAATATGCAGCAGAGACTGTAGTTCAAACTCTGCTACTCTCACTTATTCACTTTAAAAAGTGAAATTTTAGCTACGAGGCTACATGAGGAAAAAAAATTCATGAATGAACTATGAAGCACAGACACAGATAGACACTAACACCGATAATAATTTGAGAAAATGACATAATTAAGTGTAATCTAAGTGTGGGTGTCGTGTCCGTCCTTCATAGTGAATGAATCAATCCATATAACAATTGCAACAAAAACATATACACACCAATTCAAAGAGACCCAGATGGGGAATTGAGAAAGTATAACCTTTGAAGAAGGTTGAAGAGGAGGTTCAGGACCCTGAATCATTCTTTTGAAACGAGGGACAAAATCTTTGTTCCACATAAAATCATCAGAAGCCAAAGGGTCAGGGTCTTCACCACCCCAATACTTACGAAGCTTGGTGGTTGTTGGAGGACCACCGTATTCACCAGGAGCCATACCAGTAGACCATTTCATGGGTTTTTTATTGGGAAGGATAACCTTTGTTTGTCTTGGGTCTGGTAATGGTGATGATGAAGAATCTTGTGACATTGGTGTTGCTGCTGCACATGTAACACAGTTGTAGTAATTCATAATTCCCATTTTCCTTCTCACTTTCTTCTCTTCTGTTCTGTTCTGGTCTGGTGGATATGTGTGTGAGAACAGCAATGGATTGAATGCACACAAGTTTTCGATAGATATGTATGTGTCTATTAAACCACATGGTGTTTACAAAATATCTCCTAGCCACTTTCTTGTACCAAAAAAATTGTTAATGAATCGCGGATTATTAGTTGGTCCATGGTTCGATCCCTCACAATTGCAATCGGAAGGAGGCTGAAACCACTAATGCAAGAATTGATCCTCGAATTAGGCGATCTGGTAGACTGGATATTGTGGTGAAAATAAAAAAGATGTTAATAAATATTGTGAGAGTAGTGAAATACTTCTTTAAAGTTGCAAAAATTGTTAAATATTATTTAGAAATTTTTGAAATAGCAAATAATTTTTAGTTTGTACCTCTCTTCACCAATGAATGAGAAATTATCTTAGAGAGAGGGAGAGAGTGGTTTTCACTTTTAAATTACGGTGTGGTTTCATGTTTCTACTTTCCAATGGTAACAAGTTTTGAGATTGTGTCAAGATATGCTCAATTACTTCATCGTGTTTATATCTCTTATCTCTTAGTATATTATAAGTTTGATCTGTTTTACTATTCTTAACCTTAATTTTTCTCCGCTTATTTTCCTTCTCATTTTACCCTAAATTAATTCAAATAAAATGTTGAAAAATATCTCACCAAGAATCGAATCCTACCCTTTAAGATCTATTTTGTACATTTTGTCACTACACTAGATCAATCAATTTGATATAATTCTGTAATCAATATTTAATAAATATGGAATTTTATATATCTCTCACCATGTTAAATATTTATTATTTATTATTACTATTATTATATATATATATCACCAATATTAATTTCTGATAAGCACAGTCCTAATTTGGATGAGTTAATTAATAGTGGTTACAAATCTCTCGCACCAATATATCTCTCACACCAATGTTGATTTCGTATAAGCACAGTCCTAAAAAATACCTAACCCTAATGTTTTCATACCAGGTTTTTACTACAAGTATCAACCCTTATGCATCAAATATTCAAATTGAGAAATTGAGCACCGTCTATTTGCTTTTGGACTACTATCTTTTATCATTCATGGCTGACATATACACTCCATTGGCTGCTCTCTCCTGGAAAAAAGAATTTGCTTGTAGACTACTATCTTTTATCATTCATGGCTGACATCTATACTTCATTGGCTGCTCTCCTGGAAAAAAGAGTTTGAAAGTGAAAATTCGTGTGACAAATATGTGGAACGTTCCTGATAAGTACAATCCTAATGTAATATTTATCCAAATTTATTGTTTAATGTTACTCTTTTTTTCTTCATATTACGGCTGATTAGACTCGTGCGACTCTTTTTTTCTTCATATTACGGCTGATTAGACTCGTGCACCGCACGAGTCGAAGTTCTAGTTGAATAAAATAAAAGTTTACAGTTTAAGTAACTCAGACAGTTTCGATTACCATTGGGTTGATTTTGGAAAACCGAACCCACCCATTTCAACCCGTCAAAAACTAAAAATGTGTGACAGACGACCCGACGACAAGCAACAACCCACCCACTTGACCATTTTTTTGTTTGGATTGTTCGATTTGGGTCGGTTTACGAGTTTTACCCATCACCCCTATGTCAAAGTGTCCCATATTTGTGTTTGCTCTGTTTATGGTGATGACACGTACATTAACGTAACTGCATATGTCATAGAGGGATAATTGATTGAATCTTCTTCTTCAACATGTGAATCTAATTTTCTTACAAGTCACAGTGAAAAAAAATTGGCTGTTGATAACTTTGGCAGGGAATTTTTTCATGTCCACTTCCCAAAGGTAATTGAATCATAAATTTTTTTCCCAATTTCATTTACCCCCTTTTATCCAATTTTGTTTTCTCCATTTTTTTTTTTCCTATTCTAATTTGAGATTGTTGGTATTTTGGCTATATATTGAGATCTTTGCATTGAATATTTCACAGTTGTTGCTTATGTAAAAAATTAAAATTATCAAATCAATCCCTATAATTACTAACTTTGTTTCGGAAGGGACTAATGTCCATAACACTTCAAGGCCCATCACATCCTAAGGTCCAATACAACTCATTCACATTACACCCAAGGCACATTGTATTCTATGCTACACTGCCCATATAGTATAAATGACACTTGCATGAAATGTACATTCCACAATTTCATTGACGTAGTGGGGCCTACAAGGTTGTTATGCAAATTCTCTTGCATATTCATTCCTACAT
The DNA here is from genome assembly GCA_951799995.1 of Trifolium subterraneum. Classification (NCBI taxonomy): domain Eukaryota; kingdom Viridiplantae; phylum Streptophyta; class Magnoliopsida; order Fabales; family Fabaceae; genus Trifolium; species Trifolium subterraneum. The sequence continues at coordinate 36,968,481 of OX637461.1, read as the reverse complement.
ATTATTCATTCCTACATATACACATAAGAACTCACTCTCAAGGTACACACATTTTACCCTACTCATACACACTCATATTTTTGAAAGGCAAAGTGCTAGGAAAAAAGGAAGAAAAGGTTGAGAAGCTGAGAAAAGGACCACATGGCAATTACTCTGAGTATACCCCCTGAATACGGCTAGAGAAAGGATCTTGCAGGAATGCATGAACACGGAGTTTGTGGAAGCTAGAGTCAAATTCCCTAGAGAAATCAAGGATCATTGAGAACAGATAGAACAAAATATTGCATATTCTATGAGTCATGGGCATGACACCGAGGAGTGCATCCAACTGAAGGATGATATTAAAGACTTAATCAAGAAGGGAAAGTTGAACAGGTTTACGAAGGACGAAAGCTATCATGATAGGGATAAAAGGAGGAAGAGGGACTAGATCAAGAGACAATCACGACGTGACGAGTCACCTCAAGTCAAAAGATCACCACAGAGAGAGTCACTGATAGCACTAACATATGCGTACAATTTAGTATTAGTTTATCTAAACAAATCTTAATTAATAGTCAATTTTTTAGGTCTTTCTTAATACTTTCTCTTTGTTTTGGGTTTTGTAGGTCTTAATGCACAAATAAGAGGGAAAGTACACAATTGATGCAAGTTTTGATGACTTATTGACTAAGGCACCATATGAGGATAGTGAAAGACACTCTTTAATGAAGGATAGGTGAAAAAACAAAATCCAGAGCTTAAATTCGTGGGTTAAAGGTCAGAACCGTCACTAGAGATGTAAAGTTGGAAAACAAAAATCACATTTTGGTCATGTTGAAGCCTTGTGACGGTCGTGACAGGCATTTGCTGAAAGCAAAATCAATTTTGACCTTCCATTTTCCCATTTTATTGTCCACTAATTGTATTAAACCCTTTACCTATTGTTTTCCATGATTTTTTTTTACCTTTTATGGCTATATAAAGGGCCTCAAACTAATGTAATCTCATCAAACTTCATCTTGTATACATTCCTACATTATCAATAAAGTTTTTTCTTTTATTTTCTTTGTTTAGTTCTTAGTTTAGTTTATACGTATGGTTGCTTACCATGACCAAGGGTGAGTAGTCCACTTTTCCTTGGAATTGCAAGGAGTCCCTTGGTGGAGTTGACCAAGGGTGAGTTGCTCACCATGTTTTCTAGCCATTAACCCACGATTTAAGCTTTGGCTTTTGGTTTTTCACATATCCTTCATTAAAGAGTGTCTCTCACTATCCTTATATGGTGCCTTAGTCAATAAGTCATCAAAACTTGCACTAACTGTGCATTTTTCCTCTAATTTATGCATTAGTACCTACAAAATATAAAACAAAGAAAAAGTAGTAAGAAAGTCCTAAAAACTTGACTATTAAGCAAGAGCTATTTAGATAAACTACTACTAAATATTATGCATATTTCTGTAGTCTTTGGAAGATTATGATTTTCTATTGTCCTGCCCTTGGTGTCCTTCTACTTTGGTGTATCGACTCAACTTCCTTATGTTGATCAAATCCTCAATTGCATCCTTGAGTTGTATGTAGTCCTTCGTCTCGTGGTCGTGACTCATGGAATCTACAGAATTTAGACTTGTCCATCCTATGAGTTTCCTTGATTTCCCGTGGATATCTAATGTCGGCCTCCACAAATTCCGTGGTAAAGCACTCCTGAAGAGTTTTGCCTCTTGATGCATTGAGGGGAGTATACACAGAGTAGTTTCCCCTAGGTCCTTTCTTGAATTTCTCTTCTTGTCCTTTTTACTAGACGTCTTTGTTCTTTCCACCTTGTCCACTAACAGCATCTCCTCATAGTTGATATTGACTGATCTTTAGCCAACAATTCACTCATATTTTGAGGCTCCTTCAACCCTAATTTCTCTTTGAATCTTGTGTATGCTCTCAGGCCCTTTTCCAAGATGAAACATTTTAAGTTATTGTCAACTCATTTTACCTCAACAACTTCTCTAGTGAAGCGCTCCATGTAATCTCTTAGGGTGATATCTTTCCCTTGGACTACTGCGCTAAGGGATGCGACAAATTTTGGTTGTCTCTTCCATGTTGTGAAGTGTGAAGAGAAATTTGTGCACAATTCTTCCAAAGAATCGATTAAGTCATCCTTCAGGCCTTTGAACCATATCATAGCGGATCCATTGAGAGTGAGGAAGAAGAGCTTGCAATTAATTGATCCTTGTGCTTGATGATAGTATAGAACGGTGTTTATGTCTTCCACATGTAAATCTAATCTCTTACCTTAGATTTAAGTTCCTTTGATCCTTCTTCTTCTTCTTCTTCTCTAGCTTTCCCTCTTCCTCTAGATTTCTTCCTCTTTTTCTCTTGTTCTTTCTCTTTCTCTCTTGAGAACTTCTCTCTCTACCTCCACCAAAACAACACAAAATGAACTTAACTCTCTAAAGTTACCTATTTATATCTAGGTCAAAACTCCACATCTAATTACCAAATTACCTTTTCACTTATTCTAAGCCCAATAAGCAAAGTCCAACTCATACTCTTCTATTCTATCTCTTCACCAACTACTATTCTAATTACTCATAAAATACATGTCACATAAGCTAATAATTATTCTAACAAATATAATCAAATAAATAATTAATTACGAATAATTAATTCTGGTCGTTACACACTTCATTGCCCAATTTCCATTCCTAGTCTCATCGTTGTTGCCATCGGTAGTGATAGTGTTGCCTTCGTGCTTGAGGTTGTCTTAGTCTTTCCGTTGTGGCTGAGATGTGGCTTTTCCATGAACTACCATTTGCAAGTTGTGTTGGATCTAAGTGTTGTCACTTGGAAAATTCCTTCCTGGTTTGAGAGTCTGGTTTATTGTTGCTGAAGGAGTGTTAGGATGTTGGTAAGGATCTCATTGGTTTGTTTCTCTTGTGGGTTTTGTTCGAGTTTCCCCTAGAGCGATAACACCATATTCTATGGTGTTCTGTTCAGGGGTATGGGATGGAATTTATGGGTTTCGGTTTGAGTTTGTTACCAAAGATGTTATAATGGCTATGAAAATGTTGTTCTTATGTCTTGGTGGTTGGATAGTTGCCTGAGGAGTTGCATATGCATAAAGTGTGATACTGGGTAGTAAAGTGATTTCAATGTTGTGAACGTTTAATGAACTTGGAATCAGGTCTACATCATTGGTTTTCCTACAAGTGTTTTTGTGTCCGGCCATTGGGACGATCAAAATTTGCATTTTGAAAGGAGGAAATGAGTGAGGATATGGTGAATTCATGATGGTTTTTCTATGTAAATTAACCCACAAACTGCGTCACTGATCCATGCGTTCAGAAAGGAATGTTCTGTTACAGATCCCAATGTTCAGGTGAGTCAGTGAGGGGACTTTGTAAGGGGAAACGTACTTACAACATTGTTAGCACTCCAACGTTCAAGTATGTACCTTGGAGGTGATGTATGTGTGCGTATATAATAGGAATGATGTGCATAAACATTTTGTCGGTCCCTCTATATGATTGAAATGAGTCACAAATATATTTAGGAGGAGTTACTTATCCTATGTGTGGTAACACATATTGGAGTCAATGCGCCTTATTATTTTATTGGGTCTTTGGATGATTGGGCCCTTTGGCTTAGTCCGGAACAGGAATCATCTTATTTTGTTTTATAAGATCTTAATATCAATTACAAACAACCCATCACCTCAATTATATAAGAATGAACTATGTGTGTTAATCCATACACGCAAAACTCTCATCTCTCTCTCTCTCTCTCTCTCTCTCTCTCTCTCTCTCTCTCTCTCTCTCTCTCTCTCTCTCCCTCTCTCCCTCTCCCCCTCTCCCCCTCTCCCCCTCTCCCCCACCGATGAAGAGAATCGATTACGATGTAGGAGACAAAGTAGAAGTGTGTTGCAAAGAAGAAGGGTTTGTTGGATCATACTTCGAAGCCACAATTGTTTCATGTCTTGATAATGGAAAATATGTTGTTCGATACAAGAACCTTCTTAAAGATGACGAGTCTGAACTTCTCACTGAGACATTCTTTCCAAAGGATCTTCGTCCACTACCGCCACGTGTTCGTAATCCTCCCTATTTCAAACTTAATCAAAAAGTGGATGTTTTCGATAAAGATGGCTGGTGGGTAGGGGAAATTGCAAGCGAGAAGATCCGCATGCAAAACACTTATTACTATAATGTGTATTTCGAATATTATCATCAATCCATTTACTACCCTTGTGATCAAATTAGGGTTCATCATGAGTTGTCGTTTAGTGGAGAGTGGATCTTGGAAGCTTAAATAATATCATGATGATTAATCAATGCTCTTGTTCTTAATTGTCGCTTTCATGATATTGTTATCATGTTAGGATATATGGATTTGTAGGAATCACATTACATTTACAATTTGTAGACATATCCCTTTATTTTATGTATTTTCAATTAGTAATTGGCAATAATATAACAACTATTTTCTTTGGTTATTTATTTGTGTTTCCTTTTCGCATATATTTCTTTTGAAAAGGGGTTAATTATAACACAGTTAATAGATAAATATCAATAACTGGGGTAGTGTGCGGTTTCTTGAAAACTTGAAAGCAAAATATGCAATTAGAAGTGATCGTATATTCGTAATGTATGCACTTACAGTTTTGTGTTAACAATGAGATTTACTTTGTTCCAAAAAAAAAAAAAAGTTTAATAAAGATGCACAAATGGTGTAAAATAGTTTTACACGATCATCTAATAAACAATCATTATTTTGTCATGTCATATCAACAAAGTAGAATGAAATGGGGTGACGTGACGAAAAACATTGTTGATATTAATTGACAGTGTAAAATAATTTTACACGGCCAGCATATTCCTTTTTCTAAGAAAACATACAGAATTTATTAGTATCCACTATTTATATATCTATCCGGATATGAGGCACGATCAAAGAGCAGTTGCAAAGTGAGTTCATTTGATGACTCCATCTAGTAACAAAAAAAAAAATTGATAACTCTATCTTCTTCTTTTTTTTTGTCAAGAACTCTTTCTTTTTTTTTAATGATAATAAAATTATGCAAGTTGGTCAATGCATCTATATTTGGTCAATGATTATTAACTAGATATTTGGTCAATAAACGCTATACAGGTCATATCTCTAAGCAATGTGGGACTAAATACACCCCTTCACACCCAACACAATGAAGGTGTTGGAGGCTGCAATGAAGGCAAGCCAAATGCCACAATTAGGCGGATGGGGGCGGACCGCAATGAAGGCGGAATTTCCAACACACCCCCTCACGCTCGGGCCCAATGGGCCTGAAGCGTGGACGATGCGGGAAGCCCAACAATAGATCTAGGATAGGCTCTGATACCATGTCAGAATTTGTTCAGTTTACATATTTAGCAGGTGGATCTCGGGTGCGTCGTTCGTTTTTGCAACTCATTTGGCTCACTTGTGTTTGGGTTGTGTGGACGGAAAGAAATTATAGGTTGTTCAGGGGTTCAGCTAGCAGCTCTCAACAATTACTGGACAAGATCAAACTTTTTTCATTTAGGTGGCTGAAGGCGACGAGTGTTTCTTTAGCTTCAAACCCCCATAGCTGGTGGTCTAGTCCTATGCTTTGTCTGGGTCTTGTATGATTGACTTATTTCATGTGACTCTTTGTAAACTGTGGTAGCTCTCTCCAGCACACCTTGTGTTGAGGAGGCTGTTTTTTTTCATATATATATACATCTCATTTTGGCTTGTTCAAAAAAAAAAATTAGATTTTGAATAATACACTTTTTAATTGGATTTCTTTTATATGTCAATGATTTATTTTATATGGTCAATAACTTGAGTTGTAAATTATTCATTTTTGGTCAATGAGTTTTTTTAAATGAATTTTTTAAGTTGTTTTTTCTTTTGTGATAAAAACTTAAATTTAGTCTACAAATAAAAGAAGAAGAAAAACTTAAGTCACGCTAACAAATGACCTGAGGATATGGATTAAGAAATTCGTAAAAAATACCATCTTATAAATGCAAGTTAAAAAATTGTGAAAATAATAATTATATTTTTATTTGATAACTCCATCTAGTCACCAAAAAATAAATAGATAATCCACCTTTTTTTTTACAAATTTTTTTTAATGTCACTTTTTTTTTTTTTAATGATAATAAAATAGTGAGGTCTTTATTGTCAATATTTATTGAGTTTAGTGAATATGCACGGATCATGTTTAAAAAAATATATTTTTGGTCAAAGATTTTTTTTCATTTGGAGATTAAGAAATTATTTTATTAATTTTGTGTGTTGCAGACCCATGTGAGAAATTTTTTTATCATAATAAAATAACTTTATAAATATTGGAATTATTTTTTATATGTCAATCATTTATTTTATTTGGTCAATGATTATTAATTGAATTTTGAATAACACATTTTTTAATTGGATTCTTTTTTTTTTTTTTTGTCAAAAAAAAATTGGATTTCTTTTAATCGGTCAATGATTTATTTTATATGGTAAATCACTTCAGTTGAATAACATATATTAAAATATTCATTCTTGGTCAATGATTTCTTTTAATTGAATTTCTTAAGTTGTTTTTTCTTTTGTGATAAGAACTTAAATTATTCTGCAAATAAAAATAAATAAATAAACTTAAATCATGCTAACAAGTGTCCTAAAGATATGGATTAAGAAATTTATAAATAAAAAACCCGTAAAAATGCAAGTTAAACAATTCATAGTTTTTTTAACCATACATCACTTTTTTTATTTGAAAGTCACATCTTTTGATTTCTTAAATAACTAGGAATAAACCCGTGCGTTGCACGGGTTTGATTAAAATATTTGTGATAATTGTGATAAGTATATTCATATATAGTTAAATAATAGATATTATTTTAAAATATGATTATACTTAAAAATAAAATAGAAAGTCGTTTAGAAAATATAATTTTTTTTATTGATTTAATTTATATTGTAGTTTTAACGTAATATATAGATCTCTTATAATATTTTTTAAGGTTGAAGACATTTATCACATTTGAATTTAATAGTGTAATTGAATAATATCTTAATTTTCTTTATATGAATTACAATTGTATAGTCACATGTCACTTTGCTTTTTATTTTTATGTATGCTTTATTTTTTTCAATTAGATTATTGGATGCATACATACTTATACTTGCAGACAATATTGCTCATGAGTAATATTTGAAATAAGTTTTTTTATAGAATTTGATTCATATAGTAGCTTTGATTTTTTTTATCACGTAATCTTTTTTTTTTAAATTACGTATCAAATAGCATAATTGTTTACTCCATTCAATGAAATTTAAGTATCAAATAATTTATCTACTTACTCCACTCTCATTCTTTTGAAGTTTCTTCTCACATATTCACTTGGTGATATTTTATCTCGATTTTTTTAGTCTATTGTTTGATTTACATTTTTTTTTTTGCTTGGTCCTATGAGGTTTGTGTCCTTCAAATTTATTGTTGTTTTTGTCTCTCTTATTTAATTATCTTTGCTTGTGAGTTTAGTTTATTTTTGTTATAATATAAACTTGAATATTTTTTGTTGCAAATATATAGTTTGGACGATTATTTCATATATTATAATTTAGGTTTAGTTATTTGGCTCAGGTAAAGAAAATTTAATATTTTAGAAGAATTAAACATTTAACATGTCATCTTATTTTTACAAATATCTCACTATTTTATTTTGAGCCGTTACTTAAACATTAATTTAATAGTGAATTATATGTAACTAATATTGTAATAATTTTGGAATTTTTAGTGAATTTTAAAACACATATACACACTATTTTTTTGTAAATAATAAGATTGTTTAAATCATCCCAATTTTTTTGCATGTAAGTATGTTTAAATATATGTGTGAATATATTTTATAAGCATTGCTATTTTGTAAGAAAGAATTTGAGCAAGAAATGCAAGAATGGACGCATGTCATTATTTTAGAGGATAATTTTAATTTATTATAAATTTAATTTAATTTTTAATAGAAATCATGGGGATATTGGTTTAAATGGATGGTTGAGATTTATTCTTCTCTTTCTAGTTTTTACTCATTCTTGCAAATAAGCATTTATAAGTATATGTAAATTTGTTTTAATATCTACAGTTTCAACAATTTTTAAAATTTATTTTGATGTATGAGCATCAACAATTTTTACAATTGATGATTTTTTTTCTTTTCATCTTTTCGTCTTATGCACCACATGATATTACTATTTACATTACTCTTTCATATAATGTAAGATCTCTAAAATATATATATAAAAAAAAAAGACGATTCTTGTTCTGATAATAAATTGATTTCTTTTAAAGTGTCTTCTCAAATATTCACTCGGTAGAATTATATCTCATATTTTATTGGTTATAATGTTTTTAGTGAGCGATTTTATTTATCTCTTTTTAGTTTTTACTATGTTTAATTATTAGTCTTTTGAGAAACTTTCTTGCGTACTTTCATATCAGATAAAAGTTTCCTCAGCACTTAGAATTTATTATTTTGAATTGTTATGTTAAAAGAGAAACATTCTGATAGAATTTTGTTGTATCAAAATTCTTCCGTACTCAAATTTATTGTATCCAAACTCTTGTATAAAATTCATATCAGTGTGAACATCCTGCTGTCCAGGATTGTTGGAAGCAAGAGAGTGAAAAAGAGATAATTGTTCTCTTGTTTCACTTTGTAAGGGGAATCATCTTGTTATCCAGGATTGTTGGAAGCAAGAGAGTGAAAAAGAGAGGAATGTTATCTTGTTTCACTTTGTAGAGAAAATATTGAATTCCTTCACAGGGTGTTGAAGGGAGTGCAAAGTCTCAAATACAAACTTATTTTAAAATAAGGTACTGGCGGAAACCTTCAAGAAAATAAAATAACCACAACATCTCAAAAATAACCGAAAAAATCTAAAAACTTAATCCACTCCCCTCTTAGGTTGCACACTTTAAACTTACATTTTTGTCTCTTTTAATTATTTAATAGTAATATTTACTTGTAGGTTTTTTAGTTTGGTTTCTAACTTAGTTGAGATGACTGATCATTGTATTTTTTTATAGCTAATGTACAAAATATATCATGCCCTGATTTTGTATTTTTTTTAATACAATATAGTTGTTTCATAAATAATATACTTATATTTTTTGAAGTTACAAAAGTAATTGATAATATTAATTAGGAGTTATGAAAGATTTAGACAATTAACATGTGAGAATATAGAGAGTTATAATATAGGCAAAACACTTAAAAATAGAAATGAGAAAATGAAATAAAAAAAACCTGAATAACATGTAAAAAGAGTGAATAAAATTAAAATAAATCTTTATTATTGGTTTATGAGTCATGATTCATCTTTGGTGGTTTTGTATTTTCAATACTTTGATATTTTCTTTAAAAATCACGGATCACGTGATATGTAACTATTGATTTTACACCTCTATACAATTTAAGATACCTCATATACATTTATTGAAAAGACGACTCATGTTTTGATATTATCTTTATTTTTTTAGAATTTCTTCTTAAATATTCACTTGGTACATAGAAATATATGTTCATAATTTCTTCTAAATTATTCTTCACCTTTTTTTTTTGGTTTATCTTTATTTTTATTTTTCCTTTTTGTCTTTTTTTATTTAATAATGTTAACATGGGGTTTTAAAAATTGGATATTGAAAAGATAAGATATGAGTTAACTTACTTGTTAAAAATAAACATGATTTGCCAAAAGTCTAAAATTGGTACATAAATATATACAATATTCTAACAATTACTCAGAGGAGAATATGTTAGTAATGATGTTTTGTGTCTTGTAAGATAATAAGATCAATCAAACAATGATTATTTCAATTTCCATGAAAGACAATTATCTCATAGAAATAAAATTTCATACATGATATTTTTATGGGTGATATTGCATATCACTTATGACACCACAAAAACAAATGCAATTGGAATATACTTATATATAACACTCAACTTTCTTTATGATTTTCTACAAAAAAAAATAAAAAAAATCTACATTGGTACATAAATATATACACAATATTCTAACAATTACTCAGAGATCTTGTAACTAATGATCAAAGTACCAATGACAACTTTCAACCTGAAATAGATATTAGAGGAAAATATGTTAGTGATGATGTCTTGTCTCTTTTAAGATAATAAGATCAATCAAACAATGATTATTTCAATTTCCATGAAACACAATTATTTCATAGAAATAAAATTTCATATCTGATATTTATATATGAGTGATATTGCATATCACTTATGCCACCACAAAAACAAATGCAATTGGAATATACCCATATATAGCACTCAACTTTCTTTATGATTTTCTACACACACACAAAAATCTACATCCTTTAAATGTATTCAAAGGACATAAAAATTGTCTAACATATAGAAGGTGAAAAATATATAACTGATCGAGTTTACAAAGTAGTGTGTGTGTGTCTTTATTAATATATACTAATTAACAAATTATATTTATGGAAGCATGATTCATTATGTTTGGTAGTGTAAAAGATGAAGGAGCACATCATATAAATGAATGATTGTGTGATTGCAAAGTATACGTAATATCAAAATCGAAATGATGGGTTTGTTGCGTTAATAATTTAGTGATATTTTCTTTGAAAAAAATAAGTGGTAGTGTTGTAGGGTAGTAAGTAAAAATTGTCTTCAAACAGATATACTTTACTACATATGAAGAATAAAAAATAAATTTTAGCTTGTCCAAAAAAAAAATTGTTTAATACTTTACTACAAATGAAGAACAAAAAATAATTTTAGTACATATGAATATGATATATATTATGAATAATAACATAGTGAAAATGCGCTTAAAGATATATACTTACATAAATTGTCATTTTTCATAGACTTCTCAAGCATCAAGGATGCAACAAAGACAAAAATAGAAGTATCTCTTTTATTCTTTTCTTCTAACTTACATGAAAAATTTGCCAAATCTACATTAAGAAATAAAGAAAATACGAAAAAAGTTAGAAAAGTAGGCTAACAAACATCATATCAATATAATAAAAATAGATGTCTAAAATTTTCACACAAGGTAAGAGTAACATAAGTTGTTATATAGAAACTAATAAATTGTGAAGAGATGAAGAGATCTAGAGGAAAAAGAGAAAGAACCTATATCACGAAATTGAAAAGATGCAATCCAATAGTTGCTTGAGGAAAGTGATGATGAAAACTCAAATTTATAGCACACACAATGGTTAGGGATAAGAAAAGATAACCATTCAAAAAAAATTTATAATAAATTTATTTGTCATAGTTAAGAAATAAGAGTTAAGGAATATGAAAGAATGGTAGTTTAAAAGTTGGTGTGACAAAGTTTTTAAAAGTTGGTGTGACAAAGTTGTTTTTTTTTAAAAAAATAATAGCACAATAGTAATTAATATACAATATAACTATTGAATAAAAAAAAAAATATACAATATAACTAAAGTATTTTTTCATAAAATTTATTTATTTATTTATTTGGTCAAGCATGAAAAAACATATATTGGGGTAATTTTTTTATTTGGTTTATTTATTTACACTTGCTACTAATTTAAGTTAGTTGTCACTTGAACTTTCACATTTATAATAATAATTCCATTTTTATAATAATTATTATTATGCATTCCATTTTTTTAGATAGCAATAGAGTTGTTTATTGGACATTAAAATGTCAATTAATTTTAATTATTAAAATTGACTTATAATGCATTCACTATAATCAACTTATTTGATGGAGTGAAAGTAATAGTAAATAGAGAATTGGAGTTCATTTAGATATGCCACATAGGCACAATACTTGCTTAGGAGCAACTCAAGTTTCCTTTTATAAGTAAAAGATGTTCTACGGCACTTGTTAGAATTTTCTTAAATAAAAAATTAGAAAACTAAGACGGATGATATATGTTGAATATTTCCATTTTTTTTTACTGGGATAAATATGTTTCTGGTCCCTATAAATATTCCGAGTTTTGTTTTTAGTCCCTCTAAAATTTTTCTTCAACTTTTAGTCCCTCAAAAATTTTCAATTAACACTTTTAGTCCCTACTTTCAAATCAACTCATGTGTAGACTCCATATTTTTTAATGAAATTTTCAAGAAAAGTGTAGAATATTTTAACAATGACTCACAAAAAAAATTAGATTTTTTTAACAAAACATAAATTAAATATGAATTTTTAAGCACCAAAAATAAAAAAAATTATATTTAATATATGCTTTGTTAAAAAATTCAAAAAAAAAATTTGGAGAGATTCTTATAATATTTTAAACATTCATAAAAAAATTCAATCAAAAATATGAAGTTTATACATGAGTTGATTTAGAAGTAGAGACTAAAAGTGTTAATTGAAAATTTTTGAGGGACTAAAAGTTGAAGAAAAATTTTAGAGGGACTAATAACAAAACTTGGAATATTTATAGGGACCAGAAAGATATTTATCCCTTTTTTACTCAATGTTGAATATTTTCATAAATAATGTTCTAGGGGCACTTGATAGAATTTAGAATATATTTATTTGTCCAAATAAAATTAGGGTTCTACACCATCAATCGAACTGTTAATTATTTTTATTTTTTATATAAATTAGATGTTTACTCTTGCGATGCACATGTCTTATAAGTTGTTTTATATCATAATGTCAAAAAATTATGAGATATGTTATTTGAAAATCAATTTGTAGACAACTTTAGGACACTTTTTATTCCCCAAATTCTTATCTATACAATATATAAAGAAGTTAGAGGAGTTTGGACTGACTTTTTATTTGGACAAATTTATCTCTCTCTTGAAATTCAAATATATTCAAATATGGCATAGAACATTTTTTATTTTTGACATAAGTTAGACACAGGCAGGCGCAGAGCCTGCCTGGCCCGCTAGTTATTGGATAAAAACAATAGAGAGAGAAAAAGGGAGAGAGAATAAAAATGTAATGTGAGTATGAGAGAGAATGTTGTCAAATATTGTTCAAAAATTGATGTTCAAATAACATTTCTCAAAAATTATTTGTATAGGTAGTAGATTTAAAAGTGAAACAATATGTATTTTAAAAATAATAATGATACAATAAATGATAACCCACTTGGGTTGGCTTGAGATCTTAGAGCATCTCCAATAAGAGTATCATTGGAGTTCTATAACAACGTGGCATGGAGGGTATTAAAATTGATGATACGGTACCTTATTTAAGGTATCGTATCATCAATTTAATATTACCTTTTTAATTAAGTCAAAGTTAAAAACATATATATAAAATAGACCACTAGTTATTTAATGCATGATATCCAAAGTAGTATCACCATTGGAACAAAATATGTATGAATTGCATAAGTATTACACGACATTGTAGGGACATCTTGTTGGTAATGTATGATACCCAAAGTGGTATCACCATTGGAGATGCTCTTAGAGTGTGTTCTTCTCAATGTCTCAAGTTCGATTCTCTCTTGTGTAAATTTCGGTGGGCTAGTCCATACAAAGCTTTGCTCTGGATTTAAATTGTCCCCATAGATTAGTCGGTCTTTGGCCGGATAGCGAGTTTTCCCAACAAAAATAATAATGATAATAATATTTGATATTTATATTTTTCGAAAAACTTCTTTATGCACAAAATTTGAAATTTACAATTAGTATCTTTTTCGTCGTCATTAGTTAACAATATCTTTAACTCATTCCTTGAAGTAATTCATGAAATGTCAACATATAATTGGCCATGAGAAAAAAACTAATGTTGGAATATACGTTTTTTGTATTATAAATTTAATTAGAGGATTGTGAGTTGGGTAAACAATTTAATTATCGAATTTGTCATTTATATTCATTTGAAACATATTGGAGCAATGCTAAATCAACTTAATAAAATTAAATATGATAAAAATCATGCATAGCATACCAACCTTTTGTAAAAAAAAAAGTTTGTTAATGTTTTTTTTGGTCAAGTTGTAAAGTTTAATTTACCTTTCTTTTTCTCAACCAATACTTCAAATTGATTTTTATTTGGATCAACCAAAAAAATCGACAATGAATCTATGTACCAAAGTCATCGGTAAATAGATCCAATGGCCAACCAAGTGACCAACACCCTACATTCACAAAAAACTAAATAGGGTAAATAGGGTTTTACGCCCTGCAAAATATGTCAGTTTAGGTTTACCTCCCAGCAAAAAAAAAATTGGATAACCCCCTACAATAGGGTGGTAGACTTCGAGATGGAGGGAGGAGAAGTTCCTCGTGGTGGAAGGATATAGTGCGTATTAGGGAGGGTGTGGACCAGGTGGCAGATGGTTTGAGGAGCATGTTTCGAAAAGGGTGGGGGGTGGTTTAGATACTTTTTTTTGGACCGATTCATGGTTGGGAGGGACTCCTTTATGTGAGCGGTTTGGACGCCTGTTTGATCTGGCGGAGACCAAACTGCGAACGGTGGCTGAGATGTTTTCACTAGGGTGGGGGGCAGATGGTGAGGCGTGGGAGTGGCGGAGGGAGTTGAGGGTGTGGGAGGAGGAGATGTTGGGGGAGTGTCAGACTTTACTTCTTAATTTTCCCTTGCAGGCTCAGTCTCCTGATAGGTGGCAGTGGCGGCCTGATCCGGATATGGGATACACTGTCCGTGGAGCTTATGCACTCTTGACTTCTTAGGTCTCGGTGACTACGGATGATACGGAAAAACTTATATGGCAATCTCAGGTTCCCTTGAAGGTCTCCATCTTCGCGTGGCGTCTACTGCGTGACAGGTTACCCACAAAAGCAAACCTGGTCACTCGCGACATTCTACCTCAGGCAGCAGGTTTTTGTGTTTCTGGTTGTGGAACGATTGAGTCGGCTCAACATCTTTTTGCCTCATGCAGTATTTTTGGTTCTATTTGGGCGCTAGTGCGTTCGTGGATCGGCATCACAGCGGTGGACCCCATTTCTCTTCGTGACCACTTTGTTCAGTTCACATATTCAGCAGGTGGATCTCGGGCGCGTCGTTCCTTTTTGCAACTTATCTGGCTTACTTGTGTTTGGGTTGTGTGGACGGAACGAAATCACAGGTTGTTCAGGGGCTCAGCAAACAGTTCTCAACAATTATTGGACAAGATCAAGCTTTTCTCATTTAGGTGGTTGAAGTCGACGAGTGCTACTTTAGCTTCAAATCCCCATAGCTGGTGGTCTAGTCCTATGCTTTGTTTGGGTCTTGTATGATTAACTTATTTTTCTTTTCCTGTGACTCTTTGTAAACTTTGGCAGCTTACCTCGGCACATCTTGTGCTGAGGAGACTGTTCTTACATATTTATATATATCTCATTTTGCCTTGTTCAAAAAAAATATGAAGATTCCCTCAATTACTTCCTTCTATTGACAACTAGGACATGGAGAATTCATTTTTGCTTATGTGGCATGTTTAGGTGCCTTTTATTTTATTTTTGATTAATTTAATTATTTACATATTGCGACATAATAATTGTAATTAAAAAAATTTAAAAAGTAAAAAAAAATTAAAATTTTTTTCTGATTTTTTAAAAAATTCAATTACTTAAAAAATGTCAATTTTAAATTTATTTCTGATTTTTTAAAAAGAATGTCAATTTTCTGATTTTTTTTAATTCAATTATTGAAATAAAAAAAATTAAATTTCAATTTTCTGATTTTGTTTTTAAAAAAATGCCAATTTAATTATTTTTATAATTAAATTGACTATCCTTTTTTTAAATAATTGAATTTGAAATAATTAAATTTATTTTATTTTTTTAAAAAAAATAGAAAACAATTGAATTAAATTGAAATTTTTCTTAAAAAAAATGAAAATTGATATTTTTAAAAAATAATAGAATTTTAAAATAAAATAAATTGACATATTTTTATAAAAATCAGAAAAAAATTTAAAATTTACATTTTTTTAAATAATTGAATTTAATAAAAATTGATATTTTTTAGAATAAAATCAGAAAATTGTAACCAGAAAAAAATTTAAATATTTTCTTTTACTTTTTAAAATTAATTTTTTCTGATTTTTAAAATAAAATGTCAATTTTTTTTTTAAATACAATTATTATGTGGCAATATGTCAATCATTAAATTAATAAAAAAATAAAATAAAAGTCACATAGGCATGTCACATCAGCAAAAATGAAGATTATATGTCTTAGTTGTCAATAGAGGGGGGTAATTGAAGGAATCTTCATATTGCAGGGGGTTATCCAATTATTGTTTTTGCAGGGGGTAAACCAACACTGACATATTTTACAGGGGGTAAAACTCTATTTACCCAACTAAATATTTTGAACCCTAAATAATAAAGGGTTGAATATGTTTTTAGTCCCTACTTTTTGCGAAATTGCCAAAAATAGTCGCTACATTTTAAAAATGGTCAAAAAAACCCCAGAAAATATTCTGTTATACAAAATAGTCTTTGCCGTCTATTTTTTCCATATCATCAAACGGACTGATGACGTGGCATATGGTGGGACCCATTGTTTTAATTGAGTTGTCACCTACCTGACAATTGTTATAAAAAGTAGGGATTATTCTTGACAAATATTGTCTTGACAAATATTGCTCGTATGCCCTCCTCCTTATTAACATTAATGATCAATGGACCTTCTATTGTCTGTTTTCGCCAGCAATTTGCAGCATATGAATCCATTTCAAAACACACGAAGGGTTGGATGAAAAAAAAGTGACAAAACCTAAGTCACACTATTGGTGGGAGAGGTCACATATGTATAGATGGGTAGACATTTGTAAATTGAAATGAAAAGCCAGCACACACGACATACGAAGGATTAGTCCCGTGCTCACCTTTCGACACCACAAACTCCAAACACCCCAATCAACATAATTACAACTCTTTTCAAAGTCAACCTTAGGAGGATTCTCGTGCTCACCTTTCTTGTTAATGTTGAATATGAGAATTTTCCGCTCTTTTGTTCACATTGCCACTGTGTTGGTCATATTTTATTTTTTTGTAAATTTAATGGTAAATTGGATCAAGAGAAAGGGATCCTTTATGAGAAGTCAAAACATACGGTGAGTAAATATATTCCTATTCAATAAGAGGTTTTAGCTAATGGAAAAGATAATCAAGTGGATCACACTCACACTAGTAAAAATATGACATATTACATAAGGATTTTACATCTGTCTAAGATATGTCAGATGTGAAATGTTATATGGAGTGATGTTTGCATCTGGTTACAATAGCCACAGGAGTGAAAATTATATGTACAACACATTTTACATCTGATATCAATATACCAGATAATAAACTGAACACGGTGGCAGTATTGTAATTATGACGAAAAGTTTCTAAAAGAATTATATATCTGGCATATATATAGTCAGATGTAAAAAGTGATGTTGAATAAAAAAAAAAAATTGGATTTTTGGAATCAAATAAGTCTACTACGCGTACTGTACTTCGTCTTCTCCAGACAGATCAAATTGGAAAACGAAAAACGAAAAACGCAGATCAAAAACGAAAACACAGATCAAAAAACGAATCACGAAAAACGCAGCGAATCGTCTTCTCCATACAATCATACAATCGTCTTCTCCATCTCGTCTTCTCCATACAATCGTCTTCTCCATCTCGCGATTTGCACAGAATCGTCTTCTCCATCACAATCGTCGCGAATCTGAGATCTCTCTCACTCAACCGTCGTCCTCCGTCTTGAACCCTAACTATTTCCAAATCGCAAAATCACACAGGTACGTCTACTGTTCTTGAACCCTAAGCCCAAATCGAAGCTTTTTCATATGATTTCTTTGTTTTTTATGGTTTGTTACTTGGTTTTTGCTCTTAGAACTGTTTATACTGAAATTGATTTGAAGATTATAAAATGACACTGTTGATAGATTTAGGTTTTTCAGAACTGTTTTCATCTGTTTATACTACAATGAGTTTTTTTTGTTTTCTGCAATTGCAACAACAATGTGTAGAATCTGCAATTGGTAGTTTTTTTAGTTTCATGTGAAATCTGTGATTGTTTTTATCTAGGAACTAGGAAGCAATCTGTGATTGTTTTTATCTAGGAACTAGGAAGCAATTTATCAGAAGAACTAAAGAGTTTACAACATACACTGACCTAGTATTGAGATATCAATTTCTTTGATATCAATTTGGATTATATCTGCTGATCAAATAACCCTCTTTCTATTTTTAATTTTTTTTTTTTTTTTTGAAAATATTGTTGCTTTGTTATCATATTTATTAGGTTTTGTTTCTATCTTTTAGTTAAAAATCCCTGCTGATCAAGGTTATTTTATTTTATTTTTTCACAATCACAATCATGTACATGAGGATTTCATAATATTAGGGTAAAGATTCCACAAATTTAGTTTTGTGACCAGGGTTTCTATTTAGGATTATTTATTAGTAATTTGTTTATTAGCTTAACAACAGATTGTTTGGCTTGCAGGTTTGAACTAAAAGGCAACAAGAGTTTATGGGGGAGTTTCAGTGGCTTTATGAACAATAGAGAAAGAACTGGTGAGGGATGGTTAATTTGTTTTCTATTTCATTCTGGTTTTCATTTATGTAGTTTTACTTTTTTATTCATAGTAGCTTCATTTTGATCTCCATTTTATAATTACATGGCATTATTAAGTCTTTTATTTATTTTTTAATCACATTCAGGTTAAAAAAATTCTGATTTTTTTGTGTGTGCAGTCACACAATAATTAAGAGGTTTGGTTTCTTTCCCTTTTTCCACATGTGCATAGACATCAGCCATTAACTAGGAATAGTGACTGTTAGATTGATTCAATCTATTAAAATATGCTTTATTAGTAGGGAATTTTAGATAGTGTTTCATTTGCATGAACAAATCTTCCTGATATTTTTAAACCATAAACACATAAGTTGATAATTTCAAAATTAGTCTTTGATGATATATAGCACCTTATTGAAAAGGAACTAAATATGCATCATCTCTGTTTTGGAGGTTGTGGTTTAATTTCATGGCTTGAGTGATCATAAAATGTTTTATTATTGATAGTACTTTGTCTGTTTAAATGATTTGTATATATAATATGGCATGACTTGCACCAATGTATCTTATAATAAGACTTGAACCATGTCTTTCATAAACTTGATTACGGTTCCTTTTGCAGGTTCTACTAACCGAAATTAATTCAAGGTTTTTCATTTTACTTTAGAAGAGACTTTTGGTTGTGGTTAAGGAGTTTGAATGGTCACACTTGGGTAAGTTGAACTTTTTTGGCTTTGTCAGTTTATGTTAACTTGAAACACTCACAAAGATGAACATTTGAATTCACATGGTTCAAGAAAACTCATTGATTGGAATGCTATAATGTTTTTTATATGTTGAATTAGAATTTTTTATAATATGGTTTTTCAAGAAAACTCACTGTCCCTTTTTCCTTTTTTCTACAAATGATGTATATAGCAACAGGGATTAGACCCATTTGATTTGCACTTACTCATTTATGCTTATTTTCTCTCTCATTCTTTGTTACATTTCAAACCCATTTGATTGAGTATATTTATAGTTATTTGTAGTGTACTACATGCTTCAATTTGTTTCATGTCTTCATCAGCAACATGGATCAGACATGTAAGGTGTGCTTTTCTGTTGATTCTTTCTATTTTGTGATTCTACATCTTTTATCTTAATAGTATATAGTTGATGATTGGGGTTGAGTTCATCATACTGCAAAAATATTCAAAATACGACATATATTACATCTTCAAAATGTTCAGTTTTTTCAATTTCAATCTCTTCAATCTTTTTCCTGTTTTCAATTTAAAGTAGAGCAAAGGTTTGATTGCACAATTTTAGATTTATTGTTTAACATTGATTTATACCAATTGCAGGTGAAGAACAAAAGTTTGAGGATTGAAGATATGGAGTCTCTGTGAAGAAGTTTGATAGTGATTTAATGTACATTCATGATGATGATGATGAAGTTTTGAGGCAGGTAGTTTATGTTTGCATGGCTTTTTCTTTGATAGTGATTTAGAGTTGATTAAATTTTTACATGTTAAATATATTTTTGAAAAATAGTAATTGTAAGTTGTTAGTCTTATTTCTGCTTATTTTATGTTCATTCCTCTTCAACCTTAATTTCACTCAAAGCTTATAATAATTAGTGGTTAATCATAAGGCTTTTTCTTTTTATTTACATGAAACTGTGTATTTCAAACAGAACCAAACCCAAGCTATTGAAAACAGATTCTCAACTTTCAAATTTCAAACGTTTAAGATCTAACTAATTCTACATAGGAACTATTTTATATGATTTCTGAATAAACTATAGAATAAATAAAATAAGGATTAGAATCAAAGAAATAGATGATTTATGCTCTTTGTTCGTAACTTGAAAGTCTTACCATATTAAAAATAAAAGAACAAAATCATCGGTGAATATTTGTGTTTGTAATTTAATAGTATGATTCAGAATAGAGGAACAAAATCATCAATTTCAATAATTTTAATTTATTGAGTTATTGGTATTATTTTGGATGGTCATTGGTAGTGTATATAAATTAGAAGTGGTATATATTTGTTAATCAATGGAAAAACTTCCATACTGTCGTTAGGCATCTATTTAGGTGTGTTTTTTCTTTTCCTTTTTCTCTATTTTTTTTATATCAAAATTATGTGGAGTGGAATGTTTGATATATAAAATAGAAAAGTATCAATATCTCAATGTATGATGAGATCTTTCTATGTGGAGTGGAATGTTTGATAAGCATTTTTGAACTAATTTAAAGAAGTACTTTCCATTAGTGATTGATAATATTTCTCTTTCCCACTAATTAATGAATTTCTCAATGTATGATGAGATCATCAATGGTTCTAACCTTCACAGTATTTAGTGTTCTTCTCTAATAAGATACAAAAGTTGTGAGATATGAAATTACACTGATTTATATAGTAGGCTTTGTTTGGTCTAATTTGCCACAATCTAAATATTTGTCTAATTTGTTATGTTGACAGGTTTGGTATTTATTAGTCCAATGTGTATTTGCAAGGATTGTATTTGAGGATTTTCTACATATCAAAAAGAATTCCAAAGTTGGATTGATGAGAATTGGAGGTGGGAGTTGTTATGCAGACGTGCTTTTGTTGAGCTGACGGCGGATAATTCAGCAACTACAAGCAGGCTGTGTTCTCTGTGAGCTGACGGTCGAATCGGGGCTTCATTTATTTCTTCACTGTATCTGCACAGCAATGGTTTGGTATCAGGTAATGCGTTGGCTTGGTCTGATAATAATTCTTATTTGTGTGGGATGAGTCACAAGACCTTTACAAGAGGCATCAACTAAGAGAACATGCTATGCTTAATTCTTATTTGTTAAATTAACATGTTTCAAATTAGGAAGGAAAAAAAGTATGAGTTGAATGACTATTTTCTTCTTTGTTTGTGACTATTTTTTTTACACAATTGTAGATGTCATAAGCAAGAAACGTTTATCCTAAAGAGGTTGAACTTCTTGGGAGATGACCAAGTTCTTCATGTGGCGGCTTATGTGATATCTGAATTGGTTATGGTGATGGTATGAACTAGGAAGCAATTTATGTGATTTTTTTATTTTAATTTTTTTAAGAATGATTATGAAAGGGAATTTGCTTTAATTGAATCATAGTATTGATTTAGGGTTATAAGATTGTGGAAATTGCTTGTTTTGGAAATTTGCATGATCCATTTTTTGATGAGAATTTTCCTATTAAGTGTTTTATGATCTTCTATCAACCAAAATATAGTGTATATTAAAAAGCATAGATAAGCTCAATTAGTAACTAGATTAGAGTGCTTAATATTAATATATGTCCTGAAAAATGGATTGATCATTTATGTCTTTTGACATGTGTAGGTTCGAGTTTGAAGGACAGTAGCAAAGGAAATGGCTTGAGTCGACGAAGCAGTGGCAGCGGCAAGGTGTCCGTTCCGCCTACTGCGCCTCCAACTCCTTGAACCGAGGGTGAGATCTTGAAGTCTTCCAATATGAAGAGCTTCACTTTTAGTGAGCTAAAAACTGCTACAAGAAACTTCCGTCCCGGTAGTGTGGTTGGTGAAGGTGGGTTTGGAGCTGTATTTAAGGGGTGGATTGATGAGCACTCGCTTGTGCCGGTTAGACCGGGGACTGGAGTTGTCATTGCTGTCAAGAAGCTTAACCAAGAAGGTTTACAAGGACACAGTGAATGGTTGGTGAGTATCTTCTAGCAATCAATCGTTATCTAAACCTTGGAACTTTGCTCAAATCTTGAGAATTTAAGATAAATTTCTGTTTATGTCACAAATGTGAATTATGAAGTCGAAAAAGCTAAATGAAAGTTCAAAACTAAACTAACTACTCATTCAAAATGTTTGTATCGACAGTGATTTTGATAGAATCACGATGCGTCACCGTGATTTTGGTGAAAGCCACACTTCAGAGCTTTGACAAAATCACGGTGCCACCGTAATTTCATCAAGCTTACCGTGATTCCAAACATACACGTGATCTGTATTGAAGACCAGATGATCATTTTCTATCAATCCATCACATATATAGTAGTATATAGACAATGATGGCCCCTTCTACTTAAATGAATACTGATCACCTAGTCGCGTGTTAATCCTCTTTGTCATTGGATTTGATGAGAAATGGCCTATTTAGGGTATACTAAACAAGTTCATTTTTAAGTTTAGGAACATGCTAAATTAGTTTATTAGGATTTTTTGAGAATTTCTCATTTTAAAATATATGTAGTGAATATAGTTAATGTTTTAGATGATTTCTTTTATTAGTGTAACTAATTAGGTTTGTATTTACAGACAAAAATCAATTACTTGGGACAGCTGCATCATCCTAATCTTGTGAAACTGATCGGTTACTGCTTTGAAGACGACCACCGGCTTTTGGTAAATTTCTATTTAGGAAACCATATATATAGTTGATCCAAATCATATATAGTTGATCAATGAGTTTTGATTTGTATTTTGGTATTTTGGATGAATGTTGAATTGTAATGACATTTGCTATTTTGGTTGAATATATAATTGTAATGACATTTGGTATGTTGGTTGAATGTTGAATTGTAATGACATTTGATTATATGTTGTAATGGTACTTTGGTTGAATGTTCAATTGTGGTATTTTGAGATTTTTAAAATTAAAAAAAAAAAACGCAGGATTTAAAAAAAAAAAAATTAAATAAAGTAAATATTTCACATCTGGTGGACTTGGTCAGATGTAAAATGTCCAATTTAATTAAAAAAAAAATTCAAATGTGTATACTTACTACATCTGGTAGACTTAAGTCAGAAGTAAAAGGCGTTGTTTTTACATCTGACGCGAGTCAGATGTAAAAAGTGTATACTTACTATATCTCGTGCGTTTGCATCCGTTTTACCGTCAGATGTAAAAAGTGTTTTTGGGCAGATGTAAAAAGTGTTTTTTCTACTAGTGTCAAGTTTACCGGGGGTGGGATGGGTAGCTCAACTGGTTAAGCTAGTTGAGTGGTTTTAAGGAGTTGGAGGTCCAGAGTTCAAATTCTGACAAGGAGAAAATTAACATAACATTGTAATACTTCAATCAGGCATAATGGAATAAATAATGTGTCTGCTCATAAATGTGTGGATAATAATCCTCATTTAGGATTTATGGATTCTAATACACTAACAACCATTGGGAATCGGGAATTATCACACCCGCTTTAAGGGTTCACTGCGTCCTCATTCCTTATGAAGATCTATTGGAACTTTTGCGGAATTGACACTTTTAATTATGGTGTTGTTTTCTATTTTTAGCTTTTTATTATTCTTTTTTATAGATTTTTTATTTCTTAATTTACCTAAAAAAAATTAGAAGGATCAATCACGTGCTCAATCTCTTTTAAAAAATTCACCGTCTATGAAAAAACAGGAAAAAAAAATAAAGGGCCCGTTTGTTTTGGATTTTTTTTAGAATAGATTTTGTAGTGTTAGAAAATTTTGTATAAAAAAAATTTACAAAATTTTTTTTTATAAAAGCTTCAAATGAAAATTTTGTCTGAATAGTTATTCTTAAAATCTTATTTAGGTATTTCATCATTTTATCGAAAAAAAAATTTGGATATCAAAATTTAAAAAAAATCACTTTTTTTGAAGCTATTTCAAATAGATTTTCATAAAAATCATTTTTGAAATAGAACTTTTTATAAAAATTGAGATTTTGAATATTTTTTGTTTTTCAATAATGTACGTCTATGTTATATGATGTCAAAATTAGTGTTTAAATTTAGAAAAAACGAATATAAAAAAACTTGTAATATTTTGAAAAACGGTTTTATAAAATCTATTTTCAAAAATACAAAGAAAAAATCTATTTTTTAAAGCTGAAACAAATGGGCCCAAACTAAAATATTGATATTATAAAAGCTAAAAAAAAGCTAAAAAAATTAGGCAAATGCTAACGAGTGCTCCGGGGCACTCTTTAAGCCCTTAAATAGTAAGTTTTTTTATAGATTTTTATCGAAATGTGTAAAGTAACGCATTGGAAATTGTGATGTTTAACTTTTTAAATAAAAAGTTTCTTTAAATGAAATGTTTAAAGAGTGCCCCAAGACACTCATTAGCAAGACCAAAAAAATTATTATATGCACGTATAAAATAACTTTATAATAACGGTTTATATAAATTAAATTCGTAAATAAATGCATTCAAATGTTATTTTGATAAAATTTTGAGTTTTCATGCAGGGGATAAAATTTTCAACAAAACCAACCAACAGCCGACGGTTAAGTTTTCAACCAAACCAACCAGTGCACCCTTGGAAGAGATTATTGGACTATAAGAATATTATTTTGATTTGATGTTGAACAGAGACAACGTTGTTAAAGCAAATGAAACATGACTCGGAAACACCGTTCATCTTCATATGAATCTAAACATCAAAATAGAATTCCCAAACAAAAGGTATTAGAAGGAGAATTTGAAGACGACGACAACAATAATAATAGTACAGATTCAGACGGTGTTGATTCTCAGGAAGATGAACACCAACAAATTGAAGAAGAAGAAGAAGACAGTGATGATGATGATGCTGTTTCTGAATCCTTGTCTAA
The DNA here is from genome assembly GCA_951799995.1 of Trifolium subterraneum. Taxonomy (NCBI): domain Eukaryota; kingdom Viridiplantae; phylum Streptophyta; class Magnoliopsida; order Fabales; family Fabaceae; genus Trifolium; species Trifolium subterraneum. The sequence goes on along the minus strand of OX637461.1, from coordinate 36,943,423 downwards.
TGCACCACATGGTAAACCATCTTTCTTACATGAAACACACAGTGATGATGTTCCAGAAAGCCCTTCAATTTCTGCTTCTAATATCCCAAATCCAACACAACCCATGAATGCATCTTCATACATAAAAATTGCTCCCTTACCCATTTTTCGTGGCACTCCAAACGAATCCCCGATAACCCATTTGAGTCGTTTCAACAAAGTATGCAGAGCAAACAATGCATCTTCCATTGAAATGCAAAAGAATATCTTCCCTGTCACACTTGAAGAAGAACCCGCACTTTGGTATGACTTAAACATCGAACCTTACTACATTTCTCTTTCATGGGACGAAATCAAGTTGTCGTTTTTACAAGCATATTACGAAATTGAACCAGTTGAGGAGTTAAGGACAGAACTTATGGGGATTCATCAAGGCGAGAAGGAACGTGTTAGATCCTACTTTCTGAGACTACAATGGATTTTGAAGCGGTGGCCGGAACATGGATTGGAAGATGATGTTATCAAAGGGATATTTGTGAATGGATTGAGGAATGAGTTTCATGATTGGGTTCTAATGCAGAAACCGAAATCTTTGAATGATGCATTAAGATTGGCATTTGATTTTGAACATGTGAGAAGGATTGGGGGAAAGAAGGAAATGGTTTCTACTTGTGGGTTTTGTGAAGGGCCGCATGAAGAGAGTATTTGTGGGGTTAGGGAAGGGATGAAAGAACTATGGAGACAGAGTGGGAACAAAGAGGGAAGTGATAATAGGGCTGCCAAGGATCTTTTCAGATCGTTTTCAATGGAGGAAAGTAGTGGTAAGGGGAAAATTGAAATGAATGAAGGTGAAAAGGTTGGAGAATCTGTAGTGGGGAGGAGTATGAAAAAAGACCTGTGTCAATGCACAAAACATATGTGTAGGAAGAAAACCCTTTCAAGGAACAGCAGCCTTGAATCCAGGATTCCTCATTATGAGTGATAGATTTGGAAATTGTGTTATACATTACACACATAGACCTCTATCTAATCAGTGGGGAAGTTGTTTTTGTATATCGACTAATTTTCGCATAGGAAAATACCATGCATGAAAAATTCTTTTGCTATTATTATTGCTTGAATTAACAGAAATTGGTTTGCGAATAAATAAACGTACAACATTCATGGTTAAATGGTACTAGTATTTCATTAGGATTTGTTATTGTACAATAATCTTTACACTATATGGTTTATAGGTATTCTGATTTGGTTTTGATTGTTATTCAGTTCACTATATCCCATTCCATTGTTTTAGTTTTCTTGTTGATTAGACACAATTCCTAGTAGGGGTAAAAGAAACTCCATTTCTACCCTATTGTTATTGCTATGGACTATTTCATACCCAAGCTTTACCTCCTGTTGCAGGGAGATTGTATTCAGCAGTATTGTTGTGTATTTCTTCTTCCATTGAATACTGATGCAACTTCACTACACAATATGGTGAACTATAAGGCAATTTTTACATAATATTTTGAGATTGAATCCTTACCAATATGTTGTCACAAAATGTGAACTATAAGGCAGAAAGCTGATATTACTTTTCTGAGAGCCTCATGGTATAAATACTTTCTTCTAAGTTTAAATTAGGAAAATCACATTATTATTAATGAATCTTCCATACCTGACCAAATACATCAGTCCCAAAATAATGAACTATTATTGAATCATTTGAAAATAATGCATCATGCTTAAGTAAAGTCAGTCATAAAGAGACTATCTGTTACTAGTAAGAACAAGAATCAAGCATACAGCAAATAGAACTATCCTTATTCCTTATCGTCTTAGGAAAGGATTCAAAGTAAAACCACAAAGCATTTAATTCAAATACAGAATCTGAAATTCACCAAACATGCATAATACTGATACTAATATAAGAAGCATCCTATTCACGCTCTTTTTACATCTTCATAATCCAATTCTAACAATGATTATAGAATAGTAGAGTCAATTATTGTTGGAACAAAGTTCACATCGGTGTGTGAATTGAAAATAAAATTTGGTGTCCACCTCGGATACTAGAGCATACCGGTGTGTTGTAGTATACTAGTGTGTAATTTGAAGAAATAAATAAATTTAGTTTCACATCGGTTACAAACTTTATTTATTTATTTATCATTATTTTTAAGGTTATAATTAGTACTTATAACTTTAACGTAAACAAAAGAAGAACATTTACATTCTTGATCTTTTTTGTCTGGTGATTATAGTAGTAACCATTGTGAACAAAACCGTTACTTTAAAAACCTTTTGGCTGCCAGCTGTTAGTTTCTTCTAATTGAGTTATAAACCCAAATTATGATACGGTGGGAGCAGGATTGTCACTTGGCACTTCTATTTCAATAGTGTGTCATATGTTTAGAATCTAATGCAAACACATATTTTTCAAAGAAACAATGTTACTTTGAGAAGGTCTTGCTAAGTGTTTAAGGAATCAAGTGATGAGGGCATACTGAGATATTGATGTGATGAGGGCATACTGAGATATTGATGGAATATCAAATCATGACTATGGTATGTTTGTTTTTATATATTTGTGTATGCCTTTAATTTGCAATTACAGCCCCTGTTTTGCAGGGTGTGATTAGTTCAATTTTCTTTTGTGGTTCTAGTTGGAAGGTTATCTTTATTCAATTTTGATTACCCAATTTTGTGTGTGCATTTGCTGTGTCTTTAGCACCACAAGTATATCTTCTAAAACAATGCTTTACAAGTGGAACTAATTATAAATTATTGCTTATGTGTATGAAGTATCTATGACTCTGTATCATACAATAGAATGATATAGTTCATATAAAACTTAAGATCCAATTTTTTGCATATTCTATAAGTTGAATTTTTTTTTTAATAAAAGAGAAACCATATTATTATTAATTTGGTTTAAAAGTGATTATAATATCATTTGTTCCTTCAAATTAAGAATGATCATAATATCATTATCCCTTTGATTTAAGATTGGTCTTAGTACCATATTATAATGACCTCAGTGTCATTACATTAATTGATATTGTAGTATCAATATTGGTGGTATCGTAGTACCGTTGACTCAGATTGATATTGTAGTATCAATACGGAAGGTATTGTAGTACCGCTGAGTCATAGATTGATATCGTAGTATTAGTTCGAGTGGTATCGTAGTACCATTCAAGAAGGTGTATTCTTTGACCGATTTCTACCGTGCAGTAGCAAATCGGTATACAGTTGTAACTGGGCTGTCTTATCGTGGGGACTTCGTGGTTGATAGTCTGCTTGCACAATTTTGGGCAGTGCCGCGAAACATCTTAAAGAGAGCGACCTAGTCCGTGACTCAACCCAGTAATCTCTTCGGTGGCTGAAAATTATTTTTAATGATTTTTTAACTCCGGTAACAACAATTATTCAGCAAGAAGTGAGTCAAGCAGAATCAACAATCGATGTGGAAGTATAAAGAGCTTGAATACTACTCCTCTTTCGCCTTGGCACCATTTTAGTAGCTTCTAACTTACGCTTAAAAGTTTCAGGGATGAGACCACCGCTTTGAGACTGTGAGTGATTTACTACTGCGAGACTCTTATCCAAAGAAACAGGAAACGATCTCTGATCATCACAGCTTCCGAATTTCTGGATAGAAGTTACACAACACTCTGACCAGTTGAGATCGCTGAGATCTGCAACCGCGAACGCCGAAACGTTCTGGGAGAGAGTAGATCGTGGTAGATCCACCAAATCTAGTGCGTCCACGGCATCAGTCAACACTTTCTGCGAATTAGATCCAAAATCAGTTTCACAAATTTCATGAAATGAAATTATTCGTCGAAAATCTCTAGTTCGTTGAAGATTTACAGAGCAACAACAACAATAACAAAAAAACTCCGTTCAACTAGTAACTACTACAGATCAGCGATGATTAGTTGATTAATTTAACTACTATATCTTCTTAATTTAATTAAACAGAGAGAATTGGTACCTTAGGAGCATGGTGGATTTTCTTGAAGCCGTGAATACGAATGACCTAATTGAGTTGAATTTTGAGTAGAATTTAGAAATTGATTGAAAATTAGGTTTGGTGTATATAGAAGGAATTGAATTGAACCTGATTGAGTTGATTCATGGTGAGATCGATGGTGTTACGAGAGTGGAGAAGGTGAATGTAATCTTCGAGGCAGAGCTTTTCGTTCTTCACGGTTCGCTTCTTGGAGGTGGTTGAGTGTGATACCATTGCCATTCCTGTAGAGAATTCTTCTGCCATATTGTGATTTCAATTCAAACTGAAATGTGAGGGAAGTGTGAAGTGAAGCGCTACTTTTATACCCCTTCTCGCGCGCTTTCTCACGAGTTTGTTACTGGTGGTCTTTTTTATTTTATTTTTTTAATTGTGAAAAAGAAAATGACAAAAAATAGTGATACTTACCTTCTTTTTTTTTGGGTAAAAAGCAATAATCCTTACACTTAGCCTATTTTCATGCTTAACATTAATATTTAGGATTAAATGCAATTTTTTTAACCTTTTAATTTATCAAATATGTGATTGTAGCAACCTTAATTTTAAACATATGACTTTAACCCTTTAAGTGTATTCCATTTCTAATTTACCAACCCCGAGTCAAATTTTGATTAAAATACACATACATGACAATTTTTTAACATGTATAATTAAAAAAAAACACATCATATAAATGAAATGCACATGCATCTTCTGCTCTTCTGCCTAACCCTTTAGTAAGGGCGGTGGAACTCTTATACTTCCTTTATCCGCAATCGCTATGTCACAAAGTTGGATAAGCAGTACAACTCGTTGCTCTTTCTTCCACGCTAGAAGTGAAAGCCCACTCTCTTCATCACAAAATATCTTAATAATTTGGCTAATACATGTAACATTATTGTGGGCTCCGAAATGGGGTAAATCAATAAACATAGTGGAGTGTGGAATCGAATACCGTATGCGAGAGTGGGTGGCAAAACCGGATACCGTATGTATTTGGTGATGAAGGTGAGAAAGAGAAAAGAAGATGCGTGTGTATTAGGAAATGTGCGTTTGTGGAGGTTGAGTGTGATACCATACCATTGTCATCCCTATTGAGAATTCTTCTGCCATTACAATTTCAATTCAAACTAGGGATCCATGTGGAGATTGCCCCATTTGGGAATCTATGTTGTCATCCCTAATTCAAACTGAAAATGTGATGGAAGCAATATTTTTTATACCTCTTCGCATGCGGTTTTTCACGAGTTTGTTACCGGCCCGTTACTACTACGTCTAATTGTTTTCTTCTCTTTTTTTTTCTCTTTTTTTTTCTCTTCATTTTCTTGTGAAAGTTTTTTAAAACGAAATGTATTAATATGAACATTGTAAAAAAAATCCTAACTTCCTCGCATTAATGTAAACTATAACATTAAATATGTACTAACTATACCATCAATAAATTGGTCTAAATCGTAAGGGTTTTGATTACTGACTCATGCATATAGAAAAAAATTGGTTGGGATGGGATAGCTTACCTTCTGTATCCCATAAGTCCTCCGCAGAGATTATTCGACGCCAACGTCGGTAGAAACCCTATTTTTTTTAAGTAAAGCATGACCAAAAATTATTTCCCATTAAGAATCGAACTAGGGTTCTCCCAAATAATTCATTATAGGGGGCTCATTAATCATTTGAATCTAATAATAACTTGGTTGAAACTTGAAAGTGAAAACTTTATACCAATATCATAATATCATGTTAAACCAAAAATAAATTATATGAATCTATGCTAAGATTTTCTTTTTATGTCAAGGAGATCTTCATTCACACTTACACTTAGCATACTTTTTTTATGCTTAACATTAACGTTTATAATATACAAAATTAAATAATCCTATAGTTCAAATGAAAGTTTGCATTAATATTTAATTAAATCTATAATAGTTAACAAAATATAACATGATTCTAATGTTAACATGTGTATCAACCAGACACTTAAACACATGATTGATTGGTTTGGTTAGAAATATAACATTAAAGGAAAACTTTTATAAATTATATGGATAAATAAGCACTCCTAAATGTCTTCATTTGATTCTTAAACTCAACAATGAATTATAAGACATAAAAGGAAAAAATAGAGAAAATAAACAACATATTAAAGAAAAAGAAGGGTTAACAACAAGATTTACTCTTTCATTAATGCCTAATTTGTATGATTTGTTATTGCCAGCATTGTTGGAAGCTTCAATGTAATTGACATTTTCTGTGAATATCCTAAGACGTTTCTCCCTTTCTTGAGGATCCTTATAGACTTTTCCATAGTGTGTCATCCATTGATCGTGTCTCTCATAGCTGGAGTCGTCTTGGAGAGTACGGGAAGTGACTTGAATTGCCAACAATCCCAAGCAGAAAAATAATGCCAATGAAACATGATATGATTGATTATTGGCAGCGATGGTAGTTGAAACCAACAACTTCTTCAAGTTGATTAATTATCAGTTAAAGGTGAGAAAGGTGTGTGGTGCTTTTACCCAGAATTTTGTGGTAATTTATAGGCAAGCTAAGTTAGTATAAAAGTGTGTAGTTCTATATAATAATCATGTAGCGCTTAAAAGTTAAAACAAATTTTCTATTCTACGTAACTGTGAGAATTTTCTGAATGAGACCCAATGTCCAAATCTATTTAATTACTGTGATCTGGCCAAATTCTCTGTTCAAACGAAACTATGAAAGCATTTTTGTTTTGTAACAAAGAAATGATATCACAATCAACACTCTTTTTGTTTTACGTCAACTAACTTAATGTTAGTGCTTTTTGGTTCACGGCATCTAAAGACAAACAAAGAATATCACCGTTCAAAAAATAAAAAGGTAAATAAATTTTTTATCCCTATAAATATCTCTCAAATTGAATACGTATTACTTTCTGTTTGTGCTTCTTTCTTTTTTTTAATTCTTACAGTATAAAAAGTTTTACCAAATTTTAATCTCGCAAATATTTACGTCGCAAATTTTAGTCTCTTATTTTCAGACTTTGTTTGGATTAATGGTATATAATGGAACAGAGTGGAATGAAACATAATAGAATGGAGTGAAGCAAGACGGAATAGAACACAAATTCCATTATATTATTTGGATATTTAGCAATGGAATGGAGTAATGCTATTTTTCGCGAAACATTGCATCGCGAATTTTCACGAATACTACTACTTCCTCCGTCTCATTTTATAAGAATTGTTTTGACTAAATACACTATATTTATTTATCTTATTTTGACCATATTTTTCTAATAATATATAAATATAAATATTGGTATATAAGAAACTTATTACATATTTAAGTCTGTTGTTTTCATACGTTCAAAAAAAAAAACTCTGTTGTTTTCATTTCACTTATTACTTTTGACAAATCATTCACAATAGTTGTCTTCACTAGCTTATTTAATTGTATGATCAATAAAGAAACCATTTAGGAAGGAAAGAAACACAATTTTTGAAAGGTGAATTCTTCGGTACACATATTATGTCGATGCGTACCGGTATACTGCTGAGGTGGTTAATGAGTGGCAAGCATTTAACGCTGATTTTATTTTTTTTATTAAGTTTTTCATATTAAACAAAACTTTTTAATATTTGCAAATATATCCTTCACATAAATAAATCATCAATCATATTCCACAATAAATCAAATCTTTCAACCTAGATTTTAGTATTGTAACAACATATGCTATTTTCTTCATAAAAAAAACGTATGATTCTAAAACTTTATTTTTATTTTTATTATTATTATTATTATTGGATCCAATTTTAATATTGCAATATTTTTACCTTTCAATATTTTTTAATATTATTAGTTTATAAAGTTTAATATTTATTTACGCTTAACCGTTAATGCATATGATTATTAAAATGCATTTATTTTTTTGTACAAAATAAACTTAATTTTTTTGGGTACATAACTTATCAAGTTATCATTTTTAATATGTGTATATATTTTATTTAAATACTAGTAATCTTTAGTGATTTCTAATATTTTAGAGTTAAATATGTTTTTTCTCTACAAGATTACTAAATTTAATTTTTCGTCTTCATAAAAAATGTCATGTTTTATGCAATTTTGACATTTTGGACCCTTCAATATAGTCATATTTGTAGGCTTATGCAATTTGCCGTTTTATGCTATTAACATGAATACTGTGAGTTTGTTCGAAGATTTATCCCTTTTGTTTTTAGCGAATTTGAATTTGTTTTGCATCGATGTACTATATCAATTTGAATGAATGAATATCTTTTATTTTTTAGTAAAAAAAACTGTTATATATGTTTTCACTCCTACAAATTCACACAACAAAATACAGTGTATTTTATTCTGTTTAACTACGGTTAAAATGTCCATAAGCCAATGAAATCAACAAACAAAATTGCCACCAAATAGAGGTTGGAGAAGGCTCATTTACGTCACCCTTTTATCTCATAAAAAAAGGTTAATAACATAAAAATAAAAATAAAAAGAGGCAATTTTGGAAGAAATACCTTTAGGGTGCGTTTGATTTGCAAAACAGTAGGTACTGGACAGGACAGAACAGTATAGTACAGGACAGAACAAGATAATACAGGACAGGACAAAACTGCATTGGAGAGAGTTAGAGAGATAATATTTTTTATATTCGAAAATAAAATAGGTATTTTCGTATTTTTTATAGTTGTACTGTGGACAAAAAGTTGTACTGTGGTTCAGTAGAGGACAAAAATTCTTGTTTTTGTCCTGTCCCTTACTGCCTATTTGTCCAGTCCCATAAACAGTTTCTGAATCAAACAGGGTACAATAAAAGTTGTCCTGTCCAGTCCCCTGTTTTGTATATGTTTTTTCTCATTAAATGTGATTTTTTGTATATTAGTGATTTTTTTGTATATTATATTAGTGGTTTTTTTTTGTATATTACTCCCTCCGTTTTTTTTTAAGTGTCCAGTTTTGTCGGATTTAGCGTTTCGATTTAACTGTCCATTTTGTGTTTTAAGGGTACGATTTGTCAATTGTACCCTTTTTTAATTACACATATCTTTTTCAATAAATATTTTTTTATATATATTTGAAAAACTAAAGGCTTTTTTTAAAAAAAAAAACAAAAAAGTTTGTTTATTGTTATATTCTCTTGATAACAATAATCTGAAAATATTTTTTTGGTATAACAATAAATCTATTGATGAGGGTATCATAGGAAGATAAGGTGCAAAAATCCAATTTCTTAATTTTGTGTTACTATTCTAAACGGACACTTAAAAAATAACGGAGGGAGTAATATGTATAGTGTTGTCTTAAATCTACTTGTAAGCATCTATGTAAAACAAATTATTGAATGAATTTGTAGCCTGTCGAAAACAAAAAAAAATATTGAAAGAGGAAAAATGAAATTTTTGATGATTGGGATCCTGATCAAAGTTTATTATTTGTATAAACTATTTTTTATTAGCTAAAAAATAAAAGAAAATAAAATTTGGTCCACTAGTGATTCTTAAATAAGGGTCTGTTTGGATTGACTTATTTTTGAGCTTATGCAAATAAATAATTTTTTTTGCATTATTATAAACTTTTCAAGTTAGTTTATGAGAAAATTACTTATAAAAATACAATTTTTGTTAATGAAAACTTATAAATTAATATAAAAATTTATTTATTTGCATAAGCTATTTTCATAAGGAAATAATGGAAAACACTTAAGAATTTAAATGTCGACAATTTAATAGTTCAATATCAAATAGTTAGCTTAACTATGACCCAATAAACCTAATTCATATGAAATGACTGTTAAGTCTCAACTCTCAACTAATTTTCTCAATTGTGACTAAGGGAATCAATTCATCTCAGTCAATCAGTTCGACTTTGAAGGTGAGAAAAACATAGGAAAGAGGTGGTGAGTTTGAATTATGTTTTCTTTTTCTTCCTTTTTACAAAAGAGGACCGAAAACCCGAATTGTGTTTTTTTTTTTTACTAAAACTTATTTCAAAGATAAATATTTTTGAATGAAAGACAAGTTAAAGGCAGAGGAAAAAAAAAGACACAAATAAATTTATACGGTTCACCCGTTAACTAGGGTTACATCCAAATATTTTCAATTTGACTGTTTAACTTGACCAAATTGGAATGGGAAACACTTGAGAATTCAAATTTCGACAATCAAACAGTTAAACCTCAACTAGTTAGATTAATTATGACTTAAGAAACCTAGTTCATATATATGAAATGATTGTTAAGTCTCAACCAATAATGTCGATTGTGACTAAAGAAATAAAAATTTCTAGATCAAACCCTTCGACTTGAAGCTTGTTCATATGTAAAACTAACTAATTATACTTACTATCATTAAGGAATTCAAATTTTTTCAATCAAGTCGTTCAATATCATCTAATTGGACTAACTTTTAAATTTAAATTTTGATAATCAAGCATGTCTATAACAATATAAAAAGTTCATTTACATAATTGAGAGGAATTAAATATGAATTTCCCAAATCAAAATATCAAAATGTAGTAACGAATATTTTTTATTTTGAGTAAAAAAAAACATATTTAACCCTTTGTAAAAAAAATAATATTCAACCCAACTTTTTATAATGCTCTATGCATATTTGCAAAATCATCGTAAATATACTTTGACTTAACATAACTGAAATTATATGCATAAAAATTTAGTAGGGATGAAAACATGTCATTTTTTATGAAGACGGAAAATTAAATTTAGAACTTTTGCAAAGAAAAAAAAACATATTTAACCATATAAAATAGTATGAATCACTAAAAATTAATGGTATTACAATAAAATATTTACACATATTAAAAATGATAAGTTATCTATAGAAAAGAAATATTTAAGTTTTTTTTGTACAAAAAAATAAATTTATTTTAATAATTATATGTTTTAATGGTTAAACGGTGAATAAATATTATAACTTTATAAACTAATAATATTAAAAAAAAATTGAAAGGTAATAATATTGAAATATTAAAGTTATAGTTGGATCCAATAATAATAAGTTGTTAAAATCATAAGTTGTTTTTTTTATGAAAATACCATATGTTGTTAAAATACTAAAATCATATTATTTTATAGGATATTATAATAATATTAAAATATTTGAATCTTGTTCAAAAAACTTTTGCTTAAAAATAAAAAATTGTTTTTTTTTTAATCAAACAAACTTACTGCATTTCATTAAAAACTAAACGTTCAATACAAAAGGGAATATTCTCAAACCTATGGAAGCTAGCCCAAGAATTGGCCGCCCTAGCAAGAGTATGAGCAACCAAATTCGCTTGCCTCCTAACAAACTTAACCTCAAAGTTTATAAAAGATGACATAAGACTAAGGATATCATGAACAATTGACAAAAACTCAGAGTTTCCTCTACGCTTCATATGAATGGCCTCTACCAAGACCTTCGAATCACTTTCAAATTGAACTCGATTCAGTCCTCTATGTCTTGCTTCTTCCATTGCTAAAAGTAAAGCCCATGCTTCTCCTTCCACAGATGAAATCACAGTTTGCTGCCATTGTGTCATACCAGCCATGAAGTGACCACTATCATTGCGAAAACACAATCCCATCGAGGTCCTTCCAGATCCAGCCACAAAGGCAACATCAACGTTACATTTTACCCAGTCTAGAGCTGGTTTCTCCCACCTTACTAAATCCGCTTTTGTAGTCCCGCTCACATTATTACTCTGTAACTTATGTACTGAGTACCAATCGTTCCAAGCATCAAAAGCGTGTCTTCCAATTTGACGTGGCATCTGTACATTATCATTCCAAAGCTTATCATTACGATTTTGCCAAATGCACCAGAGTAACATAGTCACTCTACCAACAGTATCACTACTTTCATTGCTGCAAATAGCGAAAATACGATCCATAGCATTAGTTTGTTGGTACGTAGCATTATGTAAGACAGACGACAGACCAGCTGCACTCCAACTATCCTGGGCTACTGCACACCTAAAGAATATGTGAAGCTCATCCTCGATCTCCTCGTCACACACAGGACAATTGAGAGTACATTCCACTCGTCTTTCCAACAATCGAGAACGAGTCGGGAGACATCCTCTACATAAGCGCCAAAGTAAATGACGTGCCTTGTGCGGAGCTTGAGCTTTCCAAATACCATTCCAATTTCCCATAACATGAAATTTGTCGCTACCTATTAAGTAACGCATAGCTAACTTATACCCGGATTTCACTGAATAACACCCATTTCTTTCCTCATCCCAGACCACTTTATCCTCACGGACTGAACTAACAAGTGGTGTTTCCAGAATCTTCTCCGCTACATCCCTTGAAAACAAGTTTCGAACCTTAACTATATTCCACGCCTTATAGTTGTCATGTAACAAATCTCTGACAGATAACTGATAGACACCTGCTGGTTGAGGCGAGTGCACCCATCTATTAGCACTCACACGCAACCAAGGATCATGCATAACACGAATATTATCCCCACTTCCAATCTGCCACCTACATCCAAGAGAAAGAAAAATAAAAATTGTTGAAAATATAAGTTGAAAGATTTGATGCATTCTTTCATTTATTGTGCAACATGATTCATGATTATATTTATGTGAAGAATATATTTGCAAATATTAAATAGTATTGTTTAATATAAAAAACTTAATAAAGAAACAAAATCTGCATTAAATATTTGCCATTTGTTAACCACATCAGCGGTATACCGATACACGTCTACATAATATATGTACAAAAGTGTTCACCTTTTTGAAATAGCATGATCAAACGAAACCATTTATGAAGGAAAGAAAAAGAAGGAATCCCTCTTCAATAATTTATTGGAACACAATCATCATAATCATAATTGATTTAATTTGATTAGTAAATTATAGGAGATTTACTCGTCAATAATTATTAATTTTTGGGTATTGCTAACTAGGGCTGAAAATGAGTATAGTCGAGTTGAACTTGCTTAAGCTCGACTCGATTCATTTATTTAACAAGCTTAATTTTCAACTCAAGTTCGGCTCATTTGGTTCATGAACCAAGTTCAACGAGTTAATTATCGAATCGAATCGAGTTTCGCACTATTTTCGAGTTGGTTCGGTTAATTGTCAGCCCTAATATAAACTTACTATCATATATGAAATAGTGGTTTGATACTTGGATCAACCATATTATATTTATAACCAATGCTTTCATTTTGTATGATAAAGTTGTAGTGTTATATTGTATTTCATACAGATAATATTGGAATGTGGACTTGAATTGTCCACATATATTAACACATATGATACTCATTAATCACTATGAAAGTAACAAATACATCGTGTATATCTATATCTTTTATAAGAGCTTTTTATTGGTCTCATCCCATGTACAAAAAAAACTTACCATTATTCCTATTGAATTGCTCATGAATCAAACGAGTCGAACTATATATAATTCAAGTTCAACTCATTTATTTAACGAGCTTAATTTTCAACTCAAGTTTGACTCATTTGGTTCATGAATCAAGTTCAACGAGCTAATTATCGAATCGAGTCTCGAACTATTTTCGAGTTGGTTCGGTTCATTGCTAGCCCTAGTCCTAAGGGCACATGTTAAGAATCCAAAAAATAGAAACATTTTCTTAAATTTTGTGTAATTAATTTGTGATCAAGTTTAAAAAAGAAATTAGATACATGAATTATGATAAAATATTTCCTTTTTTGAATCACTAACGTGTGCCCTAAGAGCTGGGTATGCGGACTGCCCCGGCCCGTTTAACCCGCCCCGCATAAGCCTGCACATTAAACGGGGAGAACAAGCCCGTCAGCAGATGTAAACGAATTATAATATGTAGGCCCGAGTCCGGTCCGCGTAAGCCCGCGGGTTAAACGGTTAATCCGCGGACTATTACAAAAAAAAAATTAAAAATCACCATTTTCAAAAAATAAACTAAAATATTGATATAATAAAAGGTAAAAAAAACTATATTGTTAATAATTTTATGTTATAACATATAAATTGTAAGTAACAAATAAAAAAAATAAAGTTTGTGACATTTTTTAGTCTATGTATCTTCTCTATGCGAGTAATGCAACCAAAATCAAATTCAACTGATTCTCATCGTCATTCTTTCTCGACACACACCTCAAATCCATAAAATAAACACAAATGATATTTAATAAAAACTCCAATAGTCTTGTTCAAAAAACTAAAAAATAACTTTAATAGTTTAAACCAATATTAAGAGTACAACCAAAATTCAAATATCAACCGATTCAAAAACAAAATAGTAATGTATATAATTAACTAATTGAAAATCGTTGAAAAATAGTCAGGCTTGTTTGATGCCTCCATTGTAACACTTGAAATCCGGTGGTTTAGACTAGACTTTGTTTTTAGAGAAAACTTGAATTTGAACATGAAGCAAGTTATAATTTGTAAATGATAAAATTATAATTATATATATATATATATATATATATATATATATATATATAAAGACGGGTCACATGCTAACCCGTGAACCTGTGGATTTAACCCGCGGTTTTAACTGTCAAACTCACACGGGCAAAAAAATAAATGGATCAAAAAAATTGGTCTTAAGTCCGTGCGGGCTGCGGGTTAAACGAGTCGGCCAACGGACCTTGACCCGTATACCCAGCTCTGTCCTAAGGGCACATGTTAGCTTTTGTCTTTTATAAATCTCTAAAATATTGGAGATTTGCACAACAAAATCATATTGATCACATTAATTAATTGAACCAAAAGTTATTTTTGGAATTCTAATTGTATATCATCCTATGATGCACGTACACGGGTACTCGATTTGAGAGAGAGGACCGGGTACATACCCGTACCATAATTTATGTCTATATACGTATACTAGTTTTTCTAAAAATATCGTACCCCGTATTGGTATCCGTATCGGGTACCGGTACTGTACCCGCACCTAAGCAATCTAGATCATACAATTTGGCTTGGAGCTATGTTGGAACAAGGGATTCTGAAATGTTGTTTGTTTCTCTGATTCTTTGCTAGCTGTCAACTTGATCAAGGAGGGTGTCTCACCTTATCATAGTGTTGCAAATGAGATTTATAAAATTAGATAGTTGAGAAGTAGAACTTGAAATGTGACGATTGAGCATACAGGTGTGCGGACCTTTTGGCCAAGTTGGGAGCAGCGCCGGGCTCCCCACTAGTGATGTTATCAGAACCTCCTATTGAGCTCATCATTTTGATTCATGTTGATGCTAGGGGGTGTGACTGATGTAAGGGAGTATTCTCTCTTAGGTTTTGGTTGGTTTTCTTTTTTTCTCATCTAACAAACAAAAAACAATTTGAGCACTTAATGATCCGTAGGAAGAAGCAGAAAAGGAGTCTGCATTTCATCTCTAGACGCAGAAGTAGAATATTTTTCTTATTAAGAAGATTTCAAAGGAGCATGATGCAGCCTGTCTATGTATCTTTACAGAGATAAGAAAGAAAAAACAAATCAGGAATGAGATTGCCTTATTATCTTCGCGCAATAAATCAATAGAAAATGCACAATGATTTAAGTTCTAATGATAATCTCTTATCTTAATAATATCTTATCTTAATCGTAATCTTAACAATATACAAATGCAAACCCATGTTAGGGAAATTTTGCTTATTTGTCTTCCTCTAACTATATTGGTGCCAAATCATCATTAAAAAATATTATTTTCTTGCCATTTTTAGCTTTGGTGCCAACTTGGTTGATTGACATGGAAAAAAAATTCAAACATTTGAATTTCCCTCTTCTTTTGGCTTAGTTGGTTCTTGGAATATCAATATTGGATTCACTAACATAAACTCGGATCTGGCCCAATTGTTCCAAGCACAATTTTTTACCAAACAAAAATCTCCTTCTTGAAATTGAAAAGTCACTTCGCGTGTTGTAAGTTTACATTTCTAGCAAAAACACGGCCTCTATGCCAAAGCTCAGAAAGACCTAGCCCCCATTTTATGAAATTCTCTGTAGCATGCGATAGAAGCCAAAATCTCTACTCTGCACATATCAGACATGAAGGGTCTGTTTGGTTGAATGGAAAGAAAGTGGGAGGAAAGAAAATTACGGAAATCGATGAATGAATTTGAATTAAAGGTATATTTTCATATATCTATACCTATTTAGAGAAATGTTATAAAGGTATATTTTCATATATCTATACCTATTTAGTATATTTCTTTAAAATAGGATATAGTTTTGAAAAATAGGACGAATGATTAGTGAAAGAGTTATTAGAACACTATTGTTCTTATTTCAAAACATTCAATTTTTTATTTTATTATTAGGATTCTTTTGATTAGTACCATTCTGGAAAACCTTTTTCAGAGGTCTGCAACTTAACTTATGTTATTGTTGTATTAAGTTGTTTTATACTTATGCAATATACTAAACATTTTAGATTTCTGCTTTATAGTATCCAATGCCCGAGTTTGATGTTGCAGTTGATAATGGGTACCAAGGCTCTAGAGAATGATGGCTGCCTAATTTCCACATTGAATGAAAACACGACTCCAGCTAACGGAGTTTCTGTGAGAGAAATTTCTAAAATATATTTGAAAGGCTGCAATGGTTAATTTGAAATAAGATGTCTATTGGTTTAGTCTTGGAACCTTTTGAGAAGAAGAGTGAATCATAGCATAGTTTCATGTAACATTGCATGATATCTTTCAAGGTTTGCTTCCTTTCATCAAATGATATGAGTTTCTCTATAAATAGAGATGCTCATGAGGCAGAAAAAAGAGATAAAAAATAGATCCAAGCATCATGTTCACATGAGTTAAATTCTGCCTAAAATATCTAAGTCATTTCTTCATTTGTCTAGTGCACGAGAGGAAACGAAGAAACTTTATTCCGTAAACTACTATTGATTGATATGCATGATGTGTGTGTGCAATCATGTCAAGGATTCCAAAGTATACTGAAGGGGATTCGCCGGTTATAACCCATCTGTATCCGGTTTTGCGTAAATTGGTGGGGGCGAATCGAACCTAAAGCTTAATGTGTCCACTCACGCTTTGAAATTTATGTGCAACTATTATCATGTTCTTCTTCATCTTCTTTTTGTTTATGTTTTGCAGCGGACCCCCAACAAAAATTCTCACAATCTTTAGGTTCGATTTATGATTTATTTATACTTAAATTCATGGCTGCAATTTTAAAGAGGTGATGATCAAGAAAGATATCTTCAGCAGATAAGTATCACTATACATTTTATTTTCATATGGCTTCTTAAATTCATGCTTATATACATATATAAAATAAATGATCATGACATGAGTTTATGAGTAAGTTCTTTATATTATTGTCATGAATATCAAAGCATTTTACTGTGAATATCGATCATTAAATACATGATTGCATTATTTTATGCATAGTTATAAGGATGGAATTGAAATTTTAAAGTAACTATTTTGCATGCCTATATTATATAGTCTGATAACTTTATTTTGTGTATTGAAACTTTTCGACATGAAAATGAATGTTACTTTCATGAAGTAATACCCACTCTGTGATTATGTCATATAGTTGTGATTATTTATATTGGGATAATAAATATTTTAAGAGTACGTACATTTATCCAATAATTTATGGCTTTCATTTTTTGTGTCTTTTCATTTTTTTTGTATAAGAATATGTTTTCTATTTTAAAGAGTATGTTTTTTGTGAAAGATTATCTACAGAAAATTGTTAACCGTGAATAGGTGTGCTTGTTAAAATGGTGTGTTGTTGGTGAAAAAGTTGCATTGGTGTGAAAGAATGTCATTTAAACTATTTCATGTTCAGTTTTGGTGTTGATTTTGACGAGTATCATTAAAGGAGAAATGAACACATATATACTTACGATTATGGTGAAAGGTACACAGTTAATTAGTCTTGATACATGATTTATAAATTATTCAAGTTATGTGAATTTTGATAAGTATGAATAAGTTTGGTTTATGAGACCTATGTTTATGCCATCTTATTTTAATATAGAAGTAATGTATATGACTTGTTATAAATGTGAAAATGTATATTTTAGTGATATTATTATTTGGTGCAAGAAAATATTAAGTTTAAAATTAATGATCTCATATAATAATTAGTGCATGATAATATGAAAGAGTTATGGTTTGATTTCTTGCTTATTGATATTAAAAATAATTTGGTATGTTTTGAAATTATTGAAAGTTGGTAAATGTTCATGGAGGAAATTAAATTATAGAATATGTTAATGATTTTGAGTCATTGTTTATTTTTCTATTGTGATAATTATTTGAATTTACCATGAAACATATTTATACATGAAACTTGATTTTGACTTTGACATTTAGAATTTATGATACATGTATTAGTTATGTGATAACTAAAATGAAAATGTTTCTTTTAATTAAATGAAATAAATTCTAAAGTATTATTTTGAAGGTTCCGAGTTGCAATCCTCTCCATTTCTTCAAAGAAATGACAAATGCAATTACTATAGTTTTGATGTAAATCAAGAATATAAATGGACGTCGTTTGAGAATAATTAATATTATTTTAATATTTATATATTTAAACTTTAGTACTTGCATTTGCCTTTTCTTTTGAGAAATGGAGAAGATTTCTATTCCATGTGGAGTATATGACTTACATGTGTGACTCATCTTATGAAATAAAAGTTGGTTATGACAAGTTTTACGATCATGTTTTGTTGATGTTGTACATATTTAATAGATTGAATGTATGGTATCTTGGATATATTCAAGTGGAAATAGAACTGCAGATTGAAATGATATTAAATATGTAATAACAAGGGAAGAATAACATAAAGTTTGTGCATATGACACAATGATAATAAAATGACAAAAAATCATGGTTTTGTGATAGTGGTTAAAACTATCAAGAATATATAAAGAATATTCAAAGTTCATAAAATCATAGTTATGTGGTTAATTGAATATTCAAAGTTATAATAAAGTTGGAAAATCTTGCAATTCTTTGACGAAAGGATTGACAAGGATATGATGTTTTCGGATATGATGGTTAAGTCATTGAAGACATCATCAGGGATGTGATACAACTCTAGATATAATTGATTACCAATGGTGGAAACTCAACTCACACTTGAGTAACATAAGTCTTGAGTTTAATGATGAAAGTACACTATTAGAGTGATTGAAGTACTTGACAAGAATAAATACATCCTAAGGGACAAAAGTACTTGGACCATAAAGACAAAGTGGTAGGATAAGGTTTTCCTCTTAATAGACATATAGTGCATTTATGATATAGTCTACCTGTATAAGAATGAAGTGGAGCCAATTCATAGAGTTCAAGGGCTTGACTCTTAAATTCTCATGAAAAGGATATGAGACACAAACAAATGTGTCATATTTATAATTCAATCAATGGTATCGAGATTTCATGTGTGGAAACTATTCATATTTATGCACACTTGTTCTAATGAATAGTTGGTTCAAAGAAGAAAGTTTGTCTACCAATCTATTTGGGGATGAGTGGAAACTTAGCTTACTAAGTAATGGTTCAAATCGTGAGATACCTTTATCTGAAACCATGAGATTTCCAGAAAAATGGATTTAGATATATTTTGAAAATGGTGGGGGATTGTGAGAGAAATTTCCAAAATATACTTGAAAGATTGCAATGGTTAATTTGAAACAAGATGTCTATTGGTTTAGTCTTGGAACCTTTTGAGAAGAAGAGTGAATCATAGCATAGTTTCATGTAACATTGCATGATATCTTTCAAGGTTTGCTTCCCTTCATCAAATGATATGAGTTTCTCTATAAATAGAGATGCTCATGAGGCAGAAAAATAGATCAAAAACAGATCCAAGCATCATGTTCACATGAGTCAAATTCTGCCTAAAATATCTAAGTCATTTCTTCATTTGTCTAGTGCACGAGAGGAATCGAAGAAACTTTATTTTGTAAACTACTATTGATTGATATGCTTGATGTGTGTGTGCAATCATGTCAAGGATTCCAAAGTATCCTGAAGGGGATTCACCGGTTATAACTCATTTGCATCCGGTTTTGCATAAACTGGTGGGGGCGAATCGAACCTAAAGCTTAGTGTGTGTCAACTCAGCTTTGGAATTTATGTGCAACTATTATCATGTTATTCTTCGTCTTCTTTTTGTTTATGTTTTGCAGCGGACCCCCAACAAAAATTCTCACAGTTTCTCCAAGTGACAGCATCAATGGCGGTGAGACTTCAGTCCTTACAAAATTCATGAATGTCATTCAGGACGAAAAATTGGAGGTACATATTTATGTTTTATGTGTAATATTTGGAGGTGGTTGTTCATCTAATTTCATATTCAAATGGCTTCAAAGATCCGCTACGCTCCGTGATAGCGGCCGCTTTCGGCCGCATTGAACAACATAGATTTTATCCCTCTTCTTTCTCACTCATTTTGATTTTCATTATTGCAGCACATCCCTATGTTTATACTCTTTAACTCTTCATCCCCACGGAGGTAGCAAGCAACCTGAAGGGATTTAATGAAACCTTTGTTAAAAGATGGTAGCTGAAGCATCACTTTCTTTCAGCAAAATTGCTGTTGTTACAAAGGATGAGCTTAGTCTTCTGACTGTGGTACTATTTTTAATTGTTTACTCCTAGAATTGGTATTTACTTGGTACAGTGAAATGATAAATTGATATTTTGTATCTACTTGCATATGAATTTAAGCTAAATAGAACAAATTGCAATTTCCCATGGGAATTGTATTTACTTGCACATCCCTAAGTTCATTGCATATGACCTTTTGTGTGTGTGTGTATATATATGCAGACCACAAATTTTTCAACCAGCGTGTATAACAATACAACAACTACATATTATTGTATCGATCGATATGCACAACTCATTTTTGGTACATCAAACCATATTTGGTTAAGCATATAAGGCCTTTGGGACAATGTTTTTCCCCAAATACAAGAAAGTTTCTCATTCTTCAATTTATTTGCCTTGCATAATAGAAGAAACTAGAAACATGTTGCTTAACATTTTTGCTATAAGAACTACAAGCAGAATCACATTCAATAGTTGTTAAAGTATCTTTATCAACAAACAAAAAATTGTTGTTAAAGCATAGATATGATTTTGTTTATTTGTATCGGTTAGACCAATATCATCTATATAGGAGTTCTCAATCACTACTTTGATGATCAATCGGTATCTTCTTAGAAGTTGTTGTATATAAATCTTTATTTAACTATTCATTAAATAATTTTTCAACATGCTCCCCAAAACATGGGGAGATTACTGAAAGCGTGCTTTCATGTATATTTTATAACTCATATTCTCCCCGTGCATTTCACTCAATGCCTTTGTTGGTTTATTTATGCTATTTTTCGGAATAAATAATGAATGAGAAAATAGTCATTTTAGTATTGAAATTTTAAAGGTATGTGAATTGTATATTTTTTAAAATAAAAAACACAAAACCTTCAAAATTGCGGTGTAAAATATGAGAAAAAGGCTACATTGATGGGTACATGATTAATATTTTTATCGATTCCTTATACCAAAGAAAAATGTTGTCAATATATTAAAGATTTATAAGCAATATTTTATGAAGAAAAAAAAAGAATATGCACTGATAGTGTAAAATAATTTTACACTGTCAACCAATAACAACCATGTATTCCGCCATATCACTCCACTAAATCCCACTTTTTTAATATGATGTGGAAGCATTCTTCATTCTTATTAATTTATACTGACAATGTGTAGTCTTTAAACTCATATTTTATTGTCATGTATGCATATACATCTTTCAATACACGTTTATTTGGATGATTTCTCAATCCATTGCAAAACCAGGGAGGACTTACGAGAAGATGTTCCATATAAATCTTTATTTACATATTACTTAGAATAATTTTTAAATATGTCCCCCTAAAAGAAGGGGGTTTATCGGATATAAATCTTTATTTACAAATTCATTAGGATAATTTTAGAATACACATCCAAAAATATGAGGGCTTACCAGAAAAATGTGGCATATAAATTTTTGTTTATCCAATCATTAGGATAATATTCCAAAACACGGGGGGCGTACCAAAATCTTGCTTCCAATAGTGAGTTATGACAGAAGGTCAATATAAAATATTCAACACTATCTATACATCACATATCAATAGAGTATTTGAGTCATTTTTCAAATAGTTTCGAGAAAAAATTATATTTTTGCAATATTTTTACGATTATGATTAATTGTCGACGGTGTATATATTATTTTTCCTAACTTATGAATTAAAAAATTCTTTGTTTGGATGTTGTTAATATTTCATATTGTATTTTATTTTTATTAATAGTTATATATTACTTAATCTTAAGTTTATTAATACCAAATATTGTCATTAGGTTGTTTGTTATTTTAACACAATGTGTTGACATGTAGTATGACTATGCATCATATTCTGGTCCATTTTCAGAAGAATGATAGATTTATGAATTGTGTAATATTAAGCTAAATTTAACAGATTTTAAAATCTTAATTGAAAATTGTGTAATAAATTACACAAATATGGTTGTTTCCGTGCGTAGCACGGATACTCTGACTAGTATTAATACATCTTTCACTATAGAAATAATGCGCGTCAGAGATTGCATTAGAGAAAATTAAAATCATATATTAAACTATACACTATTAATCTAAACGGGTAGATCATGATAAGCTTCTAAATGCGAAAGACAAAATTTAAGATTGTGTGAAAAGACCAATAATATATGATTTTCAATTGACACAGCCTACCTATATGTAGATTAAAAATGTATATTTTCCACAAGTAACATTATCGTATCATGAACTATATCAACACAATGGTTAAAATAAGGTTTTTTCTAGGTTACCTTCACAACATGGTGTGCAGGTTACCTCACCATTAAAAATATGCCATGTGTACTCCACTAACAAGGTTAAACATAAAATTAAATATTACAGATTTTATATATATCTTTTGTTATTTGTATTTTTTCCCATTTCAGCATTTAATTACTGTGTTTTTATGTTTCCAATCAAACAATTTAATGAGATCTTTTGTTTCCCCATTTCAATTTAATTAGACCGGTTTTTTTTTCTTTCTGTTTGATTTTTGTTTTTGGGTTCCAATGTCTTTTTCTTTTTCTGCAATTTTTATGCTATATTGTTGGTTCTTCAAAATTGGTTCTTTTACTCTCACAAATTCACTAGAAATTGGCACAAACAAGCGAATCACGATAAAAATTCTTAAGTGTTTTTTTTTTTTTTGACTAAAAAAATTCTTAAGTGTTAACACAACTAATACAATAACTTTAGGTGTGGAATAATTAGTGAGGAATCATTTGATTGATTTTTATTTATATTTTTATTAAGTAGTTAAGTGATTTTAAATTTCATACTTGACTGATTTTAATTGTAAAAATTAGTATCATTTATTTTAATGTGAATATATAACCACATGTTGAGGATTATACTTAGACTCGGTGTAATACACGGTGATGTTAATGAATTAAAAATTATAAAAGTAAGTAAAATTTGACTTTGGGTGTGTTCGGTGACACAAATAAGCTAGCTTATAAGTTATTATACTAGTTTATAAGCTTGCTTCATAAAATTAGAGGTATTTGATAACAAGTTTTTTTTTACTAGCTTATATCTTCTTTTTAGATATTATTTCAATTAGCGTTTAAGTTTATAGCTTATAATTTTTTACCCTTTATTTTAATTTTGTCACGTTGTATATAATATGAAAACTACCCCCTCTAAAAACGAAAGCACCCACTATGCAATATGTGTGCATTTTTTATTGATATAATTTTATTTTATCTTTACGGAAAAAAAAAATTGTTAATATAATTTTTTTTGTTAGAATAAAGTTTTGTTTTTTTACGAATATTCAATTTTTTTTAATGTTAGGATTGAATTTATTTATAGATGATATTTATCAATTAAATTTAATATTATTCAAATATTATATTGGTGTAATTTTATCACTCTTCTGATAAAAACATAATTTTTCATTAAAATTAAAAAGATGATTAAAAAAATTAATTGAATTCATACATAATATTTATTATGTAAAGATGAAAAATATTTTGAAATAAATCAAAATATTAGTTAAGAAAGTTTATATATAGATAATCTATAAAATTACAAAAAATAAGATAAATTAAACATATATGTCATTTTATATTTATCAACTACATTAAAAGTTAATTTTATCAAACATTTTAATTTCAATTAGTTAGCTTTTCACTATCTGCTATAAGCTAACTTATAGCTTAATTTTACCAAACAAACCCATCACTATAAAAAAAATAATTAAAATTTGATTTAAGATTATGCTCCATATCAACTGGAGTACTATCAACCTCATAATTTGACTGAGGATTATACTTCGATTTAACTAAAACATTATTAACCATAGTTTTTAACTGAGGGTAACATATTACATAAGTCAAAATTTTGAATATTATTAAAACTCATAAGGACAAATTAATAAATTTGGTAGTAATCGATTTTATTATATTATAATTAAGTAATTTTTTTTTTTTTATAAAGTATTATAATTAAGTAATTAATTCTCTGGTTCAACTGAAACAATATTAACCCTAGTTTTTGACTGAAAGTTATGCGTATTTATCTTATTTTTTCTATAATTTTTTTATTCACTAAAATTTTTATAATTTTTTTTCTTCAAATTTTTATTGTTCTCTATGTTGTTGCTATCTATGATATGTTTTATTCCTATTTTTAAGCATATTCTCTTTTTTATTTATCTTATATTATTTCAATATTTCTGTGTATATTTTTTAGTGAAATTACGGTGAAGGATATGAAATTTAGAACATGGTTAAAACTAAAAATGATAAATTAGTAAATTTGGTGGTAATCGATTTTATTAGATTAGAAGTAGATGTAAATATGATTTGTAATAAAGAATGTAAATATGATTAATATAATTTTAAAGAATTAGGGAGTAGCTTTAACATCTTTAAAAACAAAGAAACACTATTATTCATAGGCTTTAACCGAGGAGTATACTCTCGTTGAAGTTAATGAATAAAAAATAATATAAACCAAGTACAATTTAAAACTAAAGTATAAGTTGACATAAAATTATACTATGGTTGAATTAAAGCACATTCAACCATAATTTTTTATCGAGAGTTAGATTCCGGTTCAACTGGAGCACTATTAACACTGCTCTTTGACTGAAGGTAATACTCCAGTTGAAGTTAGTCAATGAATTAAAAATTATAAAAATAAAAATTGTTATAAAAAAATAAAAAAGAAGTAAAATTTTAAAATAAAGTATAATTTGACTGCTGATTATACTCAGGTTCAACTGAAACACTATTAACCATATAAAATATATTTTTTTAAATTTTTAAGTCATTAACTTCAACAAGAATACAATCATCATTCAAAGACTATGGATTAATATTGCTTTAGTTGAAATGTGGTACATTCTTAAGTCAAATTATACTTATTTTTTAATTTTACTTTATTTATATTTTTTAAGTCATTAATTTAAAGCAGAGTATAACTCTTAGTCATAACGGTTAATACTATAACCCCTCAGTCAAGACTAGGGTTAATAGTAATTCACTTGAATAAAAGTATAATCTTACCACAATCAAAATGTATAATCTTAATCAAGTTATACTTTATTTTTAAAATTTATTTTATATTTATAAATTTTAAGGCATTAAATTCAACCGAAATATAACCATCAGTCAAAAACTAGGGTTAATAGT
This sequence comes from Trifolium subterraneum, assembly GCA_951799995.1. NCBI lineage: Eukaryota > Viridiplantae > Streptophyta > Magnoliopsida > Fabales > Fabaceae > Trifolium > Trifolium subterraneum. The sequence goes on along the minus strand of OX637461.1, from coordinate 36,917,707 downwards.
GATTTAGTCGAACCGACACATTATCTTAAGTCAATTTGTACTTTATTTTTAAAGTTTATTTTATTTTTATAATTTCTAAGTCATTAACTTCAACTAAAGTATAACCCTAAATCAAATATTAGGGTTAGTTCTTTAATAAATCTGAAGTATAGCCCTCAGTCAAAGTCTAAGGTTAATAATGTTTAAGTTGAAACGGAGTATAATCAATTTGATTAAGAATAGTAAAAATCTAGTTTTTTATGTCTCACATGCTAACTTCTAATATGAATCTTCTATTTCGATCATATTTGTTTGTAAGTCTAACTTATAATCCGACATAATTAGGTATCTGATTCAATCCGACTTGATCGTATTGACTTATAATTTAAAGTTATTAAAAATCTAGATCATTTATCTTATTTATTTATAACACTTTAATATTTATCTTCTTTTTTCCATTTAGGTCATTTATCTTTTATAATACACATATAAAACCTTTTTTTAATTTTTATTAAAAAATGCTGAATTTAAAATACTTTTTTATTTAAATTCAATAAATCCAGATTTTGTTGAACATTGTTCATCGATAATTTCATCTTCTTAAATAAAAAAATAAAAAAAAAAAAACTTAAAAATCCACAAATCAACGTTATCCATCTTGGTTCAGATTCGCGTCGGAAGCTATGAGAGAAGCAGAGAGATTTTAGATCTGAACTTCCATAACCGTTACCCTCTTCTTCCATTTCATCAGAAACGGAGCAGAAAGAGATTCTAAAATGGTCGTTTCAAATCTTCCGTCGGAGAAAAATTTGAATTCGTCGACGACGACAAGGTTTTTGTTTGGATTGCTACGAACGGCGAATATTTTGAACGCTTCGGAATCATGTAGAAACTCTTTGGAGAAGAAAATAGGGGTTACAACTTGATGAAGCAACTCACTTTTTTTGCTGTTAGCTATGAAAAACCCAACTTCTCTAAGCAAGAACACATGCCTCTGCTGCTCAGTTGCGTGATGTATGAAACACCCAACTTTTTTTGATTATATGCTCAGTTGTTGTTGTGGTTATGGAAGTTCAGATCTAAATCTAGGTTATTGATAATTTGGGGGTTTTTTAACAAAAATTATAATAAAAATTTCAGTTGCTATTGTGGGGAGAATATACAAATAACAAAAATTATAAGTTTAAATTTGTAAAATAAAATTTAATGTGTAAAATAGTTAGTAAAGTCCATTGGTTAGTTTTAAGTGGTGCCACATCAAGAGAATGCAATTAGCACACCTTAATAGGAAGGCAACCTAGCACACACCTTAAAATAAACAGTCACGTATTTACATAAAAAATTAGAAACTAGCTACTACATAAAAACTAGTTGAATGGCTCATAATCCAAATACACCAAGGCACATACAAATTCAAATGAATAACTATTAAAATCACACCTCTTTTCTTTGTATAATAGTTGATCATTATGTTCCCTTCGCTGCAGAACTAGATAGTGAAACTCAACATGTAGCGTAAGCCTGTAAATACCATTTGACTTCAAAAGATTATAATCCAAAACGTAAAAATAACATTAAAAAAAATCAAATTTCATTTGTAACAACTATGATGAACTCAATAATGAAATGGAAACTGCTAACTTGAATAAAACTCCAACAACTACATATGAAGATTTCAAATTCCAATCTTTAAATACAAACCAAAAAAAACTTCATATCATTAGCCAGGGAAGAGGAACATGCATGCATATCATTAGCCACAACAGCGAAATCTTCTTTTCTGATTAAATGGGTCTCGAAGGATCATGATGTAGCTCATTCATGTTTATTTACCTTCATATAGCTATAAATAAAATCAAGAAGGAAGGGGACAACCTGAGAGAATGGGTGTGAATTAAACAGATAATACATAATCAGATATTGAATACAAATTAATTTGATGGATAAACAAATCACCCCAAGTTGAATAATGATTTGGAAACAAAGATATAAATATTTTTCAACAACCTAGTAGATTCGAAAAACCTACTTGTCGTTGCCGTAGGCCGAGTCCGAATATGTTGAAGAGCACAGTAGTGGACAGAGGAGGGGTGTCGAGAGAGAGAGAGAGAGAGAGATCAGAGTGGGAGCGGTGGATTTGAGGAGAGAATAGTGGGAGAAAGTAGGGTAATGAGTGAAAATGAAAATGATAAGAGGACGTTCAATGTTTTTTTATTTTTTTTGTTTGCAAGCAAATGGACCTTATGTTATATTGGACCAGTCCGAATAAGGGTTGTTTGTTAACTTGAATAAGAATCAAATAATAATAAATTAAGAGGGAAATTCAAACTTTTGAATTATACTTCCAACTCAAGAAACTAAGTTCACCTCATAAGTTTAAAATGGAAAAAAAATTCAAAATTTGAATTTGTAAAGCAAAAAGTAACTCATTTATTTACTTAAAAAGAGTGAATCATCATCCAAGTCATACATTCAACAACATGGCAACCAAAACTAAATTTGGTATGAAAATAATAATAATAAATTATGATTTGGCATTAATATAGTTAGGTGAAGACAAATAAGCTTTTTTTTCCTAACATGGGTTTGAGTTTGTATATTATTAAGATTAAGATATAAAATTGTAAATATTTATCTTGTTGTCATTAATTTCTTCCATTATCAATTAAAATTTTAATTTTCAGTTAAAATATAATTATTTATAAGTTAATAAATTTATAAATGCATTTTAACCGTGCTTGGAACGAAAATATTAAACTTATTCGATCATTAGTTTTACTTGTGAACCAATTTGGGTTGGTATAGATTGATTATCATTTCTCTTTTACTATGAAAAGAAACCTCGAGGCATTGCAAAGTCATATATGGCTATCCTATTAGAGGAAACCAGATTCACACAAAATTAACAGTATATATGGCTATCCTACAAAATCTACCATAGACCTATCGAGCAATATCCCCCGGCAGCATTAACAATTTACTCGAATGTTTACAACCAACAATTCAGGAGACAGAATAAGAACTTAAGATCATGAATGGTTTCAAGTCCTCTTAATCTTTGAAAATGTTCCGGTTTCAGAGAAGTAGGTGCTTTGAGTTCCACTACCAAGTTGATGTGCATGAGCCTGTGGATTTGTCAGCTCAATTCCCTGAAAAAAGATAAATATATAATTAAACAAAATTTTAGGATGATAATAACAGCATGACTATTGCTAAAAGAATTTTGAAATCAAACCCAAAATATTCAATCATCTATGCTAAATATCAAATAAGTTTTTGATCTTCATTAATTAATACTCTATCGATTCCTAAACTTTAGTAGCTTAAGGTATTTGTACATAGATTAAGAAATCATTTAATCCATGTGTATTATAACAAAACACCCTTTTTCTAATCATTAAATACTTTACAAATTCACATTATTTATCAAATCTACTCTCAATATCATGGATGGGGGTTTAGTTGTAAGAAAAATATCATTTATATCTTGTGTTTCTAAAACATCCGATGTTTTGAAACAAAATTAAAATACTTAATGGAGGAAGGTGGAAAGAGGGGACACATGGAATTTGGTTGAAGGAGAGAGAGAAATAAATATTCTCAAAGCACAAATGAATAAAACTAGACATTTTAGCCAAAGGCTAACATGATGCAAGGGGACATTCTTGTTAAAGCTAGAACCTAAATTTAGGAAAACATGCTCATCATGTCCCTCATGTGGCCCTAAATCTGATAGGGTTCAAGTAGTTATCAAATAGAGAAAGACAAGAATAGATAAGAGTGATGATCTTTATTGAGAAATTTCCTCGGGATTAATGTGATCCAAAGGAAGAATAATACAAGGGTAATTCAAGGGTCCCCTGAAACCTCTCCCAGTTCAGTACATACAACAATGACAAAACTTCATACTTCATTACTTCCCTCTCATTTCTATTTATCACAACTGCTAGTTAGTTTTTGTTTCTAAAACGACAAATGTTAGTATTGTTAGTATTTTGATGGCCTCACAAGTTTGCAACTCATAAGAACAGATTTACCACCTGTCTAAAGACCACAGTTTAATAAGTGACAAGAGCAGGGAAATTTTTACAAAATATCCACCTGAACTACTGACGCAAGGGACAGGAGAAAGGGTTACTGACATTCTACAAAAGCAGAAGGGGGATATATGTGAGGGGATAGCAGGGGGTAGTAAATAAGGGTTCAGTTGAGAAGTGGGATTTGGGAGGAAGCTAGCACTAATCCCCTCAAAGAACTAGCAGCCGCTGTGATTTCATATTTTCCCCTTTTGTAGTTTATGGGTTAATCCCCGGTTTTATACTGTATCAGGGTGATTTTCTATCAAATAGCATTGAAGTATTGAAGTCGTGTATTCCTCATAGAAGTCGTGTATTGAAGTCGTGTTTGAAGGAGATAAGGCTTTGGATGGATGATCGAGATTTACGGCCTAAGGAGAAGAAGCTACTGGCAGAATGTGAAATTGTACAGAGAATGAGAGCAAAGATGAAGGTACAATTGTATGAAGGGTGTTTAAAAAGTAGAGACTGACACCACTGTTTCTCAAGAGACAAACATTGCAATCCAGCACCTGACAAGCCATAATTTACTAATGGGAATCTCTATATTAAGTTAGAAGACAGACCAAAAGGTGGAAAAGGTTAATTTGATACAGAGATGTAAACGTATGAGGTCCCTTCGGAGTTTAGACAATTGTACCTCCATTCTCAAAATGATGATCCATCACAAAATGGATTCTGAAAGGGCATGATGGAAGTGTGAGTCAATGAGCAATGTGTTATTCTAAAGCACTTCAACTGGGGCATCATATGCCCAACATGTTCCTAGATAGATAAAAATCAGATGTAGGCATCCTTTCGATGAACATTATCATGTCATTGATACAATGATTTGAGGGCCTGAGAAATTTATGCTGTTAATTGTCCCAAAAGATGGTGGGGCTTGATGTCTACCATTTTAAAGGCACAAGTATAGCACCTGTTATGCATGATGTTGCAGTGGCATTTAGGAATTCACTGAATCATCAATATCACCTCAATATCTGCCTGAACACGTCATATCTGTATTACAAATCTACCACAATAGCAGTAGGGAAATCATCCACAGATTGCTGTCCCTAAATTTGCTTTTCATACTTCACAATGCTTCCATTAACAGTTTCCCATAACCAATTTCGCGCAAAATAAAAAAATTCCAACACTAGCTATGCAGTTAAAGATCAGGAGAAATTCTGCAAAAGCAGAGAAATTCTGCAGAATAAGTGAAACAAACCTGCACTGGTGTAAATGCAAGACTTGAGGTTAAACCAGATGTAGCACCACTGCTGCCGTAGCTTTTTTCCTTAAATCTGACAAATGAAAATAGTCAATCAGAATTATCATTGTTTTTAGAATTAATTGCAAGATTCTGGAACTCAAATTTTTAAAATAGTTAATCTGACAAATGAAGATAACTGAGACAGGAATGATGATTCAAAATCTTGCATCACAATCAAATAACCAAGACTTAATAGAATATGTAGAACTAAAAGCCGTAAGAAAGGACTCACTTCTTAGCAACTTTTGCACCAAGTTTACTTTGACTAGCTGACACACGAAGTTTGCCACTGCCAGCCTGACCGAGCATTCCATAACCCTCACCCAGACCATCCCCTATAACACAACATAAAAATATAAGAAAATAAGGAGAAAATGACATTATTACATATTAAGCATATTAGTCGTATAAATTTAGAAGGGAAGTTTGGTTCTAATCCAGGTCACACTAGAAGATACGTCAAGTGTGACCTGGGCTATTGGAATTGAATTTGCAGTAGCAGAACATTCTGCTTAAGGATTGTACTAGTTTTACCCTTTTACTACTCTTGTAATTGCAATCCCAAATCATTATTTCCACACATTGCAGGCCATTTCTCTAATTTACACCTTATTTTTTACAGTTTGTTTGTATTTACAAGCCACCCTAAAAGTCAGCTGAAATTTATATTCTTCCTGTTTGAAACATTTGCAGAATTATCAGAATTTCTTTAAACTGTGTTAATTTTCACACACACACACACACAGGGGGCTGCTAATTTACACCCACCTAAAAACATTAAGGTGTAAATTAGCAATGCACACCTTTTCATTTCGGACTAAAACACCCTTTTCTATTATTTTAATCTAGTTTTATGTAAAGGATAATGTTGGAAATGTCATTTAATCATGTTTTTTAAACAAAACAAAATATTCTAAAAAACCGTTTTCTCAAATTTTTTAAGGCTCTGTCGTTAACTACGATGTGCTTAATAATGCCACCGAACATACATAAAATTAGAAATTATATCAAAGAAACATGTTAGAAAAAAGAAGCCATTAACCATTTGCAAGTCTTTAGAAATTTTGTTTGTGATTTGTGCGAAAGAAAACGGTGCCACTATCACTTATACACAAGCACTGTCATCATATCAAATTCTAAACATATCCACCTTTCACTTTCTACTTCTCTGGCCTTTTCCATTAGCTATGCTTCATTTCATCAAAACTAGTAGCATGAACACTGGACATCGAGACATAGAATAGTTAGTAATGCTTAGACAAAATGTAACAACCGTCATCAATTGTGAACGTGATGAATCTGGGAATTTCGGAAAAACATCTTTTATAAATATGTTTGGTGTAAATTAGCAAAGTGTGTGTACACAATTTAATGAAACTTACCAAACTACCCTTCAATTTACTAGTTTTAAATAATAAATAGTAATGGTGTTTTAGTCCAAAATGAAAAGGTGTGCATTGCTAATTTACACCTTAATGTTTTTAGGTGGGTGTAAATTAGCAGCCCACATGAGGAAGTTACTCAAAGACACATCACTGATATGGCTCTTGTCTCCTCATATCTAATCCTTAATTTCAATACAGAAACATATAAATGTGTGCATCAAAATAGAAATTTAAAATGCAAAGCATTCACTTCAAATGTGACTCAGATCAGGAAAAGTGAAATCTAGTCAAATTACCTAAAGAGCTCTCTTCAGGAACTCCAAATTGCATCCTATTTGCTAACTTCCTCATGTCCGTTATTGCATACCTGGCATAAGAATCAACAAATCAAGAATTAGAAAAAAAGAAATATACCCTGCAGGACTGCACGCTAAGAGAATTACAAAAATCTATGCTAACCTCTCCTTCATCTTCCTAAGCCTTCGACCACCTCTCTTCTTTTAAGGTTCAGAATCAGGCACTGGAAGTGGTTTTGGCTGCTTAGCTGGAGGGGGCTCTTGCCACTTCTCAATTTTTTTTGTGGATCTCATCCTTGAGAGATCGTCCAGTTTTCCCAGATGGATCCCCACGTATTGAGTCTACTCGTGCCGCAAGTGTAGACTTTGCAGCCAGGAGTCGGCATGCTCGCGGCCTAAAAGAAGGAGGAGTAGTCTGAAATATTTCTGTTTGCTCGATGTAACCGACATGAAATTGCGATGTTGCGGTAGAGAACCCCGCAAGATTTTTTTTCTTGGCTCCAAGAAGCTGAACATTACAAGCAGGCATCTTTGCAAGAGCTGATAGACCACCAGCTGTTCCCATGAGTTTAGCTGCAACAGCACTGCCAACTATAGCAGAAACATTAGGTGCAATGTAACCCATTCTACTCTCTACAAAATCAAGAACCTTTTTCTTCGCTGAATCAAGAGCAAGAGCTCGATCACAAGCCTCAATTGTCTTATTAAGGACTTCTTCTGGAAGTGGCTTGCCAGTCGTAGTCGAAGCTGTAACTGAGACAACCATGATAATAGCTGAGGGTAAAAGCCCTTCTAAATCAACAAGAGTTAGATCCATTTCATTTCCTATCTTCTTAACAACACGTGCATAATCGATTGGGTGATGCACTAGTGACTCAAGCTCTGGAAATTTCAAGCGATACTTGTCACGGATAAAATTGTGAATAATGACAATTTCATTCTCAATGTCAACTGACAACGCATTGCATTCCACAATTAATTGGTATTCAGGATCATCTTCTAAATCTACTCCCTGAATTGAAACATCTGAATCCTTTTGAAGAGCTTCTTCCACTTTCTGCAATAAATAATAACATTAGCCCTCAGTTACACTCACAATTCAACACACATCTAAATAAATTAGAACCCCAAAACATTTTAAAAAAAACAAAAACTAAAAAGAAAAGAAAAGAGATAACTAATGATAAAGTAACACATGGATGGGAGGGGGGAAAACAGAAACAAACATTGTCACAACAACAATGTGGGACGTTAAAAACTTCAGTTGCAACCAATGCAAAGCTTATTGTGTCTTTGTTATCAAATTCTACAAGCACTTAAACCTAATTTGCTGAAAACCAAGAAATAGTTTTGTTGTTTGCCTCTCCATTTCGGCATCTCAAAACTCATGCCAATTGGTTGACAAGAAAACCCTTAGTTGAATTGAGCCTATGAAGCACGAACACTCCTAGGATTAGCTGTACCCTAGTGTTAGACACGCGTCAGTGTCCAACACCAACATGACACTGACATTTATGGTGACATAGAATTAAGTCATCTTCTCAAATTATTATTGATGTCAACGTGTTAGTGTCTATGTCGTGTCTCTGTCCGTGCTTTATAGATTGCAACCGTATTCACCTCATTCTACAACCAGCAACAACAAGCTTTAAAAAAAATTTAAAAAAAAAAAAAAAAAAACTCGAAAGCAAACCAGTACTAACAACTAACAAACCTGTATAACATCAATATATCTTTGAGTTTTCTGCAACTTGGAAACACTATCCAAGTCATCATAATTAAGGTTCTCTAAATCAGCTAGCTCACCATCAACATCTTCATCCATATCTGCGGTATCCCCGCCATTATCCGCCTGACGTTAAAAAATAGTATGACATTATCCGCCTGACATTAAAAATAGTATCAATTTAATCACACACAAAAAAAATTCCTTCAAAATTAAAAAAAAAAACTAAACTCACTGGAATTTCAGCCTCATTATCAGAGAGTTCATCAAGGTCAGCGAGAAAAGTATCAGCAAGAGTAGCCTGCAACCAAATAGAACAAAAATTAGAACAACGTGTTAATATGGAAGAAAGTAGAAGTAACAGGGAGAAAAGAAAGAGAGGAAACCGAACCGACCATGTTATGAGAGATTGGAATCACTACGTGAAAACTCGATGGAGGCGGCGCACGTAGGCCGAAGCAGGCCGCGACGGAGGAGAGGTCGCGGTGGTGCAGATGGCACGAATCAGGTTTGATGGAAACAATAGGAAATCGCGTCAGAGAAGAGAAAAAAATCTGGAAAAGAAGGCATCTTTATTTTAAGTCTATTAAAAACGAATAAATCTGTTTAATTAAAAAAAGAATAAATTGGTTTAATGGTTTTATCATTTCATCTATCTATTCAAAAATTTCAACAACTTTAAATATTTTTTGTCCCCAATTTTTTTTTTGTCAAGTTGTCTGGTGGCTAAAAATTTCACTCTTAAAGGAAGAAGTGGACGATCCGGGTTCGAACTCCGGGCCCTGCATATATAATGTAATGTTTAACATTCAACGACGTTAAATATTTCTTTACCAAAAATTTATTGTTTTTTAACAAGGAATGAATTAAACATAAATTTTTGTAGTTTTTTGCTCATGTTACATATTTAAAGAACCAAAAACTTGTTTAATCCTAATATTTATTGTGTCGAACACCTTTTTTTCAATATAAGGTAGTGTTTGGCTAGACTTAATTTCAACTTTTCTCCCGATAAAAAAAAAAAAACAGGGTCAAATAGGTTTTTATAAAAACCCTTAATATGACTAATGTTTTTAATATAAAATTTATTCTTTTTGGTTTCTTAACTAGTGCATTGGGAAACAAATTAGCATAACCCGTTAAAAAAAATGAAACTAGTGAGAAAAATATTATAGAAAAAAAAACCAGAAATCTCTACTATCTACTATTAATCTATTATTAATATAATATAATAAAAGTAATTACTACAATAATATGGTGGATTCTAAGGTGAGGTAGCTATCAAGTCCCTCACCGGTGAGGTATTTAAAAAACACCGTTAGATCAAATGAATGGTTAAGATCTTTTAAAATAATAAAGGAGAACATCTATAACTATCCGCATTCAATGTTACCCTCATTGTTATTCGTATACTGCTATGTTTCTCGTACAATGTTCTCCTTTTGTTTCTTTTTTCATCATAATTGTTCATTATTTATTATAACTGAAGAAGCATCTTTGATTCATCGATCTGCAGCAACCACAACTACAACCTTCATCAAATCGCATATCACTTGCAACCGTAGCCATCCATCCCTAAACGAAACCCTAATTTCAATTCTTACCTTCTTCGTATTCCCCCGGTTCCAAAATCCAACCGTCTTTCCAAGCACGACGCCAACTTCCACCACTCAAATTCGTGACTCTTATCTCTCACAATCTGTTTTCCTCACACCACGCCACGATTTTGCACGGGTAAGTATGTTCTTTTATGCATATGCGAGTATTATCATATTGGATTTCCATTTTTCCGATTTGCAGTTGTTAATTTTATGTAAAAAGATATGAGCTTGGTTATCGTTTCTATGATTATGTGCATAATAAATTAGGATAAGTGTCTTCAATATTTTGTTTTGCGGTTTGTGAGGAAATCGTGCTGTATAGTGCTGTATATTCACACATGAATTCAAACAAATTCACTCATAGTGTTGTACTGGATTCCAATTTTTGTACTATTTGAGTCTTTTGATTGCAAAGTTGAAAGAGAAAAATAAAAGAATTTCAAGGTATATCTATTGATTGAAGTTACAGAGTATAAGTAGATACAAGTGTATATGGCAGTTCCTCATCTCATGGGAGCCTCTACTATCAGCACTTAATTGATTTGTATAAGTGTAGTTGATCCTATATGAAAGCAAGCTGGAGGATGTGTTGTTACAATAATAATAGAGTTAATCAACGTATAACAAATCTATCATAATCTCAGTTACATTTTAATTTCAAATTTGTAGTTATCAATTATGCTTATCACAAAACACTGCTCCTGCCATAATGCTATCAGAATTTCAAATTTGCACTATTTTGTGGGATGGTTTGTTATTGATGGTGTTGTTTTGATGTATATCTTTGGTAATATTTTTATTGATATGGTATTAATATTCTTATGTTCTATTTTTTTTTGTTAATGTTTTTTTTTGTTTGTAACGTACCGAGTATTATATTTGAACGTACCATGAACCCAAACGGCGAACCGACTCTGTATACCCCGGCGTACCTAATTCTTTGAGAGTTGCGAACCACGTATCCGAATTCGTACCGCGTACCGAAGTGAATTGTGAACCGTGCAACTATGGTTTTTGTTATGATTTGTAGCCCTGTTTTTGCATTTTTAGGTATGAAGATTAGTTGTTATATGAGATATATATTATACTTGTTATGTTCATGTTGCTGAAGCCATTTTTGTCACGAGTCAGTAATTTGATAATTGCTGCTTGATTATGATTATGAGTTAATTAATGCTAATTGGCATTTGAATCTGATTTCATCTTTGGAATTTTGATCATGGACATGTTGAGGCTTGCAAAGGTAGTCTTAAGAAGCTTTTAATATTGGGTCTTAGTGTCAGCACATTGATTAGTGTCTTATTAGATAAGTTTTTTCTTTATATATGGTAGACAGAATGATTGCTAGTTGATGGTTTTAAATGCTTCATTACAAGCCATTTATTTTTCATGCTGTAGTTAGGATTTATTATTGTAGATTTATTATTAAACGTAGTCTATGATTACCAATTTTACCACCTAAGTAGAATATTTTCTTTTGTAAAGTGGGTGAAATAGACACTTCAATTAGTGCATATACGAGGTCCTTAGTTTGTTCTTTGAAAACAATTAGGTTCATATAGGATACTTGTACAATGGTTGCATTTAAGAAGTTGAGTAAACTTATTTGAAAATTTTGTTTTGAAAATAATGTGGTTGACATAATTGGTGTAGGCAGCAGAAAAGAAGCTTCAATACATTCTTTGAATAGTGAAAGGTGACATACTTGTTAGAACGTGTTTGAGATGGAGAATAATGATGAAGAGCATATGCAGATGGATGAATCTGTTGCCTCTATGGAGGTAAAAGGAGATATTTGTTTAATAATAGTATTAATGTATTTTTTTTTTTGGTACATATGTTGAAACTATGTATTTTGTTGTGTCAGGGACTAGAAGACTTGTCAGTTGGGGTAAGTAGTGATGAAGCACCATGTGACACCACTAACGATGATGCCATTAGTGTTGAGGCTAGGGAAGGCACCGATTTTTTTTTAAATATTGATAGTATGGAGGATATTCTTAGCATGAACCTGAAGGGGTTAAGTCCCCATGAGACAAGGAAATTTCAGTTTTCAAGCTTGGAAATGGCTTATGAGTTCTACAATCAGTATGCTAGAATGAATGGGTTTGCTGTCCGCAAGAGCAAGATACTCCGAAGCAAGAAAGGGGAAATATTACAACGAACGTTTGTCTGCCACAGACAAGGGTTTAGGGAGGATAGAGGTTTAACAACAGAAAATCGTAAGCGTGAGCCTAAACCTGAGACTCGGAGTGGATGTGAAGCAAAATTTAGAGTTCATGTAGATATTTTATCACATCGTTGGCAGATAACTGTTTTTACAGATCAACATAACCATGATCTTTTGGATGAAAAGTACTGTCGAATGCTACCTGCACATCGAAGAATGAAAGAGTCAGACACAGTGCAGATGAACGATATGTTGAAGGGTGGTATAGGTCCGTCTCAATTCTATGCTTCTATGGCGAACCAAGCAGGAGGTTATGAAAAGATAGGGTTTCGTAGGAAGGATGTATATAATCAGATAGGAAAACAACGTCGTTTGAAACATTGTGATGGTAAAAATGCTTTACGTTATCTTCGTGGGCTGGCATCCGATGATCCGATGATGTTTTATCGCCACACCGTCGACGGGGAAGGCAGGCTTGAACACTTGTTTTGGTGTGATGGTATTAGCCAAATGGACTACCAAGTTTATGGTGATGTGTTGGCATTTGATGCAACCTATGGAAGGAATAAATATCACTGCCCCTTAGTGGTGTTTTCTGGTGTTAATAACCACAATAACAATGTTATATTTGCCGGTGCTATTGTTTCAAATGAAAAAGAAGAAACTTATGTGTGGGTTCTTGAACAATTTTTGGAAGCAATGTTAGGCAAGTCGCCTGTATCTGTCATTACTGATGGCGATCTTGCAATGAAGAATGCTATTAAAAGGGTATTTCCGAATGCATATCATAGATTGTGTGCTTGGCATCTAATTCGTAATGCAACATCTAACATTGGAGTTCCTGAATTTGTCGGTCAATTCAGGAAATGCATGTTGAGGGATTATGACCTGGGTGAGTTTCGACGCAAGTGGACTGAAATGGTTGACACATTTAGATTGCATGAAAACAAGTGGGTTGCAGAATTGTATGCAAAGAGAAAGATGTGGGCTACAGCTCATATACGTGGAAATTTTTTTGCTGGGTTTAGAACTACCTCCCGGTGTGAGGGGTTACATTCAGAATTTGGGAAGTTTCTTCACTCACGATATAATTTGAGTGATTTTTTACTACATTTTCATCGATGCCTTAATTACATGCGTTATAAGGAGGTTGAAGCCGACTTTGCTTCTAATTACGGTTATCCTGTTCTACAAACAAGATTTCAAAGCATGGAGCATTGTGCTGGGAAGTTATTTACTAGGGAAATATTCTTTATATTTCGTGATTTTCTTGCACGGTCTGCAGAGATGGTCGTGACAGCAAGCTATCAAACTTTCACATGCACCATTTACACGGTTTGTAAGTACCAGGCATCCAAACGGGAGTGGAACGTATCATTTTATCCAGATGATGATGTGTTTAAATGTTCTTGCAAAAGGATGGAATCATTTGGCCTTCCATGCGAGCATATTATTGCACTATTGATTTTCTTAGATGTTGCAGAATTACCAAATACTTTGGTAGCAACTAGGTGGACAAAGAATGCAAAGGAAGCAATATGTAGCACAAATAAGAATCTTCCGAAATATTGGGATTCACATAAGTCGTCTAGATATAGTGCTCTTATGTTTCGATACATGCGTTTGAGCAAATTAGTAAGTGAGAGTGGTGATGATTTCAATTCTCATATGGAACAGGCTGCTGCTGATATTCATAAGATGGAAACAAAGAGAGGCTTACATGATGATGGTGGAGCCACAAATTCAGGTCAAACTGACCATGAGATATTGAGGGATCCTGCTCCAGTTAGAAGTAAAGGATGTGCTGGTGTATCATCTTCATCTACTCGAAAGAAAAGGAAGCCGACTCAGTGTACTGCTTGTAAGGAGTATGGGCATAATAAGACAACATGTGAAATACGTCGACATCGTGCTAACAAGACAAATTCGGCAGATGCGGATCGTCACAACAATGAATTCAGTGATGACTCTGTAAGTAACTATTTACATTTTGTTATGTAATGGTATTGTTATATCCCACTGTTATAATTATTCATGGTACTTGCAGTTGCATACTGATCTTGACTGAATTGGAAAAGTGCATTAGCGAAAGAAGTATGGAAGGGGATGCAACTTGTAAGGTAAACTTCTAGTTAGTAATTAGTGGGTGTATAATGAGTATAAATTAGATGCATGTACATTGATATGTGGGGTCTTTATAGCTGATGCATCTATTTTCTTTGAATTTGTTTATTTTATATATACATGATTACCTTTTCCTTTATACTTTGTGCATTAATCTATGTTATGTTAGTAAACTAGTCATGCTTCAGCATGTCATTACTTGATTATAGTTACAGTAACATAATAGTTCCCAAAACTTTAGCCCTGTTATGGAAATAGTACAAGCATATGGTAGATTTGTTCATAACCTCATGTTATTTATTTATAAATGATATTGGTAGTTAGCAAATGATTTTCAAAGTACACTATGTACTATGTAGACCACAAACTTATGCTTATTTATAAATGATATTGGTAGTTAGGAATTGATTTTCAAAGTACACTATGTACCACAATCTTATTGATATTGGCTGCTTTTGTTAGTCTTTTTTTCCTATTTTTATTCTTGTGTTTCGTTTTTTTGTTATTTGTTTACATTGTCTCTAATTCTTGACAGGGATGCGTAAATGAGGCATGAATGATGGTGCAACAAATTTAATTGGAGAATAGTTTGTTCTTGGGTTTCTTGTTTGCATTGGTGTTTAGATTCCTGTTAGCTATTGTTTTGTATTTTGTGGTTTTGTTTAGCTTGGAATGGAAGGCTATAATCATGGTGGACCTCTTGCAAATCGAACACATATGTGATTGCATTGCGATATTTAATTGCTGCTACTTTTCTGGGTCTGTGCAATTTTAACATCTATCAACATAGATTATAGACATGTCATAGACTCTAGTGTGCTGTTTAGTTATTTTTAACGATGGTGTTTCAAGTTTTATTATTAAGGATTTTAGCTTTGGGAGTTTAAGTCATTTGGGGTCTTGTTTGTTTGTAGGATACTGGAGAGTGGAGAATTTGTTTTTGAGGATGAAATTTCCTTTGTTTGTAGGATACTGGTTTCATCATGTTAGGGAGTATTGTTAATAAGAAAAATTTATACAAGTTGCATTTTATGGAGGGTATCATATGTTGTTTGACATTAAGTATGCTTATTTCAACTTATAATCTATTGATTACTGGTATCCTACAAGTCAAGCGATGTGTGAGAAATTGTGCCAAGAGATAGATTTGGATCCTGATGATGATGATGATGATACTAGATGAGTTCTCATTTGTAAGCCAATGGTATTTGGAAATGCTTAATATGAGTGTATAATTCATAAATTTTCAATTCGATTAATTAGTGTATCATTATGTTAATTTTAAGAAGATTTTTTTCCACTTAATTATTTATTAAAACAAAAGAAATATTAGGATTGAAAATCAACCAAGCTAATTCAAGTTGTATTTGATTTGTAAATTAAATAAATTGAATGTGAAAGAATTAAAACTTGAACTTGATTCCTCATCTATCAAGTAACCTCACAATTCTAGCAAGAAAAATTACTATGGCAAACAGTTTAGCCATGCATGTCTCATAAGAATAAATATATGCATGATTACAAGTTATTAGTAATGCAGAGCAGGTTTACTTACGACTTTTTGTTAAAATAGAAAAAAATTAAAAAAGGAAAAAGAAAAAAACGGTGCTTACGAGGGATAGAACACACGACCTTGTAATTTGATATTTCAAGCTTTAACCACTTGACAAATGTACCTACCTACAGTGGAATCCTTCGAAAATTATAAATACATGTCCGTTTAGAATTAGAATTTCTAAGTTGGGCTTAGTCTAAATAGATAGTATTGGATGTTTCTCAAGCGACCCCTATATCTTTTCTACCCCAACAATCCAATTTTGTTCCTGTAGAAATTTCGGTTCGAAAAAATCGAATTTTTTGGTATTGCAAATTCAAAGGAATTTCGGTTCGTATAAACCGAGAAAAAAAATTCAAGGCAAAAAAAAACTTCGGTTTTTAAAAACCGAAGTGTTTTCCAAGGGCAAAATTGAAAATTCATGGGGTAGAAAAGAGATAGGGGGTCGCTTGAGAAATTATATGGATTAACTAGTGTTTTATCTGCTATTGGTGAATTTTGATTTATCCTCGTATAATTTATTTTGTTGCAATTTCAATCATGTAATGTGAAGATTCTCTCATTTTAACCTCTCATTTCGGTGTGTTTTTGGATGTCCTTTTGTGAAAATTGTTGAATCATATTAGATTTTGGATTGATTTTTTAAAATTGATCCAAACTGAACCAAACAACATACATATATTTTAGTGGCTTTGTCTAACATGCACAAGTCTCACAAGTGGTGCATGATGCACAATGCGAATAATATTATAACGGAACGAATTTTACAAAATCGACCGTTTAATTGAAAATTTATATTATATAGATCATCCATAATTTTTTAAAACAAACAAACTTACTGCATTTCATTAATCAATAAGGTTTCAATACAAGGAGGCATAACATCAAAATAGTGGTGACTAGCCGAAAAAATAGCCGCCATCCCTAAAGAGTGGGCAATCATATTCACTTGTCTCTGCACAAACTTTAACACCTCATGAGTCGCCTGTATTTGTCATTACTGATGGTGATCTTGCAATGAAGAATACTATTAAAAGGGTATTTCTGAATGCCTATCATAGATTGTGCGCTTGGCATTTACTTCGTAATACAACGTCTAACATTGGAATTCATGAATTTGTCGGGCAATTTGGTAGATATTTTTTGTGAGTGGATAATTTTTTTATTAAAAAAATAAAATAATAAGGTTAAAATTGGAATGAAATGTATCAAACTATAAGAGGTTTGTATCATTCCAATTTAACCTAGTAAATGAGTAAATCTAACTAAAACAAAAAAGACCAAGTCAAACAAAACAAAGAAAAGTTTAGGGAGTTTAATCGACTATTGTGTAGTTAAAAAAAACCAATAATTCAGAGTTCGGCTGCGAGATAAAAATAAAATTCTAGTAACTAAGCTACTTAAACAAATAATTGATATCAATTATTAAGTTTATAGTTTCGTTTTACTTAGGGCTATCAATGAATTGAGTCAATTTGAACATAATTTGGAACTTGCTCCACAATTAATTTTTTGAACTTGGTCTGTGAATCAAATGAGCTGAACATTAGCTGGAAATTTTGTTCGTTACCTAAATCAGTTGAATTTGAGTTATATATAATTCGACTTGATTTTATTTTTTTTGGTATTAATCCCTTAATTCCCAAAAAAAAAGGACTGGTAAGCCAAATATGCAATTAAACCATTATTTTTTTTAAGTAGTTCGGCTACGAGCTAAAAATAAAATTTTAGTCACCGAGCTACTTAATAAAAATAATGGTTTAATTGCATATTTGATTTCTTATGTTAATTTTAGGTTTCAATTCGGTCCCTTACGTTTAAAAAGTATCAATTTGAACCTTTTAGTCAAATTTTTGTTTAAATCATCTACGTGGCTAATAGATTTTGCATACGCGGACAACTTAGAAAAGTAATATATGAAAGTTTTAGAAGAAATTAACTAAAAATTTAACGAAAAGTTAGTTGGAAGAACTTGAGCTAAATATTAAGTTTGTTAATTAAATGAGCTGAACTTGAGCTATATATAGTTCGGCTCGTTTGATTCACGAGTTGGCTCGATTATATATATAACACTCCAGAATATATTTTTAAATAACACTTCAAAACTAAATTTTACAAAATAAAAGACACTATCATTATTTCCCTTTGGAAGCATAAGTGATACTTGTTTCATTGATACTTCACAATTTATGAACTAACACTAAGTCTGACATCTGTTAAGTTACCTAGCATTGAGAGAAAACTTTGATATAAATAGGTGGTGTACTACATGTCTTGCAAGCACAACAAAATGCTTATGGTGGGTTTGTTATAGTTTCACATTTTCCTAAGTGTGATAATACTCCCAAATACGACTGATAATGAACCGAACCAACTCAAAAATAATCCGAGACTCGATTCGATAATTAACTCGTTGAACTTGGTTCATGAACCAAATGAATCGAACTTGAGTTGAAAATTAAGGTCGTTAAATAAATGAGTCGAGTCGAGCTTAAGCAAGTTTGACTCGACTCATTTCCCGCCCTACCTAAATGGTTGTTTAAAATTCCAATTTAACCTAATAAATGACTAAGGGCACGTTTGGATTAACTTATTTTTGATTTTATGCAAACAACTTATGCAATTTTTATGTATTATTATAAGTTTGTCAATGTAGTTTATGATAAAATACTTATAAAAATACAATTTTCACTAGTGTTAACTTATAAAAGAGCATGAAACCTAATTTATATTGCATAAGTTGTTTGCTTAAACTAAAAAATAAATTAATCCAAGCGGGCCTAATAAAACAAAAAAGACTAAGTCAAACAAAGCATAGAGAGAAAAGTGAGGGAGTGCAATCGTGTGCACTTCTTAATTCTAATTTCTATCACAAAGCATAGATAGTGGGAAAGTGCTACCCAATCGTGCATAAGGAAAGATGGAAGTGATTGTGTTAATCGTTTGTTTTTCGGAACCGTTACCGCCAAATAGCAGTATATATTCAAGTTGTTTCTCCTTGAAAAAAAGAAAACCCTATTGCTCGTCTTCTCTGTATTCACAAACATATTTGGTGGTAGAATGACTATTAACGGCAATGGTAAGGGTATTTTGCCCATCAAACATCAAAGAGCTGCTGAAAAAGAAGAGGTAAGCTTCTATGATATTTGGATTCCATTTTCATACTTATTAAATTGAGATTTTACTCTTTTGATTCTCATTGCTTTGGTTCCTTTGCCTGGTACTGTGTGGATTTCAATGTCATTTTTCAAGTTTAGTATGGGGGTAGGCGTACTAGTGTATTTCAGCCATTGAGTTTGTGCATTGATTTTGTTACCAATTTTTTATTTCCATTTGTTGTTTTGTGTTTTAGTTTGTAAGTATTTTACTACTATCAGCTTTAGTTTGGTGTTTTTTTAGTGTGTTGGTTCTATGTGTTTGGGATCCCTAGGCGTTGTTAACTACTATGCAGGATTGTATCTGGTTTGCTCCCTTTTGTACTCCTTGTGCTAAAGTGGTGCTTGTTAACGATATTTTGCAGTTTCGAAAAACAAAATTAGTTTATAAGATTTTCTCCTTCTGGTTGTATGTTGGTGTCAAATAGTAATATTTTTAGTGAATTTATTGCTCATTGCAATCATATGGTTTATAAGTGGTGAGATGTTGAGATATAGTTTTTGAAATTGCAATACAATACAAATTTAAATTAAAACTAGCTCATGTTGAACTGGTATATTCATGTTTATCCATATTCAATGACAGTCTTCGGATGTACTTCACACAATGAAAGTCTTAAAATCAGATGTCGATGCAGCCATGGACATTCTTCGGGTAATACCCAAATCACTTTATTTTTTCAATTGTCTCAAAGTTTTTAAAGGTGATCATTCTTATAAGTTATGTTATTCATGACGACAAATCATATGGTAGGTTCATTCATCGCAAATGGATGAATTGAAAAACATGGTAAGCGTCATGTTAGGCAAATTGGTCATAATAGAGACCATGTTGCAGAAGCCACCAAAAACCAGTGAACCCAAAAGAAGCAAAACTCCAATTTCAAAACAAAAAATTGTGGCTAAGTCACCAGTTAGCCGATCTTCATCAGAATACAATGTTGACAATGTCATCTTTCTATCGGACGATGATGACATGGACAAGACAAAAGCATCAGCAAATATGTCTAACATTCATTCAACCTGCTCAAAGGGAAGCAAGGTACAAAATCCGTTTGTAACGAATCTATGTTGAATTTAATATTTTTGTAGTAACTAGTAACCATTACTAAACTTGTCATAGATGAAGAATAAGTTATCTCCAACGAGGAACCCGCCAACAATAACAAAGAGATTGTCTTTCTCAACTTCACCAACAGGAAGACATTTTAAGGTTCCTAAATTAGAGATTAAGGAGAATAAGATAATGTGTAAGGTGAGACTAACTTATTAACAGAGATTGTATTTCTCAATATCACTTAAATATATTCTTCTATATTTTATTTTCTCACACTGCACATGTAATCAATTACTTATTAACAACTTGTTCAGACCAACTTCGTAACCACAGAAGAAATGAAACTCCAACCAGTGGAAGAACATGTTTCATGCTATGTTTTTAATGTTAACAATGATCTCAGGTATGAATATGAAGCAATGATCGTTTTCAAAGTTCATGGTGACAAATAATCTTTAAAATTGTTTTTTTATGCATCCAGTGAGGAATTGTTCAAGGTTGAAACCCTCAAAGGCTCACGAAAGGAATTTCAAACTTTGTGTCCTGGAAGAATAATTGATAATGAGGTAATTTGACTTACTAAGTCACAAGTTAAAATAATTATTTACAGCCATGTTATAATTATGTTAAATGATTTCAGATAATTCACATGATGTCCTTTAAGATGAACTGGATAGAGAAGAATGCTGCATCACAGACTATATGGTCACTCCCCCCCTCGTTTGTGGTATGTATTTGTTAATGATGATAACAATTATACTATTGTAGTCTTATCAATATAAGACAAACTAGTGTGCAGTGCTATTATGCATATATTTGTTAATGGTGATAATAATTCTATTACGTAGGGTGTATACTTTTAACCCTACCCTCTTGTGCTTATATTGGAGTAGTATCAATATGTTTTCTATTTCAAAAAAACAAAAAATATAAGACACACTATTTTTTACATTCTTTTTATATTTGGTAGAGAGATGTATACTGCGGTTTGACAATTGAAGAACTCATCAAAAAGTATGGGAAAAACTGGATGCCCCATTTCGAGAACCTAAAACATGTATGACTTTTGATTTTGTTGCGTGTAAAATTTACGATAAACATATTATGAAGTCATTTGATTTGTCTAACCAAGAATATGTAATGTTAGATTTATCTTCCAATCGAAGATTGTGTTGGAAATTGGTTTTTGATGGTTGCCGCCATTGATGACCAAGTGTTGTATCATCTAGATCCTGGTTTCGAAAGAAGAAATATTATACCTAGACAACTGGTCATTAAGAAAATGGTAAAGTACTTGTGTTGTTTGTATTTGAAAATTGAAATTTTCGTAAATATATTAATAACCTTATTTCGTTTTACTACTTGAATTTTGTAGTGGCAAGTTATTACCAAAATGGTCCAAACTATGGTGGAAACTAATTACTTTCCACCGGAGTTTCTATGTGAAGTGCATCAGACCATAGACATTTGGGATACGGCTGAACCCGTAGGACTTGTTTCTGAAGGATTTTGGTAACAAAATATTTAATTTATTTTAATTATTTTATATTCATTTTCCATATATATTCACTTTCCAAATACATGTGAATGTGATAATTGTACATTTTGAATAAACAGTCAGCACTCTGCGGTGTGGGTCTTACAGTGGCTAGCAATGGGTTCGTCATTCACACCTAACATTCATGTCATGGTGGGTATCTTTAACTTAACATGGTCAATTATTTATGTAATATTATGTCTTTCCATCGGTACTAATATTATCAATTAATATTCGCAGTTGAAAGAAGACGTTGTCAGAATGAAGGCGGCGATGGATTTGTTGTTGGGGGACCACAACGAATATAAAAGCATCCTAGTGGAAAAGGCTGAAGAGGCTTGGAACAATATGAATGCCTAGAATTCCAAAATTTTCATTTAGTTTCAATTAATTTAATCTGTAGGAGTTTTCCACTTTGCCATGTTGTTTTGTTTTTTGATTAATTTGGTTAGTTTCGTTTATTGTTGTTTCACACTGCACTCTTTTTCCTTCATCGTCATTTAAATTTAAACCCTGTGGTTCTTTAGTGGAGTTTTTAACGATTTCATTGGTTTTATCCATATTGATTGACTCGTGTATATTTGCCTTTTACCGCAAGCTTTGGTTATTTTAGTTATGTTTAAAAAGCATCAATTACTAACTAGCTAGCTAATATAATCAAACAGTTTGAGGAGTGGCTGCTGGTGTTTTTGAGGGTGTTCTGATATATGTAGAGCAAGTGAGCAATGAGTTTAAGTATAAGATTAGGTTAGAAATGTTTTTTGAGCAGGTCCTTGGGTTCTGAGATGTGGTGGTGTTGAGGATTTCACACTCACTCACCTCAAATGATGTTCATTCCCTTTTTAGGCTGATCCAAAAAAATATTTCATATTTGGCTTTCTGTCTTCTGCTCTTTCTCACATGGGCTAATTTTGGATCGATGGCCATATGTCCTTGTTTCTTATTTGCCTCATATTCTGTTATGATTTCCCCATGCTTAGCTTTATTCATATATTCACTAAAACCAAAACTAAAACCAAATTTGAGACTAGTTCAAATCAAAACCAGTTTAAAAGCAATTGAACATATTTGATATTTATAAAATGCTTGCCGCCACCGCTTCGTTCCACTTCCTCCATTAAATTTAACATGAGCAAAAGGCAAGATGTAATTAGTGTGTAGTGTATATTATTCTGTTGAGAATCTGAAGCCGGAAAGAATGAATCAAAATAGGAACTAGAACTTATAAGTCAGGAGATTATAACCACTAAGGAATAAATTCAAAAAACTGAATTTGAGCTATATTAGCTTATTTTTGAGTTTGCATAAGCTGTTTGTATAAACTCAAAACTAAGCTAATCCAAACGGGTCCATAGTTCAACTCGATGAATTTTTTTTGGTATTAACCCCTTAATTCCCAAAAAAAGAGGACCGATAATCTAAAGTTCGGCTGCAAGATAAAAAATAAAATTCTAGTCACCAAACTAACCTAATAAATGACTAAATCTAACTAAAACAAAATAGACCAAGTCAAACAAATTAGAGAGAAAAGTTGAGGGAGTTAGCATAGATAGTGGGAAAGTGCTACCTAATCATGCATCTATCACAAATGAATTATGTTTGGAAATTAAGGAAAGATGAAAATCTCTAGGCACGTGTTTATCATTTATTTTGCGGAACTATTACTCCCAAATAGTAGTATATATTCAAGTTGCTTCTCTTTGAAAAACAAAACACACCGCTGCTCTTCTCCTTTATATTCATATTTCTGTGGTAGAATGACTATTAATGGCGATGGTAAGGGTGCTTTGCCCATTAAACATGAAGGAACTACTGTAAAAGAAGATGTAAGCTACTATTTTGATCCCTTATCAATTTGAGATTTTACTTTTTTGATTTTCCTTATAAGTTATGTTATTAATGACAAAGAAATCATGGCAGGTTCATTCATCCGACATGGATGAGTTAAAAAAATTGGAACGCATCATGTTAAGCAAACTCGTCATAATAGAGGACACGTCACACAAGCCACCAAAAACCAGCAAAAGTAATTTGGCTAAGTCTCGATTTCGCCGACCTAGATTTTCATCGGAATACAATGTTGACACGATCAACCTCATATTGTCAGATGATGATGACATAGACAACACGAAAGAATCAACATCAAGATACAATGTTGACAATGTCATCTTCATATCATCGGACGATGATGAAATAGACGAGACCGAGACAAAAGAATCAACAAAGCATAATAATGCCGAGAAATTCAAAACTTAAAATTAATTTTTTTCTAGGACATTGTATGCATGTCTACAATGGCCAGTTGCATTAAAATTAAGTTATTCTAGGAGTTTTTCATTTTTTTGTATGTTTTTTTGTTTTTCGATTAATTTGGTTAGTTTTGCTTATCGTTGTTTCACACTGCACTCTTTTTTCTTCAACTTGGTTTAAACTTTGAGTTTCTTTAGTGAAGTTTTTAATAATGTCATTGTTTCCGAGGATGAGGTGTTGTTTGATGGTTAGTAGTCTTGGATGTATCATTGTACTTTTGTTTATTGTCACTTATGGTGCATAATAGTTGACCATACTTGCTTTATGGCTAAAGAGTTGAGTTACATACAAGTATTTAAAATCAACAATTCTCTTTATGTTTTGGTAGATCAATGCCAATTAGGCAACAACAATGTTCTATCTTTGGAAATGCATTACAAAAATTAGTTTTGTCTCCTATGTATCTTATTATTAGAAGCTACTATGAGATTTTGAATCACAACTTCAACGTTGGTACTCTCAAATTCATACTATTTCTTGGTACACAACAATATCAAGGATTTGCGTAAAATTGAATCCTCGAGTCATGTCAAAATCTCTAAATGCAATCTTGATATCTAGTTGAAACCCGACTATCATGATGATTGTTATCCTTTCCTTGTATCAGTCTCTTAATTCATTGAGTAACACACAAGCAAATACCTGAAGCAACATAAAAGCGACAAGTACCAGAAAGGGAAACAACACAAACCACTGGACAAGTAGTTGGATATCGAGGAACGACAACCTGCAACAGCAGTAAAAAAGAAGCAAAAAAGAGAGGGGAAAACTGTGAGCTTTTATCATTATAGAAAGCCACATCCATGAACATTCAAAATATGTACAGCACTCGTAAACAAAATTTCAAGATTTGAGTAAACTTGTCATCAGAAACCAATTCATCTATTCTAAATAGCTGAAGAAATTTGACTAGACAATATATGATCAGTGATCACATGTATAGAAGACAGAACTCGGTTACTCCTTACAACTAGTGCAGATAGATAAACATGTCAGTATTTATGCACCAGAAAAACAAACTTTTATAGACTAACCTGCCACCATATATCTCGCCCTTCCGTCCATTTAGTATCTCCCCTCCTCAATGCAGATGTGTTATCATAAGTTAGGCATACATCTGCTTAGACATGCAAAAAGTGCAAAGGACAAGGTCAAATAAGAGAATAAAGTAACAATGAAGAATTATTAATGAAACTGGTTATAGCATGCACTTATGCCAAATATTATAGGTAAATCTATTGCTCACTTCAGTTGGGAACATTTGTTACATAGTGAAAGAAGTCTAAAAAGTTGGACAAATACTAACTAAGGAAGAAGGTTGATCACATACTGTCCAACTCTTTATTCGTCGATATCAACTTATGAAGCCAATAAAAATATTACAAATTGCATTTATCATTTTCCTAAATGCTAGGTTTTCTTCATATTTCAAGTCAAAAGGAAATACTCATTTTATTCATAGAAAAATCATCGACTTATCTTCCTAGTAGCAGGCTAAAGTTTACTCACTATTATTGATCATGAGCTATGAAAATGTGCATGATATTAGCTATTGTGATCTCTTGATTGTGTATGTGTATGCATCCACTCATATTTGAATTTTAATACATGATACAGGACAACACGATCAATTGAAGACAAGGGATTATAGTGCTGGAACAATAAACAAATCAATGACACACTCACCTATAGAGACCCCATTTTGAGTTTAATCATTGATGGCGGTATCAAACATCCAGATAACAATAAAACTTTGTCATGTCTCTACTCCACCTATAACAGTGCCTTAACTCAAAATCAAATCTAGAACTAAGCTTTCTCATGTAAAACACATTAAAACATAAAAATTGAGCGATAGTACCAAAATCAAACACAAATGATTCACAAAATAACCAGCAATCACGGTGCCAATTAATTGGAGTCTAAGAGTTGTGAAAGCCAAAAAAAACAAAAACTATATATATATACAACTATCTGCAGAATTGCAGCCACAAAAAGAGTAGAATCTACATAGGAAAATCAACAATAGGAGACAAACTCAAGTTTAATTGACAATCCAAATAAACTAAATCCATGAAGCATCAACACTAGCACAAACAATGCACTATAAAATTAATACTATCTCATAACTCTTCTTGGTTATATTGATACTTTAAATTCCTATAGTAATATTTTAAAGAAATTCTGGTCCATCCTACGATCTGAGGAGCATATGTTGTTGATATTACTTCCTAAATTTTGGGTAATATAGAAAAAGGCCACAAAATAGTGATATTAAATTGAAGAAAGTAAATCATCTAACTAAAGCCATACCTGCAACAATAGAGTACTCTTCCCAACGCCGTAATCACCGCCAATCAAAGTCAGTAAGCCTTGAAAACACAATATCCTAAATAAACATAGTTAACCTTCAAATCATAAGCAACTAGTGCTTTATGAGCAGTCTACAGGAGATACTCTTTTGCATCGATATACTCCTACTGAATGGTCCGAAATTTTCCAAGGTAGAAGAGATAGCGGCAGAACTAAACCAAAATGCGACAATGTAGACATGTCAAGAGGAGCAATTCCAAGTTGTGAAGGTAATAAAATTAGAAATATCACAATCCAAAAAACGAACTCCTCGGTTTCAATTCAGTGGTTTCTAGAAGACGCTATCCAATAAATTATGCATATAGTCAAGGTAAAGCAATTTTTTAGTCAAAAAAAGAAAAGAAGTTATTTCATATAACCACAGTTTAAAGTTTTGGAATGAAGTTAGATGAACATCAATATATAAAATTATAGATTGAACTCCTTTTCACACAACAAGAAAGAGTATACAAAAGAATATAGATAAGATTTACTGAAACATAGCAACACATTTCCCCTAATCTAAAGGTTCCAATTGGTTCTTGATATTTGTCAGATGCTCCAAATTAGATGATAAACATTCTATGATATCTTCATTTCCTCCATGATTTTAGCATTTTCTAACAAAAGCTTTACCAATCGTATTTTATCTTCATAACCATAAAAATTTGAAATACAAAATGATTTGAGAGAAGATTTCAACCAACAAGGCACATAATTTATTGTCAAATCTTCATCTCCAAGTGAGCGCAAAATACCTAAATAAGAATGAATAAACAAATCAATGATGGAAATTATATTTTACTATTAAACTTGAAAATAATTGGCATAAGATAACACTAAAGCATGGTATAAGATCAACATGCTTTCCAAAATTTAAAAACTCCAAGGAACACAAAAGCAACATGTTGAATAAGGTGCAGTGATCTGGTGCCAAACATATCAAATTTAGCCCTTTAGACAAATCAAAAACACCATCTTCTGGTTCATTATCCTTGTACCTCCTACTAATAATAACATTGCAAACAGTTGTGTGTCACTTTAGCATTTACTCAAACAATTGAAGGACAGTTAGTAGCAATATAAATGAATACGTATTGAGTATTGGATTGCAACAACACCCTCGGTGATGATGACAATATCTCTAACAACAAGATTAAAAATGGAAGGTAATGCAAGAAAAACACCATAATCATTGACATAAGTGGTAACCTCATAACATATCGACATTGATAATCTGGTACCAATACATAAAAACCATATGATAAATAAAATATTACAACTGCAAATCGGAAAAATGGAAACTCCGATATGATAATATAAGCATAAAAGAACAAACTTACCGGTTCAAAATTGTGGCGTAGTTTGGGGAAGACAAATTGTTAGAGAAAAGAATCGCCAATTTGAGTTGCGACCATGATGGTGGTGGCGGAAGTTGGTGTCGCAATAAGAAAGACGAGTCGGCTTTAGAATTGGAGGAAGATGAAGTGGCCGAAATTAGGGTTTTGTTCAGGGAGATGGGTTGTTCTTGTGGTTGCTGCAGATCAATGAATCGATGATGCTTCCTCAGTTTGATAATAATGGATGAGATCAGTTTCAGTAGTCAGTGATGAACAAGAAACACATGGAGAAAACAATGAACGAAACATCTGATACGAAATTAGGAATAATATTGAGGATAAAATTGAATACAAATATCTATAGGTGTTCTCCTTTGTAATGAAGCATTTAAAACCATCAACTAGCAATCATTATGTCTACCATATATAAAGAAAAAACTTATCTAATAAGACACTAATCAATGTGCTGACACTAAGACCCAATATTAAAAGCTTCTTAAGACTACCTTTGCAAGCTTCAACATGTCCATGATCAAAATTCCAAAGATGAAATCAGATTCAAATGCCAATTAGCATTAATTAACTCATAATCATAATCAAGCAGCAATTATCAAATTACTGACTCGTGACAAAAATGGCTTCAGCAACATGAACATAACAAGTATAATATATATCTCATATAACAACTAATCTTCATACCTAAAAATGCAAAAACAGGGCTACAAATCATAACAAAAACCATAGTTGCACGGTTCACAATTCACTTCGGTACGCGGTACGAATTCGGATACGTGGTTCGCAACTCTCAAAGAATTAGGTACGCCGGGGTATACAGAGTCGGTTCGCCGTTTGGGTTCATGGTACGTTCAAATATAATACTCGGTACGTTACAAACAAAAAAAAACATTAACAAAAAAAAATAGAACATAAGAATATTAATACCATATCAATAAAAATATTACCAAAGATATACATCAAAACAACACCATCAATAACAAACCATCCCACAAAATAGTGCAAATTTGAAATTCTGATAGCATTATGGCAGGAGCAGTGTTTTGTGATAAGCATAATTGATAACTACAAATTTGAAATTAAAATGTAACTGAGATTATGATAGATTTGTTATACGTTGATTAACTCTATTATTATTGTAACAACACATCCTCCAGCTTGCTTTCATATAGGATCAACTACACTTATACAAATCAATTAAGTGCTGATAGTAGAGGCTCCCATGAGATGAGGAACTGCCATATACACTTGTATCTACTTATACTCTGTAACTTCAATCAATAGATATACCTTGAAATTCTTTTATTTTTCTCTTTCAACTTTGCAATCAAAAGACTCAAATAGTACAAAAATTGGAATCCAGTACAACACTATGAGTGAATTTGTTTGAATTCATGTGTGAATATACAGCACTATACAGCACGATTTCCTCACAAACCGCAAAACAAAATATTGAAGACACTTATCCTAATTTATTATGCACATAATCATAGAAACGATAACCAAGCTCATATCTTTTTACATAAAATTAACAACTGCAAATCGGAAAAATGGAAATCCAATATGATAATACTCACATATGCATAAAAGAACATACTTACCCGTGCAAAATCGTGGCGTGGTGTGAGGAAAACAGATTGTGAGAGATAAGAGTCACGAATTTGAGTGGTGGAAGTTGGCGTCGTGCTTGGAAAGACGGTTGGATTTTGGAACCGGGGGAATACGAAGAAGGTAAGAATTGAAATTAGGGTTTCGTTTAGGGATGGATGGCTACGGTTGCAAGTGATATGCGATTTGATGAAGGTTGTAGTTGTGGTTGCTGCAGATCGATGAATCAAAGATGCTTCTTCAGTTATAATAAATAATGAACAATTATGATGAAAAAAGAAACAAAAGGAGAACATTGTACGAGAAACATAGCAGTATACGAATAACAATGAGGGTAACATTGAATGCGGATAGTTATAGATGTTCTCCTTTATTATTTTAAAAGATCTTAACCATTCATTTGATCTAACGGTGTTTTTTAAATACCTCACCGGTGAGGGACTTGATAGCTACCTCACCTTAGAATCCACCCAATAATATAATAAAATTAATTACTACAAAATTTACGAATTAATCTTCAACAGTTTTAATAATATTCCAAATTTTCTATCATTCTTATGTAAATTTACTCTAACAAGAAAATATACATAAAAACAAGAACAAAACATAAAGAAGAATATATACATAAAAATATTAACAAAACAAAAACAATGGGTACTCCATTTTAGATAGAGTACCGGTACCGGGTACGTACCGGATACCAGTACGCGTACAGTATTCCCCCGGTATACACCCCCAGAGTACCAGTTTTTTTGTTTTTTTCATGCGGATAATTCTTCTCCGAACCCAAACTCTTTCATCTCCTTAGGGTTGGGTTTTAGGATCTAGGATTTGGGAATGTGCTAATTCATGAACTTTATGTTGGTATATATATGATTATAACTGATTAGTAATAATTTTGAAATTATTTGATATGATAAAAAATTGGTACCTTATATTATGTGTTGTTGTTACTGCCATTTGAGTAACTTGGAGTTTTGGTGATAATTATGTGTTTTTTTAATTAGTGTCTATATGATGATTGGTTGGTGTTTTAAGAATGACGATCATGGATTGTTTTAAATACAATTTTATCATTCCAAATTGTGTGTTCCTCTGTATCTATATTTGTGGTCTAATGCATATCTCATCTATTTGGGCCGTGTATGTATTTATACATAGGCATAATCCTAATACTTAATGTGGTTAATTTATCTTAAAATTTTAGTCTGATGGATATGACAATTAAATCCTCTCATTCTGTTTTTCGAGGCCGTACATTTAATTAATTGAAAACAGATAATGCTCAAGTGATTGTGAGTAGAACTTGTCCAATTTTATGTTTGTTTTTATACACAATTTCAATTTATTCGACAAGTCTATTTTAGCGCGTAACCTTATTCCGGCAGCTGTTTTACACTATCTGGAGTATTTAATTGAGTCTAAATAATTCTTTTACAATTAACGTGTGGGTGAATATTTATTTAACGATGATGGATGATGAATATAGTGTTGAGAAATACTGTAGAGATGTTAGATTATGTTATCCATAATTTATGACGAGATATTGTAGAGTAGTATCATATGTTTGGTACTTGAATCATCCATGCATACATGAAGCATTATTGTAGAGCATCCTTTGTGATGAAAATATTGTAGAGCATCCTTCGGGGTGATATTGTAGAGTTGGATTCAGTTGGTCCAAAATATTGTAGTGTTAGTCGGTACTGCATGCATTTAGAAACATAATGAGGATCATTCCATTGATGTGGCATTTAGTTTGCATCTAGGAAATGAAGTTGCACATTCTTGATGTTATGTGATAATTGGCATTAGATGCATCGCACCTTAATTAATTGCGATTCTTATAAATTTATAATTGAGGATATAAATGTGATATAATGATGAAGTTTGTCTAATAAGTATATAGTAACCATGTTTTACTTATGCTTATATGAATTTCTATACTAACTCTCTGCTTTGTGTACCTCTGAACCGTTGGGTGGTTCAGAGCTGCAGGTTGAGGAGTTTGCTCCTAGTGCTTAGTTTTGCTGTTTATCCCGTTCAGCGATATCCTAGGTGAGGAGTTGTGCTTTAGGCTACTCCTACATCCGTAGCTTCTAGACCATGTTGAGTCCTTAGTTTTAGTTGCTCTGGTATTTGTGACACCTTAGGATTTTCCGATATTTTATTTATCTTTGGATATTGTTTTTGGGGCCTTTGCGCCGACTTATGTTATTTTATGATTCGGATGATTTTATTACGATTATGACTTGTAATATCCATGGATGCTTGGATTTAGTCTGTGGAACTAAATATTTGAGAACTTAATGAATATGCATAATTGGAAGTAATTATTATGTAAGCAATGTGAACTTGTTGCTTAATAGATAAATAGGACAGGTATATGTTATTCTGCTGCGATATTAACGCATGTCTGTTATGCGTGTTAAATGTTTTTTTAATTTTCTTGTAAAATGTAATACTCTGACTACTTGTTATATATATTTATGTTAATTAATTATTAAGCGCGAGTAGTTAATTAGTTAGGGTGTTATAATAGTGGTATCAGAGCAAAGTCGATCCATCTCGGATCAAGTAGTCTTAGATTATCCTTGTATGCAACATGTGTAGGAAACACTGTTGATACTGTTTTGGTTCTAATTGTTATTGGATTGGATTGTTATCTGTTTAGGTGATGGCTTATCAGAGAACTAATGCTCAGATTGCGTAGAGTTTAGCTGCAATGACTCAACTGATGGCACAAAGCGCTGCCAACTAGGAGGCCGAAAGGGTGGAAAGAGAAGCCCGAAGAGGTAATGAAAACGAGTTGAGATTGGAGTGGTTCTTGAAGAACCAGCCGCCCATGTTTGCTGGAGGATTTGACCCTGAGGGATCTCATAAATGGTTAAAGGATGTTGAGAGGATCTTTAAGGCCATGGGATGCACTGAAGAACAGAAGGTTGTTTTGGGTTCTTATATGCTGAGAGAGGAAGCCTACTACTGGTGGGAAAATGCAAACCAGAGACTTGGAGCCGGGGGTGTGGTCTTAACTTGGCTGTGTTCAAAAGAGAGTTTTTGATTAAGTACTGTCCGGCAGATGTGAAAAACAGGAAGATCGTAGAATTCATGGAACTTAAGCAAGGAAACATGTCTGTTGCTGAATATGCTGTGAAGTTTAATGCACTTTGCAGATTTTCTCCGTATTATACCACTGCTGAAGCCGAGTATGACAAATGTGTGAAATTTGAAAGTGGATTGAGGCTAGAGATTAAGCACTTAATTGGATTTTCTGAGATAAGGGATTTTCCGACTTTGGTTAATAAGAGTCGTATCTGCGATGAAGATGGGAAGGCTAAGACAAGTCACTACAAAGCAATCAATGATAGGAGAGGCAAGGATGGTCACCGTGCAAAACCGTATGACAATAAAAGTAAGAAGTCTGGTGAGAGTAGTGGGAAGAACGAGGGTAGATGTTACAAATGTGGAATTTGGGGACATAAAGCGGATGAATGCCGGAATCCTGGAACTAAGTGCTTTAAGTGTGGAAGATATGGTCATAAGTCTGCTGAGTGCAAGAATCCTGTTACTTGTTTCAATTGTGATGAAGAAGGCCACAAGAGTCCAGAATGTAAGAAGCCTAAAAGGAGGGGTGGAAAGGTCTTTGCTTTGAATGGTGGTGATGCGGAGGCAACATATAATCTTATTAGAGGTACGTGTTTCATTCATGATGCTCCTTTACGTGCCATGATTGATACTGGAGCTACACATTCCTTTATTTCTGTCAGTTGCATGAAGCGTCTTAATCTAGAAACTACTGTTATGTCGAGATGTATGGTAATAGAAACACCGGCTAGTGATTCGGTTACGACTAAGCTTGTATGTGTTAATTGTCCGGTAACTGTTTTTGGTAGGCATTTTGGTATGGACCTTGTATGTATTCCTTTGAGTAACATAGATGTGATATTTGGTATGAATTGGCTAGAGTTTAATAGAGTTCATATTAACTGTTGTACTAAGACGGTAGTTTTCCCTAAGCCGGATGAGAGTCCGACACCGAACCTTATGGGTAGTAGTGAAGTGATTAAATCCTTGAAGGAGCACGCGGAAATGTTTGTCATGTTTTCCTCACTGAAGCTAGTGGGAGAATCAGAAGTGAATCAGTTACCTGTTGTTTGTGACTTCCCAGACGTGTTTCCAGAAGACATATCAGATTTACCACCGGAGAGGGAGGTTGAGTTTAGTATTGAAGTTGTACCTGGTACTAATCCGATCTCTATGGCGCCGTATAGAATGTCAGTGTCAGAGTTAGAACAACTAACGAAACAATTAGAGGAGCTTCTGGAAAAGAGATTTATTAGACCCAGTGTATCACCTTGGGGTGCACCGGTACTTTTGGTGAAGAAGAAGGATGGAAGTATGAGGCTATGCATAGATTATCGTCAGTTGAACAAAGTGACAATCAAGAATAAGTATCCATTGTCGAGGATAGATGACCTGATGGATCAGTTAGTGGGTGCATGTGTGTTCAGTAAGATTGACTTAAGATCGGGGTATCACCAAATTCGGGTTAAAGCAGAGGATATTCCGAAGACAGCTTTTCGTACGAGATACGGTGATTATGAGTACTCAGTTATGCCATTCGGTGTAACCAATGACCAGGTGTTTTCATGGAATATATGAATCGGATCTTTCATTCTTATCTGGATCGGTTTGTTGTGGTATTCATCGACGATATTTTGGTTTACTCAAAGACGGAGGAAGAACATGCTGAGCACTTGAGAATTGTGTTGAAGACGTTGCAAGAAAAGAAGCTTTATGCGAAGTTGTCGAAGTGTGATTTTTGGTTAAAGGAAGTGAGTGAGCTTTCTTGGACATGTCATATCGAGTGGAGGAATATCAGTTGATCCTTCTAAGATTGATGTTGTGTTGAAGTGGGGGACTCCAGAGTCAGTTTTTGATATAAGGAGCTTTCTTGGTTTAGTCGGATATTATCGGAGGTTTATTGAGGGCTTTTCAAAGTTAGCTTTACCGTTAACCCAATTGACTCGGAAAGGTTAAGCTTTCATATGGAATGATCTTTGCGAGAAAAGTTTTCAAGAGTTGAAAAGAAGGTTGACTACTGCACCAGTTTTGATTTTGCCGAAGCCGAATGAACCGTTTGTTGTGTATTGTGATGCTTCCTTGATGGGTTTAGGAGGTGTGCTTATGCATAATGGGCAAGTGGTTGCTTATGCTTCCAGACAGTTGAAAGTGCATGAGAAGAACTATCCGACACATGATCTTGAGTTGGCCGCAGTGGTTTTTGTTTTGAAGATTTGGAGGCACTATTTTTATGGTTCTAGATTCGAGGTGTTTAGCGATCATAAAAGTTTAAAGTATTTATTTGATCAGAAAGAGTTGAACATGAGGCAGAGACGTTGGTTAGAATTTTTGAAGGACTACGACTTTGAATTAAGTTATCATCCAGGTAAAGCGAACGTCGTCGCAGATGCTTTAAGTAGAAAATCTTTACACATGTCAGCTGTCGCGGTGATTTTTGGATGTCGAGTTATTAATTAACTTCGAATCGCAATTTAATGTTCCACCACCGATCTTTAATTTATCCGAGGGAAAGGGAAAAAGTTCGAAAAAAAACCCTAATTTTTAGAGAACAAGGTTCGGGGGTTGGTTATACGAAGGGAAGGTATTAGCACCCTAAGTATCTATAGTACTTTATAGGAACCTCTTGTTTTTATTCTATCTATGCGCTTTATTTTAATTGCTTGTAAAAATGTATAAGTGTGAAATTAAAGTGATGATGAAAAATGCTTAAAGAATGAAAAAAGAAGAAAAATGTTTTTGTTGATTTTATTGATTGGAGAGACAAGTCTCATGCCTACGTACCCGAGGGATCAAACCACCGTAGTTCGGGATAAAAAGACGAGTAAATTTGTTTGTTTGATTTTAAGGTTTTGAAAATGGTTTTAAAATACCAAAAGCCAAAAATGGCGAAATGTGAGTTTGATTGATGTTAATTTGT
Organism: Trifolium subterraneum; assembly: GCA_951799995.1. Lineage (NCBI taxonomy): Eukaryota > Viridiplantae > Streptophyta > Magnoliopsida > Fabales > Fabaceae > Trifolium > Trifolium subterraneum. The sequence goes on along the minus strand of OX637461.1, from coordinate 36,882,162 downwards.
GAAGAAAGTCTATATGGTTAAATTGATTGAGATTTGATTATGAAAATAAGACGCGGACACTTGGTTTAAAATCCAAGGTTTGTTGAGAAAATGTTTTGAGTGATAAAAGACACTTGGTTTAAAATCCAAGGTTTATGCATGATTAAAAATGTATGAATGAGGAAAACGCACTTGGTTTAAAATCCAAGGTTTTAGGCGAGAAAAAGGAACACTTGGGTTAAAGTCCAAGGTTTTAGCGATAAAAGAAGCCATTGGTTTAAATTCCAAGGCACTTGGTTTAAAATCCAAGTTTGGTGATAAAAAAGACACTTGGGTTAAAATCCAAGGTTTTCACGATAAAAAGACGTCGTTGGTTTAAATTCCAAGGCACTTGGTTTAAAATCCAAGTTTTGCAATAAAAAGACTCTTGGGTTAAGATCCAAGGTTTTCACGATAAAAGACGCCGTTGGTTTAAATTCCAAGGCACTTGGTTTAAAATCTAAGTTTTGCAATAAAAAGACTCTTGGGTTAAAATCCAAGGTTTTCACGATAAAAGACGCCGTTGGTTTAAATTCCAAGGCACTTGGTTTAAAATCCAAGTTTTGCAATAAAAAGACTCTTGGGTTAAGATCCAAGGTTTTCACGATAAAAGACGCCGTTGGTTTAAATTCCAAGGCACTTGGTTTAAAATCCAAGTTTTGCAATAAAAAGACTCTTGGGTTAAAATCCAAGGTTTTCACGATAAAAGACGCCGTTGGTTTAAATTCCAAGGCACTTGGTTTAAAATCCAAGTTTCGCGATAAAAAGACTCTTGGGTTAAAATCCAAGGTTTTCACGATAAAAGACGCCGTTGGTTTAAATTCCAAGGTACTTGGTTTAAAATCCAAGTTCGCGGTAAAAAGAAACGTTTGGTTTAAAGTCCAAAGTTTGAAAATGTGTATGATGACAAAATATTTTTGATGCTTTTGAAAATGAATTGTTTGATATTTTTGAAAGAGGTTTTGACCTCATTTTGGAGAATAAAGTGGCTAATTATTTTTGAAGAGGTGTTGTTGGGTTCCAAATAAAAAAGATAGCGCTAAAAGAATAATAACGTCGCAATAAGCAAATTAAGCGCGAAGACAATCCGTAATGATATTTTGATCAAAACGGTGACTTTTCCCTCGGAATTTAAAATTACGCATATGGACGGAATGCGATAAAAAATAAATATGCATGAGATGCAATTTTTCATTTATGGGTACATTTGTTCCTAATTACATTCTAAAATACTTTGCAAGAAAATAAACATGAAATGATGCAAGAGAGGGGATATGCTATGCACTTTTATTTAGAATTTACACTTGGCCTATTTACATCCTAAGTTCAAGAGCAAAAGTAAATGGCAATTAATAAAGTGATAAACACTCAATATTGTGATAATAATAATATTACAAAAATAAAGGTAAAAATGGTAAATAAATGGATATAATGAAATAATATGATATGCATGGATAAATAGCATAAATAAATAAATACGAAACTTAAAAAGATGAAAATAAGCCTCGACGTCATGCTTGATTGGCTAAAAAAGGCTAAAAAACTTATGCCAAAAGCACTTATCTCATAAGCTTAAAAAAAATAAAATTAGCTAAAAATAAATAAAGACATAAAGTAATATTAACAACTTTTAAATATCAAATAAATAGGAAAATGAAATAAGCCTCAACATCATGCTTGATTGGCTGAAATAATAGCTAAAATAGCTTATGCCAAAAGCCCAGCCCAGCCCAAAAGGGCCCATCTGTGTAGAGACAAACAAAAAACAGGCCAGGATTAATTCTGGCCAATCAGACGGCCTTGATCTAAATTTAAAAAGGAGAAATCCAAGCCATCTGATAGAGATCAGTGGCTGAGATGAGAGAGTGCATGGTGTGCTGCGATAGACACGCGCACACCGGATCGGGTTGGGGTATAAATACCCCTAACCCTAAAAAAATTTCATTTTTTCTCTTCTTCCCCTCTTACCGCCGCCGCTACTACTACCCTTCTCTCTTCTACGTTTTTTCTTTCTTTCTCAACCCCATAGTTTCAAAAAAAAAATTAACATCAACTCCACACCAAATCATCTTCTAAACTCAAAACAAAGTTCAAAATAACTAAAAACTAAACCAATAGTCCAGATCGATTGAAACAGAAATGAAAAGAAAAATCAACCTTGGTTTCTTTTTATTTTCGATTCTAGCCTTCTTCTTCTTTGTATTTTCGGTTTCGATTTCGAAGAAAAGGAAAGAGGTTTGGTTTCGGTTCGATTTCGGTTATGATGAACAATGATGATGATGGTTTCGGTTCTGTATTTGGATTTTGTTTTTCGATCTCGTTTTGAATGATTTTGTATTTAATCTGTTTATGAATGATGGTTTCTGGGTTTGATGAAGGTTTGAATTTGGTTTCTGATTTTTTTTATTTGATTCTGTTTTGATTTTCCCTTCTCTGTGATTTCATTTTTTTGGTTTGATTTTTTTGGAAAGGAAGAAGGAGATCTGCGGCTGAGTTTTTTCCTCTTCTCTGACCTTAATTTCGGTTTGCTATATACCCTAAAAATTAGGGTTTTGATACTCATTGGATTATGCTACAGATCTGGACAAAACCATTGTTTGATGGACAAATTGAAAATTTGGGACAAAAGGACACTGCAAGCAGAAAAAAATGTTCCTGAAAGTTGACTTTGGCTACTTTGAATTTTTAATTAAATTAATAAAATAAAAAAAACAGAAAACAAAACAAATAAATAAAAAACGAAATAATAATAAAAAAAATGAATAATAACAAAAACGAAAATGCATAAAAACAGAAAATAAATAGAAAATCAAAATAATAATAATAATAATAATAAATAAATGAAATGAATAAAAATGAGGTATTTTAAAATACCTCTCTGCCGAAATTTCGTCAGAAATGACAAAGAGGGCAAAAAGGTTTTAAACGCCGAACAAAATCGATCGGTCAAAAAATGGGGTATGACACCAGCCTTGATGGCAAAGGAATTTGATTTGATTGAACAGTTTAGAGACCTCAGTTTGGTTTGTGAGACGACGCCGAGTAGTGTCAAGTTGGGGATGTTGAAGCTTAATAATGATTTTCTTGTTGAAGTGAAGAATGGACAAAAAGAAGATTTGAGTTTGGTGGATCGTTTGACATTGATAAACCAACGCAAAGAGATTGATTTCAAAGTTGATGAAAATGGGATTATAAGATTTCGGGAAAGGATCTGTGTACCTGACATACCTGAGTTGAAGAAGAGGATTCTAGAGGAAGGACATCGGAGCGGGTTCAGTATTCATCCTGGAGCTACAAAAATGTACCAAGATTTGAAAAAGTTGTTTTGGTGGCCAAGTATGAAGAAAGAGGTCGCTGAGTTCATCTATGCTTGTTTGATTTGTCAGAAATCCAAAGTGGAACATCAAAAACCTTCTGGATTGTTACAACCTATGTTTGTACCTGAGTAGAAGTGGGATAGCATCGCTATGGACTTTGTAAGTGGTTTGCCAAGGACTGTGAAAGGAAATGATTCGATATGGGTGATTGTGGATAGGTTGACTAAGTCTGCACATTTTATTGCTTTTAAGACGGGAACTTCGATTTCTAAGCTAGCTGAGATGTATGTTGATCAAATTGTAAGACTGCATAGTGTGCCTTCGAGCATAGTATCAGATAGAGACCCGAGATTTACATCGAGATTTTGGGAGAGTCTACAAGAAGCCGTTGGTACTAAGTTGAGAATGAGTTCGGCTTATCATCCTCAGACGGATGGTCAATCAGAAAGAACAGTACAATCCTTAGAAGATTTGTTTAGAGCTTGTGTGCTAGAACATGGAGGAAGTTGGGATTCCTGGCTATCTTTGATCGAATTCACCTATAACAATAGTTTTCATACAAGTATTGGAATGGCACCTTTCGAAGTTTTGTATGGTAGAAGATGTCGAACACCTTTATGTTGGCACGAATCGGGAGAAAGTGTTGTGCTTGGACCAGAATTAGTTCAGCAAACTACGGAAAAGATTAAAATTATACAAGAGAAGATGAAGGCATCCCAAAGTAGACAAAAGAGTTATCGTGACAAAAAGAGGAAGAATGTAGAGTTTAATGAAGGGGATCATGTTTTCTTGAGAGTTTCACCTACTACTGGTATTGGACGTGCTTTGAGGTCAAGGAAGTTGACACCACGTTTTATTGGACCTTATCAGATTCTCGAAAGAGTAGGAAAAATGGCTTATCGGATTGTTTTACCGCCATCATTATCAAATCTGCACAATGTGTTTCATGTATCTCAGTTACGGAAGTATGTCTCTGATCCGACTCATGTGATAAAAGTGGATGATGTCCAAGTGAGAGAGAAGTGAAAAAGTTAAGAAATAAGGAAATTGCATTAGTGAAGGTTGTTTGGGGAGGATCGGTGGGTGAGAGTGCGACATGGGAGCTTGAGGATGAGATGAGGAAGTCTTACCCAACGTTGTTTCCAGGTAATTTTCGAGGGCGAAAATTTTCTTAAGGGGGTAGAGTTGTAACAGCCGTATTAGAAATATTTGTATTTATTTAATTGTTTTATTTAATTAATTATATTTGACTATGTGATTAATTGTGTTTTTGGATGTTTGAAGGGGTATTTTGATAATTAACATTTTTATTAAGTTAGTTGTGAGTAAAATAAAGGGTAAAATAGTAAAAGGGTTTATAATTAGGTTAGAAAGAATAGAGTTACTATGACTAGGTTTTAGTCATAAGAGAAAAGAAGAGAAAAGAGGTAGAAAGAGAAAGTCAAAGAAAGAAAGAAAGAAAGAAAGAAACGTAAAGAGAGGGAAGAAGAAAGAAGAGTTAGAGAGCAAGAGAAGCGGAGGTTGAGGTGAAGAGCCAAGATTTTATCCTCTCAAGGTAAGAGAGTAGATATATTAATTCATATGGGGATGGTTCAAAAGAGGGGAGAAGATAATTCTTCTCTGAACCCAAACTCTTTCATCTCCTTAGGGTTGGGTTTTAGGATCTAGGATTTGGGAATGTGCTAATTCATGAACTTTATGTTGGTATATATATGATTATAAGTGATTAGTAATAATTTTGAAATTATTTGATATGATAAAAAATTGGTACCTTATATTATGTGTTGTTGTTACTGCCATTTGAGTAACTTGGAGTTTTGGTGATAATTATGTGTTTTTTTAATTAGTGTCTATATGATGATTGGTTGGTGTTTTAGGAATGACGATCATGGATTGTTTTAAATACAATTTTATCATTCCAAATTGTGTGTTCCTCTGTATCTATATTTGTGGTCTAATGCATATCTCATCTATTTGGGTCGTGTATGTATTTATACATAGGCATAATCCTAATACTTGATGTGGTTAATTTATCTTAAAATTTTAGTCTGATGGATATGACAATTAAATCCTCTCATTCTGTTTTTCGAGGTCGTACATTTAATTAATTGAAAACAGATAATGCTCAAGTGATTGTGAGTAGAACTTGTCCAATTTTATGTTTGTTTTTATACACAATTTCAATTTATTCGACAAGTCTATTTTAGCGCGTAACCTTATTCCGGCAGCTGTTTTACACTATTTGGAGTATTTAATTGAGTCTAAATAATTTTTTACAATTAACGTGTGGGTGAATATTTATTTAACGATGATGGATGATGAATATAGTGTTGAGAAATACTGTAGAGATGTTAGATTATGTTATCCATAATTTATGACGAGATATTGTAGAGTAGTATCATATGTTTGGTACTTGAATCATCCATGCATACATGAAGCATTATTGTAGAGCATCCTTTGTGATGAAAATATTGTAGAGCATCCTTCGGGGTGATATTGTAGAGTTGGATTCAGTTGGTCCAAAATATTGTAGTGTTAGTCGGTACCGCATGCATTTAGAAACATAATGAGGATCATTCCATTGATGTGGCATTTAGTTTGCATCTAGGAAATGAAGTTGCACATTCTTGATGTTATGTGATAATTGGCATTAGATGCATCGCACCTTAATTAATTGTGATTCTTATAAATTTATAATTGAGGATATAAATGTGATATAATGATGAAGTTTGTCTAATAAGTATATAGTAGCCATGTTTTACTTATGCTTATATGAATTTCTATACTAACTCTCTGCTTTGTGTACCTCTGAACCGTTGGGTGGTTCAGAGCTGCAGGTTGAGGAGTTTGCTCCTAGTGCTTAGCTTTGCTGTTTATCCCGTTCAGCGATATCCTAGGTGAGGAGTTGTGCTTTAGGCTACTCCTACATCCGTAGCTTCTAGACTATGTTGAGTCCTTAGTTTAGTTGCTCTGGTATTTGTGACACCTTAGGATTTTCCGATATTTTATTTATCTTTGGATATTGTTTTTGGGGCCCTTGCGCCGACTTATGTTATTTTATGATTCAGATGATTTTATTACGATTATGACTTGTAATATCCATGGATGCTTGGATTTAGTCTGTGGAACTAAATATTTGAGAACTTAATGAATATGCATAATTGGAAGTAATTATTATGTAAGCAATGTGAACTTGTTGCTTAATAGATAAATAGGACAGGTATATGTTATTCTGCTGCGATATTAACGCATGTCTGTTATGCGTGTTAAATGTTTTTTTAATTTTCTCGTAAAATGTAATACTCTGACTAATTGCTATATATATTTATGTTAATTAATTATTAAGCGCGAGTAGTTAATTAGTTAGGGTGTTACAAGGAGCATGTATGACTAGCTTGCAGTGAGTTGTAAATGGCCCTTTCTTGCTGTCACCAAGTATATTCCTTGAGGTTTGAACCAACACTACAAGAAAACCTCAATTTAGTGGGGAATTCAATTTGAACTTTATGGCCACTTTAGCCCCCATTAACTTTGTGGCAGCCTAAATGGCCACAAAATACATAAAAATGACCACTAAATTAAATCTATTTTTTTTTTACATGACCGTTGAACTCACCGACGGCCAAAGCGGCCGCAAAATTACCGGCGAACTTACCGGCCACCTTAGCAGTCGTAAAGTGTCACGGGAATAAAAAAAAAGTTTCACGGTCAGGGTATAAATACCCAAACCCTAAAAAAAAATATTCATTTTTCACACTCTCCTCTCTCTTCTACGGCTGCTGCTCTCTCTCTCATCATTCATCTCTCTCACTTGTGTTCTTCAAACTATTCACACAAATTCATCAAACTTTATTTTTTTTAAAAATCTTTTAACACCAAACTTATGTAAATATACCTCCTAAACTCAAATTCAAACTTGGAACAAACAAAATAACAACTACAAAGCCAGATTTGAAGAACACCACGAATACCAAAAATCAAAACTTCACAAAATCAAAACTTTTTAAATCAAAACTCTTCTCTACCCTATTCTAAATACAAATCCAAAACCAAAAATACCTAAATCTTATCCAAAATCACTACAAGAAAATGGCCATTTAGTGGCTGCTTTTGGCGGCCACAAAGTGTGAAAAAGGCCACAAAATTGAAATTCTGGCCATTTTACCGGCGGCCATGATCGGCCGCAAAAATAGTCGCTGGTAACACTTACCGGCGGCCTAGGCGGCCGCAAAATACATATATTTTTAAAAAATAAAATAAAAGCCACCTGTCCTACTGTTTATTTATTTATTTTAAAAGAAAACAAAATCAAGTTTTCTGCATCAAGAACAACAACCGTTCATCTTCGTTTCAACAAATAATTTTCCAGATTTGAAGAAGCAACAACTCAAATTTAATTTTCTAGATTCGTCAAATCATACAAAGAAGATCAACAACACAACACCCACATGCATAGAAATAGAACACGTTCAAAACAACAACAACAAACAAGCAGATCTAGTAGTTTAGGAACAGATCTGGAAAACAAAACACAGAGTTGAATTTTTGGATTTCGAAAAGGACTGGTAATTTAGGAACAGATCTTGCAAATGAGTTTAAACAGACCTTGCAAACGAATTTTTCACAAAGATGAACTTAGGAACAGAGAGAGATGTTTTTATTGTTATGTTACTATTATTTGCTCCCTGTCTTTTCTTTGACTGTTATGTAGATAGGCGACTGTGCTATTGTATTTTGTTCTTATCTTTTTTTGGATTCACCGTTGTACTGTTTGTAACTACCATAGCACTTCTTGTGCTTTGGGTGTTCATATATATAAATTTGTCTTAAAAAATGAGAGAGCAAACAAAATTAGAAAGAAGTAAATGGAAGAGAGAGATATGTTAGTCTTTTTCTTTGTGAAGAAAGGATCTATAGCTGTTTTTTTTTTAAAAAAAAACATTTTGCGACGGCCAAGGCGGCCGGTGAGTGCCCAGCTCGTTCAAAATTTAATATTGTTTATTTTGCGGAGGCTTAGGCCGCCGGTAAGTTTCCAACTCGTTCAAAATTTAATATTTTTTTATTTTACGGCGGTTTTGCTTTAGTTTGCGGCGGCTTAAGCGGCCACAAACTTACTGGCGGATAAATCGGCCACAAAGTTAATATTGAATCCGTCAAAAAATTCATGTTTTCTTGTAGTGGGAAAAAATAAAAGAAGGCACAAAGTTTCAACCTTTGGTGTGTGATTCAGTTTCTGATTCTCTTCTTCTCCTTTTTTCCGCTTCTGTTTGTGCGTTTCTGTTTTGGAAAATAAAGGAAGGTTCTTCTTTCGTTTTTGGTTTTTATATTTTTGCGTTCTGTTTTTGCGATAATTTTTGTTTGGGTGTTTATGTTCTTTCACTTCTGTTTGCATTTTGTTTTTGGGTTTTTATGTTTTTGCGTGATGGCGATTTCAGCAAGTGTACTGAATCGTCCAAGTAGTAAAATTAAAACGGTAAGACCGAGTGTCGAACTCAAGGATCGCGTTCTACTGTCGAATTATAACTTTTACTTAACTGAACAAAAGGTTCTGAGTTGGTTTGTTTGCAATAATGAAATTATAATAACTAAAATTGGTTGAACTTTTTTAATAAATAAAAGTGTCAGGGATGAGTTTCACTAGACAACTATTTTGAGTATCTAACTTGACTATGACTATTGAATTAATTTATTAAATTATTATCGAATTCTCTAAAGTATTCGTGCCCTAATTCCTTAGTGACAGAGTCGTTAATTCTAAAATAACCCCTAATTCCTTAGTGAATTTAAGATTAGAATTAAGCATGAAAGAACAAGAATTCATAATTGATTTCAAGGGTTTGCATCTATTCCTAGACTACAAAGGCAAGAATTTCTTATATCAAAGCATTCATAAATTCAACTCCCGTATCACAATATGAACCGTAAATCAATTTAAAGGTGATCAATCGATAAAAGCATTAAGAACAGATATAAGAAAAATAATTCAATAAACTTCTTCAATAATCATAAATCAAATCATATAATAAAAATTGTCATATAGGTTTACTCATCCCTAACAATTAGGAAATTAGCTACTCATAATATTTGACTAGAGATAAAAGAGTATTGAGAGTTACACATAAAATTCCAATTGAATGATGTATAGAGCCACTTGAATCAACTCTTCAAACAATGCAAGTTGTGGTTCGGTGGTACTGTGCTGCGTAAAAAGAATTTCCTCCTTCCACTAGTGCCTCCTCTATGTATATATATGTATCAGCCAAATAACCTATTAGTTACTTTTCCACCACGCAAGGAAGGCCTTCCACTCACAAAATTACTTCTTTGGGCTAGGCCAATGTGGCCTTTTTCTTTCTTGTTTTATTTTCTTCAATTTGCACCCCTTTTATCCACCAATTAACATATTACTTGTGTTTCTTTCATCATTAAATAGAGCATCAATAACTTTATAACTTAATTGTACTTCTTCACTCGAACGATCAACTTGTTTTTCTTAAAAATAGAATAGAAACTACACAAAATATTTGGTTAATGAATAAATTAAAAGTATAAATACTTAATTGACTCCTGAATTCAAAAACCACAATTTATTCAAATTGACTCTAAAGTAAATATTAAATTAATAAAAATAAACTAAAACTTAATTAAAAAGACTATAAAAATTATATTTGACGAGAGGTTATCACAACCCCAAACTTAATCTGTTACTTGTCCTCAAGGAACAAAGTTTCAAAAAGTGAAAGTGCAATTCAACTTCAAACACATGACCAAACTTTCCTACCAATCAATCTTCATAACCAATATTAGCAAACATGTCAACAAGCAAAAACATCATACTCAAGATCACTTTCATCTACAAACAATCAATCAGGAACGCAATGCAATTCATTCAACGCTTATCCATCAAACTCAAATCTCTCTCTTCACACAATCTTACCAAATTCACTCAAGTGTTTAAGGGTTTAGAATATCACTCAAATCCTAGATCATGCATCCCCCTACCATAGGCTTGAAAGAATTCTATACAGCAATCACAAAATAATTATGCATACACTTTTAGAGGACTTTTCGGGTTATAACGGGGTTTAGGTGAAGGTGGGATAATTTTGGATAGTAGGCTAAAGACTTGGAGTTAGAAGGACTATCTCAATGTATTCACTTGTTAGAATTCACCTCAACTTTGATCAGATAAAATTTAAGAGCTCAAAGAAATGCTATCTTTTTCTTTTCTTCTCAACATCGGAGAACGGTTACCTCATCACAATATTTAGCACAAAAATTTCAGTGCATATTTTTGGCTTTTGATATTCTATTTTTTTTTTCTCTTTTTTCTATCATTTTTTTTTCACAGTTCTCCAATTTATTTATTTTTTCTCTTATCCTCAACATCATTCATTCTTTCAATTGTCACCCCAAACTTAAAGGTTGCTATCCCATGAGCAACCCCAAACTTAAAAGTTTACCAAGACTCAATGAGAAATTCCTACCTAACTCCAAGTAAGGTGGGTGTATATTTTTTTTCGGTCTTTGGCTTGTAATGTGGCTCAGTAACACAAGAAAAGGGTATCAGGCTCAAAGGGGTATAGCAAAGGATAATATTATTCACAGGGTGGTCAGAAAAGGCTCAAAGGAACCAAACAACATGCCTCAGTGTAATGCAAAAATCATATGCAATGCCGTTAAGAATAAATGCAAGTTCTGAAGGAAAAACACATGTCTGGACAATTCACACATCAAGAAAAAATTCAAGTGTTTAGGCTCAAATGCTCACAGTTAGGATAATAGAGAGAAATAAGAGCTTTTTGGCATCATATCAAACAAAAGATATTATTCCATCAAAATCATCGGCAGACTAATATAATCCAAAAGCAATCAGTTGTGCAAGCTAACAGTTTCTTCTAAGATAGAGATAAACTAACAGTTCAGTCAAGTCAAGTGCTCGCAATCAAACCACACAAGAAAATTAATATTTCAAACAGATCAAATTCAGAAAGTGACTAATTCTCGCAAAAGTATTTATTCAGACTCAACAGAAAATTTCAAAACTGACATAAAAACAAGAAAATAAAATTGAAATTAAAGCTAAGTTACCTCTCATGGGTTGCCTCCCATGCAGCGCTTCTTTAACGTCATTAGCTTGACGCCTCAACCACTGTTAAGGTGGCATATATGTCACAAAGAACACATCATCTTTTTTCTTCATTTTGTTGGGTAGGAACTCCATGAACTTGAGATATAGATGATGTTTCTTCCATAAATGTTTCAAGTGGAAATTGATGAACAAGGCATAAATGGTATCCAGAACTTCATCAATCTCCTCTCTTTTCTCTACGTTGCTACTAAAAAAAATTTGAGGAACGTTTTTATGTTGTGAAATTTCTTGTTCGACATATTCGCTTCTCAAAAGTTGAGACTTTTGAGTTTCCTTCCAAACGAGATCATCCTCAATTTTTATTAATTCCACCTCCTCATCTTTCTTTTTCGCAACAATGAGGTCACCTCCAATCTCCAACTTCTGATTTATCTGCTTAAATTCAACTATTTGCTCAGTTAACCTCTCGCATTGGCTCTCAAACCTTTCAATTGAGACTTGATTAATCTTCATGAATTCAATCAAAATATCTTTGATGTAAAAGTTATTGTCATATGAATCTTTGGGTAACACTTGAGGAGGTAACATTTGTTTCCAGTTGATATCTTTCACGTAACACTCTTCGTCTTCTGGTGGTGGGACATTGTAATCAACAATATCATTCCTATATTCTTCATCATAAAAATCCTCCCTAAGAATTCGCACCTTACGAAGCTCTTGTTCAAGTTCATCTCTTGTGATTTGTCCCTCAAGTATACAACATTGAGCAGTTAGAAGACAAGTATCAAGCTCTTCCAATATTTGTCGTAGGACATAATCATCAAAATCTTCCATGCTATATGGTGGGTAAGTTTCTCAATCAAAAAAGAAAGACAAAACTAGCACACAACATTAGTAAACTCCACAAACGAGAAAAAAAAAAAAATTAAAAAAAAAATTGAAAGAAAAGAAAAACTATAATTTTGTTGCAGAGCAAAAAATTCCAATTAAGCAAAAATATAAATTCAACAGTGATTTGGCAATCCCCGGCAACGGCGCCAAAAACTTGATGGCGATTTCAGCAAGTGTACTGAATCGTCCAAGTAGTAAAATTAAAACGGTAAGACCGAGTGTCGAACTCAAGGATCGCGTTATACTGTTGAATTATGACTTTTACTTAACTGAACAAAAGGTTCCGAGTTGGTTTGTTTGCAATAATAAAATTATAATAACTAAAATTGGTTGAACTTTTATAATAAATAAAACTGTCAGGGATGAGTTTCACTAGACAACTAGTTTGAGTTTCTGACTTGATATGACTATTGAATTAATTTATTAAATTATTACCGAATTCTCTAAAGTATTCGTGCCCTAATTCCTTAGTGACAGAGTCGTTAATTCTAAAATAACCCCTAATTCCTTAGTGAATTTAAGATTAGAATTAAGTATGAAAGAACAAGAATTCATAATTGATTTCAAGGGTTTGCATCTATTCCTAGACTACAAAGGCAAAAATTCCTTATATCAAAGCATTCATAAATTCAACTCCCGTATCACAATATGAACCGTAAATCAATTTAAAGGTGATCAATCGATAAAAGCATTAAATACAGATATAAGAAAAATAATTCAATAAACTTCTTCAATAATCATAACTCAAATCATATAATAAAAATTGTCATCTAGGTTTACTCATCCCTAACAATTAGGAAATTAGCTACTCATAATATTTTACTAGAGATAAAAAGAATTAAAAGTTACACATAAAATTCCAATCAATTGCTCTCTAGTTGTGCAGCCGTCGTTCTCTGTTTCCGTGCGTGAATCCCCCTCGTTCTCTATGATTAACATATGTTTCTATTTATAGTAAATCAAGAGGCAAGGAACCTAATTTCTTTTATTCTCACGCACCCCCTTTGTCCATCAATTATTATATTACTTGTGTTTCTTTCATCACTAAATTGAGCATCAATAACTTTCCAACTTAATTGTAATGCTTCAATTGAACCATCAACATGTTTTTCTATAAAATAAAATAAGCACTACACAAAATATTTAGTTAATGAATAAATTAAAAGTATAAATACTCATTTGACTCATCAATTCAAAAACCACAATTTATTCAAATTAACTCTAAAATAAATATTAAATAAATAAAAATAAACTAAAACTTAATTAAAAAGACTATAAAAATTATATTTGACGAGAGGTTATCATTGCGTTCTGTTTTTGCGATAATTTCTGAGTTTGGATTTTATTGGAATTTCTCTTCTCTGTTTGATTCCTGTTTTGGGTTTTTATGTTTTTTAAGCTTTGGCTTTTCTCTGTTATGAGTTTGGATTCTGTTATGTTGCTGTTTTTTGTACCTGTAGTGTATTTTTGAGTTTTTTTTGCACGGTAAACACTATTTCTTCTTTAATAAAATTTTAGCCTTCTTAAAAAAAAATGGAAGAACAATGACAAATTGTGATTTTTTTTAAAAATTAATAAACTAAATAATTAAAATATATTTTTTTTTTAAAAAAAAGTTAAATTTTGCGGCCACTTTGGCCGCCACTAAATTTACTACTGCACTGACTTTGTGTCAGTCTGTCTCAACCATTTTGCGGCCACTTGAGCCACCGGTATGTCTTAGCGGCCAGCAAAATTGCGGCCAAACACAATGGCCACTAAATTCGCCAATTTTTCCACTTTGTGGCCGTTTTTCCCACTTTGTGGCCATTTTTAGTGGCCACTAAATTGCTGTTTTCTTGTAGTGCAACGGCTAGTTGCTTTAAAATTGACAGCTCATGAAGTTTGTGAAGGAACTTTATCTTTCTGGTTGATCTGAGAGCGTTCTCCATAAGTTCTTCAACTTTCTTTAACAAAGAAGTACAAATAATGTGCTTATAGTGAACTGTAGATAGTTGTTTGTTGCTTAGTCACCAAGTATATCCGTGGAGACTTATTTGAGCACGTTTTGAATAGATGTAGATGAGTTAGCATCTTCAAATAAAAGTACAATCAATCTCCATCATCATTCTCAGAGTATTCTCTAGACTGGGCAGAATATGAACTTGTTCTCCAAGGAACTTTGATGCTTGATAAAAACCAGTTGTAAGTGTAGAGAGAAATAGTTATAGTGTCCTTCTAGAACTATTCACTTTGTACTATCAAAGTACAACCTTCTTGGAGAAAGTTTAAGCACATGGGAGAATGTTAATTTAATATTCTTCTTGAAAGTACATGACAACTAAGAGATAAAGTCATGTTGTTGCATTCTCATTGGTCCATGAAATTTCTGTCTAAGCTCATATTGAGACAACTTATATGATCTTGCCTTAAATTTCATCATTGCACATGCTTGATCTTTAACCTTAACCAATGAGAAAAGTCATTCTTCAGCTCATATATTCTTTGCCATAAATGATCTTGATACTGTTAAGATTCTATGAGTTAATTCTCATGATAAAGTGTTTCTTTGTCTTGTACAAAGTTGACTTAAAATAAATAAGTGTTTTTGCTTTGACGCTTGTTCTTTAGGAGAATGAAGCACGAACTGGAGAATGTTCTCAGAACATTCTTGAAATAATAATCAAGATTTTCTCAAGGAGTGAGACACATAATCTTGATCAATCAACTTTGAAATCTTGTTGTAGCAAAATATCCCACAATTCCTCTTGATGTTTTTCACACATTGTTGCTTGTTCATTGAGTATCTTTAAGATTATTTAGTGGAGGCGTAAATGTGTCTATAATGAGAATGATCCTTTTCTAGTTAAGAGAATGATTTAAAACTTTTATGCCTTGTGCATAAGCTCCTTTGAAAACACATGAAAAATCATTCTCAACCTTTCTCATCTTGAGAAGCTTTGGTAGGATGATCCTTTGACGTTGATTGTAGTAGTAAATCCTCAAAGCATGTAATACAAAAACTCATTGTAAGCTTGGTTACATAATATCAAACATATTCTTGTATAGCTTGTGATGCAGGTTTCCATCTTGATTCTTCGACTATGATCCTCAAATTCTTCCTTGAACATTCAATATTTGTTGTGAACCTTGTGGTGACTATAAACCATGAAGTCCACTTTCTTGCTTAAACCTTTAGTGAATCCTCTTATGATTCAAACAACAGTCATGAAAAAATATACATGAAGCTTTTGTGACGATACTGTTGTAATCATTTGATGCTACTCTAATTCTTTCATTGTTTGAGTATATAAAAATGCACTTGTTGATGTGAGTGGCCTCGAGCTCTTCCACTTGTGTCATTATCTATCTTTCAACAAAAATTCAAGTGCAAACATCAGTAGATCACCATTCATAAAACTTAACATTTATTCCATAAAGTTCGTTGTCATTAAAACATACATCAAAACTGTTTTGACCACAAGACATATGTCTCCTGTAGAGTATCACACTATCCTCAAATATCCTATGATGATTCCCTTATTTCCCGTTGATCAGGTGTGTCTTGTTTGTTGTAAGATGTGTCAAGATAAATTTGGAGAGCATGTAGTTAATTGTCGAGAGCTTTCAGGCTTCAAATACAAACATGACCTTGTTTGGGATGAGTATTTGGTGTACGGCTGAGTGGGAGGGAAACATGCATGTGTATATTTGACTGAAGTTTATCCACTTGTGGGACGATTGAGAATTTTATTGTATGACAAACGGCCCTCAAAGCTGCTTTAAGTAAAGTGGTCAAACATGAGAAAACGCGTTCTCACAATCAACATGCGTTTATACATTTTGCATTTGATACTTTTGATTTTCTAACACCAGATGTTGTGAATATTTTGAAAAGAGTTCAAAAAGTCATGCATAATAATGTGATGTCTCCTAGGTCTCAAGATATAGTTTTTAAAAAAATTGATTTTGCCATACAATACAAAAAGGATTAATGACACAACTTGTTGTCTGTTTTCCTTTAATTTTTTTAAAAGGCAAAGGATAAAATTACTATAAACCAAGGTAATTAAAATGGACCGGACCGGCCGGTTTGACCGGTCTAACCATGAACCGGACCAACATCAAGTCCGGCTAAGCAAAAAACCGCTATAGCAAAAAATCGGATAAAAAACCGCAAAACTGGAAAAATCGGACAGAACCGGCGGTTCACACGGTTTAACAAGTTGGATCGGTATTTATTCAAACAGATTTATGCTTGACAATTTTGAATTTGATCTTTGCGTTCCACATTAGAAAAGAAAGAAGAAAGCACTTTAGAAACCATGAAACCTTCAAAGAAGCAAGAGAAAAAAAAAAGAAAAAGAAAGAGCATATAAAGAAAATGAAGATGTCTGGTAGAAGTTAGAAGTAAACAAAGAATGTATGTTGCCATGTTAGAACCAAAAAAATTGATAAGCCTATTCACGAAGAAAAAGAATGAAATAAGAAGGAAGTTGACAGCACCAACCAATATGTTAAAAGCTGTAAGTGAGATAACAATCTAAAAATAGGGTTACAAGTGAAGTGGATATGGGCTAAGATATGGTAAATTATGACTTTTTATTGGCCCAATTAAAACCAAAAATAGAAACAAAAAGTATGCAACGTTTTTTTTTACATAATGTCAATTTTATTTTAGATACATAAGTTTTCTTTTTTTTTTTTGAAAATCAAGATACATTTAAATAGTGTATAAAAGAACTTCATTTAAATATAAAAATTATATTTTATTACTTCATTTAAATATTTTATTATTATTATTTTTGGTAAGTATAATGTGAAATTCAAATTAATATGATTTTAATAGTATAAAACTATGAATATTATGTAATTTTTGATTAAATATTGTTTTATATATTAAAAACTATATATATTTAATTAAAAATGGTTCGACCCGATTGAACTCCGGTCCGACCAGTTGAAATTTGAACCGATAAACTTACAGGTTCGATAACCGATCCAATTCTGACAACATTGCTATAAACCAAAGCCCAAATACAAGATGTAATAAAGGGCAAAAACAAAGTACAACTGGTTCAAATACAATATTAATTAAGGATAGCAAAACATCCTCACCAAAACTCAAAACAAAACAGAACCCTTTCCACTAAAACATGCTAATACTTGGGAGTCTAAAATTGATAACACCACCTATCACAACAAAACCTATAGGCTATATAGCAGGGACATAGCATAACCAAACCAGCCCTTCAAAAAACCATTCCTTGATACCTGAAACTTAAAAACAACACCTATAACATCAGATCAAGAAAGCACCACCTATAGCAACTATTTAAAGGACTTCACCGCCACAATTAATAGATCTTGTTGTGTGTTTGCCTTTAATTAAAATGTAATCATCTCATCTCTATATATACATGCGTTTATACCTTTTGCATTTGATACTTTTTACATTATTTAAAAATATGGGTCATGCTAAATAGAGTGCCTCTGGAGCATTTGTTAAACATTCTAAAAAAGAAAATAAAAGATAAATTAATATTGAAAAGACAATTTTTTATACTTTTGAAGTATTGAATACACTCATTTCGAAATAAAATTTCTATTTTAATATGTTTAACCAGTGCCCGGGACACTGTTTAGCATTTTCCTAAAAATATATATGGGTCAAACAGTTTTAGCAAACAAATTTATTGATTTAATAAATTTTACAAAAAAGAACACAATAGTTTTTCTTATATTTTAACAACATTTTATAACAAATTTTTAAATATTTTATTTTAAATAAATTTTCTATGTTAATATAATAACAAATTTAAATATCGAATAAAAGTTAATAAACTCGTGCAGATGCACGAATCTCTAAACTAATTTTTTATACTTAAAAATTAGAAATTAAACCACTTACCATTAATAGGATTTAAAATTCTTACCATTTAATTTAAACAAATTTATTGTTAATATTGTTTTTACCATAGAGCTTTTTTTTACTATAGAGCCCTTCATCGTTACGGTTACAGGTAAAATAAAATGTGCAGTTTGTAAAAAAAAAGAAAAAGAAGTGCAGTGACTCAGTGAGGTCAAACTTATTACCACGTGTGTCCCAATCTTACTGTATTGCAAACTCAAAAAACAGAAATGATAGATAAGTAAACAATCGTGTGGTACACAACGCAGTGCACGTTAGCGAACTCCCTTTGATACCTACTCCTACACTATAAAAATCACTTGTCAAAATTCCCTTCTTTCTTTCTCACTCTCAACTTCACACTCACAAACATGGCGGCCGTCACTTCCTCATGTTCCACCGCGATCTCCGCCTCTTCCAAAACCCTAGCGAAGCCAGTCGCCGCAAGCTTCAACCCTACCAATCTCTCATTTTCAAAGCTATATCCTCAGCCAATTAGGTCCCGCAAATGCATCGCTGTCGGTGGCGCTCTTGGTGCTCGTATGGTGTCGGCTCCTCCTTCTACTCTTCCAGTTTCGCTTGATTTCGAAACTTCTGTTTTCAAGAAGGAAAGGGTTAACCTCGCCGGACACGAAGAGGTTTGGTTTGAGTCTTTTTGAAAAATTCTCACTTTACTCTGAGAATTTGACTTTTTTTATTTTTTGAAATAATAATAAAAAAATGAATGATTTTTGGTTGATTTGTTGCAGTATATCGTGAAAGGAGGAAGAGATTTGTTTCATTTGTTGCCTGATGCTTTCAAGGGGATTACGCAGATTGGTGTCATTGGATGGGGTTCACAGGTGATTTTTTTGTTTTGAAAAAAATCTCAACTTAATTTTAAGTTAGTTTTTGGTTGAAGCTGATATAGCTCATAAAGTATTGAATGTTACTATATAGTAGTGAATATAATGTTTGTTTAACAATAATTAATGATTTGTATTTACTTATCATAGGAGAATATCCTTGTTTTGTTAGTTGATTAATGCACGTGGAGTGTTTGTAAAAATGATTTTCTTTCAGGGAATTTATTTATTGTGGTTGGATGCTAACTTTATATTTTGGTTTGGTATTTAAACATGTGTAGTAATCATTTAAACCCTTTTTTGTGGGTTATTTTAATGTATGACAGAAAGTGATATTCTCCATGCTTTTTTGTGTTTGAAGACATCTTTTTTTGAGTTAATTATTTTAAAAAATGGAATATTCAGTGATGCTGACACAATCAATAATTTTAATGTGGTTGCTATCTTTGTGGTACACATACATCAGGGACCTGCTCAGGCACAGAATCTAAGGGACTCACTTGCTGAAGCAAAGTCTGATATTGTTGTTAAGGTGATTCTGGAATCATTGTTGTTTTGGTTTATTATCTTGTATTCATATAGTTTATGTTAGTAAGCTGTAAATAATTTGTTAGTTGTTAAGAACATCTGTTTGATGGATCTCTTTCCAAATCTTTCTATGATAACACATTTGTTTTTTAACAACACAGATTGGACTCAGGAAAGGTTCTCGTTCCTTTAATGAGGCTCGGGAAGCTGGATTTACCGAGGAGAGTGGAACTCTTGGTGACATATGGGAAACTATATCAGGCAGTGATCTTGTGTTGTTGTTGATTTCTGATTCAGCACAGGTTAGTATATGAAGAAATTCCAGGACTTCTATATCGATTATGTTTCACTTCTCTCTCCCTCTCTCTCTCTCTGATAATTCTGTTTCACTTCTCTATTGCCCACTAATATATTTATATTGATTCGGTTTCACTTCCTTATCTTATTTTAATAAAGTTGTTGATTATCACTAATGTTTCCAGTCATTTTGCCTTGTACACTTTTTTGCAATAATGTTCAAAATGTTTGTTGCCATTGAAAACGTGTAATATGCGTTTTCTAATATTGTGTCTCTTCTCAGTTTTCACTCTCCCTGACCCGAAGCAAGGACTTTTTAAATATTTTTCTTTATCATGCAGGCAGATAATTATGAAAAAATATTCTCCCACATGAAGCCAAACAGCATACTTGGGCTGTCCCATGGTTTTCTTCTTGGGCATTTACAGTCAGGTGGACTTGATTTTCCAAAGCACTTCAGTGTAATTGCCGTGTGCCCAAAGGGGATGGGTCCATCTGTAAGGAGGCTGTATGTACAGGGGAAAGAGATAAATGGTGCTGGAATTAATTCAAGTTTTGCAGTACATCAGGTAATCCTCCCTTTGTCTAGATCTCTATTTCGTCCCTCATGAAGGTGTCCTTGCCCATAATTTGTTTGTTTATTTATTTACTTACTGAGGCTAATCTTAATATCATTGGATGCAGGATGTGGATGGCAGGGCTACTGATGTTGCTTTGGGATGGTCTGTTGCCCTTGGTTCTCCTTTCACATTTGCCACTACATTAGAGCAGGAATACAAGAGTGACATCTTTGGCGAGAGAGGTATGCATTTGTTTTTTGCGGTGCCTTGATATTGTCCTTTGAATTTGAAGACTTGCTGCAGTGCCTAACTTTTCTTTTATGTCATGGCATACAGGAATTTTACTTGGTGCTGTTCACGGAATTGTTGAATCTTTGTTTAGGAGGTACACTGAAAATGGAATGAGTGAAGATCTGGCTTATAAGAACACTGTTGAGTCCATAACAGGAATTATATCTAAAACCATCTCAACTAAGGTTGCTATCTCATACTCATATATTCTAATTTTTTCATGTCTCTTGGATTTTTTCCCCTTACAATGTGAATGTGAGCTTGTGAATTGTGACAGAAGCGATGTTCTTTTTGGTTGAATAGGGCATGTTGGCTGTATACAATGCTTTATCTGAAGAAGGAAAGAAGGAATTTGAGAAAGCATACAGTGCTTCATTTTATCCCTGCATGGACATTTTGTATGAGTGTTATGAGGATGTAGCCAGCGGTAGTGAGATTCGCAGTGTTGTTTTGGCTGGTCGTCGCTTTTATGTAAGTTCATATTTATTTCCCATTTAGAGTTGGCCTTTATAAGGAGGACATCTCATTATTCATATGTGTTTACAGGAGAAAGAGGGTCTGCCTGCATTTCCCATGGGTAAAATTGATCAGACCCGGATGTGGAAGGTTGGTGAACGCGTTCGCTCTACAAGGCCAGCAGGCGATCTAGGCCCTCTATACCCATTTACCGCTGGTGTCTTTGTGGCATTGATGATGGCCCAGGTATGTTTCTTATTCCGCTGTCAATTTGTTTTGCTCATTTATTGGTAGTTGATATATACTCCCTCTGGTCCTTTTTATAAAAAACAAAACACAAAAATTACAAAGACCAAGGAAGCACATTGTAAACAAATATTTTCATTTAATACACTTAGACATATAAATTTATTCCATTAATACCCCTACTTAATTACTCTTAATTCTACTAACTTATTTTTAATATTCTCTCATAATAAATAAGGGCATACGTGAAATTGAACATTTAATACATTTGAAAATTGATCAAAGTTTCTTATAAAAGGACAAAAAAAATTCACTTTTGTTTCTTTTAAAAAGGACCGGAGGGAGTATTGTTACATATATTTCATGCTGTAAGCAGGCCTCGTTTTACTGATTAGTTTGGTTAACTTTTAAATTGAGATTATCTCATATGTTAAGGATTCAAATATAGAAATTTTTGCTCGAAAGTTGTGTAGTTAACACCTTAAAAGTCAAAGATTTGGTTTTTATCAATGCATAAATTTTCTTTTGTTTCTCTTTTTAGTTTCTTTACTAGTGCTCCAGGGGCACTAGTTAGCGACCCTTAAAAGTCTTAAGATTTGGTTTTTTCAATGCATAACTTTCTTTTTTTCTTATTTTTTTAGTTTCTTAACTAGTGCTTCCCGGCACTAGTTTGCAAGACCCATTTTTTTTATGGGTGATGCACTTGTAATTAAATCAATGGCAAATACACATTTAGATGTCTGCTTTAAGAATAAACTCATTATAGATTAGCTTTGTCTCAAGGTTTGGGACAAATAGCGATCAGTTATCAAGTAATGACAAAACATGGATTGTTTTTTATTTAATAATTCTGATATTTGTATTCGTTTTTCTTGCTTATATTTTGTGTTAGAATTGGCACATAAAACTGACCTCTTATGTTTTTTGAATTTTTATCACAAATTTTCCAGATTGAGATCTTGAGGAAGAAAGGACATTCTTACTCTGAAATCATTAATGAGAGTGTGATCGAGTCAGTTGATTCTTTGAACCCATTCATGCATGCTCGTGGTGTTTCTTTCATGGTTGATAACTGCTCAACCACAGCTAGGTTGGGTTCAAGGAAATGGGCTCCCAGATTTGATTATGTCCTAACTCAGCAGGCCTTGGTGGCAGTGGACAATGGAACTCCTATTAACCAGGACCTAATCAGCAACTTCTTTTCAGACCCAGTGCACGGAGCCATTCAAGTTTGTGCTGAACTGAGACCCACATTAGACATTTCAGTACCAGCAGATGCAGACTTTGTCCGTCCTGAGTTGCGTCAGTCTAGTAACTAGAACATGAACCAATTATTGCTTTTCTTGAGTTGATTCTCTTTCAGAAATTGCTCAGAATAGCAGCTATCCTGTTAGTGAGTTTTAAAATGGTTGCGTGTGTATCGAAGTTTTGTATGACCACTTTGTAGTGTACTAAGATTTTACGATTGAGGAATGTTGTTTGATGACATTAGAAATGAGAGAATAAATTATGTTCACAAATCTTTGGGCTGTAGTTTACATAATCACTGCGAATGGCAGCCAATCAAGGATTCTGCCTTCATCTTTTTATGAACTGATGATTTTCAATTCTGATCGGCATTGACCTCAAGATTAATCTATAGTGCAGAACAATACTTCTACCATCTTTGCCAGCAGACATGTCAGTCATTTTTATCAGAATTGCAGATTCATGACCTTATTTAGTAGGTTACAAGACATTAAAATGGAGAAGCGATACTTGTTAGGTTGGTGCAAGCTTAGCTGACATTTTTTGATATGTCAAAGTGGATGGTTTTTTCAGTCATCACTTCATTAAATGTGGGGGATTTAGAAGCTGAACAATCTACCACACAGGCCAGAGATACCAGTTAGGATCTCTCCATTTCATTTTTTCTATTTTTCCTCTCCATTACTATAATCAGTTTCGTAGGACCATTCTCCATGGAGATTGTAACTACATTTTGGACTAATAATAGTAGGTGAAAGGGGGAAAGATTGAGGGGCAGAATTGTAAAAACATCACAAGGAATATATAATAAGGCTTCAACTACACTTCCATTCCTTCTCATTTTCATTTTCAGCAATTCACTCCTCTTTCCTCTCCTTGCTCCCACGCACCACCACCACACTCACCTTCAAATTTCAGAATTCTCACTCTCTTAACCAAAACTTGCATGCAGCCTAGGAATTGGTATCTTTGAATCATAAGGAATAAGGTAAGAGTTTGACATTTTCTCATTCCCTCCTCTTTGCACTCACCCATGAGCTCTCCCTCTCACACTACTTAACCCATTTATGTTAAGCTTCAATCTTCAAGGGAAATGCCTTGCATGCATACTCTTCTTGTCCCATTCCACTTGTCTTGACTGATAGGAGTTGTTCTTGCAGTAGAAGAAGCTCAAGCTCAAGACAGAGGTTGGAAGGCTCAAGCTTAAAGAACGTAGTGAATAATTAGGGCTTCAAACTAGCAAAGGTGAGTTCCCACAGGCTAGAGACCTTTGCCCTTGTGATTTTTATATGCCATAGACTAACCTTGCATGTTAGAGATTCAAATGCTAATTGTTAGGAAAAAAATGTCTTAATTTCCCGATCATTGAACTACCAATAGACTACGTGTAAATCTCACTTGGACTAAAGATAAATAATATGTTGAATCAGAAAATTCCCTTGGTTGATCTAACAAATAATTAGTGGACTTTGGGCTACATATATATGATTAATATGATAACTCAGTTTGAAATAGTTTATTCAAGTTTATATTGCTGTTTAGATATATTATACAAAATAACATGTTTATAAATTCTTTTTAATTTATTTCAACGTGCACATTTGAGTAACTTAAAAATATCTAATAAGCTTATCAAATTAATTTGTTAAATAAGTGGTTAAATAAACTGTACCAAAATGCGTTCTAGATTTTCAATTTTCATTTGTTCAGCATTCCTCTTATATTTGTTTGATTTTAAATTTTCATTTAGCATTCCTCTTACGGGTCTGTTTGTTTCAACTTTAAAAAAATGAATTTTTTCTTTGTATTTTTTAAAATAGATTTTGTAAAACCGTTTTTCAAAATATTGCAAGTGTTTTTGTATTTGTTTTTTCTAAATTGAAACACTAATTTTGAAATCATATAACATATATGTACATTGTTGAAGTTCAAAACATAGTCAAAATCACAATTTTTTCAAAAAGTTATATTTCAATTTTTTTTTGTGAAAATCTATTTGAAATAGCTTCAAAATTAAGTGATTTTTTGAAATTTTGATATCTAATTTTTTTTCCAATAAAATGATGAAATACCTAAAAAAACATTTTAAGAATAACTATTCAAATTTTTCATTTCAAACTTTTATAAAAAATTTCTTTGTAAATTTTTTGTACAAAATTTTCTAACACTATAAAAAGTCAAGAGAGAAATTTCTGAGTTTGGCAAAAGCCAAGAGAGAAACAAGAATTCTGAAAGCCCTTTGCAAGTTATAAATAAAATATGCCCTTTGCAATTGCAAGTTATAAATAAAATATTAACCGGACATCAAAACTAGAAAAGCAGCTAAAACAATATAACTAAAGAGAAAGAACAATAAGATTTACTCTGAATACCTTGATTGTAGTGATAAATGTACAAGTAAATGTATAAAATATACACAAATAGTCACAGAAACCATGACGAATGTAGCTAATAGATGATCAATGAACAATCAATCGCAATTTAGCTTGAATTACAAATATTAGGTAACATAGGTATTAAGTTTGACAATTTAAGCAGTAGGGTAAGATGCTTGCATTGCAATGCCGCAAAGTCCTTCAGCAGCATCGACTCCCATTTGCATCCTAATGTATCCTTCTTCACCCCAACCAGTTCCCCAAGAGTTCTTAACCAACCAAAACTTGGTTCCATCATTAGCGATACCATATCCGACAGCAGTGACACCATGATCCAATTCAGTTCCACATGAACCAGTAAACACACCGCTTTTGTAAAATTGAAAGTCAGACCCACTAGCATCAATGGCTACAGAAATTGGTTGATTTGCCACAGCTTTTTGCAGTGCCTGCTCATTGTTGGCAGGAACATCTTCATACCCGGTAATGGTAGCTGCATTGGTGGATGCTTCATTTGCACTACATGTTCCGTCAACACCTTGATAGGGGTATTGAGCTTCAGTGTTGAGTCCATGATTTTGAATAATGAATTTGAAAGCATCGTCCATAAGACCACCCTCACAACCTTGGTCCACACCTTTTGTGTCACAATCAACAAGTTCTTGTTCAGATAAAGAGACCAAATTTCCAGTACTCAACTTATGAATTCCTTCCGTTGCTGCAACAGCAGAAAATGCCCAACAACATCCTACATAAGATAAATTAAAATTAATTAGAGTTTGATAACAATTTTATTTTGTATCACATAATATGAAATGGAATGCATTACTTATTAGATACACAGTAGACACTTACCGCATTGGCCTTGGTTTTTCACAGGTGTCACTGCTCCTTCCGTTCTCCAGTCCACCGCAGATGGAATTGAACTTGCATTTTCGTACTTAAAAGTAGTTGTTCTTGTGATTGAGGAGCACATATGCCCCTTGAATTTGTTTCTTGATGCTACAAACTCCTCGTTGGTGAGATCTGCAAATTGATTAATGTCTAATTTGTATAGCTTGCTATTTCTAGCATTGTTGGAAGCTTCAATGTAATTGACGTTTTCTGTGAATATCTTGAGACGTGTCTCTCTTTCTTGAGGATCTTTATAGACTTTGCCATACTGACCCATCCATTGCTCGTGCCTCGCATACATGTAGCCATCTTCGAGAGTGCGAGAATTGACTTGAATAGCCCACAATCCCAAGCAGAAAAACAATGCCAATAAAATATGATATAATTGATTTTTGGGTGCCATGATCTCTAGTGAATTAAGTGATAAACAACTGCTTTCTGGTTGATTAGTTAGAAGTTAAATGTGAGAAAGATGTGTTGTGCTTGTACTCAAGAATCTATGTGGTATTTATACTAGGTGATTTAATGATGAATTGATTGTTAACATTGTTGTAGTTTTCAATTTGAAGCATAAAACAAATTTATCTTCTATACTTAGTTACGTACCTGGGAGAATTTTGTGAATAAGACCCTTGTGTGACTAACTAAGGTGTTATGGACAAATTTTCTGTCAAGAAGTCTTCGTTAGAAAGCGATAAAATACTAATCCAAATGATGCCTTGTACGTTGGAAAGGTTTTGGATTATAAAAGTGAATGTTTAATAATATAATCAGTGCTCGCAAATTGATAATCAGTGGAATCTTTCCATATGCCAGTATATGGAGTAGTATATGTAAATTTGGAGACAACCTTGAACCTTGTAAATCGTTTTTAGCCCAACGTGAAAAATTCATATTTATTTATCTTAAAAAAGTTATATTTAATTCATAGTTAACTTAAAAATTGATATTTAATTCATCTCTTCTTTTTTTTTTTTAAAGGTGACACAAAAGTCATACTTTTGTCAAAGGATTATTATAATATTATAATCATGTTTAAAAAATTCATTAATAAATATGAAAGTTACACATGAATTGACTTAAAATAGAGACACAAAATACTAATAAAAACAATATTTAAAGGACCATTGTTTGAATTTTTTTTATAGAGACTAAAAATGAAATACACTAAATATGATAAATTTTATAGGAATTAAAGATAAAATATAATATTAAATTTATTAACAATTAATATTATTTTTACAAGTTTATACTTCAAGAGAGGGAATAAATTAATGTTTCTATCACTGCAAAAAATTAGCTTTTTAGCCACGACTAAAATGGTAGCTTATGATTCTATGGTGATGGAGATCAACAATGGAGACCAGCACATGAGGTCTATGATAAACATTCCCAACTCAGAACCAGACCGTTAATGACATTTTGTCATATAATAGTTTTAGTAGTTAAATTGTAATAGTTTAGTAGTATTTAGGTAGAATTACATGGTAAAAGCCTAAGAAATGGAGCTAGATTGAAGATAAGCCAAGAGTTTAAAGATAAAACACAAATTGAGGTGAACATCTACAAAAGTTCATCCTCAGCATCATGCCACAATAAAAACAATTGTGCCACAATCTAGGAGCGTAAAATCTAAGCAAATCTCAAGCACAACCGTGCTACGATGAAGAAAATATCTCCACAATGAATAACTCAATACTATTGTGCCACGATGTAGTGTAACTTGGACACGTGTTTTTGCCTATAAATAGAGAATTCAACCACAAGGATTTGACACTCAAAAAATTGAGAGCAAAACGGATAGAGACTTCCCAAAAGGTTAAAGGAATTCATTTTTCATCATTGGAAACACCTTGGAGATTCAAATTTTTGCTGCTATTCATGTATAACTCACAAAATTCTTTTGTTATGATTATTATTTCTATGTCGAGCTAAATTCCTTAGGGTAGGTTGTTAGATGAACTTCCTTGGATTTATTGGAACCATGTAATTTGTAGAAGATTATATTATTGCAATCCAGTCTCTATTTATTTATTTATCATGAGTATTTAATGTTTTTCATTAGTATACGTATTAGTGAATTGATCAAGTTTCAAATGTGTATTAACCGTTCAATCAAGTAGTTTAAGTAGACATGTCAAACTTTTGATTGTGACTTTAGAATTAACGAACTTTAATGCTTTCATAATTTTGAACTTGGCTAAGACATTAGGGTGTTATTATTAATGAATAGTATTCTGAGCCAGGACACAGTCTTAACTATTTTGTGTTAATTCGTCGTGGTATAAAAAATGAATTGTATTGTATGACTGCAATTACCCAATAGTGATAGGGAAGAGATTCGAAACAACCAAATCGTCTTTCTCATATGAAATCCAACTTCTTTTATTTTAACGTCTTTATTTTCGTTAGTATTCAATCAACCAGAACACCCCCGCATTATTGTTTTAATCCTAAACTTATTTAAATTGAATTGTTGTAATAAGCAATCTCTATGGTAACAAATCTTTTATAAATATTATTACTTGACGACAAATTTAGTACACTTGCAAAATATCCATCAGCCGCTGTCAAAGTTCCGAAGCAACTTCTCAAACATCAAGGGTCGTCTCCTCCAACACCAGTTGTCGTCAAAGCCCCAAATAAACTTCTCAAACATCAAGAGTCATCCCCTTCGGGACTGGCCTCCGTCAAAGTTCTGAAGCAACTTCTCAAGCATCAAAGGTAGTCTTCTTGAGGACATACTACCAATATTGACAAACTCAGCCAATGTCCCAACCCCCAAGAGCCTTCTTTCCCAGGGAAAGCACTACGAAGCATTAACTTAAGAATGTCTTATATTTAAGGACGAATGTAGTACAATAATAAAACTAAAAAATTGAACAACGAACAAAAAATTTACTCTAATATCTTCATTGTATTGATAATGATAAATGGACAAGTATACAATATACACAAATAGTTGTAGAGACCATGATGAGTGTAGCTAATAAGATAAATGCACAATCAATCACAATTTAGCTTGAATTACAAAAGTTTAGGTGACATATAAGTATAAATTAAGTCTGGCACTTAAGCAGTAGGGTAAGATGCTTGCATTGCAATGCCACATAGTCCTTCAGCAGCATTAATTCCTCTTTGCATCCTAATGTATCCTTCTTCACCCCAATCAGATCCCCATGAGTTCTTAACCAACCAATACTTGGTTCCATCATTACTGATACCATAACCAACTGCAGTGACACCATGATCCAACTCAGTGCCACATGAACCAGTAAAGACACCGCTATTGTAAAATTGAAAGTCAGACCCACTAGCATCAATGGCTACAGAAATTGGTTGATTTGCCACAGCTTTTTGTAGTGCCAATTCATTGTTGGCAGGAACATCTTCATACCCGGTAATGGTAACTGCATGGATAGATGCTTTGTTTGCGTTGCATGTTCCATCAACACCTTCATAGGGGTATTGAGCTTCAGTGCTGAGTCCATGATTTTGAATGATGAATTTGAAAGCATCGTCCATGAGACCACCCTCACAACCTTGGTCTACACCTTTTGTGTCACAATCAATAAGTTCTTGTTCTGATAAAGAAACCAATTTGCCAGTACTCAACTGATGGATTCCTTCGGTTGCTGCAACAGCAGAAAATGCCCAACAACTACCTAAAAAAGGTAAACTAAAATTAACAACAATTTGATGACAATTTATTTTTTAATCACATAAATATTAGTAGTTAGTATTTTTATTGTGAAGGAAATCGAATCCCTAATTTCCTTATTACTCAATTCCATATCTCATCTATCCCAGCCACCTCTTCCCACATAATATAGAATTGAATGCATTACATAATAAATATTATACACTTACCACATTGGCCTTGATTTTTCACGGGTGTCACTGCTCCTTTCTTCCTCCAATCCATTGTCGATGGAATTGCACTTGCATTTTCATACTTAAAATTAGTTGTTCTTATGATTGAAGAGCACATATGCCCCTTGAATTTGTTTCTAGATGCTATGAACTCATCGTTGGTGAGATCTGCAAATTGATTAATGCCTAATTTGTATAACTTGTTATTGGCAGCATTGTTGGAAGCGTCAATATAATTCACATTTTCTGTGAATATCCTAAGACGCTTCTCCCTTTCTTGAGAATCCTTATAGACTTTACCATACTGACCCATCCATTGCTCGTGTCTCTCATACATGGAGCCATCTTGAAGAGTGCGAGAAGTAACTTGAATAGCCCACAATCCCAAACATAAGATCAATGCCAATGAAATACTATGATACAATTGATCATTGGCAGCCATGGTAGCTAGTGAAGTCTGAACTGCTTTCTGGTTGATTAGTTAGCAGTTAAGTGTGAGAAAGATGTGTTGTGCTTGTACTCAAGAATATATGTGGTATTTATACTAGGCGATTTAATGATGAATTGATTATTAACATTGTTGTAGTTTTCAATTTGAAGCATAAAACAAATTTACCTTCTATATGTAGTTACTAGTTACGTACGTACCCGGGAGAATTTTTTGAATGAGACCATTGTGTGCTATGGACAAATTAATCGTCAATGAGCTTAGTTACAACGTACTATTATTAAAAAATATTTACAAATCAAAAGGATGCCTTAAGCGTTGGCAATGTTTTGGATTATAAGAGTTAATTTAATAAATTTAAGACTTAAATGCGGTTTTGATATCCTTATTTTGACTGAATAGTAGAAATATGGATTTTAACCCATTTATTTTAAAAATCCGAAATTTTCGCCCCTTTATTTTGACTGAAACTGGATTTTAACTCCCGGGATAAAACTAGATCCAAACCCAAAAAGTTCACTGACCCACTGACATACGTGTGCTATGATTTTAATCATTTAGTCATTTAATATTAATTAAAAACAAAAAATAATAATTTACATAACTCATTACCCACCCAATCCAACTCGAAAATGAATGGGTTTATTCAATTTGACTAATGCTAAAATGAGTGGTTATTTTGCTTAATCCAATCCAAAATACTTTATGCGGTTCATGTTTTGATTTTGACTAAATTCAAGCTAATTCAACCCATGTACTACACCTGATGTCACCTCAACGTAAAATTTTGAAGAAAAATGAGAGAACAACTATCAAATCACAAATTTAAAAAAATGTGAGGGCTAAAGTTAGGTGAACTAAAAATGAGAGCTAAAATCACACAATTGTGATGTTAAAATGTCAAATGTATAATTTTTAAGAATAGTCCATACATTTTGCGAAATTGTCAAGAATAACTCCTACCTTTTAATGTTTTTAGTCCCTATATTTCTAAAAATTGTCAAAAAGAGTCCCTGCATTTTATGCCACAAAAACTTTATTAACGGATTAGACTAATCTTGAGAACAAAAAATATTAATAGAATTTTTTTTGACATTTTTAAAATGTAGGTATCATTCTTAATAATTTGTAGTAACTAAAAACATATTTAATCCATAATTTTATAACTTTTTATTACAAAGGTCCATGTAGGGCTGGAAATGAGTCGAGTCGAACTCGCTTAAGCTCGACTTGACTCATTTATTTAACGAGCTTAATTTTCAACTCAAGTTCGACTCATTTGGTTCATGAACCAAGTTCAACGAGTTAATTATCGAATCGAATCTCGAACTATTTTCGAGTTGGTTCAGTTCATTGTCAGCCCTAGTATAAACTAACTATCATATATGAAATAGTGGTTTGATACTTAGATCAACTGTGTTATAACCAATGCTTTCATTTTGTATGATAAAGTTGTAGAATTATATTGTATTTCATCCAGATAATATTGGAATGTGGACTTGAATTGTCCACATATATTAACAGATATATGATACTCATTAATCACTATGAAAGTAATAAATTCATTGTGTATATCACTATCTTTTATAAGAGTTTTTTATTGGTCCCATGTACAAACAAAAACTTATTATTATATATATCGAGTTGCTCATGAACCAAACGAGTCGAACTATATATAGTTCAAGTCCACCTCATTTATTTAACGAGCTTAATTTTCAACTCAAATTCAACTCATTTGGTTCATGAACCAAGTTCAACGAGTTAATTATCGAATCGAATCTCGAACTATTTTCGAGTTCGTTCGGTTCATTTCCAGCCATAGGTCCATGTTTAAACGTGAATTTGGAGACAGCCTTGAAAATTGTGTTAGCCCCATTTAAAAGTTGAGGATCACAAGAAAAATAAAAAACAAATACCGTAAGAAACTTTTATTGACATTAACTAAAAAAGGTGTGTGAATCTTATTGGATATGTTCACTTGAAGAGTTCTTTTGTGTCTATCAATATGTGGACAATGGTTACATCATAATAATAACAATACTAATAATAATAATAATAATAATTACTATTATTATTATTTTAATGCAAATTAATTACATGGATCTTTAAGACCTGTGTAATGTAACAGAACAAAATTTCTTACTACATCTCTATTCTGTAACTTCATTTTTTTATGTGTTTATTTTGTGTACAAACATTAAGGTATATTTTGTGCATAGATATGTGTCTAACTCTAACTTCTCATCAATTTCAAGTATATTTGAAAAATAATAAACATATTTAATAATTTGAAATAAAACTTATAGTGATTTATTCTATTTTCTAAAAATGAACTTATATATAAGAAAATATGTATTTAGAATTATATATCAAGTATAGTGTGCTTTACACATTGCAGACTTGGAAGAGACGTAAAATCAAATTGTGACAATAATAAAACCAATTAAGAGATCACAAGAGATCTTAATTAAATTGCTGCTAATGGCTGTCCTATAATATTTTTGTATATACTATTGATTTAAATGACAAATAATGGATTTTGAACCTCTTAGACTTAGCTCTTATGACTCAATAAGATTCCCTTCAAAATTTGCTAAAATCAGCATTTGTCATTATTCAGTATACCCTGCTTGTTGGTTGGTGAGAGACTCAAAAGGCTTATTTGCTCTCTATCACACTGGAAAAAAGTTGTTCGGCTACTAAAATTCATTTGGTTAATTTTCTATTTGGCTTGCTTTTTGTTTCTTTTCCCACTAGTACCAAAAAAAAAGTCCTCAACTTGTATCCTAATTAAATCTTAACTTGGATTTTATCTAAAAATAATCTTGGATGCATAAGTGACTTCCAAATAATAAAACAGTACGTCTTAAAAAAAATAGGTCCAAGTTTAGGCTGCATGAGACAAAAAAATTTATAATGTTTTTTTATCATACACAAGGGTTGTGGCAAATGTGAGTGTTAAGTCCCACATTGTTTAGAAAAGTGGAGATTGAACACTTTATAAGTGAGAAACCCCATAAACCTAACGCCTTAAAGTTTTGGGTTAAAAGATGATATACAACTCACTTGTACGGTTGTTCTTAAACTCAATGTAGATGATCCCTCGTGATGACCCAACAACAAGTTTATTTTCACCATTGAATCAAATAAGATATGATATAAAATATTGTCGGTGACAATCGAACCTAAAACCTCATACTTGCTACTCAAACCTCTCACCACTAGTCCAAACCTAATGGCTGCGAGACTTATTAGTCCATAAGTTAAAAGTTTGTGCATAGTAAAATATTTGTCTCATTTATATATACTTTTAGCCAAAACCTAAAACATTGGAACATATACAAACACGAGATGGTTAACGCCACCAATTAACACATCGACACAAACAATAATTTTAAAAAATAGATTTCATTGAATATAATCAAATAACAACAAATTTAATAACATGTCTTCGATATGAAGTGTCGCTGTTATGTACTCTATCCGTTCTAAATTATACGTCACTTTGGCATTTTTACACATATTAAGAAATGTAATCATTGTTGTATGGAAAAGAGAAATTATGAGTTGATTTACAAAATTGTCCTTCATTTATTATATTGAAAAAATAAATTGAAGAATTGAAAGAATAGAGAGTAATAAATAGTTAAGGGTATAATAGATAAAGTTGCATTAAATGTTTCATTGGTAATGTAAAGTAACATATAATTTAGAACAAATTTTTTCTTCAAATTGACATATAATTTGGAACGGAGATAGTAATATATTATTTTTAAATAGAAAAGTTTAAGAGTGATTTATATGATACTCCCCTGGATTTATAGTGGATTGTGTGACGGTTTGATTGAACTAAACATAAAAAGAATTATTAATGTTTGATTCTATATGATTCTAGTATGGATAAAATATTGAAATTAAACAACTTTTTCAACATACTACTACAGTAAAGCACTGAAGCAAACCACACCTTGTACCTTATTGGTACAAGAACTTCTCCAATATAAAAAGCTGGGTATAATCCTTCCACTCTTCACTCTTTCTCTTCACTGACACTAACACTGTCTACATCTAAATCTGTTACATATATATTTTCAACCCTTTCACATCCAAGAAAAAACTCTGACAGAGAATAAACAGCTTCTTTATTCCATTGTTTCCAAGGTTGTCTCCTGTGTGTTTGGTCTTAACAACTCTCCTTTCTAATTTCTCTTTTTTATTGGCTATGGAAATGGAAGATTTTGACTGGAGTTATGATATACTTGGAGATGCAAATGCAACTGAGAGAAGAATTATTAAAGATGGTTTTCAAGTAAACAATGAGGAAATTGGAAATGGGTATGGGTCATCTTTCTCTCTAGTTTTGGATAGGGAGAGAGGGGAGCTTGTGGAGGCACCAGCTAGAATGGTACAAAAGGGTATGTCCACTGAGAGAAGTGTTGAAGCTTTGAAGAATCATAGTGAGGCAGAGAGGAGGAGAAGAGCTAGGATTAATGCACATCTTGATACACTTCGAAGTGTCATTCCAGGTGCTTTGAAGGTTAGTTCAACATAATGATTTTTCAATTTTTTTTTGTTTTTTGCATTAGCCCTCTGGTTCCCAAGGAAATGGGACTTCGGTAATCCAGAGTTCGGCTACGATGTTAGGAAATTCTGGACAAAGATTTTTCAATCATTGTGAAAAGCAATATATTAAATGATTTAAGTTGCCACCATTGTTAATCTAATTAGCTAGTCATCTGGTTGATTAGGGTGATTGCCTTGTAAGCATAACTTCTTAAGTCACATTTTGATGAATTTGGTACATAGCATATATGCCTGCATGTTCTCCGAAGCTTTACTTGGAAGACTTATTTCTTGAGCAATGAAATTCATTAGCATTCTAACCAAGATGTTGGGCTCAAGTGGTTAATGAGCTCCTCTCTAGGACAAATCGTTCGGGAGAACCCGAGTTTGATTCCTGGGGGAAATAATTTTTTGCCAGACTTTACTTACCTTGGAGTCGAACTCTGGATTATCAGGTCTCCTTCTCCCGGGAACTAGAGGGTTAATACCAAAAAAAAAGTTCATTAACATTCTATTTTGCTTCCATTAACAGTCCCATTATGTACTGAACTACTGAAGAAGTATTTTGAGCTTGAAAGTTTGGAGTATAAACCATGGGAGTTGGTAGTAAGCTATGAAGCATGAACACTGATACTAGACACAATACTGACACAACCACGTCAATATCTATAATAATTTGAGAAAACTGAAGTAATTGAATGTAATTATATGTGTCGGTATCGTTGACATCAATGTGTGTCGAATACCAACACACATTTAATTTGAAGTGTCAATATTACATGGATAGTATCAAGTAAAGGGTCATGAACCATTAGTTAATCAATTTAGAAGTGTATTGCATTGTTTTGATTGTCAAGGAGACCATTTATACTTCCTTAAAAATTGATTATAGAAATTTGATATTAACACAACCTAGCTAAGCTTATAGTTTAAATTATAAAGAACACGTTAAATCATTCATTCATCACTTAAAATCTGATTACTGATCATTTCCTTTTTATGAGCACAGATGGACAAAGCATCATTACTTGGTGAAGTTATTAGACATTTGAAAGATCTAAAAAGAAATGCAGCACAAGCATGTGAAGGATTAATAATACCAAATGACAATGATGAAATAAGTGTTGAAGAACAAGAGGGTGGAGTAAATGGCTTTCCATATTCAATTAAAGCATCACTATGTTGTGAATATCAACCAGGGTTATTGTCTAACATAAGACAAGCACTAGATGCTCTTCATCTCATAATCATGAAGGCAGATATTGCAACTTTTGGAGGTAGAATGAAGAATGTATTTGTGGTAATTAGCTGTGAGGAACATAATTTTGATGCTGCTGAATATAGACAGTTTCTTGCTGGTTCTGTTCACCAAGCTCTAAAGTCTGTGCTCAATAGATTTTCTGTTTCACAAGATATGTTAGGAGCTAGAAAAAGAAGGAGGGTTTCTATATTTAGTTCTTCATCTTTAGAAGATTTCTTATAAGCTCCCTTCTCAATTAGTTTGAATTTCTAAATGTTCCCCTACCAATACCATGTTTAAATGTTATGATGAGGAAGTGAATGATACTAGTACTTTCTTGCAACATGTAAACTCATGTATACATTCTCTAGTGGTGTTCTTCATTCCAA
The DNA here is from genome assembly GCA_951799995.1 of Trifolium subterraneum. Taxonomy (NCBI): domain Eukaryota; kingdom Viridiplantae; phylum Streptophyta; class Magnoliopsida; order Fabales; family Fabaceae; genus Trifolium; species Trifolium subterraneum. Next base: position 36,845,701 of record OX637461.1, on the reverse strand, counting down.
TATTTCTAGTGTACTTTAATTTTGAGTTTTTGTTATACTTAATTTTCTAATGGACGGCAAATTCCCCATAAAATTTTTAACACCCGAAGAAGAAAAGAGTTAATGATACTAACAAAAAATGAATTTGCATTTTTTTTTGGTCACACACATAGCAACACATAGCAACACACATAGCATGTTAAAATAATTATTTGGTCACACACATAGCAACACATATTATTTAATTATGTTAAAATACATATTATTTAATTATTTTTTCTTTTTACCTTTTCCTCTATTATGTGTGTGACTAAATTGGGTCTAAATTTTAATGGTCCATGCAACTATTTTTCGAAATACAAATGACAAGTGACATGTTGCATGTTTTGTGTGTTGCATAAAATACAAAATGGTAAATTCATATAAATGACAACAAGCAAATGACAAATGGCATGTAATGCATATATTGGACATTTGATGTTTTGCATGAAATGCAAATGAGAGGTGACATGTTGCACAAATATTGACATTGTCACTTCAGCTAATCTTTTAAACTTTTTGTATATATGACGAGTTTGAACTTAAGATTTAACAATTGTATGTGAATTCTATGTAGTAATTTTTTGTCGAAATTCTAAATAGTACTTATCATACAAGAGTGGGTGGGGAGGGAGAGGGGAGGGGAGAGAGGGAGATTCACGGATCATATGAATATTATCATCCTCATTTTCGTCATCTTCATCCTTATCTGCATCATCTGATTTCTTAAATTAACAAGAAAAATGTGCACTCAAATACAATTTCAAATTGCTTACATATCTTGTAATCTTCTTTTAAAAATCAAATTTTGAAATAATGATTAAGATTTGGGATTTTAAATTTTGATTTTAGAAGGAGATATAGTGAAGATATGTGAGCAATTTAGAAGTATATTTGAGTGAACATTTTTCTTTTTGATTTAAGGAATTGAATAAAATAATGAACATGAGGATGACAATGATGAACATGAAGATGGAGATATTAAAAGTATTATTTAATAATATAAAGTATTATTTGAACATTTTTTAATAAAAAGGATTAATCATTGCACATTTTGATAGATAGAAGACCTAATGAAGAAAAAAATTGAAGTGTTACAAATAAAAAATTAAAAATCTCTGATGTAATTTTGTCCATTATTAAAATTTCACTTTTATAATCCAACAAGTTTAGAGATCTGTTGCATTTGTACGAGTCCATTCACATTTTTTGGATATTTAAGTTACTCATTTGTTTACGGTAATTAGGAAAATTTGGATAAGAACAAATTAGTAAATTTGGTAGTAAAATTGTGCATGTTTCCATGTTCTATTTTTATTCATATTCATCTTATTCTTTCTATAATTTGTTTTATTAACTAAACTTTCTATAATGTTTTTATTGTTTATGTTTTTTCTTATAATTGTTTTTATAAAACTTCCTATAATTTTTTTATTGTTGTTGCTTTGTTCCTTTTTCTATGTTTGTTTTGTTCCAATGTTTACGCACATATGTTTATTTTAATCCATACTCTATATCTTATTAATAATGTAAAATTATAATGAAGGATATAAAATTTATAATATTATTAAAACAACCTTAAAAAGGTGAAATTTCTAGTCACTATATTGCCTGACAAAATAGTAAATTTGCTAGCAATCAATTTTATTATATTAATTAATTAATGGCATAAATGCAGTTTTGCCCTCCTGTTTTGATTAAGTCGGAATTTTATCCCCCTGTTTTAAAATCCGGACTTCTACCCCCCATGTTTTAATTTTTTTTTGGAGTTTCCCCCTATCATATTTGACTCATATTTTATTTATGTGACAGTGCTTATGTGTTATATTATTTTCCACATAATTAATTATTTAAGCCAAAAAAATATAATTAAAATATGATTGGGGGGGGGGCAAAATCCAAACAAAATTAAAACATGGGTTAAACTGTATTTAAGCCTTAATTAATAATTAATTAAGAAGTAGAAACCTTTCGTACGAGGCATCATGTGGATTAGTATTTTATCGCTTTCTAACTAAGCCTCCTTGACAGAAAATTTGTCCATAACACCTAGTTAGTCATACAAGGGTCTTATTCACAAAATTCTCCCGGATACGTAACTACATATAGAAGATTAATTTGTTTTAAGCTTCAATTTGAAAACTACAACAATGTTAATAATCAATTCATCATTAAATCGCCTAGTATAAATACCACATAGATTCTTGAGTACAAGCACAACACATCTTTCTCACATTTAACTTCTAACTAATCAACCAGAAAGCAGTTCTTTGTCACACTTAATTCACTAGCTATCATGGCGGCCAAAAATCAATTATATCATAGTTCATTGGCATTGTTTTTCTGCTTGGGATTGTGGGCTATTCAAGTCAATTCTCGCACTCTCCAAGATGGCTCCATGTATGCGAGGCACGAGCAATGGATGGGTCAGTATAGCAAAGTCTATAAAGATCCTCAAGAAAGAGAGACACGGCTCAAGATATTCACAGAAAACGTCAATTACATTGAAGCTTCCAACAATGCTAGAAATAGCAAGCTATACAAATTAGGCATTAATCAATTTGCGGATCTCACCAATGAGGAGTTCATAGCATCTAGAAACAAATTCAAGGGGCATATGTGTTCCTCAATCATAAGAACAACTACTTTTAAGTACGAAAATGCAAGTTCAATTCCATCCGCGGTGGACTGGAGAAAGGAAGGAGCAGTGACACCCGTAAAGAACCAAGGCCAATGCGGTAAGTGTCTACTATATATCTAATAAGTAATGCATTCCATTTCATATTATGTGATACAAAATAAAATTGTTATCAAACTCTAATTAATTTTAATTTATCTTATGTAGGATGTTGCTGGGCATTTTCTGCGGTTGCAGCAACTGAAGGAATTCATAAGTTGAGCACTGGAAATTTGGTCTCTTTATCAGAACAAGAACTTGTTGATTGTGACACAAAAGGTGTGGACCAAGGTTGTGAGGGTGGTCTTATGGACGATGCTTTCAAATTCATTATTCAAAATCATGGACTCAACACTGAAGCTCAATACCCCTATCAAGGTGTTGACGGAACATGTAGTGCAAACGAAGCATCCACCAATGCAGCTACCATTACCGGGTATGAAGATGTTCCTGCCAACAATGAGCAGGCACTGCAAAAAGCTGTGGCAAATCAACCAATTTCTGTAGCCATTGATGCTAGTGGGTCTGACTTTCAATTTTACAAAAGCGGTGTCTTTACCGGTTCATGTGGAACTCAGTTGGATCACGGTGTCACTGCTGTTGGATACGGTGTTGGTAATGATGGAACTAAGTATTGGTTGGTAAAGAACTCGTGGGGAACCGATTGGGGTGAAGAAGGATACATTAGGATGCAAAGGGGAGTTGATGCTGCCGAAGGACTTTGTGGCATTGCAATGCAAGCATCTTATCCTACTGCTTAAGTGTGAAACCTAATACTTATGTTACCTAAACTTTGTAAATCAATCTAAACTATGATTGAGTGTGCATTTATCATCTATTAGCTACAATTGCATGGCTTCTCCTACTATTTGTGTATATTATATACATCTATACTTGTGCATTTTTTTTTTATCAATACAATGAAAATATTAAGAGAAAATCTTATAGTTCTTTCTTCTTTTTCTTTAGTTATATTATTTTTTTGTTTTTTTATTTTGGAATCTTATAATTTGTAATATGTCGGTTGATTTTATTATTGCTGCAATTTGCAAAACAAAAAAGTTTCTTGCAGGAAAAATCCATCCGCAGAAAAGTAAGAAGAAAATGATATAGATGTTTTTATCAATACACACTGTTTCTTGCTGGTTCTGTTCACCAAGCTCTAAAGTCTGTGTCAATAGATTTTCTGTTTCACAAGATATGTTAGGAGCTAGAAAAAGGAGGATTTCTATATTTAGTTCTTCATCTTTAGAAGATTTCTTATAAGCTTCCTTCTCAATTAGTTTGAATTTCTATATGTTCCCTTACCATGTTTAAATGTGATGATGAGGAAGTGGATGATGATCCTAGTACTTTCTTGTAACATGGGTGTTCTATTAATGTTAGACACTTTTAATTTGAATGATCTACACACAGATTGTATAACTATCTAACTGAGGATTAACAAACTCCAAAACAACTCTTTCAATCTACACACAAATGTGAACTATTGGGAAAAAAATGAGGGGTGTAGTAAATAGTTTGAAGAAAGCTAACAACAATCTCTTTTAAACATTCACTCTCTAATTGGATAAAACTTACCTAGGTCTCCCGACTTTATGTGAAACCTATTTTCAAAACAAGAGACTCGCGTTGATTTCAACCAATTAAAGAGTGAGTGTTAAGATAAAAGTGTTCCTTTCCCAACTATACAAAGACTAAACAACTGAATCAACACTGTTATGAACTATTTTCACATCAATACCTTTGTTGAGACAATGTACCAGGTAAGTTAGTATTTGTACATTATTAATCAATTCACATAGCTGGATCTACATAGAACTATACACATAGCTATCATGCAAGGGGTCACCAAAAGCCACTTGCTGATTGAAACAACTAGTTTCATACAACTTCAAGAGATTTTTCGGGATTATGAAATCAATCAGAAAGGACATGCAATTGAATTGACAATGTCAATCAGTGTATATAATATGCAAATAGGATGTGTTCAATATTTTATAAAATAAGCAAAGTTACAGATTATTCTGTATTCTATATGGAGAGTTATTTTAGGAATTTAAATCTTCTTAACATCTAAAATTCTCAGAAGGGTACATTGATCTCTTTCATAAGGACTTAGGAGTGGAAATCAAGTTTGTAGGATTGGTTGTGTATCTACAGAAGCTCCCATTCAGATTCAGACACACTAGGAACACTGTTCCCATCCCACACTGCAAGCTCCTTATACTCTTGTTTTCTTGCAGACTTCTTGGATAAAGAAAAGCCTCGCTGCCTTGTTTTCTTAAAACCGGAAAACATAATTGAAGTTAGAGGTGAATGCGAATGCATACTAAACAAAGATACGTTTTTTAAGGGAAGGGGGAAGTAGTGTACCTTCAGATTAACAATTTCTTTGGGAATTAATTGGAGATCATATCTCCGGTTACCATAACAAAAGTTTCCTCAAGCTTCAGATGATCTTCTTGCATGGTATTATGACCTTGTTCTATAACAATATCGATTAAAACTTAAGTTTGGAAATTTCTTAATAACAAAAACTAACAGTTACTGTGACATCAGAACAGCATGCAACTGAATGACTTAATACTACTATATACATGTGCTTAAAAATATATATGTACGGGGCTGGGGGAAGGGTCTCTCGCATCTACATACTTGAAAACAAATCTACTTAAAACGTTTGTGCGCCTATTGGATCATCGCATAATATTAAACATTTCAAAAGGTAGGGGGTGTTAAAAGAAACCGGTTACCCTTAACTAACCAGTAACCAGACTGCTGCATTTTTAAAATAAACCATAGTTGACTCTTTAAGTCCAAAAACAACAAACCAGTTACTGTTTTGTGATTAGGCTTAGTAACCAGTTTTACTTTTGATAATGATACGGGTCTTTGATAGAAACCAACTGCTATAGCTTTTACCCATAAAGCCACAGGCTGTTCATCAGATTTCTATGTTTTGAAAGAACAACAACAATCCAACTTCACCATTTTCCAACCATTAGGGGTTTGTATGGGAATTCCAAAGTGAAAATTATGGTTCTATTTTTTCATAACAGTAAGCAATGAAATGAATAGAACATTATATGCAAAGCATGGTAGCAAAAAGAAAATAAATATATAAATTAAGAAAACTAACAAAAAGTAAGGAAAAAAGTGCAACAAAATTGTTAATTAAAACTATAGCATATGACTTACTTTTTAACACCAATCACATGGATTATGTGCTCACTTTTGAAAACAGTAAAATTGAAAATGGTGTCTGAACAATTTTACAAAACATTATGTTCAAACAAGTTTTAAAAACTTAAAAACAGTTCAGGGTGAAAAATAAGCTCTAATAAAAAGCAATTCTTTAACCTAATAAAAAACTGAAAAAATAACTTGGTGTGAAAAATAAGCCTTCAAACTGATCTAATAAAAAGCAATTCTTAAAAATGATATCTCAGTACAATAATCATGAAACCACCAATTAACATCAGAGATGAAGAAATACTCCCAAACCAAAGGCATGTGACAAAACAATGCCAATTCTCTAGCTTATTTGTATTCCAAACCAAAACCCTAACAAAGGATTAAGGATAGAAAAGCCGTTTTTGAGACTCCAGCCTTGATTAAATATATATAAATGGAAGCAATTTCAATCATCAAAGAGGTAATGGTAATAACATGATAATGCACAGAAAATAATTCAGTTTAAATTTTTCAATCATTGAGATAAATCTCGTAACGAAATTCATTGAACAAATTAAAAAAAACAAAAAGTTAGATAACCTTTTCCGCGATGACGTGAAGCTCGCTTCCTTGGGAGAAAACCGAGAGAACCATGTCTAGGGTGCTCGAATTTCCGATGAGACATTTTCCTGATTCAACAGAAAAGAGAACACTGTTAAACTGAAAGTATTAAACACTCAAATTATAAGAACTGATGATAAAGAACAATGGTAGATCAAATTCACAGAATATCTATGAATCAAGGAGAAGAAGATTGAGGAAGCTTACCTGCCGCAATAGAGAAAGAAGAAGAAGAAATGGTCTGAGTTTAGTTGTAATGCATAGTAGGTGTAACATTTTTTTGGACATGCATCCAATAATATGTTGCCACATCATTTAATGAATATGATACATCATGTATTTTTAAACACAATATATGATGTGTTGGTATATTATTGGATGCATGTGCAAAATAACTTTACACTGACGGTGTATATCATTGTATATACGGGAGTTGAACTTATAACGTTTTTGTAAAGACTTCGTATATATTAGCCACTATGACATATCAATCAATTTGAAATATTTTTGTAACCAACATGTATTGAATATGCAATCCAATCAATTATTTCATTAATACATGTTCAATTTTTTTTTCTAAGTCTCCAATTTTTTTATACACATACCTCAGTAGAAATCGAACACATGACGTGTCACAACAATATATAATTTAACATTTTTCGGTACTATGAAAATATTTAATTTGTTTAAATAGAAATTAATTTTTATTTTAATATTTATCGTATATACTTTGTTTTTCCTCTCTCTATATATATATATCTCAAGTTTATCTTTCACAAATTTTTACTCTAACTATTCATTCTCACTGCGTTTTATATTTTCCTCTATATATATCTCAAGTTTAGCTATCACAAATTTGTGTTTCTATTGCTACTATGACTGATCAAAATATTGAATTTCAACTTGCGCTACGTTGTTTAAGAGGTTTTTTTAATTTTATTTTATATTTTATATACTTTAACTATTCATTCTCGCCGCGTTTTATATATACTTCTTTCTTTCTTTTTTACACATAACACTATTGAATTCATACTCCAATAACTGACTTAAAGAAGTACGTCAATCATTGTCGGATCAAATATCGAATTTATTATGTTGAGTTTCACAATGGCAAACTAAGTATACCTTTTATTTCAACCGAATGTATTTGATTGTATTTGAGCATTTCACATTGGTAGAGATTTAACATTGTTATTATTTTTATTTTATGGCGCGATCATGTTACAAAAAATTAATGTTTGCATATGATTTTGGTGACAACAACGTACATCGTTATGCTAGACTTAACCTTTGTTTGATAGGTGAGAAAATGAGAAGAGAGAAATAGAAACACGGAAATCAATGCATGTATTTAGATCCAAATACTACATGCATTGGTTTTCGTGTTTCTATTTCTCTCTTCTAATTTTCTCTCCTACCAAACACACTCTTATTGATCCAAACGGAAATCAATTTGAAATTTTAGTTCAAAAAATTAATGGCAGCATATATTTTAAACATGGATGATCTGCATTGCGTGATTTTTATAATATTCAATATGGTGCTTGGGTGATTTTATTATACACTGTGATGAGTCGGTTTGGACTAATTTTAAAAGACAGATTTGATTGTGTCATTTATTTTAAAAAATTTATTATAGTTCTTTTTATATAATATATGAAAATCTACAAAACCCGTGCGATAGCATGGGTCGGTGTCTAGTTCTTATATAAAGGTGTGCAGCAGCATTGTTTGCATTTTTAAACCTAAAAAATAATAGGAAGTGGATTCAATGCACTATGTGGTGAGTGCGGTCAGGTGTAATCAGTATCTCTGAATCGTCCGATTAGAGAGAGGATCCTCTCCCGTAGAAAAATAACTGGAGGTTGTCCAGTTTATCATCCATCCATCAATTAATTATTTTATGACATCAATCACTTAAATAAAAAATTTGAATGGTGTGGATTACACTCCAGACAAATTTAACATGAGAGGATCTCCTCTCGTCCGATTATGATTGAATAATTTTAAATATTGCGATATGTTTTATTTTATTTAATATTAAAAATTGGATCGTTTAATTTTGATTGAACAGTCTCGAGATAGACAACTATAAATATATCAATATTTGATTGCACTCAACTAATCGACTTATCAGTGTCTCGCAAGAGATTTGGACTTATAAGAAAGTCATCATGAGCTCAACTTTTGTGTATGATTAGCTCTAGTAAGTTTTTTTTATTGAGATTAGTCTCTAGCATACTTCATAAGTTTTTGATCGAAATTAGTCTTTAATCTTTTTTTTTTGTGTACTCTTTAGTAATTGGCTGTAAAAACGTTGTATCTATAACATAATAACAAAAACAAAACTAATAGGTTTTCGGTTCAATCTTCATTCCATCAAGCCCAATATATAACATTTTGAGTTTAGTCCCTTAAGATTTTCTTTTCCTAGGTTTAGTCCTTATAAATTTAAAAGTTGTTGATGTCATATGTAGCCCAATAAAATCATGTCATGTTGATCCGATAAGTTTTTTTTTGTCCCAAGTAAAAATATAAGAATGTTTACCCAATAAGTAGACATAAGGACTAAAAGCAAAAAAAAATTAATTTTCAAAGACTAAATTGAAACTAAAAAAAATACATGACTAAGATTAAAAAAAAACTAAAATCACATTTAAACGCAAAATATACTACATAAAACATCATTTTGATAATGTATATATGATAATATAATTAAATCTTCACATGTCTTCTTTAAGATTGTTTCAATATTTAAATTTATTTATCGACACACTTATGGTGAATCCTCGCCACATTATTTTTTCTCCCTCTTCAATCCTTATTATATTTCTTCTTAAATAAATATTCTTAATTAACAGTCTCACGTTGAGATAGGGGTGTTCGCGGTGCGGTTTGGTTCGGTTATGAGCCAAAAAGTCATTCTAACCGCGAGATAAAAAAGCATGCGGTTCGGTTTGGTTCGGTTGATTTTTAAAAAGTCATCCAAACCAAACCAAACCAAACAAATGCGGTTAGGATCGGTTCGGTGGCGGCGGTTTACCGCGATATAAAAAATATTACAATATTACCAACTTGTTACAAAATAAACATAGAAAATTTTAATTTATTTTATTGTTTATATGATATAATATGCATATATAGAAATTACATATACATAAGAACTTATTTTTAATACCAACAATATAGTTTTGTATCGCATGAAATTATATGTTTGTACATCTTACTGTTTTATGAACTCAGTTATGTTGAGTTTGCTAAGTTGACTAGATAATAAGTTGATTGCTACTAGTTGATAGAGTTAAATTAAGTATTGCGGTTTGGTTCGGTTTGGTTTGGTTTTATGAAATGAAAACCGCAAACCAAACCAAACCGTGCGGTTTAAAAGAAACATGATCCGTGCGGTTTATACTAAATGCGGTTTTTTGCGGTTTCGGTTTGGATTGGTTCGGTTTTGCGGTTTTACTTTTGGTTCGGTTCGGATACGATCACCCCTACGTTGAGATGTGGTTTCAATATATGTGTATAAGTGGGGTCAATCTTCACACTACAAATCAATTTTATAGTGTTAAGTTAGATCCAAGTAATCAAACTCAACATTCTAAAATGGTATCATAGTATCCTCCAAAATTCTTTGGGTCACTTGTTATCACAATATTGTTGAACGTTAGATGGTATCTTAAATGTCTCACATTGATTGAGAGATGACCTGAATGTATGTTTATAAGTGGAGACATTTATCACCTTACAACAAGTCAACTTTTTTTTTTTACACAAGCAAACTCAATTCATTTCATTAATAATAATAGGTTCAATACAAAGTGAATCATAATTATAAACTTTGGGACTAGTGGTAAAATGAGTCGTTTGGGCTAAAGCGTGAACTACTCTATTGGCTTGTCGCCGAACATAATTGATCTTACAATGATCATTCTCAACTAATAAGTTATGGCAAAAATCAGTAATTCTCCCAAATGTTGTCATGTTAACAGGCCTTGCATGGATAACTTGTACTAACTGCAGACAATCTGTTTCTATGGTAATGTGAACATTTGCTAGGTGTGATTGCAACAAGTCAACATTTTGCATGGTTGAGTTAAGCTCAACTCAAAATTATAAAAAAAATATATTTTTCCTTTATTAGAAAGTAGGGAGAGATTGTGAACTTGTATTTTTTTGCATTTGGCAGAAGAGTCTCAATAATAGACATTGTCTTCCGACGAAGCTCCTACACATATGAGAAAGAGTATAAACGAGAGGAAAATAATGTGTGCATGAATAAATCCTACTACTAAAATTATTTGTGCAGCTTGCACCACATAACCCGCTTGCATAATATCACGAGGACTCGTTTGGTGCGCATGATATGATAGAGACATGATAGTATAAGCTGGATAAGGATAGGACAGTGACAGGATAGACACACATCATGTCATTATTTGGTGCACACATGATATCAACATGATAAAATATATATACCATGTTTAAATGACAAAATTAACCAAAACAAATCTATAATTTTTTTAAAAAAAATATTCTTCATATTTTTATTTGACATTAAAAACAATTATTTTAGAAAACAACAAACCTAACTATTATAAAAAAAAAAACCTAACAAAAAAAAAATAGAAAACAACAACAAGCCATCGTAAAAAAAAAAGGTTTTATTGTTGCTATCTGGTTGTTAACCCACCAAAAACTAAGGAAAAGAATAACAAAGAGTCAACCGGATAAGATTAATAATAGGTTAACTTTATTCTTTTCTATTGGTGCACCAAACAACGGATAATAACATGATAGTTAATTTTATGTTATTCTGTCTCTCAATCCGGCGCACCAAATAGGCTCAAGAGAGTATGTTATCCTATCTTTGAATATGTAAATTGAAATGAATTGGTGACTTCTTCTCAAGTGTATACTACTAATTACTAAATGTTTGACACCAGCGAGCTATCATACGAGAGTCATAGCTTTCAAGATTTTAATACTATGTTTGCAATGAAATCATAAAAAAATAATAGTTGTAGTAAAAAAATGTATAAAAAGTGCTTAAGAGTATCATACATTTCCGTAAATGAGAAAACAATTAACTATGTAATATTTAGAAATAATTATGTATTAGTCGGTATGCATACAATTTAGTGATTCAGAACTGCATGCGGTCAGTAATTCAGAACCGTGTGATTAAGATTACACAGTTTAGTGATTCAGAACTGCATGCGGTCAGTAACTCAGAACCGTGTGATTAGGATTACACGGTTCAATTCTTAAACAAATTTTTTATTTTATTTAATATATACAATTCTAGAATGATATTTGAACAGTCCGATCAAGATCGGACAGCCTGAAATCTAGTGAAATCTAGTGACGCTGCACTGTTCGACCACATATAATTCAGGTCGTTACATAGATGGTTAGAGAGATGATATTACACTTTATTCAATATCCACGTGGCAGTATATTATTGGTGATCAAGATTTAGTGCTAACGAATTAGCATTACCATTAGGACACAGGATGTGTTTGTGGTTGCCAATGTTCACACACAATGGCTCTGTCCTCCTCCCCACTTCAGAACCTCTCATCATTAATCTCTCCACACGGCATCGCTACCGCAACGGCACGGACACCAACACGGCGTAACTTGGCAGTTCAAGCAGCAGCCTCCTCCGACACAACAACAACCACCTCCCTTAAAGTTGGCAGTTATGAGCAAGGAAACTTAGTTCGACCCAAATGGACTGGAGAGACTCCTCTCTCTCGCATGGTTCGAGCTCTCATTTCTTTCAAACCCTTATACTCTATCCTTAAGCTTGGTGCTAGACAGGTTTTAATAAGGTTAGTTAACCATTTCTTCCCTTCACTTTTGCTTCACATTTTTCACAACCAGTAGTAATTTTGGATATTATTGTAAATGCACAGTACAGCTGAGAAGAACAACATACCTTGGAGGGAAATGACTAAAAAGATTTTGGAGTCAGAAGTTTATAAGGAGTTGGATGGCATTCAAAACCGGTCTTTAGTATATCCAGATTGTAATTTTATCTTAATTTTTTCCTTTCTACTTTTTTGGTTTTTCCTTCTTTTTTTTTTTATTTTTTTTTTATTTTTATAATTTGCATGTTTCAAGTGTATTGATGGTGTGTTTGTTTGATTTAATGTACAGATTATTTGAATCCATTTCATGCATATGATGAGGGGAATCTTACATGGCTGGTAAGTGCTAATTCTCAACCTTTAATTTATGTCAGTAGATGGAAATGGATTCCCTGCAGCAAGCAGTTTTTAATCTAAACTGTCCGATATAAATTAAAATTTGAATTTGTTAATGTGTACAGTGTAATCTAAGTCGTCGCTCGGATATGTAACTGAAATTGTTTATTGCATATAATTGCATGCTCTTTTATAGTAGGGAATTTGGATCTGTCAATGGATGGTTTGATTTGGTTACTCCTTTCTAGATAATCTAATATCTTTTGCAGTGTTCACCTTTGGTTGCTTAATTAGTTGCAGTTGTTCCTCAAAGCATTTTGTTTTGTTTTTATGTTTATTATGCAAAGTTACTGTTTAATTTCACAAGAACAAATTTATTACTATTGAAGATATACTTTGGTTTAATCTTGTGTACATTAGTATCTCACTATCAGCTCATGCATATTTAAAAAATTATGAGATTTTCCAATGCTATATCATTTGTGATTTTTTTCTTTCTTTTCTTCTTTTGCAACCATTTGAACCTTAGGTGTATTCCCAATCATTGTTGGCTACCTTGCTGAAATTTCAAAGAAACTATTATAAGATCTGTTATTATATGATGATAGGCAGCAGCAGAAGCAGAGGCTGCTACTAAGTCAATGGTGAGACGAACAATTCCTGACGCTTCTTCAGTAGAAGAAGCGACTCAGATCATGCGTGGCAATTGGCTTTGTGCAATTGAACAACACCATCTACAGCATTCACAAACATCCGTGATTGGTGACATTCTAGACATTGGATGTTCTGTGGGAGTAAGCACAAGATTTCTTGCAGACAAGTTCTCTATGGCCAATGTCACCGTGAGTTTTAATGGACAAATTGAAATTACTTTGTCAACACTATGTAAAATGACCCTTATGCGTGGTATGTACATGGTTTATGATTGAAATGTTTGTTCCAGGGGCTAGATATGTCACCCTATTTTCTAGCTGTGGCTCAGCATAAGGAAAAGAGAGGAACGCCTAGAAAAAATCCTATAAAATGGATGCATGCAAATGGGGAAGACACGGGCTTGCCTTCTAAATCATTCGATCTTGTATCTATTTCTTATGTGGTATGTCGTTTAGTTCTTTTGTTTAGACCTTCTATAAATTCAGAGAATGCCACAATGCACTTTTATCTATATACATTTTATCAGTTAACAAAAGATCAAAGTAAGTACTGTTATGCAAATAATTTCTTGATATGTGATATGGTAACTGCAACAGAAGTCCATAAGCTTATAGAGAGACTAATGTTTTTAAGTGTTCTTGCATTAAATCAATTCTGGATTTTCAATTTTTTAACCCAGTATACATGAAAAACCTTTTTATAGAGTACATAGCAATTTCCAAACATGTATTTTACTTCCTAGGAAAGGAATCTTGCAATTGAAATAAAAAATATAGGTGTTGTTTTTCCTGCAAGACATAAGTCCTAAACGACTTACAGCAGAATCATGACATCTTTTGAACTTTTTTCCAAGTGAATTAGTTGATACATATATTGACTGCTTTAACAACATTTTTGTTCCTTTTTAACAAAATATTCAATGGATTTTATTTTCTGGTCTCCTCAAATTTATGCAGTTTCATGAATGTCCTGCAAGAGCTATAGTGAATGTTGTAAGGGAAGCATTCCGTCTCCTTCGGCCTGGAGGCACGTTTGCTATGACAGATAATTCGGTATGTAAAATCATGATCAAATTTTTTTTTCCTTCAATTTATGCTCCCATCACAAACACTAATATCATTAATACCTCCTTCTGCAGCCAAAGTCAAAGGTCCTACAGGTATTTTTCCATCTTTTCCTGGTGACAATATTTTATAATTTAATATAGATTGAGTTTTTACATAGCTTTTTCTTTTATTGTGATTAACTGTAAGAATTAACACATAGTATGTTATTGACAAAGTCAAATTGATTGAGAGGGAAATTTAATTCTGGTAATTTGAAGCATTCCATAACATTATGCAGATTACCTTTAAACTAATTATACAGTTTGACACAAACTTTTTGGATCTTTTGTGATCTTCTTAACTACATTACAGTGATAATATGGTATGGAACAATACATTAACTCTTTAGACTTCATATGCTTTTCGTTTTTGATGCAATCAGAAAATAGTGAAATTTTATGTATACAAATCTGATTAAAGAGCTTTCATGTAGCTTATGGTACATTGTTGTCCAATAGAAACATCATCAAACTTGTTCATTTTTTTTCTTCAATATGTCTTGTAGGAGTTATCTCCAGTCCTGTTTACATTGATGAAGAGCACGGAACCGTTTCTTGATGAGTACTACTTGACTGATATGGATGAAACACTGAAGGAAGCTGGTTTTGTGAACATAACATCAATTCTTACTGACCCTAGGCACGTCACGTTAACGGCTACTGTGCCTCAATGAAACATCTTGGGATTTTTTGAAACATAAACAACTTCTGAGCTTAATGAAAGCCCTTGGTTTATGCATTTATTGTGTTGTTTACTTTCGATGAGAAAACGTCTCTTGGCTAAGGAGAATTATATGAAAGATGAGAAAACGTCTCTTGGCTAAGGAGAAAGAATTATATGAAAGTGGTAGATAAAATCATATATGTATCAATGGTTCTCAAAGCAAGGCTTTTCTTGCCTCTTACATTTTTGTTTTATTTAGTTGTTTTATGCTTTGTTTGTTGTGTTATATGGTATTACCTCCTGCTTTAATTATAAGCAAAAGTCAATTTTTTAGATTTATTGAATAACTAATGTATCCAGGGCCCGTTTGTATTAGCTTATTTTTGAGCTTATGCAAATAATTTATGCAATTTTTATGTATTATTATAAGTTTGTTAAAGTACTTTATGATAAAATAACTTATAAAAATACAATAATTTTCACTAGTGTGAACTTATAAAATAGCATAAAACTTAATTTACATTGCATAAGCTGTTTGCATAAACACAAAAATAAGCTAATCCAAACATGCCCCTAGTCTATAATATTTAAGAAATTTGAAAAGTAAATTTTTACTTATAATTAAGGCTGAAATAGTATATGATGAAGATTAGGAAATTAGGAATGATGTTTGAGAAGGAAAAGCAAACGTACATAACAAGAAAATAGTGCACTCTTGAATGAGTGAATGGAAAGGCAGGGTAAGGGGGACAGCAAAATTCATTTTAGTTTGTCTTACGTTAAAGCCTATTCGTGGACACTATCCAAACTTGGTTGTCAATACAAAGTCATTGTTGTTTGAAATTAAGTCCTCACAAGCTACACCCTACAATCTCTTTGTTAGATATACTAGCTGTTAGGAGAATCATATTGACTTATTTTTTTTGGCTTAAATAAATAAGTTTTCATGTATTATTATAATCTTATTAAGGTAGTTTATGAAAAAATATCTTATGGAACAATTTTTATTTTATTTAAGGGAAGAGACCCTAGTAGTCCAGAGTTCGGCCGAGAGGTAAGTAAAGTCTAGGTAAGAAATTGTTCCATCCAGGAATCAAACTCAGGTTCTCCCGAAATCCGTCATTTGATGAAACTCATTAACCACTTGATTCAAATGACTTGGTTTATGAAGATACAATTTTTATCAGTGAGAACTTATGAATTAACATTTAGGCTTAACTACACATTTGGTCTTTACGTTAATTTTATGTTTCAATTTGGTCTCTTACGTTTAAAAAGTATCAATTTGATCTTTTACGTTTCCATTAGGTTTCAATTTAGTCCTTTTCGTCAGTTTTGTCACATGTGGCAGTCAGTTTCATATGTGGACAAACACATGGACACTTGGACACACTGACACATGTATAGTTCAAACGGTGTTAATGACAAAACTAACGGAAATGACTAAATTGAAATCTAATGGAAACGTAAGGGATCAAATATTTATTTAAGCCTAACATTTATGAAGATACAATTTTTTTTTTGAACGTATGGAGATACAATTTTTGTTAGTGAGAATTTATGAATTAACATAAAAATTTATTTATTTGTATAAGCTATTTTTTATAAGTTCAAGAATATGTCAATCCAAACGGGCCCATAATATTAGTAGGCTTAAGATAGTGAGTTTATGTTCTTAGTAGTTTAGTCATTTTATGTTTGTCATATATTTTCTAGAAAATTGCTTTTCCGACCCCTGCCCATTTCTTTTTTACCCCTCAAACTGACGTTTTTGCCCTCGGGATATGGACGTAAAAACTGAAGCTTCGGCAACGGTTTTTACCCGTTGCCTTAGAACAAAAACGCGTTGTTTTTAACCTTGGCAAATAGTTCGGTTCGTAAAAACCGAATTTTCTTGGCAAATTTTTTTCATACCCCCCGAGGGCAAAAACGTCAGTTTGGGGGATAAAAAAGAAATGGGCAGGGGTCGGAAAAGCAATTTTCTATTTTCTATGTAACCTTTATTTTCCGAAACAATGTTATGCAATTCATATTGAAACCCGAATCTCATTTGTTTTCCCCTATTTTTTTTTTATCTATTTCCTTAACACTCTTTGCCCATACAGTGTATACAATTCATTTACTTTTTAGTATTAAACTGTTTTTACTTTATGCAACCACGAATTTTCAAATTTAGTCCATATTTTGCTTTTATTAGGAACTATTTTGAGGACTAAAAAAAACATCAAATTTTTCAAATAGGGACTAAAAGTTAAAATAAATTGTTTAGGGAATAAATTTGAAAGTGATTTGAAAGGGCTACATTGTTTAGGTTTTAGGAAGGCGTGGGTAACAATAGTAGAGGTGCAGGTAGGAAGTCCCATGACATCTTGAAGGGACAAAAATAGAGTACGTAATAGAGGCCAATTAAACAAAACAATTTTGTACCAATACCAATTTTTTTTCATTTTTTTTCCCGTGTTGTATCTAAATTCGTATATTTGGGTTATAGTTTTTGTGTTTTTGTCACTTAAGTGCATTGTCATTTTGTTCGTAGTCGTGTGTTATATTTTTTTTCTTTTTCCATTTTAGTATTGTGTTTGTTTTGTTTGGAGTGATAAATTAACTCCTACTCATTATAAATTCAACTAATGATATACAAATTTGGAAGTATAGGTACTATAGTTCAAGTATGAAATTTATGGCGACTATTAATAAGATCAATTATCTCACAACCTTGCAAATATCTTATTAATATGGGACATAATTGATCATCTCAGAGACTACATTAGTTGACTTTTTGTGCGAATACAAACAAATATCTTTTTTTCTAAAGTTGAAGATCATATCTTTTTTTGTTTGCAAATGTCATGTAAAATACAAGTCCATTTAAGATTTTGAGGTCCTAAATCTCTAATTCTTTTCTATATAAACTAACTCATGACTCAACTCATAGTCACCTACTCTATTTCTAAACGCTAAAAACCTTAGAGCACATCCAGCGCTGGGAATTTCATTGAGTCCGCCAGCGTGGAGTACAATAGTTCACCAAATTCACTATTGGACTGTTCCATCATGGCCTCACCGTTCCATCACGTGGCATAACAGTTCCATGCCAAAACAACGCTACTCTCATGGTATTTTGATTAACATATGAATATATATGTTGGTAAATTCTAATATGGACCACTTCATCAAGTGGTCCATGGTGGACCAGTCATGAATAACACTATAACGAATACGAATTTTACAAAATCCACCTTTTGGATTGAAAGTTTATATCATATAGATCATTCATAGAAAAATTTAGAAAAATTGAAAATCATTTGATATGTTATTGAGACACATCAAGATT
This sequence comes from Trifolium subterraneum, assembly GCA_951799995.1. Lineage (NCBI taxonomy): Eukaryota > Viridiplantae > Streptophyta > Magnoliopsida > Fabales > Fabaceae > Trifolium > Trifolium subterraneum. The sequence continues at coordinate 36,827,239 of OX637461.1, read as the reverse complement.
AATGGTCGTTAAATAACATAAATCTTGATGAGGCTCAATAACATATCAAATGATTTTCAAAAAATTTGAAATATTTTATGGATGATCTATACGATATAAACTTTCAATCCAACAATGAATTTTGTAAAATTCATATTCGGTAGGTCACTTGTCCACGGTGGACCACTTGTGAAGGTGGTCCACGGTAGCATTAGCCTATATATGTTACCTTTCTGAAACTTTTGCGGAATGAATTAGTTTTATCTATACAATAAAATTAAATACTAATAAAATATTATTGATGTGATATAAAGTTGTGGGGTCAAATTGGGTTCTTTAGAGTTGCATTATTGGAATAAAAAATGAGTGAATTGCTTTAAAGTGATGTGACTCTAATGAGACATACAAAAAACATTGTGATGGTTGCACCATTGAAGGTGCTCTTAGCTCACAGTTCATACTTATTTGATGGTCAAAATGTTTGCAAGTACACTCCTCATATAGAGAAACAATCAATCAATCAATCATCCTCATCTCGTCAATCATCACTTGACTACCCACAATGGTTTCAACACACACTACACATTCAACACCCACTTTTTCACTCCACATCATTTTCTCTTTCTTTCACCTAATCATTCAACACTCATTCAACTTTTACTCTCTCGAATGATTTTTCTATTCAACACTCTACCACACCACTTTCTCTACCCCACCACTTTATATTTCATATTCTTATTTAAATTTAAATTTTTGTTTTTATGATTAAATAAAATTATAATTATCGATTAAAATTAAATTAAAATAATACACTTAACAAAATTTATTTAAATAATTTTTTTTATTTTCTTAATTTAAAATGCAATACATCACACAAATAACGTAATTAGTACGATACAAATTAACTTAAAATGCAATACAACACACAAGTTACGTAATTAATACGATGCAAATTAACTTAAAATACGAAACAACACACAACTAACGTATAGTACGAAACAAATCATCTTCAATCCTGAAACATTCCAAACTATGTCCATATGTGCTTCACTATCGTGATGAGCTTTTTGATCACGGAACTCGGATCTACCACGCACATGATTTGCAAAAGCGGGTAATACCTCGGTTGAATATGGTTGCGGTGCACTAGATCCACTTTCCTCAGACTGCTCAAAATCGGTCCAACGTTGAGCATATGAATCTCGTTCATCCTCAACAATCATATTATGTAATATGATGCAAGACCTCATGATGATACTCAGATCGGCTATGTCCCACAAGCAAGCTGGTTCACGGATGATTTTAAATCGAGCTTGAAGCACTCCAAATGCACGTTCGATGTCCTTCTGACATCCCTCTTGATGTTTTGCAAATAACTTATCGGGTTCACTTTGAGGAAGTCTAATAGATTTGACGAAAGTTGGATAAGAAGGGTAGATACCATCAGCTAGATAGTATGTCATATTTGATTCACATAGAAATTCACACTTGGAGTCTTTCTTTGTTCCACGTCATCAAAAACAGGTGAACGGTCTAGAACGTTTATGTCGTTCAACGTTCCCGGACATCCAAAAAAGGCATGCCAGATCCATAGATCATGAGATGCAACTGCTTCAAGAATAATTGTGGTGGTTCCCTTATCCCCCTAGTAAATTGACCTTCCCATGCTTTACGACAATTTTTCCACTCCCAGTGCATGCAGTCAATACTCACAATCATCCTTGGGAACCTCCGTATTTCACTTACATGTAGTATTTTTTGCAGGTCATCTTGGGTTGGTGCTCTGAGATACACTTGCTCATACAATCGTATGATTCCTTTACAAAATCTACGTAAGCACTCTAATGCAGTAGTACCTCCTATTTTGATGTACTCATCGACCACATCTGCTGCCATACCGTAGGCTAACATTCGCATTGCTGTGGTACATTTTGCTAAAGGTGATATACCTTCTTTCTTGGCAGCATCAGCTCGCTGGGTGAAGTAGTTATCACTACTTGAAAGGTCCCCAACGATTCGAATGAAAACATGTTTTTGCATGCGGTACCGACGACGGAACATTGCATCGTCATATGTAGGCTCATTGGCAAAGTAGTCGTCAATTAGTCTTTGGTTTGCAGTTGTATGATCTCTATTGACATATTTTCTACTACGAGATGCACCATCTTACAATTTTTTTTTCCGACGCTCTCTAAATCGTTTGAGTACATAAGTTTCTTCAACTTCACGATTTTGCAAGTACTTAACGAGATCAAAATCACCGGTTGATGGATCCATTGTGATATTGGAAGTAGATTGGATGAGATTTAGGATATTGGAGGAATGAGATTTTGGATATTGGTACATAAATGGATGAGTCCCTATATATAGATTCAATTTGGTCCACTGACGGATTTCAAATAATTATTGTATAGAGTTAATTATCAGATAAGACTTGGGTGGTGGACACAATAATTAAAGCAAGTTGGATGGTGGACACAATAATTAAAGCAAACATGTAGTACAAATACTTAAAACAAACATTACACTGACATATCACAATAATGAAAGCAAAGACTACACTGACTTATTCAATCACAATAATTGAAGCAAACACTACATTGATTGAAATTAATTATGGAAACAGTTATTGGGCCAACGTCTCCATCCTGGCTTTCTTCACGTCATCGAGATTCTCATCAGAACTTAACTTCAGATACATTTCCATTTTCTTAAGTTTGTTTGCCTCTTGTTGATTGGAAACTAACATTGTCAATTGTTCCATCTATTTCTCCTTCATTTTGATGTAATTATCCCTTTCTTTGTCCACCACCTCTCTGGATGTGGAAGCTTTCCTTTTTCCCTTCTTTTTGGCTGCATCCCTACCTATAGGGCGAGCACTAGATCCTACAGAGTCCTCGTGAGATCTCTTAGATCCACTACTTCCTGAGTCAATATTTCCTCCGACTAGACTTCTAAAACGTGGTTGATCACGGACAGCGTTCCATTCGTCCATTAAAGTAAACTTAGCATTCTTCGCACATGCGTATATTTCCTGAACTTTTGACAAAATGTCATTCTCCGACCAGTCGCTTCCTTGCAAACGCTTAGCGCCATCATAAGCGCCAATCCATTTACCCAGTAATTTGTTCATATAATTAAAGCGGTTTCGGCATGCAACGTCATCACGCGGAGGATCGAATTTGCAATGCTCATTACAATACTCAGCAACACTGCTAGTTGAAAATTTAATCCACCCACTAATTAACACCAAATTTTGTTCAGTGTTCCATGTTAGTTGCGGGTGTTTCTTGCTCTTAGGAGTTGAGTCCTCTAAATTTTGAGTGACTTCGTTAGCAATTGTTATTTGTGTTGAAAATTCCGGAAATTCAGGTGCACCCAAATTAGGTATGTTTTGAGGAAATTGGTTATAAAATGGATTTTGATTTTGATAATTGTTGAAATTTGGATGGAAGTTTGGAACTGATGACTGGTTGAAATTTGGTGGAAGACCAAAATTAGGTATGTTTTGAGGAAATTGGTTGTAAAATGGATTTAGATTTTGATAAGAGTGGAGATCCATTTTGGTCCCTCACAAAAACTACAGAACCCAAATTAGTCCCCGACAAAAAAAAAGTCCCTATTTAATCCCCAACAAAATTAAATCGGGACATGTTAGTCCTTCGTTATTATTTTTCTTAATCCGGTCTTTTTTTTCCTACTTTTAAACCGTGACTGAACTGTCATGTGTATTATTTATGTCACGTGTATTATTTACAAACATTACAAACATAAGGGATATTTAGGTCCCTACATTATTTTATTTTGGAATAATTTTATCCCCATATTTTTTTTTAAAAAAATACGCAAATTAGACAATATTCATGGACAATATTTTTAAAATTTTAAGGGATCAAATCATCAAATTGACACCAATTTTTGCCACTAACAAAAACTACAAAACTAAAATTTATCTCTAAAATTTTAAGGGATCAAATCATCAAATATCCGGTACGCTGTATGCCGTCTTCTCCGGTTGAATCATCTGACATGAATATCACCATAAAAAATTGATCTTGTTGGAAAGGAAAGAGTGTTGCCGTGTGGGAGGAGAAAAACCAAAGACTGAAAGCCTAGAACTAGAAAACCCTAGTATTCTCTCTTTCTATTTTGTGAAAGAGAAAAACACGTATTGTTTTTTTTTTTAAATCAGGGACTAACTTGTCCCTTAAGAATATTAAAATAATACACATGGCAGACTAGTCACGGTTCAAGAGTAGAAAAAAATCATATTAAGAAAAATAATAACGAAGGATTAACATGACCCGGTTGAATTTTGTTAGGGGCTAAATATGACCTTTTTTTTTGTCGGGGACTAATTTAGATTTTGTAGTTTTTGTGAGGGACCAAAATTGGTCTTCACTCTTTTGATAATTGTTGGGATTATTAGAAGAATTATTGGGATCCATTTCACTAAAAAAAGATTAAAACTTCAAAAGAAAGACTAATTAGAAAGATAATAATAGATTAAGATAGTGAAAAACTTGGTTTTTTTTTTTCTGTGTCCAAATGAAATGAACCAAGTCTCTATTTATAGAGAAAAAAAATCACGAATTTTGGTAAAAAAATAAAAAATTAATTTGCAATGAGGTAATTGAGTTCAAAGGATAAAAATAATAAAAATCCACCGGCCTAATCAGAAGCAGCCACGTGGCTGCCTTTTTATCCAACGAAATCTTCTCTCTCCGCGTCCCCTGGTCTTCACGCGTTTTGTTCGCGCGTGTTTCACACGCGCCAGGCTGCGCGAACCGCGAAGATCCACGCGTCCCCCCCGGTGCAGGCTTCAACATGTTGAAGAAGTTCATCTTCTCTCTCCGCCAGTAAGGATTCAACATAACACTTGCAATGGTTTCAATAGTTTAATGCTACATTCAACACCACAAAATCTCACCATTGCACATAGTCTTAGGCCGCATATCTTTGGTCTATTTCAGATAAATTACAATGAGAAATGTTATTCCAACATCATACTTTTAAGTTTTAACATTTTTACAACATTAAGGGGTATATTTGTCATTTTGCTCATTTTATTATTAAAATATAAAAACTGAAAATGTCACATGTTGTATATTTGATGAGGAAAATGACCAAAATACCCCTTGATGTTGTAGAAATGTTGGTGGTGTGATGTTGAAATAACATTTCTCAATTACAATTCTCTTGATAAATACCATAACAAAATATTAGTAACAAAATATTTTTTTTTATTCACAATATTTTTTTATAATTCAAATAGGCTTAAATATGTAAATAGTCCCTATAAATATAAATATTTTTTATAATACGCAAATGGTCGATTTAATTTCTTATAAATATATAATATTTTACTTTTAATCCTTATTATTTTGTTTTAACTGGAATAAATGAATTAAAAAATAGAGTGATTTGTGCATGTTATTCTTGCGCAGAGCTCATGAAAATTTTCATGAGATATCTCCAAAGGGACTAGAAATTAGAGTGATAAACCCAACAATAGTAACAAAAAATTAGCGACACATTTACAAGATGTCAATGTCAAACAAAGAATAGTACTTTGAATAAAAAAAGAATAAGAAGCATGTTACATGTTAGCATGTAGGATGATGAAATGAAATGTACACGTGTGGAGAATCTAGGGCCAACAAAAGAAGAAGAAGAAGAAGAAGAAGAAGCTAAACCTTGATGCTGTACGTTTCCTTCTCTTCTCTTCCTCCTCGTACCCTTCTTCACAAGTCACAACTCTTTCAAACTCTTCCTTCTCCTCTTCAATTCTCTGCTCTTCTCCCAACAAGTAAGTTCGATTCTTTCCCTTTTTTCTTTTTCTTTTCTCGTGTTTAATTTCATTTAATTTGGCATGCGTGTATGAGGTTTTATTATTTTTGCCAAATTCACCCTCTTGTGACACAAGTTGTGATCAAGAAAAATAAATTCACATGTTTTTTCTGTTTCTCTCTCTTTGTTGATGAGAGACAAGATGCTATTGAGGGTTCAAGCTCTTGATTGTTTCAAGATAAATTACTTGAAGGTTTTGATATGGTTAAACCCTGTTTGGATAAATAACTTAATTAAGTGTTTCTGGCATAAGTGCTTATCATTTAAGTGTTTATGTGTATGTTATTTCTGTAACCAAAGATAAAATAAAGTCAAATTGTTTTTATATAAGCTATATCCTAGGGTGTTTATGTCATATGTTGTTTCCGTAAGCTTTTCTAAACAGTGTTATAAGTGTTTATACCTATAGATAAGCTCAAGTAAGCAATCCAAACAGACCCTTAAGATTAAGTTATTGAATTATCATGTTGTTGGTAGTGGAAAGTTAGGGTTTTATGTATTTGTGTTATGGGCTGGAAATGGAATTTTCTGCATTCAATGTTATGTCTTTGTGATTAGTGTGACACTTCTTGATCAATTTACTTTTAGGTCGATGCTGATTGCTAACGTTTTCACCATCAACTTAGACTGATGAATAATTTCTTTCTGTTATTTTTTTGCAGATAATTGCGTAAAAAATCTTATAATTTGAGACAGCTCAGGAAAAATCATCATCGATTGAACGATATTATGATCACCATGGATGTAAAAGGTATAAATTGGGTTGGAGACATGTACCAAAAATTTGAAAATATGTGTCTGGAGGCAGAAGACATGATGTATGAGGTATGTTCTAATTGTCTTTTAACCTTAACCCTTCTTATATAGTATATATACACAATGAATTATTTAGTTTCAAATGGGAAAGTCACTCAAATTACCCTCGTGCACCTGCCATTGCCTGTGCTGTGATACATGTCACGGATCGAAAACCCTAATATTGCATTTTGCAATTTCCACTGCTGCTAGCACAGCTACATCTCTTCTCGGCTTACGTGTCCCTAGTACCCCGCCTTAAATATTGTTGTAAGCAGTTTAATCAAAGACACGGGGAAAACACTAGGTGTCGATACCTCTAGCTGGTTTAAACACGGTTCATAGTACCATGCCTAATTTATTTTTTATTAATGAATCCCATGCCTAAGTTATTTGTATGAATGAATACCATGCCTGATTTATTTTTATTAAAGAATACCATGCTTATTTTTATGAATGATATTAATTGCTATACACTGACGGTGTAAAACTTTCTTACACATACATCCAATTAAATCGCACCATGGTACCACTTTTATAAGCTAGTTCCTAAAATTTCTCAACAAAAATTTACTTGGTATGATTTGATTGGATGCATGTGTAAAAAAATTTACACTGTCAGTTTATATAAATTAAATCCTTTATGAATGAATACCATGCCTAATTTATTTTTATGAAAGAATACCATGCCTTATTTACATAGCACGTACCTCTTGTCCCAGTTCACTAAAACCTTATAGAGCTGAGTTTTCCTTTGACTTTCTTGATTTATCATTTTCAGCTGAATGCAACTGTGCTATTATATTTGTCTTGTTATCTTTGATAATCTTTCTGAATCCTTTTTTTACATGAGTTCAAGTTTCTAATAATAACGGATTAAACTATTTTTGGTACTGGTAGTTCCCTACAGTGCCGTTGTTTTTCAATCTTACCAGTCACAATATTTCTTATATATGTTTGTTCTTTGAGTATAGGATACAGTTGACTATATAGAGACTCAGATACAGACTGTTGGCGATAGTGTCAAAAAGTTATATTCTGATATCGTGGGAGATTTAATTCCATCAATTTCGTGCATTTTGGATGAAAAGGAAGACTCTGAATTGCCAATAGATCAACATACTGACGCTAGGTTCTGTAAGAAGCCAGTCCAGAATTCCATGGAAAGATCTGCAACGGCTAATACCAAGCTCAAGCAAACAAACAATGGTTTGAGAATTGATCATAATGCTGATAACAATAATGTCATACATAAGACTGGTGCTTTGTTTAAGCCATCTTCAAGAAGTTCTGTCAAAAAAAGCAATATTGTTTCACGTCCAAGACAGTACGTTGGGAGCATGGATATTAAATCAAATCTAGGCATTGATGTAAACAAAGTAAATGAAAAAAGGGCTGCAACCAAGATATTCAATGAAATCAATTCAGCAGAACCAGATACACGCATGCCACCACAGTGTTCTAAAATTTCAAATGAAGATCAAAATCATAAAGCTAGTGTTTCAAAGCTAGCTTCAGATGTAGAGGCAAGGCTTTCTTCTGAAGAAAAACAGATTGGTGCGAGTTCTTCTTATGATAGTGAGTATTTCTTTATCTCCTGCTTATAATTTTGTATTTTTTTCTCATTGTTTCGTTGACCACTAATATTGCATAACAACAAATAGTTAACAGACATCACCATTTGCCTGTATTTATTTTATATGCCAACAATTCTCCCAAGCAGGCAACTCGGTTAGTGAGCTGAGAGACACCAAAGGAGTTCTAACTAGGAGTTTAAGGGTTTAAACTTCGATAATTAACATAACCATTAGTATGCTAACATTTTTAAACTCGCACTGTCAGTGTAAATTAATTTTACACTGACAGCCAATAAGAATGGTTCAGCCATTCCATGTCATATCATGAAAGTGGAATTAAGTGGAGTGATGTGACGGAAAACATAGTTGTGATTGGTTGACAGTGTAAAACAGTTCATATTATTTTTTCTCTAAATATACGTCAACAATTAATCTTAGAAAGTGGTTTTTATCCATTTAAAACAAACATTATTCTTAATGGAATGGGAAGTTGCTTAACCATCTTTAAGTTCTACTCTGTAGTGTATGATGAAAAAGGTGCAACTTGCATGGTACCATGCTTTGCATATAATGTTCTATTCATTGCTTACTGTTATGCAAAAATAGAACCATAATTTTCACTTTGGAATTCCCATACAAACCCCTAATGGTTGGAAAATGGTGAAGTTGGATTGTTGTTCTGCTTTCAAAACATAGAAATCTGATGAATAGCCTGTGGCTTTAGGGGTAAAAGCTATAGCAGTTCATTCAATTTTCCAACTGAAATTAGGAATTAGCCATACAGATTAATATAATTTTTTGGAACTTCTACATTAGGTTATTGGGATCGGGTGTGTGTGTGACACGGCCTTTATCTTCCTAACACAATTGTGCAGAAAAGACTCATTTCTCTAAAGAAGGGTAGAATTTGGTTATCTTTATTTAATGATTTCCTTGCAAGTCTTTATTTGAATTAAGGAAGAGTATTTTGAGGTATAATTAAAACTTGTTATTAATAGTAATTATTTTAGTGGATACATGGTTAAGAGTCATTTAACGGTAATGATAAAATCACGCGCTATCATTACTTCAATTTTGTTTAAGTTATAAATACGTATTGTAATAGTCAATTTAAAATATGTAATGATATAGTGATTCATTCTCTTTCTTTTGCATGCATACGTGAAAATTATATTACTTTCATTTCATCTTATTTCCAAGATATTATAACAACATTAGTGAATTATTAGAATAGTTAAATTTCAATTCCAACAGCCATTGGCAATGATCATGAACCATACATGGCTACCAATGATAGAGGAGTTGAAGCGAGCTACCGTAGTGAGAAAGCAGTGTGGTTTGGGTTTCTAACAGCAATGTATTGGGATAAGATGAAATTGACATTGCTGTTAATGGCAGACAATGACGGAAGCTGAACAACGTTGACGATGATAAGTATTATTTCCAGTTATCGCGTAACAAACAGGAACTTCACATAGAAGCCATTCCTGAAATCAGATAGAGATGTACCGTTCACAAACTCAACTCATCCGTGATTGTAATTCAGAAATGGAGGAGGATTTCAATTTCAATATTCAGGCACCGCTGCTTCACTGAAGGAGAAAGGAAGACTGGTATCATTATCAAAAGTAAAACTGGTTACTAAGCCTAATCACAAAACAGTAACCGGTTTGTTCTTTTTGGGCTTAAAGAGTCCAGTTTGGTTTATTTTAAAAATGGAGTAGTCCCGTACTAGTTAGTTACGGGTAACCGGGTTTTTTTATAACATCCTCTACCTTTTTTTTTGGAATGTTTAATATTATGTGATGATCCAATCGGCGCACGTATAGTTGCAGTTTCTATCATCCCTGTTTTAAGTAGATTTGTTTTCAAGTATGTAGATGTGAGAGACCCTTCCCCCCACCCAGCACATATGTTCTTAAGCACATGTATATAGTATTAAGTCATTCCGTTGCATGCTGTTCTGATGTCACGGTAACTGTTACTTTTTATTACGAAATTTCCAAACTTATTAAGTTTTAATCGATATTGTTATAAAACAAGGTCATAATACCATGCAAGAAGATCATCTGAAGCTTGAGGAAACTTGTGTTATGGTGACCGGAGATGACCTCCAATTAATTCCCAAAGAAATTGGTAATCTGAAGGTACACTACTTCCCCCTTCCCTTAAAAAATTTATCTTTATTTAGTATATGCATTTGCATTCACCTCTAACTTCAATTATGTTTTCTGGTTTTAAGAAAACAAGACGGCCAGGCTTTTCTTTATCCAAGAAGTCTGCAAGAAAACAAGAGTATAAGGAGCTTGCAGTGTGGCATGGGAACAGTGAAAAAATAAAGAGAGTTCCTAGTGTATCTGAATCTGAATGGGAGCTTCTGTAGATACCAGAATGAGTAATTTGTGCAGATACACAACCAATCCTAGAAACTTGATTTCCACTACTAAGTCCTTATGAAGGAGATCAATGTACCCTTATGAGAATTTTAGATGTTAAGAAGATTTAAATTCATAAAATATCTCGCCATATAGAATACAGAATAATCTGTAACTTCGCTTATTTTATAAAATATTGAACACGTCCTATTTGCATATATACACTGATTGACATTGTCAATTAAATTGCATGTCCTTTCTGATTGATTTCATAATCCTGAAAAATCTCTTGGAAGTGGTATGAACTAGTTGTTTCAATCAGCAAGTGGCTTTTGGTGACCCCTTGCATGATAGCTATGTGTATAGTTCTATGTAGATCCAGCTATGTGAATCGATTAATAATGTACAAATACTAACTTGCCTGGAACATTGTCTCAACAAAGGTATTGATGTGAAAATAGTTCATGTGGGAGTAATATTAGAACCCATTGTTTTAGCGAGCATAACAGTGTTGATTCAGTTTAGTCCTGTGTGTGGTTGGGAAAGGAGCAGTTTTTTTCAACAGTCTCTCTTATCACTCACTCTCTAATCGGTTGAAATTAACGCGGGTCTCTTGTTTTGAAAATAGGTTTCACATAAAGTGGGGAGATCTAGGTGAGTTTTATCCAAATTAGAGAGCAATGTTCAAAAGAGAGTGTCGTTAGCATTCTTCAAACTATTTACTACACCCCTCATATTTTTGTACCAATAGTTCACATTTGTGTGTAGATTGAAAGAGTTGTTTTGGAGTTTGTTAATCCTCAGTTAGATAGTTATACAATCTGTGTTTAGATCATTCAAATTAAAAGTTTGTCATTAGTGGTTAAGTTTCAAGTAATTAGAACTACCTACCCAGAGCATCATTATCTTACCAAATTATAAAATCCATTCATACACCAAAAGACGTTCTGATTTATCAACGAAAAACTTCATTTTTACTATTGATATACCACAAACATCAATGCAGACAATGGGCCCGTTTGTTTAGAATTTTTTAAAAATAGATTTTGTAGTAGAAAATTTTGTATAAAAAAATTTTACAAAGAAATTTTTTATAAAAGCTTCAAATGAAAATTTTGTTTGAATAGTTATTCTTAAAATGTTATTTTAGATATTTTATCATTTTGATGAAAACAAATTTGGATATAAAAATTTCAAAAAATCACTTTCAAATAGATTTTCACAAAAATCTATTTTGAAATACCACTTTTAAAAAAATTGCGATTTTGACTATGTTTTGAACTTCAATAATGTACATTTATGTTATATAATGTCAAAATTAGTGTTTAAATATAGAAAAAACGAATACAAAAAAACTTGTAATATTTTGAAAAACCGTTTTACAAAATCTATTTTAAAAAATACAAAGAAAAAATCTATTTTTTTAAACTGAAACAAACGGGTCCAATATTGATAAAGGGCGAAGACACATATTAGTAGTAATACTAATAATCAAAGGTTCAAAGTGGGTCAAACTTTTTTTTTTTGGACAAAACGGGTCAAACTTTTAAAACTTGCTTTGTGTATTACTAGTGCTTAGACTCTGTTTGGGAAAACCAATAAGTTAGCTTTAAGCTAAAAACTCTGTATGGTAAGAGTTAGAAAAGAGTTTATAGCTTATTTTACTATGTTATAGTTTACTTTTCAAACGTCATTTCAAGTAGTTTATGAGCTTATAACTTATTATTTTTCCTTCCAATTTTACCCCTATTTGAAAAAATTAAATATTAATTTTTTTTTTGAATCAAACAAACTTACTGCATTTCATTAAAAACTAAATGTTCAATACAAAAGGGAATATTCTCAAATCTATGGAAGCTAGCCAAAGAATTGGCCGCCCTAGCTAGAGTATGAGCAACCAAATTCGCTTGCCTCCTAACAAACTTAACCTCAAAGTTTATAAAAGATGACATAAGACTAAAGATATCTTGAACAATTGACAGAAACTCAGAGTTTCCTCTACGCTTCATATGAATGGCCTCTATCAAAACTTTCGAATCACTTTCAAATTGAACTCGATCCAGTCTTCTATGTCTTGCTTCTTCCATCGCTAAAAGTAGAGCCCATGCTTTTCATTCTACAGATGAAATCACAGTTTGCTGTCATTGTGTCATATCAGCCATGAAGTGACCACTATTATCGCGAAAAGACAATCCCATCGAGGTCCTTCCAGATCCAGACACAAAGGCAACATCAACGTTACATTTTACCCAGTCTAGAGCTGATTTCTCCCACCTTACCAAATTTACTTCTGTAGTCCCGCTCACATTATTACTCTGTAACTTATGTACTGAGTACCAATTATTCCAAGCATCAAAAGCATATCTTCCAATTTGACGTGGCATCTGGACATTATCATTCCAAAGCTTATCATTATGATTGTGCCAAATGCACCAGAGTAACATAGCCACTCTACCAACAGTATCACTACTTTCATTGCTACAGACAGCGAAAATACGATCCATAACATTAGTATGTTGGTACGTAGTATTATGTAAGACAGACGACAGACCAGCTGCATTCCAACTACTAATAAGCTAGTTCAACTGCTAATTTTACCAAACACTATAAACTCAATCAGCTAACTTATTCGCTATAAGATAAAAACTAAATTATAAGCTACCCGCTATTTTTTTATTAAACCCATCCTATTTCGTGTTATTGTCAATATGGTTTACATTATTGTTTATGACTTTATGTGGTATTAATATTATAAAAAAATGAAGTATTTACTTATGACTATAAGATCTTTTGGTGTATGATTGACTTTTATGATTTGGCAAGATAATGATGCTCTGGGTAATGGGAATTACTTGAAACTTGACCACCTGATCAGCCATCTTATATTTAATTGATTGTGACCATAAAGCATGTGGCTTCTCTTAAGTTCCAAGTTAGCTTCATCAATGCAGTCATTTGGTGTCTCAATCCAAATCCTCTAAAGTGAATATCTAGAAAATTAATAGTTTGACACTAATTGTGTATATAATATTACTATCTATTGATTTATTTATCACAAGTTCATATTATAGAGAGCCCATATTATGGTGTTTTGTTCGATAATGTCACATTATCGATCAATAAATTGTCAAAATTGTTAGGCCAAAACAACTGGGGTTAATTTGAAATCCAGTTCCCTCACTTATGTGTAAGTTTATGATAAACCCACGGTATTTTTTTTTTTTTGCATTTACTATATGGGAATTTCGCTGCGAGACTTTCTAAATAACTTTTTTTTTTATTAAAAAAGAGAAGAAGGTTAAAGATGAGGATAAGCAATAACTGGTATTAGGAGTGCATCAATATGTGCCAGGCATTTTTAGCTGTACATGTCCTACATAACCCAGCACAGCAGCCACAGCTTGAAGTAGCATTGTCTCAAACACAAATTTATTTCACATTGTTTTGTCCCCTTAAAGCCACTGCTCTTCCTAGAAAAACAACCATGCATTTCAAAATTTCAAGTACATTTTGGTTTAGATTATTATTGCCAAATTAACATCACTAGAAAGTTGCTTTGGATGTAGTATGCTCAAAAGAATATACTCTTTTTTTTTTTTTTTTTTTATAAGCCAAAAGAATATACTCTAATAATAAGCCAATCAATAAACAAGGACCTCGAAAGAGGGAGTCTAATTAATGGTTGCCCAAAGCCAGCAAACCCTGACAATGATGCTTAATGATCACAATTTATGATGACTTCAGAGGTTTATTTAAGTTTTGCTACTGTTAAGTTATAAGGAATCAAGAAGGAGTAATTTCTATTAAAAAAAAATAGTAATTTTCTTACTGTTTTATTTGATTAATCTAATAATCGGTTAGGAATGCCAATTGTATTTGTAAGTGGGGATTCCCGTGAGGATTATTCTGTTTGGGGATTCGAAGATGGGGAATTTTTTCCTGCGGAAATGGAGATGGAGAACAAACTTCCACCAAGAGAGGTTTATGGATAGGGACATTATTGGATATGCCTTGAAATCTTGGTAGCAAGAAGTCAGAAATTATGGATGCACTGCTGGTGGTGGCGCATGGTGCGGTGATGCTGGTGCGGGGTGCAAAGCTTTTGCTTGTTTTTGGTTTCAACTCTATGAGATGTGTTGGGCGCATGATCTTGGGCGCCAACGCGGGACCAGCCAGCTTGCTTGTTAAAGATTTATTTTTTAAATCTTTTTTTGGAGATTTTTTTGTGAAAAAATCTTTTCTTGGAAGACACTCTGACTTGGATTTGTTTTATTTTAAAATAGATTTGTTACTAGTTTTTTGGCATATATTTTTCTATAAATAGGGATTACTTTATTCATAGAAAAAATTGAGAGATTGAGGGAATAAAGGTTTGCCAACACAAAGGCAAATGTTATTGTTTCCTCCTTGGGTAGTCTAGGTCAATTGAGTCTCTTGGTCACGGGAAGAGATGCGGGTGTTGGATAGAATTATGATTAATTCTTGTAATTCAATTGAGAACTCTTTGTGTAAGTTACTTATTGATTCTAGTGGAACGGAGGAGCTGCTATCTCCCCCATAGTAGGTTGTTATAGCCGAACTAGGTAAACAACATTCTTGTCTTCTTCTTCTTTTACTTGTTTACTTGCATTCTTGATTATAATTATCATCATCTCTATCAACTTTATTTTGGTTTCTTCATTCAATTGCTCCACACATCAGTTTCTTTATTGGTGTGATTTTTATAGACGAATTCACAACAGACATTTTATCCCCTGCCCCGTGAAGACGCCTTACTCGAATATTTTATTAAAGAACATTTATATATGTATATTCAAGTATTTTATATATTGTATTTATTTATATTTTCACATAATATGTGTCTAAATTTTGTTTATATGTGATGTTTACTATATATTATCACAAGACTCACAATAATCTAATAATTTTTTATTTGTTTTATGATTAAACTTTAATATTTATTTTAATGTTGATGTATCTCCACGGGAACTGTGGAGTTCTGCGGGGATAGGGATGAGGAAAGAATTCTCCTCGAAGTGGGGAATAGGGACGGGGATGAGAAATATTTTAGATGGTGTGGAAGGGAGTAGGAAAGTATCATCCACTCAATCTTCGTCCCATTAACATCTCTATCATCCATCATATTTTTAAAAGGGGTTAAATACGTTTTTAGTCCCTACATTTTACCCTATAGTCAAAAATAGTCCATACACATTTTTTATGGTGAAAAAAATCTTACAATTTTTTCTGTTACTATTTTTAGTCCTCATCGGTAAAATTTTAACAGAATGCTGACTTGACACCTATTTTTATTGAAAATGTAGGGACTATTCTTGACTATAGAGTAAAATATAGGGGCTAAAAATATATTTAATCCTTTATTTTTTTTTATAATAAAAATAGGTGTCAAGTCAGCATTCTATTAAAATTATAACATGCGTAGAGAGCAAGAGAGCAGCGCCGCCCCTAGAGTTTTTCTAGGGCGGTCGTTTCGGTCATCGCCTTCACCGGAAGCAAGGCAGATACGAGGGGTGTTTCAGTAGATAGTGGAGAGTGGATTGAGGCGAGGAACCGACGTCGGAAAGCGCTGCGAGAGGCGGACGA
Source organism: Trifolium subterraneum (assembly GCA_951799995.1). NCBI lineage: Eukaryota > Viridiplantae > Streptophyta > Magnoliopsida > Fabales > Fabaceae > Trifolium > Trifolium subterraneum. The sequence continues at coordinate 36,811,059 of OX637461.1, read as the reverse complement.
AGTTAAAGACAGACTTAGGCAGACGAACGATCACCATTATCGTACGATATCTAACACCAGACATCTAACCTGATGCGATTTCAATGACTGGTGCAGGCATAGCGTGCGAAATCACCATCGATTAGGGAGAAGTCAGACTCGTCACGGCAGAGAGCAGTACTGCGAGCTTCGCCGGCAGGAGCTAAACCAAGCACAGATGCGTTCGCGATCATGAATTCATCTTCAGGTCTCGAGGTCGGTTTCAGGCGGTGGACGGAGGCACCACGTTTCCAATGCAGCACGATGGAGGGAGGAGGTAAAGGAAGATCAGAGTGGTGATCGATGGCTGGAGGGTAGGCTTCCATCGAGGTCTGGCCATGGTTACGAGCAGGAGAAGATGGCTTTACGTGATGATCATGGGAATAAGCAGGTGAAGGTTGGCGGTGGTGGTAAGCTTGTCACTGATATCACATGCTTGGCAGACTCACGTGAGAATGAAGGAGGTGGAAAGAAGGGTCCTGATCTAAGGCGGTACGTTTATTTTTATTTCACGAATTTTCCGGCACAACTATCGTATTTTTATCTTAGGAAAGGATTCGAAGTATGTGGTATGTTGGAGGATGTTTATGTAGCAAAAAAAAAGAAATAGGTATGGTGAACCCTATGGCTTCGTCAAATTCACTAATGTTAGAGACGTTCCCAAATTGACGAAAGCCTTGAATAATGTTTGGTTCGGTCACTTTTGTGTGCGGGCTAGCGTGGCCAAATTTGAACGCAATGATTTGGGGACAGATCGGAGAGGGGCAAAGGAGTTAGCTAGAATATCGAAGGGAGCCGAAGAATCCTCTAAGAAGCACGGTAGTGAAGTTAACACCAACTCGTTGGGGAAAACGACAAAGAGCGGAGGAGTCGTCAGTTCGGGTCTCCAGAAGGTGGGATATGGTCCTTTGGATGGCGTGCAGGTGGGCGATATTGTAATCAAGTTAGGGACACAACAGGAGCACGCAGTCCACAAAGAAGGCAAGAAGAAAGGGGAAGGAAAAATTCCTATAGCATCGGAAGCGTTAACCGAAGGTGGAAAGAAAAAGGATGATAGAATTTTATTACGCAAATATCGCACAAAGGCAGTTGATGTGAAGTGGGCTCATAATGGGTTAGTAGCTTCGGTTATAAACGGTGAGGCGATCCCCGTGGTGCAGAATAGGATTACAGACGCAGGTTTTAATGAGGTGGTAATCATTCCTCTTGGGGCTGATAAGGTTTTTGTTCGAAGCATGGAGGGGGTCGACGTTATGTCAATCGTCAGTAACGCTGAGGCTTTTTTCAAACTCATTTTCTCAAACTGGGTACGTTGGGAAAAGGGTGTGATGTCTTATCAGAGGGGGGCGTGGGTTCGTCTGTACGGTGTTCCGATACACGCGTGGAATGTTGATTTTTTCAAGCTATGTGTGGTTGATTGTGGTAGATTTTTGCGAGCGGATAGTTGTTCGGTGGACAAGGATAGACTCGATTTCGCCCGCGTTCTGATTGCCACGACTGATTTAGACATAGTCAAAAGAGTTGAGAGGGTTCTTGTTGATGGAACTCTGGTTGAGATTAAGATAGTGGAGGAATGGGGGTACGCTATGGGAGAGGACACTGAAGGTGCGTGGAGAAAACACAAGAAGGGGGGTTGAATTGTGTTTTGGATATTTAAAATCTTTCCAAGATGTTTAAATCTTTTCAGAGTCTTTAAAGCATAGCGGATTATTCACGCAATTAACTTATGGCGTTATAAATGATGAAGGAGTAAATGAGAGAGTGAGAGAGAGAAGAACACACAACAATTTATACTGGTTCCCCTCACAAATTGAGAGTACTCCAGTCCCCTTGTTTCCAAGAGAGTTCCACTATAATCACACGGATTACAATAGTTGCTCAAGCACACAAGCTCAAGACTTCCTGCTCTTAGTCACACAAGATATAGAGACTTCCTTGCTCTGATCACACAAGATCAAAGACTTCCTTGCTCAAGCACACAAGCTTGAGACTTCCTGCTCTAAGTCACACAAGACAGAGAGATTTCCTTGCTCTGATCACACAAGATCAGAGGCTTCCTTGCTCAAGCACTCAGGCTCAAGACTTCACTGCTCTAATCACTAAGACTGAGACTTACGTGCTTCTACACTAAGCAGAAGACTTTCTTGCTTCTACACTAAGCAGAAGACTTACTTGCTTCTACACTAAGCAGAAGACTTACTACTAACTTAAGAGCTTAAAACTTATTACAAACATAATAATCTTCAGAGGCTCTAAGCTAGTTTCTATGCTCACTTCATTTGAGAGATATTTTCTATTACAATTCAAATGCTCACTTTCTTCTGAGAGATTTTATCTAATGTTGAGCGCTAGTCTTCAATTCTTTCTTTGGCATATTTATATGAGTTGAGAAAGACATTGAGACGTTGGAGAAATTCCCGTTGCAACTTGGACAGCTGTAGATATTGAAGACCCGTTGAGTAAAGCCACGTCTTCCTTTGCAGAGAAGCTTCACCTTTGCAGTCTGTCCAATGGTACAGTTATAAGGTACAACTAGCTCCTAGAGAGAGGGATCACATCCTTTGTGACCGTTGCATTTTAGTTGACCTTAGAACAAGTCATCATGCTTGATAAGTTGTAGTTGATGTAGCCCTCTGATGACTGGGAATTCTCTTTGCTTCTGATGAACCTTTGATAACTTGGAGTCTGATTGGTCTTTGAATGGTTGGCCTCTGATAGTCTTTAGTAATTCAGATTCTGAACGCCTTCATCCTCTGAATGAATTATGACTATCAGACAGCCTCTGAACTCTTGTAGGCCTCTGAACATCCTTGAGCTTCTGAACTCCTCTGAGTCCCTGAACAACTTTCAGACGTTCTGATCTACTTTGAGCTTCTGAACTTTGTATAGCTTCTGACCACGTTGTAGCATCTGAACTCTTTCAGAGTCTTAAATATTCAGACTTCCATTGGTTTCATCAGAGTTTAAATTAAGTGTGCTCTTGATTAAACGTTGAATTCTCCTGCACTTAATTTAAACATTAGTACCATCAATTGTCCATTTAATACTTTGTTATCATCAAAACTTAAGGGTGTGTATTAACACATATTTTGTTCCAACAGACACTTGCCTTTTTGATGATGGAAACGAGACAGAGGTGTCTCAACCCGATGGTGAAGAAGGGCACGCTGATCTGGAAGTTCGTCGAAATATTGACGTGTTGGACGACAAAATTGCGAACGAGATGGAGGATGAGAAGGGCAATGGATTACATAAAAAGAGCGATATTGAACTTTTAGAAAAGACTGACGATAATTCGGTTGATGATGGGGAGAGGGAAGTTGAGATTGAGCGGAATGATGTCATTCTAAGCCCTATTTGTGAACATGTTGAGGCCCAGTCTAATGGGTGATTGGATCTTCAAGGACAACCTTGTGCTCAAATTTTAAGGACTGACGAACTGCCCCAATTGCCAGAATCTCAGGATCGTCTTTTTATTTCTGGGGAATTCGGTGGTGGCGCTGGAAAACCGTTCCGCAGTAATCGGGCTAACTCTTGCCCTCCAGTAAAGACACACTCTGTTAACTCGGGCCCTTGGAGCTTGGAATGGTTACATGATCATAATTTTGGTGATGCAGGGGTGATCTTTTCGGCAAGTAAGAGAGCTGCGAAGGGGGGTAATAACGGGAAGAGACATAAGTAGGAGGGGCAATTAGATTTAAACAGGAAGAAAGCAGGAGGGGTACTTCGGCACCCGATTCATAGTCTCAAAAAAGTTGCGCGGCTACCTCGTGAGGATCGTGTAGAGGTGCTAAAAGTCTTAAAAAAGAATGTCCTCCGACGCCGGAGAGTGGAGGGTGTCATCCAATCAAGTACGGTGAGTAGGCAGGCTTCTTCTGGCGAATCCTCATCGTCGGCGTCTGTCAATAACGACTGGCAAAACTGGGTGGCTATGCAAGGAACTGACCAGATGGTCGTGGATGATGTTAGGGAGATAGGAAAGACCATCGGGGTTGAGCTCACAGGAGACAGTTTGAATATGTTCAACGCTCTTTGTAGGGCGGGCAAAGGTATTAAGGGGAGTTCTAGTCTGAAGCAGGGGGGAGCTCGGAAAGAGAAGGGGTGCTAGGTTCAAGGGCCGCTTAGTTAGGGTGTGAAGTGTTTCAGATGAAGATTATTTCTGGGAATATCAGGGGGTTGGGTGGTTTGGAGAAGCGGATGGAGGTATGTAGGATGGTGAGAGATTTGAATCCTCTTATCCTTTGTCTTCAGGAGACTAAGATGCAACTTTGTGATGTTTTTCTGTGCTCGTCCTTGTAGGGGAGCTCCCCTCATGCCTTTTCTTATCAGCCTTCGGTTGGGGCGTCTGGGGGGTTACTAACTTTGTGGAATTCTTCTGAGGTGGAATTTTGGTCGACTGAGAGTCGTGAGCATGTTTTGTGGTGCCATGGACGATTTATTAAGACTGGAGAAGAATTTTTTGTAGCAAATGTCTACGCGCCTTGCGACGATGGGGCTAAACAAAGGTTGTGGGACTCATTGTCTGCGCGGATTCATTTGTTGGGAGGGAAGAGGATATGCGTTTGCGGGGATTTCAATGCAGTTAAACACGTTGATGAACGTCGCTCTGCTCGGGGTGGGTCACGATCTTTGGATCACATTCCTTTTAGCCGTTTTATTGAGGATAACAACCTGATTGATCTTCCCTTGAGTGGTCGAAATTTTACTTGGTTTAAAGGGGATGGTCTCGCGATGAGCCGTCTTGATAGATTTCTGTTGTCTGATGAGTGGTGCTTGACTTGGCCTAACTGTAAGCAAGTAGCCAGATTGCGGGGGTTGTCTGATCATTGTTCTTTAGTCTTATCCGCTTTTGAGGAAGACTGGGGACCCCGTCCCTCGAGGATGCTTAAGTGCTGGAAAGATGTTCCTGGTTATTCACAGTTTGTGAAAGATAAGTGGAGTTCGTTTCAGGTTGATGGTTGGGGCGGTTACGTGCTCAAGGAGAAGCTTAAGATGATTAAGGAGGCTCTGAAAGACTGGCATGTAGCTCATGCTCAGAATCTACCTAGCCGTATTGAATCTCTTAAAATCCGGCTTGCGGCACTCGATCTAAAGGGGTAGGAGGAGGATCTGACGGTGGCGGAGACAGATGAACTGTTTGGAGTCACTTCTGACATTCACTCGCTGTCTCGGATGCATGCTAGTATCAGTTGGCAACAGTCCCGCTCGCTGTTGCTCACGGAGGGAGATGCAAACTCTAAGTATTTTCATTCGATCCTTTGCGGGGCGCCGACGTGGGAATGCTATTTCGGTGATTCAAGTGGATGGGGTTACTCTCGAGGGGGTGAATCTATTCGGCAGGCTGCCTTCTCACACTTTGCGTCTCATTTCAAGGCTGTTTATATGGATAGACCCAGGGTCGACAATCTACAGTTTAAAAGGTTGAGCCCGCTGGAGGGTGGTAGTTTGATCAAACCTTTTTCGGAGGTAGAAGTGAGATCAGCCGTGTGGGATTGCGATAGTTATAAAAGTCCAGGTCCAGACGGGATTAATCTCGGCTTTATCAAAGACTTTTGGGATGAGCTTCGAGGTGATGTCATGCGCTTTATCTCCGAGTTTCACCGGAATGGAAAATTGTCTAAGGGTATAAATGCTACATTTATTGCTTTGATTCCTAAAATTGACAGTCCCCAACGGCTTCATGATTTTCGGCCTATCTCGCTTGTGGGAAGTCTCTATAAAATTCTGGCAAAAGTTTTAGCGAATAGGTTACGGAGTGTGATTGGTAGTGTGATCTCCGAGACTCAGACTGTGTTTGTTAAGGATAGACAGATTCTGGATGGTATCGTTGTTGCTAATGAGGTGGTGGATGAGGCGAAAAAGCATAAAAAAGAACTCATGCTTTTTAAGGTTGACTTTGAAAAAGCTTATGATTCAGTGGATTGGAGCTATCTGGACAATGTAATGGGGCGAATGTCTTTTCCGGTCTTGTGGAGGAAATGGATTAAGGAATGCGTTTGCACGGCTACCGCGTCTGTTTTAGTCAATGGCAGCCCCACTGCTGAATTTCCTCTCGAGCGGGGCCTTAGACAAGGAGATCCGCTATCCCCTTTTCTGTTTCTTCTGGCTGCCGAGGGTTTGAACGTGTTGATGGAGCTATAGTTACGCGTAACTTATTTACAGGGTACTGTATCGGTGAACGGGACCCTGTCTCTGTTTCTCATCTCCAGTTCGCCGATGACTCGCTTCTGATTGGGGTCAAAAGTTGGGCGAATGTCCGGGTTTTGCGTGTTGTTCTTGTGCTGTTTGAGACTATGTCGGGCCTGAAGGTTAATTTTAACAAAAGCTTGTTTGTTGGGGTGAATATCCCCGATTCCTGGTTAGGCGAAGATGCGTCTGCCCTGTGTTGTAACGTGGGAAAGATTCCTTTCCTTTATCTGGGTCTTTCTATTGGGGGTGATCCTAGGCGTCTAGGCTTTTGGGAACCGGTGTTGATTCGCTTAAAGAAAAGACTGTCTGGGTGGAAGAGTCGCTTCCTTTCTTTTGGTGGTCGTTTAGTTCTGCTAAAGTCTGTCTTGACCTCTCTTCCTGTCTATGCTCTTTCCTTCTTCAAAGCTCCCTCAGGTATCATTTCCTCTATTGAATCTATTTTTATTAAAAAAAATTGGGGGGGGGGCTGTGAGGATTCTAGGAAAATATCTTGGGTTAGTTGGAATACTATTTGCTTACGTAAGGAGTATGGAGGTTTGGGGGTTAGACAGATGCGGGAGTTTAACCTAGCTCTTTTAGGTAAATGGTGTTGGAGGTTGCTAGTGGACAGAGAGGGATTGTGGTTTAGAGTGTTGGCAGCCAGATACGGGATGGAGGGTGGTAGACTTAGCGATGGAGGGCGAAGAGGTTCTTCGTGGTGGAGGGAGATAACACGCATCAGGGAGGGTGGTGAGGTGGGGGGCAGTTGGTTTGAGGAGAATGTTTTGAAGAGGGTGGGGGACGGGATTCAGACTTTTTTCTGGACCGATCCCTGGGTGGAAGGGATTCCTTTGAGTGAGCGGTTTGGGCGCTTGTTTGATTTGGCGGAGACCAAACTGCGAACGGTGGCTGAGATGTTCACACTAGGGTGGGGGGTGGAAGGAGAGGCATGGCAGTGGAGGAGGCAGTTGAGAGTGTGGGAGGAGGAGATGCTGAGGGAGTGTCAGTCTTTACTTTCTAACATTTCTTTGCAGGTTCAGTTTCCAGATAGGTGGCAGTGGCGGCCTGACCCTGTTGTGGGCTACTCTGTCCGCGGAGCATATCAGCTTTTGACTTCTCAGGATACAGTCACTATGGATGTTATGGACAACGTAGTCTGGCATGCTCAGGTTCCCTTGAAGGTTTCCATCTTTGCGTGGCGTCTACTGCGTGACAGGTTACCCACAAAATCAAACCTAGTCACTCGAGGCATTTTATCTCATACTGATGGCTTTTGTGTTTCTGGTTGTGGTGCGGCCGAGTCAGCCTATCACTTATTCATCTCATGCGGTATCTTTGGTTCCATTTGGGGGTTAGTGCGTTCGTGGATTGACATCACATCAGCGGATCCTATCTCTTTGCGCGATCACTTTGTTCAGTTTACTTATTCAGCGGGTGGATCTCGAGCGCGTCGATCTTTTCTACAACTCATCTGGATCGCCTGCGTTTGGGTTGTGTGGACGGAAAGAAATCATATATTGTTCAGGGGCTCAACAAGCAGTTCTCATCAATTGTTGGACAAGATCAAACTCTTCTCTTTTAGGTGGCTGAAGTCGACGAGTGTCAATTTAGCTCCAAACCCCCATAGCTTGTGGTCTAGTCCCATGCTTTGCTTGGGTCTTGTATGATTGTTTATGATTCTCTCTTTTTGTGACTCTTTGTAAACTTTGGTAGTCTATCCCGGTACACCTTGTGCTGAGGGGACTGTTTTCAGTAATATATATATATATATATATATATATATATATATATATATATATATATATATATATCATTTTGGCTTGTTAAAAAAAAAAGCATTCTATTAAAATTTTAACAGTGAGGACTCAAAGTAGTAACGGAAAAAGTTGTAGGATTTTTTCACCATAAAAAAAATGTAGGAATTATTCTTACTATAGTGTAAAATGTAGAGACTAAAAAAATTTTTTTTATAGATTTTCGTCTCATACAAATAAATCACCCAATTTGTTTCTTAGAATATTACATTTTCTTTAATTTTATTCTATAAAAATATGTCATGCTAGTCATTAACATCTAAATATTACTAGTTATGTTCCTAAATATTAAATATAAGACCCCGTTGAAAAAATCGTGGAGATTACAAAGACGAGTTATGATATTAAATTTGGTAACAATTGATGTTGGTTTTACATTTTTATAATTCAAGAGAGAGAATGGATTTTTTTTTTTAGAATATTTATTACATAATGTAAAATAAAAAATACACTTTAGTTAAGGATGTGTTGGTAAAAAATTAATTAATGCTTTTAGAAATTTGAAAGAGAATTTATAAAAAGGGACAAAGAAAAATTAAAAGATGGTTAAATATGACGGGTCAGGATCAAATGACACCAACTAGTTTGACACTAAATGTTACACCTCTCAATAACATTTTAACCGATATAAATTTTATAAAATTCACTCGAGATTATGTTATTCAAGACATTATTGAGCACTAGCTATTGGAGCCAATCTCAATCAAAATTCAAAATTGATTAGTCGCTTTGTGTGGTTCTTATGGACACTTCTGAAAATGTAGTATAGAATAAGTTAAGTGATACTTCCTCCGTCTTAATTTATAAGTAAAAAAAATAAAAAATCACTTTTTCTTATTCAAATTATAAGAAAAAAATCAACTTTTATTCTTTTCAAGATTTACTTTTGCTTGTTTATGAAATTAAATGCAAATTGCATTTAATTTACTCTCTCTTCTCCATAATCAATAACCAATAAAAATTTATTTTACATCTTCTCATGAAATTTATTTCAGGAATAACACAAAAAATAATACGTCAAATTATCATATTTTATTTGTCTTAATAAATGTAAATTTTATTTTTCTTATAATTTGTGACGACGGAGGGAGTATATTTCATCCAATGAGAGTTGGGTCTCATAAATGACTAGAAGCATCGCACAAAGTGGCCAATCAATTTTAAATTTTTATTGAGATTGAGTCCCACAGCTAGTGCCCAATAATGTCTCAAATAAGATTATCTCGAAAGGACAAAATCTTCACAAAAAAAAAGTGACATATTTCATATAATTTTTTTCTGTATAAATTAAGTATCATTTGTATGCTATACATTAATCAATCAAGTTTTGTGGGGCCTAAATAGGCAAAAAAACTCCCAAAGATTTTTCTTTTTTTTGACAAACTCCCAAAGATTTTTAACGGCCTTAAATTGTGTTATCTTTATGGTGAGAGATTCGAGTAGTATGCAAGTGGTCCTAAGTTCGATCTTCATTGACAACATTGTAAACCAAAAAAAATTGTGTTATCCTCAATAGAATAATTGTTGAAAAATATTTTCCTACTATATTTGGTGAAAAAGTGTATATTATGCGGTGAGCGTGGATCGAACACGCGACCTTCAGATCTTCAGTCTGACGCTCTCCCAACTGAGCTATCCCCGCATGTATAATTTTGTTTGTCTTATTGGTTTAATTAATTCGTTTACTAAAGTTTATGTTATTCCAAGTGGCTTCTAACATGAAATAGTGGGACAAGTGGTGCACGGTGTATCACTTGTCAATAACACTATAACAAACATGAATTTTACAAAATTCGTCGTTGGATTGAAAGAAAAAAAAAATACTTATAAATTCGTATGGGAAAAATCACTTACAATTTCGTAAAATGATTTATATGGATGATCTTACAAAAACAGCTTGTAAGGTGAGAATTGTTATCACTTATAAATGCATTCTGATAGCAAACGGTACAACGGATCGTGGAGAGTCTTACCATCATAGAATTGAGTATTGGGCTTAACTCAACCTTACAAAAGCGGCTTGTAAAGTAAACATTGACTTCACTTAAAAACGTATATTCAGCTATCTCGTGATAGAAGTGAGACTTTTTTAACAATTTTCTATAAGAACTAAAACAAAATTTGAATATTTATAGCAAACAAAACCTTATTTAACATTTTTTTTTTTGTGTTGGACCGATGCATCATTTTCTCATCGTCAATCATCGTCTAAGTTTTTATTAAAATAAAAAAGGATTTCACGCTATTTATTACTCCCTCCGTCCCAAAATAATAGTCACAATTTGACCATGTGCACTATTCATACAAACTACTTTGACTATATTTTTTTACTAATGTATAAACATATTATTAAATATTAACATATCAGATCTTGTTAGATTTGTCTCAATGAGTACTATCAAAATATCAAATTTTCATAATTTTCAATAATACACAACTAAATATATTACTCCCTCCGTCCCAAAATAACTGACCTATTTTTGACTTTGAGTACTATTCATATGATCTACTTTGACTATATTTTTCTACTAAAATATATATACAAATATTAGCATGTGAGATGTTGTTTGATTTGTTTCGATGAGTATTTTCAAAATATATAATTTTTATAATTTTTAATAAAATATAATTTAAGATATTAACAATTAAAATTAAACATTGGCAAACGTGACAGTGGTCAACTAGGTCGGTTATTTTGAGACGGAGGGAGTAATAATTAAAATTGTGCATTGACAAGTGTGCAATAATAAAATATAATAATTATTTTGGGCTGAGGAAGTAACATATAAAGTGATGTTTTTGGTAGGATCGATGATGGGGTAAGGGATCACATGGAGAAGGATAACTGCGTACGTTTATAGCAATGCTATCTATTCCTGTTATGCAGTCTCCCCATGAAAAGTCAAATTTAAAATATGCTGTAATCTCAAATTATTCTGACGCAAAGATATATTTAATTTAATACCAACTACAATAAAATAAAAATAATATTAGGACTATTGTTTTCACAAAAAACACTCCCTCGGTAATCTTTTTGTAAGTATTCATTGTATACTCCCTCCATCTCATATTATAAGGAAAAAAATACACTTATTAAGAAAACCAAAACTTGAGAATTTGAAATATGGTTTTGTGGGTTTTTCTTGAAATAAGTTACATGGAAAGATGTAAAAATAAATTTGATTGGTTGTTGTTTATTGAGAAAATGAAAGAGAAAAAAATTAAATGTAATTTGCATTTAATTTTATAAGAATAAGTAAAAAACATTCTTGAAAGTTGTATTTTCCCTTATAATTTTGGACAAAAAAAAGTGTCATTTTTCCCTTATAATATGGGACGGAGGGAGTAATTAAGTTCTGAGTAAATCTCTAAAATTCGGTCCTCAATTTTAAATTCTCTTAAATATATTTCTTGATTTTGGTTTATAGGTCGACTAGGAAATAATAGTAATGTGGCTTTTTTCGAATGGTGTAATAATCCCTTAGATTGCTTTCAATGTATCTAAGGCGTTCGATGTTGAATTGTAAGGATTGAGTACCTCTTGTGTTTCTTATAATTCAAATTTTGCTTATAAAAAAAAATACTCTTAAATAAATAAAATTTTTATTCTGCAAATATTTTTTAAAAAAATTCTGATTATGTTAAATTTGATTTGATATGATTTTTTTGTGTTTTTGATATTATTTGAATGACGCAATTTACGCATTCTCTTTTGTTTTTCATTCTCTCTTATTTATTTATTTTGTAGAAAAATTTATAGTTATTATTTTGATTTGATGATAAAAAATTGTTTTTTCTAATAAATAAAAGATAGTATTATTTGAGATTGGTCTTCCTAACTTATAGTTGTTGTTGGTGTGTGTAACCATGCATAAAATATTTTTTGTTTATTAATAAAGACAACTCACAGTTTGACTTGTAAGTAGCTTCTTTCAAGTTTGGTGGGCAGTGGGCACTACACAACAATACAATACAACTTGTTGAGTCCAGCTTGTGTTTAAGTGCTTTTGAGCTTTCTAATATAACAAAAAAGTACTTACATATGGCCACTTGCTACTATATCATTCATAGGACCCCTTACACTTCTTACGTCTCTATCTCATTAATTAAATTATTTTTCATCCTTATTAATTATAAGCCTCTTTTAATATATTTTACGCATATTAAAAAATATTATCAGTATAACTAATACTACGTATTTGATCATATTACTATATGTATGTATGACAAATTACAAGAAAAAAAATTGAGGTTTTGAAATGCCAAATCTAAGAATAATACTCCCTCCCGTCCAATGTATAAGGAACAATTTGAAAAAAAAACACACTGACCAAGAAACCTTATTTTTTTAATTAAAAATTCTAAATATTTTTGTCTATTCCAAAAATAACCTTGGTGTATTAATTTATACTTCTCTCTTGTAATTATCTACATACACCACTATGCTTAATTCCAATGTGACTTTTGCTATTCACAAGATTATTTAATTAGGGTAGAAATGAAAATATTTAATTAATAAAGCATAAATTTATAAGTTGTTTCTTATATAAAGTACTAAATTTTTTTTCCAAATTGTTCCTTATACATTGGACCGGAGGGAGTATATAATATGTATGATTATTACTCTTTCGGTTCTGAGTTTCATGTTTTTCATTTGAAGTTTATAGATATAGGATGATACATTAATTTTGGGTGAAAGCCATTAAAGCTAATTTATTGGTTTTATTAGCTTGCATCGAAGTTTAAGATGAATTTTTGTAAGAGCCTATTGTCCGTGTAAATGTGAACAATTAATGGTTGGAGGAGGTGTCATGTATGCTTAATTGTAAAAATGGGTATTTTCCATCGAAGTATCTTGGTCTTCCAATTGGTGGTAATTTGAGAAAATTATCTTATCTACATTATTGATTTACTTCTTTCTTTTTTCAAGGTTACATTAGGTATTATTTCTCAAAGTTAATCTCTTTGAAAGTAATTTTTATGGAGGTAGTGAGGGTACAAGTAAATTCATTGGGTGAAAATGGAATTAAATTTGCTTATATGTGAAAAGGAAGTCTAGGGTTATGTCAAGTGTGTGGATTAATATTTCTTTATTTGATAAACGGTGTTGGAGGTTGAGATGGACCAAGATAGATCAAGCATGTTGAGCCCACTTTTTTTATTCGGTGTAAATTGAGCCCACTTTATTAATAGCATAAAAGATAATTAATGTACTATGATATAAAACCAAAGCCACCAAAATTCACAGCCAATTAAACACGTTTGAAATATTATAAAAGTGGATAAAGTAGAAAATATTACAAAATAATATTGTGAAACTTTACAAAATCATTGTACCACCGTAATTTGATAAATTACGAATTGTTAGTTGATTTAGTGGTGATTAGCGTTGAACTTGGTAGGGAAGACCACCGTTCGATCCCCGCAACTGCGATCGGAAGAGACTGAAATCACTTGATATCAGAACTGACTTATGAATCAGATTAAACTGATGGTGAAAGCCAAAAATATTTGTGATAAATTCACCTTGAATTCAAACATACATTTAGATTAGTTTTTGTAGTTTTTTTTTATAATACATTTAGGCTTTGTTTGGTAAAAATAGCAGTTAGCTGATAAGCTAGCTTATAGCTTATAAGCTAAAAGCTACTTGAAATAGCGTTTGAAAATAAGCTATAAGCTAGTAAAATAAGCTATAAACTCATAACAAAATGACCGTTACCAAACAGAACTTTTAGCTTATAAGCTAAAAGCTATAAACTCATTTTGAAGCCTTACAAAAGAGAGCCTTACATTACTTCATGTAGGCTTTCTCATGACATGATACATATATATGGTCGCAAATGCTTTTAATTTCATATCATTTTTGCTTCATCCACCCATTTTTGGCAACAGTTTACCGACAAAATTAAACAAACAAAATGAAAGATATATACATATAAACAACATAAAATAAAATCATCAAATTTTATTTTAGTGTAAGCTCATACATGTGATTCAATTCAAGATAAGCTTTTAATGTGAAGTGCCAAGCGTCTCTATCATATAAAAAGAACTAACTTAACTAATTTGGTTAGGAAATCCATGCATTTGCTGCGGATTCATGTTTCTCAAATAAATCTTAATTTCTAAGAGCTAAAATACAAACATATATGAGATGTTTCCTAGAAAGTAATCCAAAACAGAAAATGATCTGTTTTTGTTCAAATTTGTTGGCTAATAAAAGCAATACCTTCCTAATGGTAGTTTGTGTGTCCTTTACAATGCCAACTAGAAAGTACCATTAATTTTCTACACTGAAAAAAGCACATGATATGGTCAACAACACTCTGTAGCTTGGTCTATTATCCAAATCTGAGATGATATTTGTGACTTGTGAAAATCGTCATAGCATATCAATAACAGCTGCCTAATCAATTGAAGAATCACAACTGAGGCAGCCTCTGCACTTGAACACAAACTTATACTGAATTACTACCTAAAAAGATGAAAGAATACAAGTACCATATTAAAGGGTAAATACGACAAAGATGAAAGAATACAAGTACCATAATACTGTTCAGTGTTCACACAAAATAAAACAACATTGAAGGGTAAATATGACAAAGATTCAGTGGCGGAGTTAACCAAAAAAATGGAGGTGGGCTGCTACAAATATAAAATGAATATGAAAAAAAATTACTAAAAAAAAAAACATATCATATTAAAAGCATATTTAATATGGATATCTCAAAAAATAGTCAAAAAGTCGACCATTACTATTTTTAATAAATAAATATTAAAAATAAATTTTATATCAATTTATGCATAAACTTCATACTATTCAATTAGTTTTTGTACTTATGTTTATAATATTATATGAATCTCTAACAAAAATTTAAATTTTTTTAACAAAAGATTAATGAAACATGAATTTTTATACATAAACTCTATTTTAAATAAAAATTTGAGTACTTTTTTCTCCAAAAAAATATATTTGAATACTTTGACAAAATACATAACACATTTTAAAACATCTATAAATTATTAAACAATAAAACATTAGAAGAGATCCTTCAAAAAATAAATTAAGAAGGATATTGGTATTATTAAGAATTCTAGGTGTCTAAATAAAGGGGGTTTGAAACCCCCGCAAACTGGAAACAAGTTAAAGTATTTTGAGTCATCCAACAAAGAAAGCCCCGCAAACCTAAGAATAAAAAACTACACGAACTGTTTAGGGGGGGTTTACAACCGCCGTTTCTCACCTTGTTTGTTTGTTTGTTTGTTTGTTGTGGTTTAACCGGATTTTCATGGTTGATCCTGTTTGTGGGCGTATTCTTTTGGTCCCATATGGTGTTGGTTCTCTAAACTTGTTTTGTTCAACAAATGGGTTAGTTGATGTTGGTTTTGAAACCACCGTTGTTGCAGTGGTTGTGTTTATCTTCTCATGCCTTTTTGGATAGCACGCTTCCATCACAATCTCCTCCTTGGTAGTGATGCCCGGTGTTCTATTTTAGATTCAGTTTTCTCCTTCGGTGAATCGTTCTATTTGTTGTTTGGACATTTGCTTTGAATCTAAATAGGTCTTCCGTGCCGAAGGACTCTAATTGCTTGGCCAAAAATGGTCGTGTTAGCTTGTTGGTCTTTATCATCGTGAGTTGTCGGTGGTGGATCTTGAAGGTGTGAGGAAAACACAAGAAGGGGGGGTTGAATTGTGTTTTTAAGTTTTAAAACTTTTTCTAAAGAGTGAGTTGCAGCGGAATAAAACACAATATCAAGACAAGATAAGGAGAGATGAACGCAAGAAATTTTATATTGGTTCCTCCCACAAACGAGAGTAGTCCAGTCCTATTCTACTTCCAAGAGATTTCACTATAATCACTCTAGATTATACAATTGCTCAAGCACACAAGCAAGAGACTTCAACACTTTGCTCAAGCACACAAGCAAGAGACTTCACAAATTGCTCAAGCACACAAGCAAGAGACTTCAACACTTTGCTCAAGCACACAAGCAAGAGACTTCACAAATTGCTCAAGCACACAAGCAAGAGACTTCACAAATCTTATATAGGATAAGATAGAATACAATATATGCACCTAACACTTTAACTCTATCAAATAAAAACAAATACAGAGTATCAGAACTTCTTAAATATGAAGCTTTCAGAGTTTAAGTCTTGTGCAAGTGTTTTCTAATGATAGCTTTGAATATGTAGGAGTAAATAATTTTTCAATTCAGGCTCAGTGTTGTATCTTTCACGATCTCTCAAGTCTTCTATTTATAAGCAATGACAATGTGGACGTTGAGGATGACCGTTGAGTAGAGATAGAGATGTCAGTGCAATCTTAGTCGTATTGGTAGTGGAGCTTTAACCTTATTCCAAAAGAGGTAAAAAGCTACTACTACTAGCGCTTTGAAGACTTCAGTGTTTGCCCAAAAGAAGTAAAGTTTCTCATTTGTCTAGACGCTCCTCTTTGACTTATGACTTGGTCAGATATTGATTTGAGAGTAGAGGAGAACTTGATCTGATAATAGTCAGTCTAAATGGAACAACTTATTACTTCGTCATTGTGCTTCTGAGTGCAATTGCTTCTGATTGTATTCATAACCTATGACCTGCAGTCAGACTCTATTCTCTTTTCTTGCATTCTTTCAAGATAAAATTTTAGTATTCTAATTGAGCATTTAATACTTTGTTATCATCAAAACTTTAACAAATTCTTGGGATTTGTCTTCAAGACCATTTTTGTTCCAACAATCTCCTCCTTTTTGATGATGACAAACATAAGTATTAATCGTCAATTTGTTGTTAAATTAATTTATCATGTTCTCATCAGAGTTATGATTTTTGCAAGCTCCCCCTGAGTCAGACACACTATAAGGTTAGGTTTGTAAGCTCCCCCTAAGTTTATCCATGATTAATTAAGACAATTTAAGAAATAACTATTATATCTAGAGATCAAAATTTCATACTTGACACTCAGAAGAGAGGTTTGCAAGCTCTCCCCCTATGTCATATAGATACAAGACAAGTTTGCAAGTTTTCTCAGAATCAACATATGAGAACTTTGTTCTTTAGGATTATGATTATTTCCCCTTTTCAATATAAGCACATAATTAATAGACTGTTAAGCATGATTAATAAATTATAAGAGTTTCAAATTTTTAGCAACCATTTTACGCAATTAATAATTCTCTCTTACTCCCCCTTTTGGCATCAGTCAAAAAGAAAAAAAAAATGACCAATAGAAACATATAACATCATAATTCACATAGTATGGAATAAAAATTATTTGAAATCAGAAAGGTAATAGCATAAACACAGTGCAAACATAAACACAAAAATCCTAAGGTTGGTTTGGTTGGCTGGATTGAGAACGTGCAGTGAGTGTAGCCAGCATTGCTATGATCTGAGCTTGGGTTTCAACAAGACAACTTGGTTTCCATTGAGAAGGTCCGACACAAGACTTAGAGTCCTGGGGGATGACGTTCTCAAGTTGTAGGAGTTGTTCTTGTATTTGCTCATCCATTCTTTGAATCTCTTCCTAAAGCCATCTGATAGCTTCATCCTCAGCGAATCTTTCAATATCAAAAAGCCTCTGTTGTTCAGCTTCAAAAAGTTGATGTTGTTCATCCTCTTCAGCCTTTTTCTTGGCTTCTGCCTCAGCCCATAACTTAGCCAAAACTTCGGCTTGCCTAGCAACCTCAAATTCCTCTTCATGTTGTTGCTTCTGAATAGCAGTAACAAATTCACAAAGCTCCATGCTTAATTCATGCAGAACATAAGGATAATCAGCCAATCAGGTATCCTCTTGATGTAAGCACTTATGGAGAATTTTTCAGTTATTGTGGTTTCAGATTTCCAGATATAGCGTGCTGCCAACATTTGCATATAGAAGCATTGAAGTAGTCTTGGACCTTGTGAAATTCATGAAGGAGGTCATCTGAGTGGATAACAACTTCATCTCGGAGATAGGTCAGACGAGGAAGATCATCTTGTAGTGATTTCAGAAGCGATGGAAATGACAAGTGAATTATTGGAGGAGTTGATGGTTTGGCCAAGGATGCAACATTGTGGGATGGTGTTGAAGGAGGAGATGTTTCAACTATGGGATGAGGTGAGAGGGATTGATTTTTCTGAGGAGAAGAGTGTGGAGAATGATTTGGAGTAGCTTGTTGGTGTAGTGGGGAATTTTGAATTTTTGGGATGGAATGGATTGGAAGTTTTCTGATTGTATTTCTGGTTGTTGGGAAGAAAGATGGTGATTTTTATGGTTGAGATTGTGGGGACAAAGGTTGGGTAGGTGACTCAACAAGTTTGTATAGCCGTTTGTAAGTACGGGGTTTCTTTTCAAGGGAGGGACTGAACGAGGATTTGAATGGTGTAGATGCTAGTCGTTTTCGTAGAAATCTCTCAGCCAGAGTTTTATTTTCATCAGATTTTGTCTCAGAGTCTGTGATAACAATTGCTGGTTGAGTCTGAGTGTTGGCCTCTGGTATGGAGTCTTCCGTGGGCTTCTCAGAGGGTTGACCAAAAATATCTTCGGACAATTGATCAATGATTTTTAACTTCTTGGTAGGAGGCTTGGACTCCTTTTTTGTTGAGGTAGATTTGCTTCTTTTGCGTTTAGGCGCAACTTTCATCTCAGGAGCATATGGAATAACAGACATACGTATGATGATGTTTGTCTCTTGATAGACCTTTTCCAGAATGTTCTTGATGACTTCAAGGTCATCATCCTTGGAGATGATGGGTAGATTTCCACAATATAACTGGGCTCTAACAACATCTTCCTCAATTTATGGTTTTGGAGCGATATGTGAAATGAGCTTCATGTTTTTCAGAGATTGAGCATCCATGACTTCAAGTTCTTGAGCAATTGTAAAGATGGGATAGTAGGGTTTTACCAAGTCAACTAATCCAGTTTGCTCGAAGAGAGCAGATAACAGACGGGGATAAACAATGTGAATGATTTTAGAGGTGTTTGTGGTAATTCCTCGAATGATATCTTCACACAAAGTTGAGTAAATCAGATCAATAAAATTTACCTTTTCACCAGTTTTGAGAAAGTACAGCAGATGGCGATGTAGATAAGAGACAGTGCATGTTCCTCCGGATCTAGGAATAACACTGTTGATAAGAATTCTGAAGACGACATATAGTTCATCTGTAAGAACTACAGTTTTTCCATGAAGATTTTTCTTGTCGAGTTCTTTACCATACTTTGAGAAGACATTGAGTTTTTCAATGCATGTTTGCACATCATGTCTGTGTAATTTGATTCCTTCTTTATCATACATGCTAATTCTCTTTCCATTGCTTGTGAGTCTTAGAAGAGTTGCGAAGTGGCCTCTGAGAATTTGGATTTTCAAACCACCAATGTTGGAGTGGATTTCAGGTCCATTGAATGGTGGCAAACCCATTTCTGCTCTGCTCTTACCCTTAAGTTCTGGATTTCTAATTATCATTTCTTGTTCATGATCAGTGGCATACTTTCTGTCAAGTACCCATGCCTTCATCCAGAATTCCTTAACCAAATTAGGATAAATTGGCCCATCCAATAGATTGAATTATTGTTCCATACCCTGAGTAGTGAAGAGATCTTGGACATTAAACTTATTTTCAGACAAGCTCGCAAAATCAATCTTGCGTTCTTTGATCATTTTCACTTGGGATACTTTCCTTGTTGCCAAATTTCCATAAGCTTCAAGATTTTCACCATAGCATATAATTTGAGGAAGATGAGAAGACACATATGATTGTTGGGATGAGGAAGCCATAAAACTTGATTTGGGATTAGGGTTAATTGTTCTGAGGGTTGAAGGTAAAGTTTGGGAAGTGAGTGAAAAGTGTGTGACGGTGTACACGTGATATATTTATAGACTGAATGTCAGGAGGAGAGATAAATTATCTACGTAAAAGATCGCACTAAAGATGACATCATTAACTCCCTTTACCCACTCAACAGCAGACACTAGTCAGAGGATTTATTAAGTAACTGACACACAAGTAGCCAGCTGTTGGCCATTTGACAGTCAGAGCCATAGTTTGAAAATTGAAATGTTTCATAGTTTGAATGATTCAGAGGCCCATTGCTAGTTAGAAATTCTAATAGAACGACTTCTGAGTCAAGTCAGAGTCTGATTGAAATCATCATTCAGAGCTTAGTTTATCATCAGTAACAAGAGTCATATTCAGATTTTTCTTTATAAAATCGTATCTTTCTATTGCCAAAGGCTTTGTAAAGATATCTGCCCATTGATTTTTTGTTTCAATAAAATTTAAATCAATGGTTCCTTTTTGAACATGATCTCTTATAAAGTGATGCTTAATTTCAATGTGTTTAGCTCGAGAATGCATAATTGGATTTTTGGAAAGATGAATGGCTGCAGTATTATCACAATATAGAGGAATATTGGTACTGCTTACTTTAAAATCTTCTAATTGATATTTCATCCAGAGTAGTTGTGAGCAGCACTTTGCAGCTAAGATATATTCTGCTTCTACAGTTGACAATGCTATGGTGGTTTGTCGTTTACTGGCCCAAGAAATAAGATTCTCACTAATGAATTGACAATTCCCATTAGTAGATTTTCTTTCTAATTTATCACCAGCAAAGTCAGCATCACAAAATTCAACTAGCTTAAAATCATTGGATTTCTTATAGACGAGTCAAAGATTAGTTGTTCCCTTTAGATACCTAAAGATTCTCTTCACAACAGTGAGATGAGAATCTCTAGGATCTGATTGGAATCTTGTACACAAACATACACTAAACAAAATATCTGGTCTTGATGCAGTGAGGTAAAGTAATGTATCAATCATACCTCTATATAGCTTCTAATCATTTTTTCCTTCTGACTCATCTTTAGTCAGACTACTTGTTGGATGCATTGGTGTAGACATTGGCTTGCAGTCTTCAAGGTTGAACTTCTTCAGAAGTTCCTTGGTGTATTTATTTTGATGGATGAAAGTTCCTTCATTCCTTTGATTGATTTGAATTCCAAGAAAGAACTTCAATTTGTCCATCATACCCATTTCAAATTCATCCTGCATCAACTTAGAAAATTCTCTACACAGAGAAGCATTAGTAGAGCCAAAAATGATATCATCAACATAAATTTGAATAATCAGAATGTCTTTCTTTAATGTCTTTCTGAAGAGAGTATTGTCAACTTGACCCTTTTCAAATCATTTTTCAATAAGATAGTTACTCAGTCTTTCATACCAGGATCTAGGAGCTTGTTTTAGACAAGAGAGTGACTTTTTTAATTTAAAAACAAAGTTAGGATTTGATATATCTTCAAAACCATGTGGTTGTTTGACATATACTTCCTTAGAAATCACGCCATTTAAGAATGCACTATTAACATCCATTTGATAAAGTGTAATATTATGATTCACAGCATAAGAGAGAAGTAATCTGATTGCTTCAAGTCTTGCTACAGGTGCAAAGGTTTTAGTATAATCGATTCCTTCTTGTTGACTATATCCTTGTGCAACCAATCTTGCTTTGTTTCTGACAACTTCTCCTTGTTCATTCAATTTGTTTCTGAATACCCGTTTTGTTCCAATAATGTTCTTGTGAGATGGTTTGGGTACCAGAGTCCACACATCATTTCTTTCACATTGATTCAGTTCTTCTTGCATTGCTACAATCCATGCATCATCTAGGAGTGCTTCATCAACTTTTGAAGGTTCAATCATGGAAATGAGTCCAAGTAATGAATCTTCATTTCTGAAGCTTGATCTTGTCTTTCTAGGACTGTCTTTGTTTCCTAGAATTAGTTCCTCTGGATGTGAAGATTTGTATTTGAAAGAATTCCTTGTAAGTGCAATATCTTCAGTAGTTGGAGTTGTAGCTTCTGATGACTGTGGAAATTCAGAGGTTATAACAACTTCTGATGCTGCTTGATTTTGTGTGGCTTCTGACACATTTTCTTCCCCTGAGTCTTCATCATCTGAGAGATGAGTATCTCCAAGTTTTTCAACTAGCTCGGACATAATGTCAGGCTGCTTATAAACAAATTTGGCATGCATACTCTCTTCCACTGTATTAGTTTCTCAGTTATTCAGTATGTATGCTTTGGAGCTTTTAGAATAACCTATGAAGATACCCTTAGAGGCTTTAGCATCAAATTTCTTTAGATAAGTTTTTGTATTTAAGACTTAACATGTACATCCAAATTAATGTAAATAGGAAACATTAGGTTTTCTTCCTTTAAACAGTTCATATGTTGTTTTGTTTAAAATAGGTCTAACGTAGATTCTATTTTGAATATAACATGTTGTGTTTACTGCTTTTGCCCAAAAATGTTTTGCCATGTTAGTCTCATGCATCATGGATGGTTCTGGCCATTTCTTGTAGAGTGATGTTCTTTCTCTCAACTACTCCATTTTGTTGTGGAGTTATGGGAGAAGAGAACTCATGAAGAATACCATACTTTTCACAAAAGATTTCAAAAGGTTCATTTTCAAATTCACTACCATGATCACTCCTAACTTTTAAAATTCTTAAATTCTTTTCATTTTGGATTTGAGTGTAGAAGACAGTGAACTATTCGTATGCATCATCCTTTGTTCTGAGAAATTTAACCCATGTTCATTTACCGTAATCATCAACAATGACAAGACCATATTTCTTTCCATTGATTGAAGCAGTGCTAACTGGTCCAAAAAGATCAATGTGAAGAATTTCTAAGGGTCTAGAGGTAGAGACAATGTTTTTAGCTTTAAAAGAGGTTTTCACAATCTTTCCTCTTTGACAGGACCCATAGAGAGCATCTGAGTGATAGTTAATCTTTAGTAAGCCTCTGACTAGATCATGCTTGCTAAGCTTAGATATTAATCTCCAATTAGCATGCCCTAATCTTTTGTGCCAGATCCACATTTCTTCACTCAGAGTCAGAAGACATACTACTCTTTGATCTGTCAAATCAGAAAGATTTACTTTATAAACATTGTCTTTCCTCTTCCCTTTGAAGACTAAGGACTTATCAGACTCTCTGGTTACAGTACATGTTTCCTTATAAAAAAACCACAAATCCATTGTCACAAAATTGACTTATGCTAAGTAGTTTGTGTTTTAACCCATCCACAAACCAAACATTCTCAATAGAAAGAGAAGAATTACCTACACTACATGTACCAATGATTTTACACTTTTGATTTCCACCAAAACCAACAGCACCTCCTTCTTCAAAGGAGAGGGATTTGAACATATGTTTATTACCAGTCATGTGTCTTAAACACCCACTATCCAGATACCAAGAATGTCTATTTATTGCTTTTTATCTGGATAGCTGTACAATAAGTAACATCAATTATCGCAGTAATATACACCACACTCATTGATGTATTCATTCCAATATTCAGTTTCTTCATTCAGTATGAGTGTTTTATTTGCAAAGTAATGTTTTGGAACAAATGTCTTTCTTCCTTTGCAAATGAAAGCTTTCCATTTATCAAGTGGAACACTTCCTTTTCTGAAATCTAAATCTGTATTATAAACAATTTCTCATTTTGGTACCCACTTGAGTCCAGAGTTGTTAGTTCTTCTATCCTTATCTTTATATTGTTTCTTTTGACGACCTCTTGGATAAAAATTTCTTTGAGAACTTGATTTTTTTAATTTTTTTTGTTTTAATCCAAGAAGTTTTAGGAATAGGTTTAGATTCAGAGTAGGCATAGATTTTTGGCTTTCTAACTAACCATGATTCTGGTTTGCTGTATACCAAAATCTTTGTGTTATTCTTCATCACTTGCATTGATTGTTTCATAATCTTTTCTTTAGAAACACTAGATTCAGAAATATTCAGAACCTTGGTTTTAGCAACCTTGGATTCTGACTCTTTTTTATTCCAGTCACTAGAACTCTGAGTAGGTTCTTCTGAAGTAGTATTGGGCGCTGATGTGCTTGCCTCTGAGATACTTTCAGATTTTTGAACTCTTACTTCTGAGTCTTCTTCAGTTTCTGAGACAATCATTGATTTTCCGTATATAACCTTAGGTAAAAAACAATGTATAGATGAGGATAACATTTCTTTAAACAAGTGGAAGTGTTTGAATTTCTGTTACAGCATCCAAGACCTTCACCTTCATTTTTGCAATTATAAAAAAGCATAGAAACAATTCTACTTTGACCCATAGTTTTCTGACTAAATTCGTGAAATTCAATTTCAAATTCATCATAAGGTTTGTTGCAAGTGGCACATCCTTTTTCAATATTCTTTATTCTGATTATGGAATCATTATAAAGATTTTGAAATTTATGTGCTCTATTTGACATCTCATCATACTTAGTTTTGAAATCATTTAATTCTGATGAAGCGTCAACAAACCTTAACATGGATTTTCTAAGATAGATCATTAATTGTTCTTTGGTGTAATTAGAAGGTACCTCATCTAGATCATCATCATTATCAGAGTCTTGATCAGGTTCTGAGTCGTCAAAAGAATCAGCATCAGAGTCAGCACCAACCATGAGTGCTAGGTTGGCTTCTTCTTCTTCTTCTTCCTCATCAGACTTTAGACTCAGATTTTCGAAAGTTGTCATAAGACTCTTTTGAAATTTTCTTCTAAATCTGTCCTTTTTGTCATTTGCTCTCTTGTTTACTTCTTTTGGCCCTTCAGGACAATGTCCATTTTTCTTTCACTTGAAACATGTCTTGTCTTCCTTGTTAAACATGTTTCTTGAGCTGCTCCCCTTGTTATTTTTGCTGAAGCTTTTCTTAGCCCATTTTTGAAATTTCTTGGTAAAGTATGCAAACTCATCATCATCTTGGTTTTCTTCTTCTTGGTCATCTATGGAAGATTTTTCGTTAATCTTCATAGTTTTGGCCTTAAGTGCCCTAGAAGATTTCTTGGTTGATGGCAGAGCCACTGACCTGACTTTCTTCTTTTCTACATCAGCGTTCAAGACCAACTCATGGCTCTTGAGATTGCTGATGAGTGACTCAAGACTAATACTATCAAGATCTTTAGCTTCTTCAATGGCTGTGACCTTTGTTGGAACAAAAATGGTTCTAAGACAAATTCCAAGAACTTGTTAAAGTTTTGATGATAATAAAGTATTAAATGCACAATTGAATACTAAAATTTTATGTTAAGTATGCAGGAATCTGAAAAGAGAATAGAGTCTGACTACATGTCAGAAGCTCTGGATTCATTCAGAAGCATTAAAGTCATTCATAAGCAATTGGACTCAGAAGCAATGTAACGATGTTATAAGTTGTTCCATTCAGATGAGCTAGTATCAGATTCAAGTCTCCTCCACTCTTGTATCATTGTGTGACCAAGTCATAAGTCAAAGAGGAGCCTCTAGACAAATGGGAAGCTTTACTTCTTCTGAGCAAACACTGAAGTCTTCAAGGAAATAGAAGTAGTAGCTTTTTACCTCTTTTGGAATAAGGTTAAAGCTCCACTACCAATACGACTACAATTGCGCTAACATCTCTATCTCTACTCAACGGTCATCCTCAACGTCTACATTGTCATGGGCTATATATAGAAGACTTGAGAGATCGTGAAATATACAACACTTAGATATAATTGAAAAACTACTCACTCTTGCATACTCAAGCTATCATTAGAAAATACCTGCACAAGACTTAAACTCTGAAAGCTTCAGATTCAAGAAGTTCTGATACTCTGTATTTGTTTTTATTAGAAAGAGTTAAAGTCTTAGGTGTATTTATTGTACTCTATCTTATCGTGTATAATATTTTGTTGAAGTCTCTTGCTTGTATGCTTTGTTGGAACAAAATGAGTTTTATTTATAAAACACCCTAAGTTTTGATGATAACAAGGTATTAAATGGACAACTGTTATTACTAATAAATGATCTAGTGTGTAGGAACAAAGTAAAAATATCATCCTCGTAGATCATCATTTGGGCATCTAAAGGACACAATCTGAAGTGTTAAGGCTCTGATCATGCTGGAAGCATCAGAGCCTCTGAAGAAGTCCTCAGAGGCCAAAGAAAGAAACACAGTCTGAAGCGTGTGTACATCTTCAGAAGATCAAATAAACAGTATCATCAGATCCTGAAGAACTCTCTCTGAAGAAAGACAGCTAATAACCAATGCAATAGTACAACGGTCCTGTCAAAGAGTACAACCGTCTTGTCAACAAAAAGGGAGAGTGTACAACCAACGGTTCTCTTCTCAACGTCTTTATACCTAGAGTATAAATAGAAGACATCCTCATAGAGAAAAGACTACTTGAAGATCATCTGAACTTAGAAAGATTCAAATCATATTCAAAGCTGTGTACTGTGTTATTCTTTCTAGTGTTATATTCTAAGTTAAATATCTTTTGATATTACAGACTCTGAGCTTAGTGTTTAGAGAGTCTTACTTAGAACTTTCAGTCCTACTTAATCGTTGTATTAAGTTAGTTTGTGAAGTCTCTTTGTCTTGTGTGACTTAGAGCAGGAAGTCTTAAGTCTTGTGTGACTTGAGCAAGGAAGTCTTAAGCTTGTGTGCTTAAGCAAGGAAGTCTCTAATCTTGTGTGATTAGAGCAAGGAAGTCTCTTTGTCTTGTGTGACTTAGAGCAAGGAAGTCTCTTGCTTGTGTGCTTGAGCATTAGTTGTGTAATCTTTGTGATTATAGTGAAATCCCTTGGAAGTGCAAGGGGACTGGACTACTCTCGTTTTGTGAGAGGAACCAGTATAAAATTTCTGTGTGTTCTTTCTCTCTCTCTCTCTCTCTCACTATCTTATTTGTGTTTTGTGTTTAGTCTAGGTTTTGTGTTTAGTCTAGTTTATCATATCCGCTGCATTTCTATATTTCTTAAGACAAAAGAAACAATTTTTCAAAACACAATTCAACCCCCCTTCTTGTGTTTTTCACCTTCAGTTGGTATCAAGAGCTCCGGTTCTGTCTTTTAATCACTTCACAGTGAGACAGTAAAAGATCTTTGAAAGACACTGTATGTCTGGGGAAGAAACATCTACACCTGCACCTATTCCTACATCTTCTAATACAGATCTATCCAACGTTCAATACAACTACGACAACATGAACTCTACCTCTTCAGCGTCTAATCATGATTCCAGCAACAAAAAGGTTCCAATCTTTAGTGGTGATGCTCTAAGATTTGAATGGTGAAAAGATAGCATTTATCACTATGTCAATGGAATTGATGATGAGCTTTGGGACCTGATAGAAGAAGGAGTACCTATTGATGGAATAGGCTCTGATGGTAAGATTACCATAGCTCATTAAAGAGCTCTATCTGCTGAAAACAAGAAGATCTTTTCTAAACACAACAAGGTCAAACAAATCATGATGTCAGCAATATCTCATGATGAATATACCAAAATCATGGATAGATCTACAGCTAAAGCTATGTATGACTCTCTATGCTCAAACTATGATGGTAATAGGCAAGTTCAGAATGCCAAAGCAAGACTACTGGTTCAGCAGTATGATCTTTTTACCATGAAACCTGATGAAGACATTGAGACCATGTTTTCTAGATTTCAGACTCTGGTGTCTAGCCTCAGGGTTCTGAAGAAAAGCTATACAACCTCTGATCATGTGTGGAAAATCTTAAATAGCTTGACTGACAAATGGAGACCTAAGGTCACAGCTATTGAGGAAGCTAAGGATTTTGAGAAAATCTCTCTTGAATCACTCATCAGCAATCTCAAGAGCCATGAGATGGTATTGAATGCTGATGCAGTGAAGAACAAAGAAAGATCAGTAGCTTTAACTTCAACCAGGAAATCTTCAAAAGCTGTCAAAGCTAAAACTCTGGTGGTTGAAGAGGATTCTTCCTCAGATGATCAAGAAGAAGAAGAAGATGAAGAACTTGTCATGTTCACCAGAAACTTTCAAAAATGGGCAAGGATGAGCAAGAGTCGTAGAGGAAATAGTTCAAGGAGCACTCCCAGCAGAGAAGAGAAGAATTGCTTCAAGTGCAACAAACCAGGACACTTCATTGCTGAATGTCCTGAAGCTTCATCAAAAGACAAAGACAAGAAGTTCAGTAGCTACAAGAGGAGATTTCAGAAGAGCTTAATGGCAACATTTGAAGACCTGGAAGCATCCTCAGATAGTGATGATGAAGAAGCAAATGTGGCTCTGATGGCTACAGCTAGTGAAGACTCTGAAGGATCAGACACTGAATCTGAACAGGTTTTGTTAAACTATTCTAAAGAGCAACTCTTAACCTACCTTGGTATGTCTTTAAGTAAGTTTGCTAAATCATCCACTAAACTAAAACTTTTAAAAACACAAAAGGATGAGTTAGCAAAGAAAGCTGAACATTTTCAAGATCTATATAAAAATTCTTTAATCAAAATTGAAGAACTTGAAAATGGATGCACAAGATGCAACAAACCTACTGATGAGCATGAGGTTGCTCTTCAGGAATTTGTTCATCAGAACGTCAACAAAAGTAAAATGGCATCTATGATTTATAATGTTTGCAAAAATGGAGGCGAAGGTATTGGTTACTCATATGGTAAATCATATGGGAAACAAAATCCTTACATTAGTTTAAATAATATTCCTGATAATCTTTATTCAACTTTTGTGCCTGAGAAAAACAAAGGCAAAACTATGATTGTTTCAGACTCTGAAGGTATCTCTGGGGTCTGCAAGACAAGCTCTGAAGGTACTTCAGAGGCTGTCCTTCAGAACCTCAAAGAGAGCAACTCAGGACCTGAGCGTTCAGAATCTGAGACTATCAAGTCTAAGACTCTGAAAACTTTGGGACTCAGAAACGAGAGTAGTCCAATCCTATTGTACTTCTAAGAGATTTCACTATAATCACTCTAGATTATACAATTGCTCAAGCACACAAGCAAGAGACTTCAACACTTTGCTCAAGCACACAAGCAAGAGACTTCACAAATTGCTCAAGCACACAAGCAAGAGACTTCACAAATCTTATATAGGATAAGATAGAATACAATATATGCACCTAACACTTTAACTCTATCAAATAAAAACAAATACAGAGTATCAGAACTTCTTAAATATGAAGCTTTCAGAGTTTAAGTCTTGTGCGAGTGTTTTCTAATGATAGCTTTGAATATACAGGAGTAAGTAGTTTTTCAATTCAGGCTCAGTGTTGTATCTTTCACGATCTCTCAAGTCTTCTATTTATAAGCAATGACAATGTGGACGTTGAGGATTACCGTTGCGTAGAGATAGAGATGTCAGCGCAATCTTAGTCGTATTGGTAGTGGAGCTTTAACCTTATTCCAAAAAGGTAAATAGCTACTACTACTAGCGCTTTGAAGACTTCAGTGTTTGCCTAGAAGAAGTAAAGTTTCTCATTTGTCTAGACGCTCCTCTTTGACTTATGACTTGGTTAGATATTGATTTGAGAGTAGAGGAGAACTTGATATGATAATAGTCAGTCTGAATGGAACAGCTTATGACTTCGTCATTGTGCTTCTGAGTGCAATTGCTTCTGAGTGTCTTTAGTGCTTCTGAACGTATTCAGAACCTCTGACCTGCAATCAGACTCTATTCTCTTTTCCTGCATTCTTTATTGTGCATTTAATACTTTGTTTTCATCAAAACTTTAACAAGTTCTTGGGATTTGTCTTCAAGACCATTTTTGTTCCAACAGATCCGTTATCGTGTTGACGGTAGGGTTCGCCGCCATTATTCAAGGGTTCAAAATGTATGATTCATCTCGTGTTATTGCTCGTGGACATTCCTACATCACTCTTTTTTTACAATTTGGTTTCAGATCCATGTACGGGCCCACTAGATTTTGCTCACGAACAGTGATGTGTGTTTATGCACTTATTGTTTTTGTACCCATTTGGGTTGGTCCGTAAAACACTAGTTGTTTTTGTTTTCACTGAGTTGGGTTTTATGCCCCCTCAGTCTTTTGTAACATTATTAATTTTAATCTATCAAAGGTTTGAAGATGGTCCATCTGCATCTGCCTTCCTTTTGCCTAAAAAAAAGAATGTGGTTTGTGGTTCTAATTTTTAAAATTGTGTTTTGGTCTAACTCATCCTTATAAAATTGGTGTTGGACTTGGGGCGTAGATATAAATAGTGGATGGTCCAATTAGAACTTGATAGCAGGTGACCCAACGGATCATAGAGAAGACCGGCTTGTAAAGTGAGAATTGACTCTACTTTATAAAACCGGCTTGTAAAGTGAGAATTGACTCTACTTTATAAGCATATATTCAGGTCATGTCCCAACCGATGTGAGACTTCTTAACACACCTCATCGCCCCACTATTGGACTTGTTGCGTGTAACATTCTTATTTGCGTAGCTTAACTTCTATTCTACCTTCTTTTTCTTCTATACCCAAAAATATAACCAATCATAATTTTATCCTCAAGTAAGAAAAAAAATTCAATTCTATGACTTTACAATTCTGTCTTTTTACGTGGTTAAACTATTAAAGTATGCATTACTACTATTTTTTTATTTTTTATTTTGGTTAATAAAGAGGGATTACTACTATTATTTTTGAATCACAACAAACATGATTCCAAGAATTCTCAAATCAAAGGTAGCATAACAGCATCCTACCCCACATGATGCTATGGTTAAAAGGTTACATTTAAAATTTTGTAAACAACCAATTTGGTTTGTGTAGTATCACTATAGTCTCTAAATCTAAATACAATAAAATTATAAACACGTGCAAATTTATTTTATTAGTTATTTTAATTTTTAAATTTAATTTTTATAGTTAATTTAATTCTTTATTTTATTTTTCATTGGTCAATATAATTTCTAAAAATTACAAATAAAGAGACATTATGAATTTTTATTTTTTTTATTAACCTTCTAATTTTCAAGGAAAACGAGCCTGGTATCTCAGAGTTCAGTGCAAAGCAAGTAAAGTTTAGCCAAAAGTTCGGGCGTGAGATAAATAAATTTTAGTAAAAAGATTATTTTCACTAGAAATTGAATTTAGATTCTCCCAAATTATTCATCATAGAGAAAACACATTAACTACTTCAACTCATTCTCCTGCCTACCATGAATGAATTTGTTTTGTTTAAATTTTCATTCTATCTTTCTTACATAATTAAATAATCTAAAAATAAATAAAACAAAAGAAACCAAAGTGTTCTGTTTTCACATTCCATGTAGGATCAATCGTGGAACCCTCCTCTTCATTTTTCTCTCTCTACATCTTTTTTGCAGACACATTATCACTATATAACAACATAATTAGCTGACAATTTTATCTTCATTCTTAGTCCTTTTTTTTCCTTTCAAAACCCAAGAAATGGATTCTTCTGTTCTTATAGTACTACATGCTCTGTTCTTAACTCTGTTTTTATTTTCCCACCAAACAAAAGCAGAGATTTTTAACTCTTTCAACAATGAGACAAGTTTTGAAATCAGTAAAACCTCAGGAACATGTAATTTGTTCAGTGGTAAATGGGTGTACGATGTTTCGTACCCTCTCTATGACCCTTCAACATGTCCTTTCATAGATCCACAATTCAATTGTCAAAAACATGGTCGTAAAGATAAACTTTACATGAAATATAGGTGGAAGCCATTTTCTTGTAATTTACAAAGGTACAATTTTTATTACCATTTTGTGTTTTTTTAATAATGTTGTTTGTGATTTTAGCTAAAATGGGTTTTTTTTTGCAGGTTTAATGGTTTGAACTTTCTTAAGGGACATAAAGGGAAGAAGATTATGTTTGTTGGTGACTCTTTGAGCTTAAATCAGTTTAATTCATTAGCTTGTATGATTCATGCTGCTGTACCAAATTCTAGGACCACATTTAGACAAAGAGATGCTCTTCAATCTGTTACATTTGAGGTTGGTTCTTTTCTTTCACTTCTGTGCCTTTTTTTTTTTTACCCTTCATTATTTTGAAACCATTATGTGTAGAGAAATAGTTAAGGCAAATATTTTGAAAAACTCAAAGTTTGAAGATGACCGACTTTAGTCGGACTTTACTTATCATCTATTTGAATTTTGAATTATCGAGGTCCCTTTTTTTAGAAACTATAGAAATTTTGACAAAAAAAATTGATAGTCTAAGAAAGGATTTTTTTTTTTTTAATTATATTTTAATGACGTTAGACTAAGTGCATATTTGGTTCAGGGGTGAGAAAAATGATTTTGAGTCAATTAACTTAGTAAAATTGGTTCCGACTAAAATTGGATTGAAATTAAAGTAATATGTTTAGATACATTCATATAAAAGTAAGTTAAAAAATAAATTTGAGTGTAAAAAATCAATTCTAAAATCAGACGTGACAATTTCTAATTTTAAGATGAATTAATTCTTGAAACAAAATTGTTTATACTCTGGAAAAACCTAACATGTAAGAATCAATTCTACATTTCTAGAAGCTGCTCTACTAATTAAGTCATGTCATTTTCTAGTTTTTTTAAGAAAAAAAAGTCATGTCATTTTCTCTTTTATTTTTTCAAACTTTTGAGCCATTTCCAAAATTGAAGTGAGAGCTACTCTTAAATCTGATCCATTTGAGTATTATAAATATAAAGCCTTGAGATTAGAACTTGGTAGTATTATGCATATTTCAGTGTTAAAGTGAAGTTTGAGCAATAAAGGATGGATGTGATTGGTTGGAGGCATTCCTTTCTGTTGGAGACATTTTCCATTAATAATTTAATAGAGATATTAATTGTTTTGTCTTCATATACTTAGAACAGTTTTTTTTGCTATTTTCTACCAAATTGAAACGTGCACATAATTTCATTTTCTCATTTTAGATCAAGAAAGCGAAAACACTATAGTACAGTACTTTTTTATTTATGAAATTTTATCATCAATTATTAGAACAGACGTGGAGTTTCATTTGCCACAAAAAGGAAAGCCTTGCAACAGAAACAATTAATATCTCTATTAAATTATCAATGGAAAATGTAGTAAACTTGCTTACAGTAGTAAACTGTGGTAATTTTCAACAGTTAATTTTCTTGTTATGGCTCCAAATTGCAAAAACTTGGTTGCTTTAATCATATAAAACGTTGTCAAATAAATGTCTTTAGCAATGATTATTGTTAAACATCAAGTTTTTTTTTTAATTGATATTTATATATGTATTATGGATTCAAGTATTAAAACAGTAATGCGCCTACCAGAAATTATGATGAAAAGAAGCACTACCGACATTGCTTAATAAAACCGTTTTTTTTCCATGGAAAATGTAATGAATAATAATTTGCTATTTATCATTTTTTTTCTGTCACCTACCAGAAAATCAAAATCTGATTATTTGCTTCATTATCTTTGTTTGTAACATAAGTTTCCATCCTTTGAAGTAAAGTTTGTTAAGTATCAAGCGAATATAGTTGTTCATTCTCTAGCGAGGGTGACATATTCTAGGATTAACCGTTGTATATTTGAGTTGGTTTCTTTTTGGGTGCGTTTGATATGCTAAAGAATAAGAACTGAACAAGACAACTTTAGCTTTACTATGTTTGATTTTAAAATTGTTCTTGAAACTGAACAAACTAAGGGTTCAGCGACTGGATAAAACAGAGATATTTGTCCCCATTGAACCACAGGACAACTTTTTATTCTCTGCATAAATATTCTAAAATACCCAAATAATCATTTGTCCACCAAACATCATACAAGATAAAATTTGTTCGATGCCTTAAAAGTTTGTTCTCTATTGTTATGTCTTGTGCTGCACTGTTCTATCTAGTATTTACATTTTACAGATTAAATCGACTTTTGTATTAATAGTTATTTGATTAATGAAATGAATTAAATTTATTATTGTCAGAAAAATAATGATATAAGTTTCTATAATGCTATTTTTTTTTTGTAATAATGCTATTTATATAATATGACCTGTATAATTGTAATTGTTCATAATTGCATCAAATAGAAATTGCAACATTATGTACCCAAAAAAAATTGCAACATTGACATTCAACATTAAGCTTAAGGTCATAACAACTTAGTGAAATAATAGCTTATGAAAAATAAATTAATATATAAAACAATTTAAGGTAAAGATGGTGTGAAAATGAACACAACAAACCAATCTATTTATTTTATTTTTGTCTTAATAATAGTCTAATAATTAAATTGAGTTAATCAAGAAATATATTCATTAACCAAATGTTAATTGTTTTATTTTAGGATTATGGGCTTGAGTTATTTCTATACCGCACAGCATATTTGGTGGACCTTGACCATGATAAAGCTGGAAGAGTTTTGAAGCTTGACTCAATCACAAATGGTGAAGCTTGGAGAGGAATGGATATGCTGATCTTCAACACGTGGCACTGGTGGACCCACACTGGAAGTTCACAACCGTATGATCATTCTTTCACATCATTATTTAATCTCCAATATTGCAATGATTAATTAATCATACTAATTATACTTTTGTCACTTGAAATTGATGATAGGTGGGATTATATTCAGGAGAATAATAGATTATATAAAGACATGAATCGTTTTGTTGCATTCTACAAAGGATTAACAACTTGGGCTAGGTGGGTTGAAAAGAATGTTAATCCATCACAAACCAAAGTCTTCTTCTTAGGAATTTCTCCTGTCCATTACATGTAAGTTACTAATTAATTTATTTTAAGCATTAATTTAATTAATATTTTTTACATTATCAATAAATTATAATCATCATATCATTAAAGTTAAGTGAACACCACATTACACATTTTATTTAGATATCTACTAGTACACCGCTGTGGATAATTCTGATAGGTCCAAAAATTAATAAACACTATTTGTGAATCTATTAGAATTATCCACATCAGTCGTAT
This sequence comes from Trifolium subterraneum, assembly GCA_951799995.1. Taxonomy (NCBI): domain Eukaryota; kingdom Viridiplantae; phylum Streptophyta; class Magnoliopsida; order Fabales; family Fabaceae; genus Trifolium; species Trifolium subterraneum. The sequence continues at coordinate 36,776,341 of OX637461.1, read as the reverse complement.
ACTGGTACATATCCAAATAACATGTGTACCGAAGAATTCACCGTAAAATTATTTTTTACTACATTTAAAGTTGCACATATGAATAACGTGTGATTTATTGACGGTGTAAATTTTTTCAAAATGAAAGTCTAATTATTAATATGGTGTGTTGTATTAGGGGGAGAGATTGGAACCAACCAACAAAATCATGCATGAGTGAGAAAGAACCATATTTTGGATTGAAGTACCCAGGAGGGACACCAATGGCATGGGTGATAGTGAAGAAGGTGTTAAGAAGGATGAGTAAGCCAGTATATTTCTTAGATGTTACAACTTTGTCACAATACAGAAAAGATGCACATCCAGAAGGTTATAGTGGTGTTATGGCAACAGATTGTAGTCATTGGTGTCTTCCTGGACTTCCTGATACTTGGAATGAACTTCTCTATGCTGCACTTTCTCATTGACAAGATCATTTAATTTGTTTATAAGGTTCAATTTTAATTTAGAGGAAATTAAATCCATTAATGTCTTCAACTTTAGGAAATATTTTATGATTTGAGAGGTTTCTTGCTTCTTGTAATTGGCCAATAAAAAGGGTTTTATGGTTCAATGTCTAAAATTGTAAATGTTCATTGTTTAGGCAGAAATTTGCCTTTAATTGTACCAAATATGTTTTTGAATTTTGAATAGTGTTTGGTAGTCTACTCATATTGAGGAATTCATAATTTGAATTTTAGCCCCTTTAATAATGTTTCTAGTAGTTACTAGCGGATCGATTTTTATAAAACTTTTGTTTTAATATTGTTAGTAATTGGTAATATTGTACACGGAGTTGAACCAACCATATTCATAGTCGATAATAAAGTTCCCTTCTGCAAAGCATATCCTGTGTGATGTTGGCAACTTCTTGTTTTTACGATAGCAAACTTAACGTATTCATTGATCAAATAATTGTTGATATAAAGAGGTTCTTACTCGAAAATGCAGCTACTAGTTTTAGAATATTCCGCCGTAGCTAGAGTATGATAGATCATATTCACTTGATGTTTAACAAGTTTTATTGTGATGTTGGTAACTTAAACAGCTATAAATTAGGATCTAAATCATCTCTAGTCCACTCTCTCATACCATAATCTCAACCGTTCATCTTTGTTTGTTTCCTTTCTTTAAAACCGTTTCTTTTAATTAATTTACATTTTATGCATCCTTAACTGTTGGATGAAAAATAGGAGAGGAGAGATGACTAAATACATCAGAGAGAAGAGGATCCAATTCCTATGCACATGCAAACATGCTGTTTGAATTCCAATTTTAAGGCCATTTGCCAATTAGTGCCCAAATAATCAACTAGTGTTTATTGATTTAGAGTCTGGATCCTCTAGAAACTTGACAACTTTGTTAATTTATATTTTTGTGATTTAGATATAATTCACAAGAAACTCATCTTCAGCAGCAATTTCATTAATTGAGATAAAATCATTATCTAAATCAACATTATATCTATCTTTCAAAAACTTGACAACTTTTTCTATATCATGAATAAAATCGGAATTTGAATTTTTGGCAATTATTCATTGAAGTATGTTGCTTAGACTCAATATGTTCATGACTATCAGGCACTATTTCAAACTTTGTAGAATTAGTTGATGTTTGCTAATGAGGGGAGGCCATTTCATGTGCAAATGCAACATTTGCAAAATGAGGTAGAGACCTCAGAATAGGATCAAGATTTCCCGCCGTACACTGTTGACACAGTTTTATCTGGTAATAAATTTGGACAATTGATTTGAGATCAGACGGTCTAGATCACTTATATAGTAAAACGATCTCAGCCGTCTGTTTAGATCGGACGGTTGAGAGGAAATCCAAACCACTCAATGTGGTTTTTCCATAAAAGTACCACACACCTTGTTTAAGATGTCTCAGTATTTGTAGATTGGTCAAAGTCTTAATTAAATGTACAAGAGTCTTTGGTTATTTTAATATCTGACCCTGTGGTAGATGTAGTATATTTGCACTCATCAGATAACTGCTTAGGGTTTTGCTTAGGAACCTCATTTTGAGTGACATTGTTTTTGTTGCCCTTCAAAAGCTTAGCCAACTTTACAATTTGTAGCTGACACTCTGATGATATAGATCAAGTACATTAATCATAATTTATGAACTTGAAAACAAATGTTTTAGTTTATGAACTTAAATACAAACGTTTCCTTATAATAAGGACTAATGGAAGTAATACTGAGAGCAAATCGGCGGAAGTCTCATATATTCAACTTCGATGTAAAAAGACAAAACGTTTTCGTTACACCATAATTTTATTATGCAATTTTCATGTGACATGACATCGATGTACATAAAACCCTTACAAAATGGCTGAAATCAACCGTAGTTTCAAAACTAATCACTCAAATAGAAGTTTAGGTTTCCAATATTCTATTGGCATTTCGACCAACCGACCACCTTCCGTCCTAAATTATAAGAAAAATAAGTTATAAAAAGTTGATGTATTTTGTTCAATATGATAATAAGACAAGCAATGTGCTATAAACAAGACCAATATGGTGTGTTCGAGAGTATTGTTAACAAAACATTCATTCATGTGGAGCTTTGACGTGTCTCAAACCTGACAAGTTGGCTCATGGTCCTATTTGGATTATGAAGCTGAGTCACTGAGTTGGTTTGCAGATTATTCCTACATTGTTACACCACATGTCATTCCCCATGCAAACCTCATCCTCTTCAGAACTCATACTTCACACCGACATGTCCTTATCTTGTTCCTTTAAAACCACACTACACCACCTTCATTCTTCATTCAATCAACATACAGAGATTAAGCAATAGCAACAAGTAGAAAGAAAAACATTGCATCATTGTTTTCCATCTAGAGACAAAAACATAAACAATGGCTTCTGAACAAATGCATCGTATAGGAGTATACAGTGAGGCATTTTTGGAGATCAGAGAGGTTCATATCCACAAACAGATAAAAGATCAGTCACAGTCTTCTACTGATGAGGACAAGTTTGAAAAGAAAGGTGAAAGGAAGGGTAAAAAAGAAGCTGCTAAAGGATTGAGGGATAGAGAAGAGAAAGAAACAAGAGAGAAAATGGAGGCAAAGCATGCAAAAGCAGTGGAACATACTAAAGAGACTGATTCAAAACAAAGAGAAAAAGAACAAGATGAAAGATCAGAAGAGAAGACAATGGATGATGATGCAATTGCAAATGGCCAAGAAAGAGCAAAACAAGAAGCAAGGAACAAAGAGAAGGAATCACAAGCCAAAAGAGTTGCACAAAATAAGGTTTTTATTTCTATATCTATCTGTTTCAAAAAAAAAATTCTATATCTATATCAATGCCTCATCTATATATCTATCTCTTTTATATACATTCATTCATTCAAAGTTCTATGTTTTTTTACAACCATCCTTATAATGATTATAATTTGAAATAATAGTACCTGAATAAAGTGAATTAACTTGTCCCGTGAGCCTTAGTTGGCAGTGAACTTAGTTTAGTTGGTAGGACATTATATTATATATGCAGAAGGCCGGAGTTTGGTCATTCCACTTTCCACCTTAAGGGTGTACTTGACCAAACAAAAAAGAAAAAAGTGAATTAACTTGATTAGTCTGTATGCTGAAATGTGTAGCTATTTTAATGTAAAAATTAAAGAACTTTTGTTGTAAACTTTGTAACTTGAATAGCAATTTGGCAATTGCAATTAGGAATCTAAGGAGATGCCATCAGAAAAAACCACCTCCACCAAAAGCTTTGAAGAGAGACAAGAACAGAAGAATCAAGAAGGATTAGAGAAATCTTGTGCTGTTTGTCCACTTCTACAAATGGCTAATGAAAGCAACAAAGGTGTGTTTGGGGAAACTAAAATCCAGCATGCAGAGAAAATGAACAAAACTGATGAAAATTTACAAAGTCAAGAGGGAGGAAAAGATAAGTCACAATCTCCTGCTGATGAGGACAAGTTTGAAAAGAAAGGTGAAAAGAAGGGTAGAAAAGAAGCTGCTAAAGGATTAAGGGATAGAGAAGAGAAAGAAACAAGAGAGAAAATGGAGGGAAAGCATGCAAAAGCAGTGGAATACAATAAAGAGACTGATTCAAAACAAAGAGAAAAAGAACAAGATGAAAGATCAGAAAAGATTTCCAAATGCAGAGCTCAGAAAACAATGGATGATGATGCAATTGCAAATGGCCAAGAAAGAGCTAAACAAGAAGGAAGAAACGAAGAGAAGGAATCAGAAGCCAAAAAAGTTGCACAAAATAAGGTTTTTTATTTCTATATCTATATCAATTCCTCATCAATATAATTCATTCATTTAAACTTCTATGTTTTTGTTTATAACCACCCTTATATTTGGCAATTGCAATTAGGAATCTAAGGAGGTGCCATCAGAAAAAACCACCACCACCAAAAGCATTGAAGAGAGACAAGAACAGAAGAACCAAGAAGGAATAGAGAAATTTGGTGCTGTTTGTTCACTTCCACAGATGGCTAATGAAAGCAACAGCCTGAAAAGCTTTCAGGGAGTTCAAGATAGAGACAAAGGTGTGTTTGGAGAAACTAAAATCCAGCATGCAGAAAAAATGAACAAAACTGATGAAAATTTACAAAGTCAAGAGGGAGAAAAAACAAAAAAAATGTATGCTACTTATGCAGATGCTGTGAAACTGAATACTTGTACAAAGGGAGTACAAGAACAACATATACATGAAAACATAGCTGAAAAAGATTTTGAGGAAAAGAAAGAACAACCTCAAGTGAGTGGTGTGGACATGGTAAAGGAGCCATTGGATAAGGAAGATTTTGAGGGAGAGAAAGAACAACCTGAAGCTCAAGTGAGTGTTATGCAGATGGTGAAGGAACCATTGGATAAGGCTGCTGAAGGTGGAATGAATGTGTTGGGAGCTGTAGGTGAAACAGTGGCTGAGATTGGAGAAAACATGATGAAACCAGCTGAGAAAGTGAGAGAAAAGAATGAAGATGGAAAAGGGGGTGGAGTGTTGAGTGCCATAGGTGAAACAGTAGCAGAAATAGCACAGACAGCAAAGGTGATTGCTGTTGGAGAAGGGGATGCAGAGTCAAAGCAGAGGATTGAGTCAAAGTCTCTTTAAGTGAATAGTGTGTTATAAAAATAAGCTGTTTTATGCAAAATCCAGCATTTATATTTTAGCTGAAAGTTGTAAATAAATAAAAATTTCATTATGTGATTATATATGTAAAATAATACAAGTATATGTATAGAGGTCTTGTGGTGAGTGTTACTTTTTGTTTTATATACATCATCATGAAAATAAAATCAGACTTGTATTTTGCATCCTGTTATAAAAGGTTATTTTATTTTATTTTTAAAAAGCAAAATAAATGTAATAACACAAGTCTTACCAATAAAACAAATTGCTAAATTTCAATACTTATGAAAAAGAGATTTTCTTTATGCTAAAATACTCTATTTATTTTCTCGCGCACCCTACAAATTTATCAAAATATCTCTGTTCGCTACTTAAGTAGCAGATACACTCCAAAAATATCCTACCAGATTTGTTTTTTATATAACTTCCGCTACTTAAGTAGCGAACGACATTTTTAAGAAAATTCGTGCAAAAGATCTCCTTATCAAAACACAAGTAGAGCCAAATGATCCACCAAACTGATAAAAAAAAAAAAAAGCATAACCAAACTTATTTAAACCAACCCAAGAGACAAAAACACCACTAATTGAACCCATGGGACAAAAACACAACTAATTGAACCCATTATTGAAACTCTTCACCTTATATGCAAACGAACCCCAAGATAATCGAGCCTAAGGCTCTGTTTGGTAAAAATAGCGGTTTGCTTATAAGTTAGTTATAGCTATAAGCTATACGCTACTTGAAATAGCGTTTGAAAATGACCTATAAGCTAGTAAAATAAGCTATAAGCTCATAATAAAATGACCGTTACCAAACATAGCTTTTAGCTTATAAGCTAAAAGCTATAAGCTATAATCTCGTTTTGAAGCCTTACCAAACAGAGTCTAAGGCCACAAGGATTGTCTCTAGGGTAATTTTTTTCACATGCTACTCATTTAAATTTTGCATTATACAGTTCAAATCACTAAAAAAATTGGATGGTGAAGATCTAAACTGGATTGTATCTAGTGAAATTTTTACTACAAAGGACCTCGATAGGATGTTGGCATGGCCTATTGACCAATTGGGTATTGTGACAGCTCAATTGTGGTGGTTGGGGCATCACATGATTGTGGACAATGACTTTAACAAAAGGTTGCCAATTTTGACAATCAATCACATTCGATAGGAAAACAATGAATGGGGACATGTGATATATGTAATGTGATTTGTAATTCATCATTACTCCAAATTTCTTGAGCGATTACGATGAACATCATAACGTTGTACCTCTTTTATTAATAAATATAGGATATTTACACATGAAATTCTGCAAGATGACGGATCCTATTGTGGGTGCCTCTACATGAGCTTCGGGTAACCGATATAAACGATGATGATAAAAAAACATTGAAAAGCAAAACAGTACATAAGAATGATCATAATAAACAAACTGGTAATTCAGACAAATATGATAATAACATTAAGAAACAAAACAATAATCTATTATAGTAAATTCTGTACATAAAAAAAAAACCGCATATCAACTTAAAAATCTGAACTCACAATCAAAAGAACAATGAAGATACACAAAAGGGGTTTTTCAGCAGGGGATCTTAGAGGTGAACCACTCCATAACATGCAGTGGAGCTTTAACCAATTCAAGAGCAAGTTCCACTATTATCGTTAAGCACAAACAGCAGGGGCATATACATGTAAGCAACAATCTGCAAAGTGTTTAGATGATTTTTGATACCAATAAGATGAGATTGAAACCGTCAACAAGAAATCAAATTAGTAAGAGAAAGAGAGAAGAGTAAATTTACCCAATAATCCAGATGAAAATACCAACGATTGAGATGAGGAGACAGAGAAAAGCAAAAGGAAGACCCAATAGAAAACCCAAAGGTCTACACTCACCTTCTGAATTGCACATCTTTTTTTTCTTCACTTCGTTGGTTCCTAACCCTTTTTTCTTGCTTAAACCAAACTACTAAACTTTTTCTTGTTTTAAACCAAATGCCACATCACTACTAGATTTTTTCTTGAAAGCCCGTCCATCAGTCAACAATACTACTAAGTTATTAGATTAGAGATGGCAATCCAACCCTCCATTAATCAGGATTTTTAATTTATAATTATTATCTACAAATAGAATAGATATTCTCTATTTTCTATCAACAAAAGAAAAGAAAAAAAACTAGGCTATATTGTGAGAGAAATTTTACTCTTTTGCTATTGTTTTAAAATTATTATTTACATATGCTTTAAATAATTAATAGATCTAATTGCATTTGATAAAATTGTAAATTATTTTGTTTACTAAAGCATCTTGACCGTATGTATCTCTAATTTCATTTTTTTTCTTCATATTTCTGGAGGGTGAATTTTATAATACATATCTTATTTAAATATGTACTGATACATTGCTGAGGGGGATAATTCTAATAGGTTTATAAATAGTATTTATTAATTTTTCTATATTAAACACTAGTTGTAGACCTATAAAATTATCTCCATCAACATTATATAAATATTTTTATTAAATTTTATATATTAAACACTATTTATGGACCTATTATTATACTTGTCATACATAAATGTTCACCTTTCTGTATTCATATTGTATCAAATATTTAACTTCATAGTACAAAAATCAATCCTAACATATATATTACATACACTAGAAAATCTGTATAAATTATATACTATATTTTAACATTTCTCTTCAAAGATACTTTGTTCTTCAACTTGATAAAAATCATTCATAAATTTTTGTGTAAATCACTAAATTAATCCCTATCTCTTTAACTCATTCTCAAATAAAATTCCGATTCTTTTAATATTTCAAATTAGTATATGTGTTTATCAAAATAGTCTCTAACATTTTCAATTTACCGTTAAATTAGTGCAGTTTTTTATCATTTGTTTTATCAAGGCTTAATTGCACTTTTAGTGTCCCTCTAATTTATCAAACTCACGAAAATAGTGCTCATATTTTAAAATCAAACTTTTTGATCTCTCTACTTTCACGTTTGTTGCAATTTTTGTCCTAACTCATATTTTTTAACTTAAAAGTGATAACTTTTGATGCTAAAAATGTTAATTTTAATCTCAAATGTGATATTATATCTTTAGAATTAATTTTAAAGACAATAAATCACTTTCTAGGATGCCAGAAATCATCATTTTTAAAGAAAAACTTAGGTTCAAACCAAAATTGCACAAGGGCCAAAAAATTCAATTTTTAAAATAGAAAAACTATTTTCGTGAGTTTGACAAAATAGGAGATCCAAGAATACAATTAACTCTATCAAAGTTTAACCAATCACTATTATAAATAAATTGACCATCAACTCCTGGCACTTAAATTATGTAATATCATTGTTTACATATCACGTACCACTATCATCACATTTAACTTACCACTCTATAAATGCATTTAATGATGTTAGAAATCAAATGTCAACAAAGAGTCTAAAAACATCAAAAGAATTAGAGTCCAAGTACATAGACACTCCAATTTGATTACTCTGAATTTTTTACCACGCGGACTAAAAGTCTAAAACCATCTTCCAGGCTGATGAGAGATTGAGAAATGCAACTATGCAAAGGCACGAGTTGTATCAATGTCATAACTATGATAGGGGTGAGCATCGGTCGGATTCGGTTCGAAAAACCCTATCTGATATGAAACCGAGAGGACATAAACAGACCCATTTTCGACCATCAAGGGCAACGGTTTAGCCGGGTGCGGTTGAAATCAGTGGCGGGTTAGATGGTTCGGTTAGTTCGGTTTGTATCTTCTCCATTCATGAGTTTAGTAGGAGGATTTTGCACGAAACTGAGCAAGTTGCTCACCGGAAGCAATATGAGCAGTGAGAAGAATAAGAAGGTTGAACTATCAACTAAAAACAAAATAAGAAGGTTGATTATCACCATTCCAGTATCGTCTAATGGATGAGAAAGATTGAGTTTGAGATCACTGGGATGAAAATGGGAGATAGGGGGGAGGGAGTGTGTGGCTAAGCTTGAAATCAGATGGGATAGTCTCTGCATAACTCTTTTTGAAGAAGTTATTTACTAAGAGTAATGCTAGGTCATACCCTCTAACACACTCTTTCAACACACATCAATAATAATCAGCCACCTCACCCAGAAAAATTTATTCTTTTACTTGTTACCGTTTACCTTTTTCTACTGTCGGATTTTCCGGGTTTCAGGCGGGTCAACAGTTTTTGCACAGCCCTAACTCAGGACAATATGATACAGTAAAAAAATGAAGTAAAATGACCAAAACTTGTCTTTTTCATACTAACACAGATTGAATTCTCCCTTGAATTTTCACAGTTGGAAGGTACATGGAATGTGATTTTGAAGATCTAGAAAATTACATCATATTATCTTTTGTTGTATAATAACACCAAAAATCCTGAATCTGCCAGCACAAAAAATAAACATAGTCATCAATGAAACACAATGCGCGCAGCAGTAGTTAGCAATGTACACATGCTACGAAACACTACCTACCTAACTATCATATTATATCATCACATCCTACAACCAAACATTATTATACAAGAATTCGTGTTTGTCAAGGGTCTCAACAAATGGGAACAAAAACTCCCATACTACTACATCAGTATGATTGCCGACAGCCTTCACAATGCTTCCGCTATTATCCAACTGTTTATCTGGAAGCTACAAAAACAAACTAGGCATGCGTCGCATCATTTTCTACTCTAAACATCTAACACCTGCAACATAAAATAAAAACAAATGAGGAAAAATTAGCACTGTTTATGATTAATGACTTCAGACAGCCAAAATTAAACAAAAAAAAAGTTTAGGTAATAAGCAACTATCTGTAGACATAGACATATAATACAGAGAACCAGAAACAGCATTTCAATTCATGATCAATACCACAAACTCACAGGAGGAATGGAAACACTCGTTTTAACAGGACTCAGCTTTTAATATTTCAAACTGATATTATTCATCTGGAAGTATATTTACATCAACGCAAATTTCCAGACAACTCTTGAAAATATACAACAACCAAGCCTTACCCACTAAGTGTGGTCGGCTACATGGATCAAACGACGCCATAATGTTCTACTAAATACCATATGTTCTATTGCATACCATATTTCTATCCAACTCATTAGTCTCTAGATCTTTCTTAATAGTTTCTCACAACTCTTGAAAAATATAAATAGTAAATAAAATACTCACACCGGCCAAATACAATACAAGTGAAATGAAAAGCTGCATACATTGTCACTTCATATAGAATTCAACAAAAATAAATGTTATAAAATTGAAGGAAAAAAGTCAAAATGAATAACTCGTCTATTTTTATAGTGCCTATTAAACTGCTGTTGATATATCACTTAAAACTCCAGCTCAACAAATATGTAATATCATAACAAACTTGACTAGAAGACCCAATGTGACAAGGGCATCAGACGGCAACGAATTCCACATCTATTTTGTCAGACAAATATGTTCCTAAGATATATAGATAATATAGAGGAACACCTCAATTGCAGTATCCAAAGAGGATAAGTACAGAGACAAACAAACATTCACTAAAACAGAAACAACATAAAACTACAAGCAAAGCAGTAGTAGTAGAATGCTAAAAAAAAATTACATATCAACACAGATTTTGTAATCTAACTATTATAAAAAACACCATACTGTCAGTATAGAGGATTTCTAAAAAAGCTAAGGCTCACTAAAAATTATTTTTCCTAAAACTCACAAGGATTTTTTTTTTATTTGTTGCGTTGGTATTAAAAAAACTCACTAGGATATTTCATAAAAAGCCATGTATTATGTAGGGAGGAGGGAAAAAAATAGGCCTAAATTGACAAATTTAATGATACATTTCAAGCAAAAGCATGCCCATAACTAAGAGAAGATGGCATTAGTTGATGAAAACAAAGTTACGTAGACTAATAAAATCATCATTGAAGTACATATAAAAATTAAAGTTAGTAAACACCACCCACGGGCTACATATACATTCATAATTGCTTCAAAATTATTAAGCCATATAGAACACATGCACAAATCACTCAGCTTGAATTTCTCCAAAGAGCATAAAAAATGCACTTGACACACAACATCGTAAACAAGAATAATTGTTTATGAAACAAACTCATTATTCAGTTTTTTCAAAGAAAGAAAGCAATCTACTTAGAAGCTACCTATATCCCTCTTCTTCAAAATGAAAAGGCATAATAGAAGTGGTAACAGAAGGCGCGTACTAAACAATAAGCAGTCACAGAGCAAAAATGTAACTCTACCTAGCAGTATATTCAGGTTCCTTGTGACCCTCCATCAGATCCAGAGGCTGAGGAACTGTCACTGTCGGAATCTGCAACAACACATATAAATGAGGAAGAAAGAACATCTGACATCAACAATTACCAAAAGGATGCGAATGAAAATAACAATTGAGATATTTATCAAATACCACTTGAAGAAGACCCGGAATCACTGCTTGAGCTGCTTGAACTACTTGATCTACTCCTATTATCTGCTTGGCTTCCCCCTTGGATAGGCAAGGATGGCGGAACATTTCTTTCATCTGCACAGAAACAGGCAAGGGAGATATTTCAATTAGAAAATAGCAGAGATAAATAACAGTCCAAAAATACAAAGACTGATTAAAAATTTACCTGCTTGAGGTTCTCTAGGAATCTCAACCATAGCTGGTGGCTGGCTCTACAGAAAGGAAGAGATAATGCGTTTAGCAATAATTGCTTTCCAAAGTATGCATTTCCAATTATAAGATAAAATCCAATTCCTTACCCTCTGGATGGAATTCTGCATAGCTTCTGCTCTAGCTCGAGCAAGTTCAGCCCTCCTCTTGTTTTTGCTCAAACTTTTCTTATAGTTGGTCACAAATCTATCAAGCTCCCAAAGAGTCTCAGCATCCACGCTATCAATGTCCACTTCAATTTCATCATCATGTTGATTCAATTCTAAATTTCTCCTCTTAATGATTTGTACAATAGCATCGAGCTTCTCTGGAGGTAAACTCTGGAGGTTTGTGCTTAGTTTTTGTTTTTCATCATATGTCATGTCTCTTTTATTTGGATCCTTTGCCTTTGGCTTTTTTGGAGCTGGAGTTCTACTTGATGGCGTATTGTTCATAGATCTTGGAGTCCGTGCCAATGATTCGGATCTGTCCAAAACCCGTCTCATATCAAGAGGCGGCGGTGGAGTAAATGCAGGAACCCTTCTGGACAAAGGTGAAGGTGCCCCATACTCCATGCCATATCTCATCTCACGGTTGTAATCCGACTCTATTATAGCCCACCTGTCCTCGAATATCTTCGATAGATGCTCTGCCATTACATGAACATCCTGTCCCTTTGGGTTATATGTCATAGCATTATGAAAAGTGAGTCTCACATCCTCTGCAAATTCCTTCGGTGATTTGTACCAATTCTTGTTCAGCCTTGTCTTCACAGTTCCCAAGTCCATTGGATGAGTGATTATCGTAAAATAATCGTGCAAACCAAGAGCCTCAACATCTACAGGAGAGTTAAACACCCAACCATGCTTGTGTTTCATCAATTTTTCAAGCAATGAACTACAGCTCTTGAAAAACTTGGATCCCATTCGAAACCCGGGACTCATTTCTCCACTACCTTGCTTCTTCCAATTCAATTTTGACTTCTTGTTACTCTCAGCAGGTGGGAATTTATCTTTTGCAAGCAGAAAGTCTGAATTATGATAAAACTGGTTTGCTTTAGGCATTCTCTTTTCCTTCTCAACAGTTTCACGGACCCCTTCTCTATTCTGATACATTGGAAAACTTAACTGGTGCAAAGGCCTGGTAGGTTGTCGCGAAACACCAGCAGATGCTACCTCTGAGTGAGCACGCTTTGCTCCAACTCCGTTAGAAATTCCACCACCCAATACTACATTTGAATTGCCATAAACACCAACATGCCCCTGTTTAACTTCAATTCTCTTGACCAAACTTCTCACCACATCAAGCTCACTTTCAAGCTTCCACTGTATCTCTTGCTTCTCCTGCTTTGATTTCATGGCCAAATTGATCCTGATTCGGTCCTCCAGACTCGGCTCCACAGTCACATTCGCTGATTGTCGGTATCCAGTGCTAGGAACTGCCCCATGCCTATGGATGGGGCTCGAAGGACCATCATTGTCCCGCTGAACATCGGGATTAGAAGGTTCAGCCTGCTGATGGCTGTACAAGTCATCGGAAATTGCCCCCTGCCTATGGATGGGGCTCATAGGTCTATCATCCTCCAGCTGAACATCAAGGTTAGAAGGTTCGGCCTGCTGATGGTTGTGCAAGTCATCAGAAACTGGATGTGACAGTGGCTGAGACATATTCTGATCCTCCAATGTTGAATTCACTAGTGGTTGAAGTGAACTCCCTTCCTCCAATCTCAAATTCAATTGCGGCTGAGATGACTTTCCATCTTCCAATATTGAATTATCTTGCTGCTGAGAAATCAGACTCCCATCCTCCAACTTTGAATTCAATTCCGGCTGAGGCAAACTCCCGTCTTCCAATCTTGAATCAACTTCTAGTTGAGAAGAGTTACCATCTTCTGGTCTTGAATCTTGCTGTGCCTGTGGCTGAGGAGAATTTCCATCCTTCTGTGTTGTGTTTTGGGTCCGAGGTGAATTCCCATCCTCCATTCTTGAACTCACATGTGTCTGAGCCAAATTCTGGTTCTCAAATTGCTGCTGGGGTGAATCCCCATTCCCCACTCTTGAACTCTCTTGTGGCTGAGCCAAATTCTGGTTCTCAAATTGCTGCTGGGGTGAATTCCCGTTCTCATACTGCTGCTGAGGTGAATTCCCATCCCCTGTTCTTGAACTCTCTAGTGGATGAGCCAAATTCGGGTCCTCAAATTGCTGCTGCTGCTGGGGAGAATTCCCATTCCCTGTTCTCAAACTCTCTTGTGGCTGAACCAAATTCTCATCCTCCAACTGCTGCTGGGGTGAACTCCCATCCACAGTTTTTGGACTCACTTGTGGCTGAGCCAAACTCTGATCCTTTAATTGCTGCTGGGGTGAATTCCCATTCGCTGTTCTCAAACTCACTTGTGTCTGAGCCAAATGCTCGTCGTCCAACTGCTGCTGGGGTGAACACACATCCCCAGTTCTCAAACTCTCTTGTGGCAGAACCAAATTCTCGTCCTCCAACTGCTGCTGGGGTGAACTCCCATCCCCAGTTCTCGAACTCGCTTGTGGCTGAGCCAAATTCTGATCTTCTAATTGCTGCTGGGGTGAATTCCCATCCCTTGATATCAAACTCACCTGTTCCTCAGCCAAATTCTGGTCCTCCGGTTGAATCTGGTTTGAATTTTCGTCCTCTAATATAGAACTCTCCTGCGGCTGAGCTGTATTCCTATCATCCAATCTTGAAACCCCTTCAGCCTGAGCTAAATTCCCATCCTCCGACACCGCCAATTGTGGAGCCAAAACATTATCCTTGGCTTCATCGTTATTGACATTCTTGACAGTAGTAGTTGTATTCCCATCCTCCAATCTTGAAACCCCTTCAGCCTGAGCTAAATTCCCATCCTCCGACACCACCAATTGCGGAGCCAAAACATGATCCTTGGCTTCATCGTTATTGACATTCTTGAGAGCAGTAGTTGTATTCCCATCCTCCAATCTTGAAACCCCTTCAGCCTGAGCTAAATTCTCATCATCCGACAACACCAATTGCGGAGCCGAAACATTATCCTTGGCTTCATGGTTATTGATGTTCTTGACGGTAGTAGTGAGGTTATTATTGTTATTGTCGGTGTCTTTGGAATCTTTGGTAATGGTAGTAGTAGGGGTGTTTTGGTCTTTAGTAGTTACGGTGGCAGAAGCAACAGTGACCCTTAAATTAGGGTTTTTCTTTTGGCCTTTGAAAACTTTCCTTCTGTAAACCTTACCCTCGCTGTATCTCTTCCTCTCTCTATCTCCATCAGTAGGCCCCGAAGCCATACATCCAAAACCCTAATTCGAACACCAATCCAAAAATCCCCAAAATCTTAGGGTTTTACAAACCTTCAAATCAAAAATCACGTGAAATCAAAATCAAAGAAATCAAAATCAAAACCCTAATCTTCCACCGCCAAATCAATCTTCAAAATCACTATGGCTCAGTTTCCGAACCAAGAGAGAAACGAAGAACCAGAATCATAAAATCGAATCAAGTATTGAAGAGAGAAAGATTCAGTAGGGTTTCGAAGCTGGTTTACCTGAGTTCCGATCAGATCTAGCACTTTCTCTCACTTTCTATCACTTTCTCTCTCTAGAAAATGTGTTGTTTCTCTCTCCTTGACGAAACGATCGTCGTTTTATTGAATCTTCACAGGTGTACGACAACGGTGGGTTCGTGAGAGACCGTAGACCAAGTTACGCGTTTGGGGGTAAACCTAAGAGTCGTGCACGTGAAGTATTATAACGCCGAATATTCGGGAACTGGATTAACTCGAGATTTATGAGCGTGAATAACACACACCAGTTATAAGGGACGTAGATAGTTGCGTTTGTTTCACGCGGTTATGAAAGAGAAATTGACTTTTATGGCGGGGAGTTTCATTTGTGGGAATTTGAAAAGTTTACGTAGGCGGCGGAGTGGAGCGTGTTTGGTACTCTCCGGGTTGGTGTATTTTTTGTTCCGGTAAGTGTTCGGAAGGTTTATACACGCGCTAGTATGACGCTTGGAGAGAGTGTCAGTGTTTTTTAATTGCTTTGTTGGTGTGGTTGTGTCTTTTGTGGGCTTTTACGTTTTGGGTCAAAGACTGAAAGTTGCTTAATAGGGATTAAGCCCGTGGTGGTTATGAAAATGTTATTTCAACCGAATGTATTTGATTGTATTTGAGCATTTCACATTGGTAGAGATTTAACATTGTTATTATTTTTATTTTATGGCGCGGTTATGTTACAAAAAATGTTTGCATATGATTTTGGTGACAACAACGTACATCGTTATGCTACACGTAACCTTTGTTTGGTAGGTGAGAAAATGAGAATAATGAAATAGAAGCATGAAAACCAATGCATGTATTTGAATCCAAATACTACATGCATTTATTTTCGTGTTTTTATTTCTCTCTTCTAATTTTCTCTCCTACCAAACACACCCTTATTGATCCAAACGGAAATCAATTTTAAATTTTAGTTGAAAAAAATTAATGGCAGCATATATTTTAAACATGGATGATCTGCATTGCGTGACTTTTATAATATTCAATATGATACTTGAGTGATCTTATTATACACTGTGATGAGTCAGTTTGGACTAATTTTAAAAAACAGATTTGATTGTGTCATTTATTTTAAAAAAATTATTATAATTCTTTTTATATAATATATGAAAATTTACAAAACTCGTGCGATAGCACGGGTCGGTGTCTAGTTAGTAATAACTTTATTGATAGTGTGTGTTGTTTTTACACTTTTATTTATCCTTTAAGAGAAAGAACTTATTTAGGGTGCGTTTGATTCGTAAAATAGCAAGAACTTGACATAACAGTACAGGATAGAACAAGATAATACAAGACATAACACGATGATACATGACAGAACATGATATACAAGATAGAACACAATAATACATGACAGAACAAAATTGTACCGAGAATAGATTGGGTGATAATATTTTTATATTCGAAAATAAAATAGGTATTTTGGTATTTTTTTTATAGTTGTACTGCGGACAAAAAAATTTGTTTTTGTCTTTTTCCCTACTAGCTAATTTGTCCAGTCCCACAGTCAGTTTCAAATCAAACAGGATACAACAAAGGTTGTCATGTCTAGTCCCCTATTTTTTAGCAGATCAAACACACTCTTATATTTTATCGATGTATTTATTGTATGATGTAGAAAAAGAGATAAAAAAATTAAGGATATATTTGATAAATAAGTAATTAATGTGGTTGAAAATTTAAAGAGGACCTTATAAAAAGGATAAGAAAATTCTCTCTCTTCTTTTTTTTTTTTTAGGTATGGTCCTCTCATTTTAAAATCAAATATTTTTTACCCCTTTTTATTTTATTTTGTTTTACAATTTTGCCTCCAACCATATTTTGTCACCTTTTTTTTATTGATTGGCACATAAAATATTGATGTGGCAATACACATGTGGTAAATAACCATGACTAGACTACTATGCGTGTGATGCACGTGTCTTTTAGAATGTTATATATAATATTCAATTTAGTTTTATTATTCTTTGTAGATATATTTAAATATAATATATAACATTCAAATAATATTTGTAGAATACTATCGAAAAAATGAAGTTAGGAAATATAAATATATAATAAAAACAAAAGGTGCAAAAAAATAAAATAAAAATCCACCAAAAATTCAATTTTTACATCATATTTAGTCAATTGTTTTTTAAATTTTAAGGCAAAATTGGAGCATTGTGAGAAAATGATAGGAGGTCAATTGATTCCGGAAGATCATTACAAAAATATGATGGAACATTACATTTATCCAAATTAAATTTCATAGGAGGAGTGGACTTAGGAGGATGAATAACACAATCAAATTTGTTCTTTAAAAACAGTTCAAAACAATAACAATGTTAGATATTTGTGTAGCGAATCGCGGTGATGTATTTTTTAACAATTTATTTGAATTAAAATAGGGTTAATTATCGAAGCACCTGTTGTATCTTTGATCTCCAATCGGCCTATACTAGCCATAACCAATGACAATACCACAACAACACAATTGACCACAACACCAACTCTAAATGAAGGAAATCAGCTTGACCCTGATGATATGGATACTCAGGTGGAGAGAAAGAGAAGAATGGCTGCAAGTCTAGTAGCGGAAGGTTCAGAAGTTTGAACTCATCAGCATTTTTTATCGGCAGGTCCTGGCAGTTCCCAGGACTGCCGGGACTCATGATTATTCTTAGCTGGAATTGTCGGGGTTTGGGCGGCCCGAGTGCAATTCCTAATCTAAAAAAGCTTGCCTGGGGACACAAGCCAGATATTTTATTCCTGTCCGAGACTTTATCGCATAATAGACATATTGAATCCATTCGTGTTATGTTGGGATTTGATTCCTGTTTAGCTATTGATGTGGAGGGCAGAAGTGGAGGTCTGGCAGTGTTCTGGAAGGATAGTAGTAAGTGCCGAGTGCTTAATTACACGCGTAATTTTATTAATATGTTAGTGGAAGATGAGCAGTGGGGCGAGTGGAGGCTAACGTGTTATTATGGGTATCCTGAACGGAGTATGCGTCGTGCTGCTTGGGACCTCTTACGAGTCTTAGGTAATATGTCTTCTATTCCTTGGTGTATTATTGGTGATTTCAACGACTTACTCTCTCAGGCTGATAAAAAAGGTATTCATCCCCATCCGAATGGTTTGTGTATGGGGTTCAGACAGGCAGTTAATGATTGTGATTTAACAGATATCCCAATTGAGGGACATCTGTTTACTTGGATAAAAAGTCGAGGTACCCCTTGAAGGTGCGTGGAGAAAACACAAGAAGGGGGGTTGAATTGTGTTTTGGATATTTAAAAATTTTCCAAGATATTTAAACCTTTTCAGAGTCTTTAAAGCACAGCGGATTGTTCACACAATTAACTTATGGCGTTATGAATGATGAAGGAGTAAATGAAAGAGTGAGAGAGAGAAGAACACACAACAAATTTATACTGGTTCCCCTCACAAATTGAGAGTACTCCAGTCCCCTTGTTTCCAAGAGAGTTCACTATAATCACAAGGATTACAATAGATGCTCAAGCACACGAGCTCAAGATTTCCTGCTCTTAGTCACACAAGACAGAGAGACTTCCTTGCTCTGATCACACAAGATCAAAGACTTCCTTGCTCAAGCACACAAGCTTAAGACTTCCTGCTCTAAGTCACACAAGACAGAGAGACTTCATTGCTCTGATCACACAAGATCAGAGACTTCCTTGCTCAAGCACTCAGGCTTAAGACTTCATGCTCTAATCACTAAGATTGAGACTTATGTGCTTCTACACTAAGCAGAAGACTTTCTTACTTCTACACTAAGCAGAAGAGCTTCTACACTAAGCAGAAGACTTTGTTGCTTCTACACTAAGCAGAAGACTTACTACTAACTTATAAGCTTAAACTTATTACAAACATAATAACTTCAGAGGCTTAAGTTAGTTTCTATGCTCACTTCATTTGAGAGATATTTTCTATTACAATGCAAATTCTCACTTTCTTCTGAGAGATGTTTTCTAATGAAGATCGCTAGTCATCAATTCTTTCTTTGGCATATTTATATGAGTTGAGAAAGACATTGAGACATTGGAGAAATTCCCGTTGTAAAATGGACAGGTGTAGTCTTTGAAGATCTGTTGAGTAAAGCCACGTCTTCCTTTGCAGAGAGGCTTCACCTTTACTGTTTGTCCAATAGTACAGTTATAAGGTACAACTAGCTCCTAGAGAGAGGGATCACATCCTTTGTGACCGTTGTAATTAGTTGACCTTAGAACACATCATCAGGCTTGATAAGTTGTAGTTGATGTAGCTCTCTGATGACTGGGGAATTCCTTTGCTTCTGATGAACCTTTGATAACTTGGAGTCTGATTGGTCTTTGAATGGTTGGCCTCTGATAGTCCTTCGCAATTCAGCTTCTGAACGTCTTCATCCTCTGAATGACTCATGACTAGCAGACAGCTTCTGAACTCTTGTAGGCCTCTGAACATCCTTGAGCTTCTGAACTCCTCTGAGCTCCTGAACACCTTCAGACGTTCTGATCTACTTTGAGCTTCTGAACTTTGTTTAGCTCATGACCACGTTGTAGCTTCTGAACTCTTTCAGAGTCTAATTATTCAGACTTCCATAGGTTTCATCATAGTTTAAATTAAGTGTGCTCTTGATTTAACGTTGAATTCTCCTGCACTTAATTTAAACATTAGTACCATCAATTGTCCATTTAATACTTTGTTATCATCAAAACTTAAGGGTGTGTATTAACACATATTTTGTTCCAACACCCCTCATGTGATTGAAGAAAGGTTAGATAGGACCATGGTTAGTGCTAGTTGGCTTCAGTTATTTCCCCAGGTGATGTTATCTAATCTTCTGGCTTCACATTCAGACCATAGTCCAATATTGCTACAATGTAAGCCTATTATTAGGACACATATCAATCATTCTTTTCGGTTTGAGAATAGCTGGCTAAAGGAGCCTGACTTAGAGGATGTGGTGGTTGAGGGTTGGGGGGGGAGAGAGAATCTGGAGGTGGTTGACCGAGTGACCAAATGTGCTAATAAGCTTCAAAGGTGGGGAAAAAAGAAAAGGATAAGGTTTAAAGAGGAGATTGGTGAATGTGTTAGGAGGATGAATGAGTTACGAGGTAACCAGGATGAAGAGGGGAGTATGCAATATCAAGAGCTATCAGAGAGGCATGCCACTTTGCTGATACAAGAGGAGGGGTACTGGAAACAAAGGGCAAAAATGCATTGGCTCCAAGAGGGGGATATGAACACTAGATTTTTCCATATGTCAGCAACTGTGCGTAGCAAAAAGAAGAAGGTCATAAAGTTGATTGCTGATAATGGTACAAAGGCACATACTCAGGAAGAACTTTGTGAGGTGGCCAAGAGTTACTTTGATACTCTCTTCAAGCCAAGAGATGGAGATCATGATCATGTACTTAATCTTATTCAGCCGCGAGTGACCGACGATGATAATTTCGTTCTGACGGCGCCTATTACAAAAGTTGAAATTCAGCAAGCATTGTTTCAGATGCATCCAGACAAATCTCCTGGACCAGATGGGTTTAATCCAGCTTTCTATCAGAGGTTTTGAGAACAATGTAGTGATGATATATTTAGTGCCGCATCTACTTGGCTAGAGAGGGGATATTTCCCTACCAGTCTCAATGAAACAAATATTTGTCTTATTCCTAAATGTGACAATCCTACATCAATGAAGGATTTGCGCCCTATTTCGCTTTGTAATGTTTTGTATAAAATGATCTCTAAAGTGCTAGCCAACAGGTTGAAGTGTTGTCTAGATAAATGTGTTTCTCAAGAGCAGTCAGCTTTTGTGGAAGGTAGATCGATCCTTGATAATGCTTTTATTGCCACAGAAGTTATCCATGCTTTGAAGCGGAAGACCCAGGGTAGAAGAGGTGAGTTGGCACTAAAGATTGATATTAGCAAGGCCTATGATAAGGTGGATTGGGGTTTCCTCCGCGGAGTTATGACTAAGATGGGATTCACTAATGTCTGGATTCGGTGGGTTATGATGTGTGTTAGTTCAGTCAACTATTCGGTGTTGATGAATTCTGATCGAGTTGGCCCTATTTCGCCAGGTCGGGGATTGCGACAGGGTGATCCATTATCTCCTTATTTATTTATTTTGGAAACAGAATGTTTAACTGCTCTCATTCACCAGGCTGTTGGTAGGGGTGACCTTCATGGTGTGAAGATTTGTCGTGGTGCTCCAGAGGTCTCTCATCTTTTGTTTGCAGATGATTGTTTCTTATTCTGTAGGGCCAATGTAGCGGATTTTACATACTTATGAAACAGCTTCAGGTCAGGAAGTTAACCTAGTTAAATCAGAAGTTTTTATTAGTCGGAATATGTCTCAGACAGCTAAAGAAGATCTCTCGTATCCTTGGTGTTAAACTTGTGTTGGGTACGGGTATATATCTTGGATTACCGTCCATGGTTGGCAGAAGTAAAAAAGCAATATTTTCCTACATTAAGGATCGTATTTGGAAAAGAATTAATTCCTGGAGAGGGCGTGCGCTGTCAAAGGCGGGCAAGGAAATAATGATAAAGTCGGTTCTGCAGGCAATACCCTCCTATATAATGAGTATGTTTATTCTTTCTGCTTCACTTATTGATGATATTGAAAAAATGATAAATGCTTTTTGGTGGAGGGGCGGTAATACTAATAATAATAATAATAAAGGTATTCATTGGTTGACATGGGAGAGACTTGCTTGCCCGAAGGCTCATGGGGGTTTAGGCTTTCGTAATTTTGAAGCTTTTAATAAGGCAATGGTTGCAAAACAAGTTTGGGATATCGTCCAGAATCCGAACTCATTGGTAGCAAAATTAATTAAAGCCAGATATTTTCCACATTCCTCTTTATTTGAGGCTCCATTGGGATACAACCCCAGCTTTGCATGGCGTAGTATGTGGCAAGCTAGACAAATTCTTTCTCTTGGATGTAGGTGGCGGATTGGGAGTGGGGATAATATTCGTGTTATGCATGACCCTTGGTTGCGTGGGAGTGCTAGTAGATGGGTGCCCTCGCCTCAACCAGCAGGTGTATATCAGTTATCTGTCAGAGATTTGTTACACGAAAATTATAAAACGTGGAATATAGCTAAGGTCCGAAGCTTGTTTTCAAAGGATGCGGCGGAGAAGATTTTGGAAACACCACTTGTTAGCTCGGTCCGTGAGGATAAAGTGGTCTGGGAGGAGGAAAGAAATGGGTGTTATTCAGTGAAATCCGGGTATAAGTTAGCTATGCGTTACATAATAGGTAGTGACAAATATCATGTTGTGGGCAATTGGAATGGTATTTGGAAAGCTCAAGCTCCGCACAAGGCACGACATTTACTTTGGCGCTTATGTAGAGGATGTCTCCCGACTCGTTCTCGGTTGTTGGAAAGGCGCGTGGAATGTACTCTCAATTGTCCTGTGTGTGATGAGGAGATTGAGGATGAGCTTTACATATTCTTTAGGTGTGCCGTAGCCCGGGATAGTTGGAGTGCCGCTGGTCTGTCGTCTGTCTTACATAATGCTTCGTACCAACAGACTAATGCTATGGATCGTATTTTCGTTGTGTGCAGCAATGAAAGTAGTGATACTGTTGGTAGAGTGGCTATGTTACTCTGGTGCATTTGGCACAATCGTAATGATAAGCTTTGGAATGATAATGTCCAGGTGCCACATTAAATTGGAAGACATGCTTTTGATGCTTGGAATGATTGGTACTCAGTACATAAGTTACAGAGCAATAATGTGAGGGGACTACATCAGCAGATTTGGTAAGGTGGGAGAAACCAACTCTAGACTGGGTAAAATGTAACGTTGATGTTGCCTTTGTGGCCGGATCTGGAAGGACCTCGGTGGGATTGTGTTTTCGCGATAATAGTGGTCATTTCGTGGCTGGTATGACACAATGACAGCAAACTGTGATTTCATCTGTAGAAAGAGAAGCATGGGCTTTACTTTTAGCAATGGAAGAAGCTAGACATAGAGGACTGGATCGAGTTCAATTTGAAAGTGATTCGAAAGTTTTGATAAAGGCTATTCATATGAAGCGTAGAGGCAACTCTGAGTTTCTGTCAATTGTTCATGATATCCTTAGTCTTATGTCTTCTTTTTAAAACTCTGAGGTTAAGTTTGTTAGGAGGCAAGCGAATTTGGTTGCTCATACTCTTGCTAGGGCGGCCAACTCTTGGGCTGGCTTCCATAGATTTGAGAATATTCCCTTTTGTATTGAACATTTAGTTTTTAATGAAATGCAGTAAGTTTGGTTGATTCAAAAAAAAAAATAGGGTTAATTATGGTTAGATGGAGAAATATATATCTTTTATATGTTATTAATAATAGATCTTATTTAAGGAAAAACTATATATTGAATATTAAAAAAAATTCAGGTAGATCAAATAAAAATAATTTGAATTAGAAAAAATTCTTTGAATGTTTGATGAAAAAAAAGAAGTGGAGTTAATTCAGGTAGATCAAATAAAAATAATTGGATTAGAAAAAATAGATTGAATGTGTGATGAAAAAAATAAATGGGGCTGATTTTCATGTAAACAAAATCAGACATTATTATTGAGAAAAAATATCTTGAATTTGAAAAAAATATATATATTATTATAAAGATTGAATGTGTGTTGGAAAAAAATGGAGTTGATTTCTAGGAAAGCAAAATTAGGTATTGAAAGTCGTAATTATTAGTTGGTGTAACCAAAATAGTCAAACGAATTTAAATAGCTTAGTGATATATGAATTAACCAATTGTGAGAGGACATAAGTTCGATTCTTGGTGAGGAAATTTTTAACATTTTTGATAATTATATTAGGTTTTAAGTAGGGTTAAATTATGGTTACTTGGAGACTTAACTACTTTTATATATACTAGACACTGACCCGTGCTATCGCACGGGTTTTGTAGATTTTCATATATTATATAAAAAGAACTATAATAAATTTTTTAAAATAAATGACACAATCAAATCTGTCTTTTAAAATCAGTTCAAACTGACTCATTCCATTGTATAATAAAATCACTCAAGCACCATATTGAATATTATAAAAATCATGCAATGCAGACATCTATATTTAAAATATATGCTGCGATTAATTTTTTCAACTAAAAATTCAAATTGATTTCCGTTTGGATCAATAAGGGTGTGTTTGGTAGGAGAGAAAATGAGAATAGGAAAATAAAAACATGGAAATCAATGCATGTATTTAGATATGAATTCAACGGTGTTATGTGTAAAAAGGAAAGCAAGTAGTAAATATAAAATGCGGCGATAATGAATAGTTAAAGTATATAAAATATAAAATTAAATTAAAAAAACCTCAAATGTAGCGCAAGTTGAAATTCAATATTTTGATCAATCATGTAGCAATAGAAACACAAATTTGTGATAGCTAAACTTGATATATATATATATATATATATATATATATATATATAGGAAAATATAAAACTCGGCGAGAATGAATAGTTAGAGTAAAAATTTGTGAAAGCTAAACTTGAGATATATATATAGAGGAAAAACAAAGCATATACGATAAATATTCATAACATATCTTTATAAAATAAAAATTGATTTCTATTTAAACAAATCAAATTTTTGCATAGCAGCGAAAAATATTAAATTATATATTGTTGTGACACGTCATGGGTTCGATTTCTACTGAGGTAAGTGTATAAAAAAATTGGAGACTTAGAAGAAAAAAAATTGAACATGTATAACAGAAAATATTGATTGGATTGCATATTCAATACATGTTGGTTACAAAAATATTTCAAATCGATTGATATGTCATAGTGGCTAATATATGAAGCCTTCACAAAAAGTTCATAAGTTCAACTCCTGTTGAAGATGTTTTTTTTTATCATTTTTTAATGATTAAATTAGGGAATATAGAGGAAAGACAAAGTGCATGCGATTAACATTCGCAACAAAATTAGGCATTATTAAAATATATATATATATATATATATATCATTGAATGTCGTAGTTATTAGTTGTTGTAATCAAAATATATCAAATGAATTTAAATAGCTCAGTGGTAAATGAACTATATAATTGTGAGAGGACATGAGTTCGATTCTTGGTGAAACAATTTTTAACATTTTTAATAATTAAATTAGGGTTTAAGTAGGGATAAATTAGGGTTACTTGGAGACTTAACTACTTTTATATATATAATGATATTAGACACCGACCCTTGCTATCGCACGGGTTTTGTAGATTTTCATATATTATATAAAAAGAACTATAATAAATTTTTAAAAATAAATGACACAATTAAATCTGTCTTTTAAAATTAGTCCAAATTGAGTTATCACAGTGTATAATAAAATCACCCAAGCACCATATTGAATATTATAAAAATCATGCAATGTAGATCATCCATGTTTAAAATATATGCTGCAATTAATTTTTTCAACTAAAATTTCAAATTGATTTCCGTTTGGATCAATAAGGGTGTGATTGGTAGGAGAGAAAATTAAAAGAGAGAAATGAAAACACGAAAACATGTGTGCTGTCACCTTGTGTTGAGCGTTTATCTCAGATTTTATTTGAAGATAGCGCATACTTAATATCATATTTCCATGTGGAACATAATGTTAGCTCATCCATATTTGTTTTCAGTCAATACAAATTACTTTTCTGCATGCTCACCAAAGTGTTGCCATCTAGGAATTTAACTATTCCTCACTATGCCTTGAGTTTATTCCATTATCAAAAGATAAGGAGCTATAGAAATGAACTGGAATATTTGGTTGGTTATTTTATTAGTTATCTGATAATTTAACTATTCCTCACTATGCCTTGAGTTTACTACATATTTTTAATTGTATTGATTGCTTTGTTATTTTATTAGTTATCTGATAATTTTGTTGAAGTTCTACGTGTGACAGATGAAATTGATCTCATAAAGCAATTTTATTTACATGACAACAATTTTAGCCCAACCGAGGTTTGTAATCTATAGCTCATGAGTTTATTTTTTTATTATGACTATTTGTGTTGGATATTTTGGTTGTGACTATGTTTTTTTTATTATGCAGAGTATCTAATGTGGGTAATATTGAAATGTTATCTTCTATCGCACCATGTATTGATAGAGTAAAGAAACCATTGATTGAGGATGGTTATCAAGGTCTGGTGAATGATGCACACGTCTTATCCTACAAGACAATTAATGAATTCAAGAGTTCTAACAATGGTGTCATGTTTACTAAGTGGGTATTCCAATGTAGTTTGTTTAACAAAGTTTCTTGTTGTATTTGTAACAGCCCTCAGGCCCCATCTTGGCGATCTCAGAGCTGCCACCTCACGATCTTCTTCACCCCCCTTTCTAATGGAGTTTTTGCCTTCCGTGAGAATCGAACCACATACCTTGGGGCTCAAATACATGTTCAATCTATTTCCACTACCAATTAAGTTTTTGTCAACTACATTGAACAACATGACTCTATATAGTAAATATCTGCAGCTTACTCTTATGGCTTCTTTCACTGTAATTTATCTAAGCAATTAGGTACCTTTAATCCATTCTACTAAACAATTTGTTAAATTCTAAGACATTTTCATAAAGTGTTAGTCTTTATTCTTTGAATTTAAAGTTTATGTTTTGCTTTGTTTGCAATTGTTGATTTCGTTTTAAAGAAAACACAGTTGATTTTAAGTCTTAAAACTCCATGATTTTTATGGTTATATATTTTTTTTTGCAGATTTTTGGTGAAGTTGATCCTATTTTTATCAAAGAGTATGGTGCAGAGTTGCTTGAAACTTGGAACTTTATTGAATACAAGGACAAAATGCATTGTGTTACCTTTAATATAAGTTCAATTCATCCTCTTCTTACTACTGGTTGGAAATAAATGAAAGAGGTTTTTGAGTTTGAAATAAACCAAGAAATTGATTTTCTCTATTATGGCAAAAGTGTCTTTGGTTTAATGTGCAGCAAACATCTTGAATGCCATTGTCAAATTCCAATGTATCATAGTCGTTCTATCAGGTTTGGTTATACAATCCAATTCTATGTTGATGTAACTATTGATAACATTCTCAAACCTTTCTTGGTAAGTTACTGAATTTTTTATGTTTTGTTCAGCAACCTCAAATTTTGTTAATAATTGAATTAATTAGGTAATTGTTTTTTTTGCAGAATGTTTTTAATTCTTTTGAAGAATACCTCAGAAGAATGAATTTTAAGTTCATCATACTTTGTTGTGATAATGGATCCATGCATTCTTTTGATATTGCTGTCACGGACAAGCCTTTTAAAACAACTTCGATTGGAAATGGATGGAACGATATTTGTGTCACAGGGGATTTTGTTGTCGGAGATTTGTTATGATTGAAATTTACAACTTTTGATATGCTTACAATAAATTAGTGAAGGATTTATATGCATTCATGTGTTGTTTTCGTTTCATATTAGTATTCTATAGTGATGTGAATTAAAATATATTATTCATGTTTATGTTTCAAGAAAATTTGAATTAGTTGTCTGCTGGTTTCAAGTTTTTGGACTAAATTTACTTTTATATATATATATATATGTCTTAGTAGTGACATGTAAAACCAAAAAACAACAAAAAAATTTAAAAATAATACTCGATCTTAAATTTAAGCAAAGATTCATTTTTTCCTGTAAATTACAGCCTGTAATTAATCATTTATGTATTTGGATTAAAACGTAAACCAAGTTTATGAATAATTCGATAAACGTAGAAAACAATATTGTATTTACTTATATTTGAGACCGAATGGAATAATAATAAGTACTCAGTCACATTAGGTAAAAAAAAATTCAAATATCAAAAAAAAAATTAAAAAAAAATTAAAAAAAATGAGAAGCATCGTGTAACGCATGGTTTCAGACACTTGTTATTGTCAATGTGATGTTGATTAAGTAAAAGCAATTTCTCTTCACATAGAAGAGGATGTTGAGAATACAAGTTTGAATCCCGACAAAGTCACCATTTTGGGTAGTTGGAGTCAAATAAAGAGAATTATACTCAATATTTAACAACAACAAAAATCGATACTAGGATTTAGCTACGTGACTGGCAGCGCTCTACGACATTCATGGAAAATATCTAAGGAAATTAAGTTACTTGAAGAAGAAGAAGAAATAGTTGAAGAAATCACACAAAAATGAGTAAAAAATGAAGAAAATAAACTTTGAAGACATTGTGCCACAATGAGAAGATTAAATTTTAACAATCTTCGGTTGTGATCGTGCCACGATGGAACTTTGTGAAGGATCGTGCCACGATGAGCACAATCGTGGCACAATGTCGTGCAAATTGGAGCACAAGAAACTCTATAAATAGAACTCTTCGCACCATAATTTACACAACATCCAGAGGAAAACAAGAGAGCAAGGATCACTCAGGGAAGGCAATCTCCCACCATTGGGAGTAGTTTTCCTAGTGCTTTAAAGAGGTTACGTTGTATGTGTATTTTCTTAACTCTTTTATTATGTTAAGGATTATATATGTTTTTGGCCCCTATAGTTTCGTTTAATTTTATTTTTAGTCCCTGAAGATTTTTTTCACACTTTTTAGTCCCTAAAGTTTTTCCCGTCAATGTTTTTAGTCCATACTTTTCATTCAACTCGTGCATATCATTCGAAATTTAAAATTTTTGTCACGGTCATGTTTACTACATTATATGAATCTTTCTTTCAAAAGTTTAATTTTTTTTAACAAGAGGTGAACTAAATATGAATTTTCTAGTTTTTTGCATATAAAAATTCATAAATAATTCATCTTATGTTAAAAAATTCTAAATCTTTATCGGAGTTGTTCTTATAATATTATAAACATTAATACAAAAAATCATTCAAAAATGTAAAAGTATACAAGATATACAAGAGTTTGATTAAAAGTAGAGACTAAAAAAACACTGACGGAAAAAACTTCAGGACTAAAAAGTGCAAAAAACATCTTCAGGGACTAAAAACGAAATTTTGCGAAACTATAGGGACCAAAAACATATTTAACCCTTATGTTAATTATGCTCGTGGGTAACTGATGTAGGAGGATATTTTAGTATTTTATTATTTTAGGTAGATTTGATTTTATTATATTTTAGTTAGATTTGTTATTTTTATTTAGGTAGATTTATTATTTTCTTTTACTATCTTGGTGGATTCCAAATTAATCTTTCTGGTGGATTCCGGAAATCTGGTGGATTCCAGAAATCCTTTTGACAGGTTTGTCGCTTGCAACCTGTGTTCTTATTATAGGATTAGCGCTTGCTATTACTTCCCGCTTCCGTACTGCGTCAGTAACTAATTACCTTAGGTTAGCTGAAATAACTGAACTCCCCTAGGAATATTTGATCTATGTAATTGGTTGGAAAAATTATATTACTTGCAATTATATTTATTAGTTTTAATTATCTTATGCTCAATTATGATACTCATTTATGACGAGTAAGGGTTTGAGTGTATCCATGTTGACGATGGACTTATTCATGACGAGATGAAATCCTTATCTATTTGTCATGAGCCCGTAAATATCGTCAAGGATCACAATTTACTCTATTCGATTGATGTTCCCCGTAATTGGTGGCTTTGGTTTTGGGAAGATATGCGCGATCACACGGACATAAGAATGTGACTTGAGGGGACAAGTTGTTTCATCTCTCTCTGACACGTGTTATGCCTACTCTGGTGCACTCAAGTGCCTAGCTTTTTGGTTTCTAATCACGAGCTGCATTGAAGACTGCTGGATCGATGTGTCTATTCATTTGCCTTTAGATTAAATTTGGATCGTTTGATGTGAATATGGATCGTCTAATCCTTTGATATTGTTATTTGGATTAAAGCAACAATTTAGATTAAAAGTGCATCGTTTCATTTCTAAGGTCATACCCGTTGGAGATTCCTCTATAAAAGGGGTATTTGGAGGGACTTTCAAACACTTTGTTGCTTGAGTGAAAATCTCTCCAAGTCTCTGAAGCCTTTTGAGTTTCTTCTTGTTTCTTTAGCTTCTGAGATTTCGTGAGTTTGTGGAAGCTTTATTGTTGTTGAAGGTTGTCTCCATCATCATCTCACTGTTAAACTCCTCATCTTCATTATCAGGTGAGTTCTTGAAGCTTTTGTTTTTTCGGTTTTGTGCTCTGATGATGACGTTGAGTCCTTTATCCTTGGGTTTTCATTCCTCCTAGTGTACTGTCAAAGAAGTCCTCGTTGGACGAGGATCTCGATCCTGTCTTTCAAATGTACGAAATCTTCGGTCATGTGCCCGGGACTTATGTGAAAATGACATTGTTTGGAAACTTTATCCCCGCCTTTTTAAACTTTGCGTTGGAGCATTCAACAAGGATGTGTTCTCCAGGAGCGAGCAGAGGAATGTACTCGGAAAATATACCTATAGGTGGCTTCTGGATGCAGATCTTCTCATATTTACTTTTTTCATTTTCTTGACGGGAAGGTATCTTCATCTTGATGCTTTGGTTTTCTAACACCAGGGCTGTAAATGAGTCGAGTCGAACTCGCTTAAGCTTGATTCGACTCATTTATTTAACGAGCTTAATTTTCAACTCAAGTTCGACTCATTTGGTTCATGAATCAAGTTCAACGAGTTAACTATCGAATCGAGTCTCGGACTATTTTCGAGTTGGTTCGGTTCATTGCCAGCCCTATCTAACACCAACAACCATTTCTTTATATATATATTCGTTCTTTCTCGAGGAATGCGTCAAGTGTCTTAATTTTCTCGATTCCAACAACTTTAGCAAAGTCGCTTCTCGGACGCAGTCCATGACCGAGGAGATACAATTTCATCTTATAATTTGTTTGTGCTTCAACAACTGCTCGGTTGAATCTTTCGATGTAGTCCCTTAATGACTCATTTTCTCTTTGCACTATAACGTCTAAGGTGGCTTATGTTTTTGGTTGTTTTCGGGAAACAGTGAAGTGCACGATGAATTGACGACAAATTTCTCTCCACGAGTCTATGGGCTCTAGAGGGAGACTTTTGTACCAAGACATGACACCTTTCCTTAAAGTAGTAGGGAACAACATGCACATAATCTATCCACGGACCCCCTATAGTCGAGGACAACTTCTATGTTTTCGGTATCCATTGTTGGAGGCTTTTCTAATCCAAAGGATAATGGGATCCTCATTATCCTCCTCGACAAAGGTCCTCGATGCCTTTCCTCATCACTTCGCGGGGAGCGACAATTTTTATTGTGCGCAGGAGAGTGATGGCTCCTTGAGGGGAGCGTTGAGGAGGAGTTCCATTCCTCTGAGGGCTCGAGGACTTGTAGTTTTATAGCTATCATGGGGTCGCAGGGACCTTGATCTTGAGGCTATGTATTCGCTCCTCCGTGGGGGATATAATGAGGAACCATGTCTTCGGTAGCTACTAGTCGATGCTCTTGCAATTCTTGATTCCTCGATTGCTTGCAGACGTAAATTTTGGTCTTGGATGATCTGAATTTGGCGGTTGATTGCTAGGACAAGTGTTGCCATCAACACACCCGTTCCCGCTCCAACAGCAATCTCTGGAAGATACAGAGGGGCTTCTGGGATGTAGGGTTGTAATCGGGATCGTCGCTCTCCATCACGGAGGATGGATCCTCGTCGTGGTTGTTCGTTTGGATGATTGACATTCCAACCTGCAAATCATTCTCACTATTGTTGTTGTTTTCGACAACCATCGGTTGTGTTTTAGGTGGTTTTTGGAAGTTTTGGTCGTGTTTTTAGGGAAAAAAAGGCGAGAAACTTTGAGTTCCCACAAACGGCGCCACTGATCTTACCTGATCAGAATTGTGATCGGCGGCGCTCCACGACAATATATATGGTAGCAACACGGGAGGGGGTTTACCTACAGATGTACACTCCAACACTCAAGTCAGTTTACGCGTGAAGTGAAGGTTTTAGAGAGTTATAATATGATACCCGATCCTTCTGCGTGAGAAGGTATATATAGCACTTAGTGTGTGGAGCCAAGGACACTAATATGAGGACAAATACGACGTACTCACCATTAATAGTTGTCAGAATAACGACTGAAAAGTCATGATTGACAGTAAATGCCAATTATTCCGATGTCAGTCATTACAAAAGGCTAGCTAACTTGATCGTTGGGCCACTACAAGAAAAGCCTCATTTACAAACAGATTTTAAAATAACTTAGTAGCGGAATTTTCCCTCAATAAGTTATTGAGGGAAAATTCCGCTACTAAAACTTAAATTTCCGCTAGTTCATTAATCAGAATTTTAAATAAAATAAAATAAAACATAGTGGAGGAATATTTCGCCAGTATATTCCACCAGTAATTCAAAAGGTAACGACTAAGAGGTATTGGCGGATATTTCCGTCAGTAAGTTGTATCAGGATGCTGTGCTGGCACGCACCGACACATCCACTCTGTGGCGGAAATTTCCGCCAGTAAGTGGTCAAGAATTTTCAACGGTCAAACAATTACTGGCGGAAATTTCCGCCAGTATGTGTTCCGCATGCAACGGCTAAATTTCCTCCCTCCCTCTATAAATACTCATACTCATTCAAACTCCTCATTTTCATCCCTCTCATATCCCTCTAAATTCTCTCAAACTTCTTTCACCCTCCCAAATTTTTTTCTCCTTTTACATCAAACTTCTTTCATACTTTCAATTTTTCTTACTTCAATTTTTTTTTCATTACTATATTACCAATTTACACCAACAACTTAATACCTATCATTGTTATTGGTTTTAGAAAAAAAAACTTAATCATATTTGTTTTTGTAAGAAAAGTAGGTCATAATTAAAATAAGTTTTTTTTATTAAAAAAAAAAACTACAGTGGTACGGTGGTTTCATAAGTTTTTTTTCTTCTTTCTAATATGATAGTTTTTTTTGTTATTGTTATTTCTTTTTTATAAGTTACTAAAAAGGGTGCTATATATGACATTTTTGGATGGGTGGTTTTAGTTACTAAATTTCTTCCATGTTTATAAGTGTACTAAAAAAAAATTATTGACCAATTTTTTTTACTGATAAAACAGTTTTTTTTTCCTTCTAATATAGTAGTTTTTTTTTGTTATTGTTACTTCTTTTTTATAATTGTATTAAAAAAACATTATTGACCAAATTTATTAAGTTTAAAAGTTTTTTATTATTGTTATTAGTTTTAGAAGAATAAAAAACTTGATTATATTTTTTTGGTTTACAAATGTTATCAATGAGGATCGAACCTAAGATCTCATGCATGCTATCAAAACCCCTCACTTGATTATATTTGTTTTTGTAAAAAAAGTAGGTTATACAAAAACATTTTTTTTTGTTAATATAATAGTTTTTGTTTATTAAACCAACAAAAAATATTAAGTTTTTTTATTAATGATATTTCTTTTGTTAAGTGGAATATTTTTTCTTTTTGATAATTTTATTTAAATGGTTAATTTTTTGTTATTTACCAATTTTATTAAGTTTATGATTTTTTTAATTATTGTTATTAATATTAGGTTTAGAATATAAAATACTTAATTATTTTTGTTTTCGTAACAAAAGTATAGGTGTTAAATATCATCCCCCTATATATTATAAAAAAAAATAATATACTACCATATCCCCTGTATATATGACATCGATCTAATTAGTGACCGTGTTGATATATTATGTTTAAATTTTAAGATCATATATAGTTATGGATCGTAATTGGATGTACGATAGATATTATCTTGGAAAGAGAGGAGAAATTAAAGAAATTTTTAAACTCGGGGTTGAACTATTTCTCAGAACTGCAAAACGGAGTAATATCATCCTAAGTGAAGGGGGAATTAGATGTCCGCGTACGGTTTGTGACTGTAGTTGTTTTCGCAGCGAAGATGAAATTAAATATCACCTATATACATACTAAAGGATTCAGACCCAATTACTGGATTTAGTCAAGTCATGGTGAAACAATTATGTCGGCCTCGGCGTCGAGTGCTACTAATATTGGTGTTGTGTATTAAGGTTCTTCAAGTAGCAGTGCATCAATAGTTCAATTGACACGAGCAATTCTACCGCTCCATCCCATGCACCTTTTGATTTAGAAGAGATGGAACGCCGCATCAAAGCTGATAATGATGCTTCGGTCCAAGCTGAGGTCGCATCTCAACTCCAATTTCACGTCAATCAAATGAGGTCGCTCCGAGCTGAAGCAAGGGAGGACATGAAATTAATGTTGCAAAGGACACTTTCAACACAACGCCATGGACAACAATATCAGCAGCAACCACAATAGCAACACCCCTAACATATGTCAGCTTGCCACTCAACATATGCCAGCTCGTATCCTCATCAGCAACAACCAAACTTGCCGCATATGTCAGCTCGCCACTCATCGGTTCATGAGTTCTCGCGATTTCAACCTGTGACGCAATTTCAGAGTTCATCATCATTTCAAGAATCTGGCGGTAGTTCGCGAGCAGGGCGAGATATGTCGCATAGCTTATCATATAATGAAATATTTTATCAGAGGAGGGATCCGTTGACTCCAGGAGTAAATCTCCTTAAAGTTACTCCGCTTAATAACTCGATATCGGCATTATATTTCTTCAATCCAACCGGTTGAATTCAAAGATCTTATTGAGTAGATCAACTCCACAAATTTTTATAAAAATTCAAAAAATGTAGTTATGTATTCATACTATTGAAATTCAACGGTTCTTTTTAAAAGTTTGTTGTACGTTCAATTGAAGTTATCAGAAAAAGTATCAAACGATTTTGAATTTTTATAAAAATTTATGGAGTTGATCTACTCAATGAGATCTTTGAATTCAACCGGTTGGATTGAAGAAATATAATGCCGATATCGAGTTATTAAGCGGAGTAACTTTAAGGAGACTTACTCCTGGAGTCAACGGATCCCTCCTCTTTTATCGACCTACTATTGATTTCAATCATGCGCCAAGTCAAGTTCCACCATTTAATCCTGCTGCCATGAGCAGAGATAATAATGTTGTGATAAGCAATGAGAAGATTACAAAGTTACTTGGTCCTACCCCTTTTGACAACAAAGCCCATCAAGACTGAAGTGCAGGCGGAGGAAACGAACAACGAGATGATGGAAATCAAAATAATAATTACTAAATTAGGAATTCTAGTAATAATTAGATATTAGTTTATATTTTGATGAATCTATTTTATTGTAATTTTAAATTTGTAATATTTAAAACTATTTTATGTGGAATGACATTTATGTGGTATGGATTTATTTTCTTTAATCTATTTTATTTTTTATGTGGTATGCCATTTATTTAAATATATGATATTTATTAATTATTTATATATTACATTATGGAAAAAAAATAGAATTAAATATGATTTATGGTGATTTTTTTTTTTAAATACAGAAAAGTTACTATAGCGGAAATTTCCGCCACTAACTTATATTATTAAAAAAATCTGCGCGCTGACCCACTTACTGAGGGAAATTTCACCAGTAAGTTTGAAATTCTGACACGCAATTACAGGCGGAAATTTCCGCCACTAACTTGGCAGATGCTGTCCTTCATCTCTTTGGCGAATTTATTGGTGCAATTTTCCCTCAGTAAATTTATTGGCGAGTGATTTAGTGGCATACCAATTCCACCAGTAAATTTGAACTTACCGTAGAAATTCACACTTAGTGATGGAATTTGGACACTAGTAAATAGGATTTTTCTTGTAGTGGACAAGAGAAGGCAATCGTGGACTTTCGTCTAATTTGGGCTGAGTTCAATGCTAGTGAGGAGGGTCTCCTCGGAGATTGGATCTTAGTCGCAGGAGATGCAGTTTGAATTTTCTAGATGTATGAAAGAGCATGAATAAGAAGGAAAAATATTTTATTAAAAAAAGAAAGAAAAATGGTGTAACATGAATTTTATGGCTGTAGAGTTTTAAAAGGAAGGGAAAAAGAGGGATAACATATTTTTTCATTTTTCATTTATCGTTATTTATTTAAATAAATAATTAATATTTAAATAACAATTTTTTTTAAAAGTTAATGACATATGGCATGCTATGTCATTAAATCATGACAAGTCAAATCTATATGATTGTACACATCAAGATTTCCTTATCCTAGTCATCAAAATTTTAACAACAAGGACTAAATATGCAAACGGAAAAAATATGGGGCCCTAAAATTTATTAAAATTTAAAAATGACTAATGTTTGAAGGTCACTTATTTATAGAAACCTTAAACATATTTAACTTTAATATAAGTTTAAGTGTAAGATAGTGTAAAAGATTTGAATGCAGAGAACATAATATTCCAATCTTACCAGTGTACATGTAGTAATGAATCTAAACAATAAATTTAAAATCGTCTGTTCATATTTCATATACATAAAATCAATGCAAAACAACTTCAACCTTTAAGATTGAATTACCGAATTTATAATTATTACAGCGGCGCACAATAACTCGAGGCAATTCAATTCCAATACTTAGAGGAGCTGGCACCATCACTTCCCTATAACAGAGGTTAAGGTAGTTCTTGGTACCTACTGTAGTTTAAACTGTTGAAGTTTCTTTTTAATTGTCACAATGTTTAGTGGGAAATCATGGCAAGCTGCGCATTTCGAACATCACTTAGATTATATTTTAAGTTTCAACCATCGAGATTGAGATTAAGATGCCTTCCATTGACCTTTGTCCTTTGGTTTGCCTCAAGACTCCTAAAAGAGCTTCCTGTCCCCATACTAGCTACTCTAAGGCTAATAAGTGACTTAATGGATACTTGGTCATTCTAGCATCTTATACTATGAGTCTTCATTTGGATCTACTACTTTGATCCCTGTGTTCTCTTCTGGTTTCAATTTGGCTGTTCTGTTTTTTGTGTGTTAATCAATTTTTTATTTATTTTTTGGATATTTTTGTTGCGAGTGGAGATTAAACTCATCTAATTTTTTGATTAGAATATCGAAAGTAATGTCTTTGTTAGATTCTTCGGTCGAAATATGAGAGGTAATTCAAGGTTTACAACACTTACACACATGCAATCCAACCATTTGCATTAGACGTAATGATAATCTCTTTTTTAAATTAATAAAATTTTAGACGAATTTGATCCGACAAAAAAACCTATATATATATATAATAAAAAATAAAATAAAATCTATATATTAGTTATTAATAATATACAATGGCCACATTAATCAATCTCCCAAAAAATGTATAGTTAATATTTTTTTCATGTTAAAGTCACTTAGGCGATTATTATTTTGTAAATTTATTAAAATATTATTACATTAACTTTAAAAATATTTCATTTTTTTTAACAGGAAAAAATATTTCATATTGAAATTTATCTTAAGTCTCCATATATGTTGGAGCAGCCTAATTAAGGTCGTGAGGGAAAATATTCATGATTCGTCTAAAGTGACATTATGTTGAGAAATTGAAATTTTCATTTTATTTTGATGCCATCTTATTAGTATAATCTTAGTTTTAAAAGAAGTGTCACTTTGGTTAATACCAATTATTTCAAAATGAATGTTATATTCATTTTTCAATGTAGAATAACTTTTTTCCTTCAATTGTACTCTTTAATCAATGCTACCTATGCTATTTTTTATTGGACAAAAACAATAGAGAGAAAAAAAAATAGAAAATAAAGATACAATGTGAGTATATGAGAGAGAAAATTGTCAAAAAAATTGTTTAAAAAATTGGTTAAATAACATTTTTCATTCTTAAAACATTATATTTAAATGACTCCCATTATAAAATAGAGTTAGTATTACGTAGAGATTAAATTAGATCCATATCAATGTAAACCATTAACCAATTTTAATTAATAAAAAAATGAAGCATATATTTATTTTCATCATAAAAAATATTAAAAAGGGTGGAGACACTTTACACTTAATATGTTGAGGGTAGAGATCTCAAACCCGTAATACTCCCTCCAATCCTTAATATAAGAAATAACTTACTTTTTAGGTTCATTAGAAAACTAATGTATTTGATCTATAAGTAGTTTAAATACATTAGTTTTTTAATGAACCTAAAAAGATAGATTTTTCTTATATCTCAACTCTACACTTAATGTGTGTGAGTTTTGATGTGTGTCTTTTTTTATTGTTTTTTGATAACCCGCATTAATTATAATCTTTATTTAAACCTCCAACACTCTAATTAAAGTATTTCCACTGCTTAGTCCCTTTGGGTCAACTATGATACTAATCCTTGAGTCGGCACAATGTGACTATATTCCAAATGAATAACTTTAAAAAATCAAACTCTCGAAATCTTTTTCTGAAGAACAATCACAATCGTGTTGTCAACCTTTTTAATATTATATACATTGATTGTCTCTTACCTCTTGAACACTAGAAAAAAATAACTAACTGGAATATTATTCTGTAAAAAAAAATAGCTGTTGCAATATGCAAGAAAATTTTCTTACAAAATATAAATCAACTAAAAAAAAGGATTAATTAATCTTTAGAACTAAAAATTACTCTTGCTTAAAATGAAAGATATGACGTAATTTACCACATTACAAAATTCATTCAACAACCAACAAAGGAGGTTAATTCTGGATTTGGATTCCCTGCATTCAAAAATTCTACATTCACCTATATTTATATACACTTAGTGTAAAAATGTTAGGGGAGAGAATTGAAAGAGATAACATGATAGGTGGTAATAACAAATTTAACCTTAAAAATAAACTAAATATAGTGAATGCATGATTTTTGAATGTAGAGAATTCAAATCCGTTAATTCTGACGAACCAATATTCAAATTATGATCGAAAGCAAAGTTCACATTTATAGTCGACTGATCTCAAATATAATTATCTCTGATAGAAGAAATCTATAAAAGAAAAAAAAAATGATATGGAGCAAGGCCGGCCGTATGGGAAAAACTTACTTAAAATTCAGAAGAAAAAAAGCTTATAGGAAAACTTACTTAAACATCATTCTAAAGCATTCTTGTCAGCAACATATCCTCGTGTAGAACACATGGTTTTTGTGAGGGATTTATTACAAAACATGACATCAAATCCAAAAAAAAAAACCGAGGATACAAAAATCAAAATCAACGATGGACCTGATTATTATGTACATGGTTTGGTCCACCTGGTGAGAGCCTATCTCCTCCTCCTGCCTTATCTTCAAGAGCAACACGATACCGTCTTCGATCAAACATTAAATCATGCATGAGACGTTGGCTATTTATATGTCCACCTTCAAGTCTTCGAGCATCATGAGGAGTACTCATGAAAATGGTGGAGACTATCATCAACATGATTATGCCTAGTTTGGAAATTCCCACTTTATATGTATTTTCCATGTCCATCCAATTGCTGTACCAAGTAGAAACTTAATATGGTTGGTTTGAGTTTCAAATAGAGTAAGGACTTGAAAGTTGAGACTGGTTTTATTTCGAACCAAGCTGACTAGATACTACAATATTATAATATTATTGTTTAGAAAATTGTTATTACTGTCTATTGATATCTTGGCTCTTTAAACCTCTTATATATGGTGATACCTGTTAACAAACAACAAATGGATCTAGGATAAAGTTTGATCTCCGCTCCCTTCCACATTCTAATTAAAAAGTGGAATTTAAGCATATGGTAGGTGAGCCTATGCATTATTCACGCTTCAAGCCCAAGTGGGCTCTTGCGTGAGGTGGCGTGTTAGAAATAATATAGAACCATTGATATAGTTCTATCCTAACAGCTTGAGCTTTTGGGATAATCGGTTATTTGACATGGTATCAGAGCCTCTCCACGATCCACTGGGCCACCTGCTATCAAGTTCTGATCGGGCCATCCACCATTTATATCCGCGCCCCAAGCCCAATAGTGTTGGGCGCGAGGGGGTGTGTTAAGAAGTCCCACATCGGTTGCAAGATGACCCATACATGTGTTTATAAAGTAGAGACAATCCTCACCTTACAAGCCGGTTTTGTGAGGTTGAGTTAGGCCCAAAAACTCAATTCTAAGAATATCTAACAGACACGAATTCCACGCGTCAACGTAGTAATTGATGTGTCAACGCAGTAATTGATGTGAACCGTGTCATATAATATAAATGGTTAAGATCGTCCACTGTGTACTAATATTAAAATGTGTACATTGAATTATAGATGGACGGGGTGGGATGAGTAGCTCAACTGGCTAAAGGAGTTGGAGGTCCAGAGTGCAAGTCGTGTCAATGAGAAAAACTAACATATAAGTTAATTTACTAACAACTAACAATTTGTCATTCAATAAAATAAAATAAAATAAAATATAGATGGACGGCTGAGATTAGAAATTGTGTACTGTAGCAGCAACAGATTTAGATTCGTACCTAACCCAAAAAGTATCCTATCCCTTCTATAATAATCCCTCACCTCCCCTCCCCCTCTGTTGAACTAAACAGACCCTTAGGGATTTGGATCCTCGATCTATGTTTTATTTTTTCTCTCATACATGCCGTTTCTCGTGTTCCTTTTATGTATTTTTCTCTCTCATCATCACTTTTTTATTTTTAATTTCTCTCTCCTCACACTCACCAAATGAATGAAAACTGCACTCTTGTTGCAAAGGAGGTGATCCAAATTCATTAGTTGCCCATATAGATACCTATTAGATAGAAAATGCATCTTTCTCCCCCCCCTTCTTGTGGGGTCTACCAATTTTTAATATTAAAATAATCTTTTGATGTTAAAGTATGATGATGTAAAGTTATTTGAGTCATTTAGAATTTTTAAGAGGTGTTGAAATGGAGAGATTAAGTACTTATTATGTATTATTAAAAAATTATAAATGAGTGAGGTGTATACGGTGAGATCCACTTAAGTACTCAAATATGGAGCCCTCCATTATCGATGCTCTATACCATCTTCAATAATTTGCTTATTAAAAAGTTAGATTGATATGATACCTTTTTAATATGCAGTTGAACATCTTACATATTCATATGATTTAATTTAATTTATATACACCGACAATAGTGTATAATTATTTTAAACATACATCCAATTAAATTATGATATGTAGACATTTGAGACTATATTTTAGGAATAAACCTATAAAAGTGTTAGTTCATGTGTGTCGCGGTTATTTTTGGATGTCGAGTTATTAATTAACTTCGAATCGCAATTTAATATTCCACCACCGATCTTTAATTTTTCCGAGGGAAAGGGGAAAAGTTCGAAAAAACCCTATTTTAGAGATCAAGGTCCGGGGGTTGGTTATACGAAGGGAAGGTACTAGCACCCTAAATATCTATAGTATCCTATAGGAACCTCTTGTTTTTATTCTAACTTTGCGCTTAATTTTATTTGCTTGTAAAAAAGTATAAACGTAGGAATTAAAGTGTTGATCAAAAAAAGTTTAAAGTGATGAAAAAGAAAAAATGTTTTTGTTGATTTTATTGATTCGCAAAGACAAGTCTCATGCCTACGTACCCGAGGGATCAAAATCTCGTAGTTTGGGGTAAAAATTACGAGTAAATTTGTTTGTTTAATTTTAAGGTTTTGAAAATGGTTTTAAAGACCAAAGAGCCAAAAGTGGCAAAATGTGAGTTTGATTGATGTTAGTTTATGAAGAAAGTCTAAATGATTAAATTGATTGAGGTTTGATTATGAAAGGAGACGCGAACACTTGGTTTAAAATCCAAGGTTTATTGATAAAAGTTTTGAGTGATAAAAGTCACTTGGTTTAAAATCCAAGGTTTTTACACGATTAAAGATGTTGATTGAAGAAAATGCACTTGGGTTAAAATCCAAGGTTTTTACGATAAAAGAAACACTTGGTTTAAAATCCAATGTTTTTGAGATAAAAAGAACACTTGGGTTAAAATCCAAGGTTTTGACGATAAAAGAAGCACTTGGTTTAAAATCCAAGTTTTGCGATAAAAAGAACACTTGGGTTAAAATCCAAGGTTTTTGCGATGAAAGAGCACTTGGTTTAAAGTTCAAGGTTTTTACGATAAAAGAGCACTTGGTTTAAAGTTCAAGGCACTTGGTTTAAAATCCAAGTAGTTTGCGATAAAAAGAACATTTGGTTTAAAATCCAAGGTTTTCGCGAGAAAAAGAACACTTGGTTTAAAATCCAAGGTTTTTGCGATAAAAGAAGCACTTGGTTTAAAATCCAAGGTTTGCGATAGAAAGACATTTGGTTTAAAATCCAAGGTTTTTGTGATAAAAAGGAGCACTTGGTTTAAAGTCCAAGGCTTTGTTTTGAAAATGTTTGGCGACAAAAATATTTTTTCGTGCTTGGCGATGTTGAAAAGAAATTGCTTTGGTATTTTGAAAGAGGTTTTGACCTCATTTT
This sequence comes from Trifolium subterraneum, assembly GCA_951799995.1. NCBI lineage: Eukaryota > Viridiplantae > Streptophyta > Magnoliopsida > Fabales > Fabaceae > Trifolium > Trifolium subterraneum. The sequence continues at coordinate 36,733,727 of OX637461.1, read as the reverse complement.
TTTGAAAAGAAAGTAGGTAATGGTTTTAATTGGAATGTTGGGTTCCAAATTATAAAAAGAGGTAGCGAGCTTAAACGAAAACTACAAACAATCCTAAAGGTAAAGCTAAGCGTAGAAGGAATTTTCACAATGATATTGGATCAAAGTGATATCCTTTTCCTCGGATTTTAGCATTTTAGCGTTTTGCGGAAAGCGATAAAAAATAAAGATGCATGATATGCAAATTCTCAATTATGGAGTACAATGAACCCTAAATACATTCTAAGTTCGGTTGCGAGAAAATAAATATGATATGATGCAATAGAGGGGATGATATGCAATTCTCATTTATGTTTACATTGAATCCTAAGTACACACTAAGTTCAAGAGCAAAAATAAATGGTAATTAAAAAAAGCAATAAATAAATGTTAGATTAGAGAGGGTTGATGAATTAATAGCAATAAATAAAATTAATATGCATGAATAAAATGTTATGTTAAATTAAGAATTTGTGATCTAAAGAGATCTCTCATGTTAGTGCAAGAATTTGACTCAAAAGCCTAAATAAGCTCTTGTTCAAATATGCACTTATTTGCACAAGCTAAAATAAAAAAAAAAAACAAGCAGAGGGGGGTGCAGATATTAAAACGAAATAAAAGGGGGGTGCAAAAAGCACCGATGAGGTCCAGGCCCAAGGCCCGGTCCGGTCAACAGAAACAAAAAAAACAAGTCAAACAAAAATAATCCAGTGTGACGCACTGGATCGGCTTCGCGTTTTACCACCGTCAGATCTTCATTTAATGAGATCTGATGGCCATGATCATCAGCCAACGCGTGTCGTTGGATGGATCCAACGCACGCGATTTAAACTGGCAGAAAAGGGAGCGATTTAAACTGGCAGAAAAGGGAGCTTATACGTGAGATCGTCTTCTCCGGCGAAGCAAACGTTTTCCGGTAAGAATTCCGGTCACCGGAGTTACAAAACGGCCACGAAATTACCCAAGTTATATATCGTTCTCTTCGTTTTTTCGCGTAGATTTCAAAAATGACATTAGTTTTTTCAAAGCATGCTTAGAAAACGAAAAACGAAGAGAAAGAATTTAAACTTGAAACTACAAAATCACTATACAGTTCGAAATAACCCAAATTGATCAATGTAAAAGCTTCAGAACGTGTTTATGAACGTAAATACAGCGAGAAAAACCTTTGGGAAGCTTCGAATTGTTCTATTGGATCTACACTTTTTTTGAGCTTTTGGGTGGTTTATTCATCAAATTTATGACGTTGAGATTGTTGTTTATGGTTGGGAAATGGTTACTATAAACATGTATGGATGATTGGTGAAGAGAATTTGGAGTTTTATTTGTGTTTGTGATGAAAACGAAAATTGAAGAAAATGTGAAAATGAAGAGAAATTTTGGGTTGTTTTTGGTGTGATTCTTTTTGTGATTTTCGTCCCCCTCTCTCTCATCAAGTAATGGTCCTATTTATAATGAGAAATTAGGTTAAATGAGGATAAAATTGGAAAGCAAGGAAAGGGTACTTTGGAATTTTTCTCAATGACATATTTTGTGATTTTTTGCACATGTGTAGTGATTTTTGAGTGATGAGGTGGTGAAAAAGAACCTTCTATTCTCAATTGTGATTGAAATTGGTCAATGATTTTTGTGATTTTGGTTTGTAATGCAAATGGGTGAAAAATGATTAAAAATGAATTATTGTAAAAAAGTGAAAAATGAAATAATAGGGGACAAGGGGTAAAATGGTCATTTTTTTGGGCTTTAAATCAAATGAGTATGAACAAAACAAATTTTATGTAAAAGAGAAAAAATAGAAGAGATAAATTTTGAGGTTTCTTGCAAATGAAGAAACCTTTTTGTATTACTTAGTAAAAGGGTAAAATTGGAAAATAAAAAAATGTTTATGAATAAATGTTAGTCAAAAATGGAACTTTAAAATAAACGGTGGAAAAATAAATGCAAAAAACCAAATAATTATTAATCTAAAATTAAATGCGTTAAGCAGCGTAAATGGAATAAAATACTAATTTTTACATTTTTCAAATTTTAATGAATAAAAAATGATAAAAAATAATATAAGGTATAAAAATGAAAAAAAAAAAAGAAATTAAAATTTAGGATGGTCATAAAATGGGGTATGACAGATGCCCCTATTTAAGTTTCTTCTACCGGAGATTAAAAAGAAAAAGATGACTTTTGATTATGTTTTTGTTTTGGTTCGACAGTGGAAGAGACTTAAATACAGAGTACACCATTTTTTGACCAGCTAAACTATAAAATGCTATGATATGAGTGTTATGCTTATGAATGTTTGTATGTAATGAAGATTATTTGATCGAGAATGAAACAAGTTTGCTGAAGAACAAAAGTAATGAAGACAAGAAAGCGGTAAAGTCCTGTATGCGGATAGAAAGCAGTAAAGTCTTGTGTATGGATAGAAGTAAAGACAGAAAGCAATAAAGTCTTGTGTGCAGACAGAAGCAGATAAAGTCCAATGTGAGGACATAAGTAGAGACAAAAAACAGTAAAGTCCAGTGTAGGGACAGAAGTAAAGACAGAAAGTAGTAAAGTCCAGTGTAGGGACAGAAGCGATAAAGTCCAATATGAGGATAGAAGTAAAGACGGTGTCTACCAAAATTGTGGGATGGTAAGAACACAACGAGGAAATAAATTGTCTGATGTCATTGTGATAGAGCAGGACATAACAAGGAAATAAATGTCTGCCATCATTGTAGGAGTGCAAGACATAACAAGAAAAGATATTTTTCTTGACCAGACGCGCTGGAGATGACTTCTTTTGGGGAAATTAACTCTAAGTTTGAAGTTGATTGTTTGCAAAACCTGCCACTTGGAATGTGTTTGATGGAGACATCTCTTGATCAGACACACTGGGGATGACCTTTTTTTTGTTGTGAAATATGAATGATGGAGACATCTCTGGACCAGATTCACTGGAGATGACTCTTTTTTGTGATGTATGATTGATGGAGACATCTCTGGACCATATACATTGGAGATGACTCTTTTGTGATGTATTGAAACAAAACACATGATGGTCAATGCGGTTTGTGTGAATGATTTTGTGTGCATGTTGCATGTGAATATGAATGTATGTATGAATATGTGAATGATTGTATGTATGTATGTATGATTATATGTATGTATGAATGTATATTATGAAGCTTGTATTTGTATGATTGAATGATATTTGTACATGACTAGATGAGACAAAAGGTTTAAGCAGGTAAGATGAGCATTGGGCCGACGTATCCGTACAACCACTCAATAGTTCTCCACTGGGGACAACACCCTTACAGGTAAAATAAATCAGATCCTCGGGGTAACACCCGGTATGGTATGTCAATCCATGGTAAGAATGATTGCTTCTTGTGGTAAAACCCGTCGGTCAGAGGTCTAGCAGAAGTCGCCATTTGAGAACCGAAACCGAATATTTTCTCATGGTCTTGTTTCGACAGTCATGTTTTTTTCTTTTTCTCTCTTTTTTTGAAATCCCTAACTTTTGCCTGGATCACCCTTTCAGGTTTTCAATCCACCGGGAATATATATCTCCTCTTTTTTGTTTTGCCCCTAATTTTTCCTGGATTGCCCTTTCAGGTTTTCAGTCCACCGGGACGCTCATTTTTGCCTAAGCCACCCTTTCAGGTTTTCAACTTAGCGAGCTTCTTTTTTGCTTTTTTCTTTTTATAGAAAGAATCAAGATTGATATGCTGATATTCAAACTTCTCAGAGAAATGCCATTTGATGTTGATATGCAAACTTCTCAAAGAGATATCATTTGTTGTTGAATGCAAACTTCTCGAAGAGATGCCATTTGCTGTTGAATGAGCCTCCCAAAACGGGTCTCAGCTTCTTCTTTCACTGGGAAAAAGAAAATCATACAAGCTTCTTAATAATAACCACTTGCTGGAGATTACTAGAGAAAAGTCAAGTTCAGTATTCAATTGAGGAATGTTGGATCATATGCTCAACATATTATAGTAACACATGTCCATAAAACCCAAAATATCAACTCGATGATTATTGGCTCAAGGAGGAAGAAACATAACAACTATCTTGGCAGATCTGGATTGCCCCTGGAAACTACTTCAGGTGCCCCAAGTGAGTGAAACCTCGACTTCGAATCTTTGAAGTACATGTCCCTGGATGTAAAGACTTGCCCCTGATTGGCAGGTTCCTGAGGTAATTTGCCCCAAGTTAGGAGCGTTTTGAGTTGATTCACCCTTGATTAGACCAATTGATTGAATTTCCTTGATGCCAAATATAAATTTGCAAACGAAATTGTTTTTTTTTTAAAGTGTTTCTAATGTAACGTACATGCAAGTTTTGGAATCACAAAACTTTATATAAAACACATGTGGTGTGTGTAAAAGATAGTTACTCAACAAACAGGTGGAGTCAGTTTTAACAATAATTTTGCTGATTATGCATTCAAAGTAAATCTAGCTTCAATTAGGTCTTTTGAGAGTTATAACGTGGCCTGGTTCATGGTTTTGAAAAGAAAAGATTATTAGGCTCAAAATTCTGTTTTAACCCACCCACTCTTCTTTGATGTCCTTCATTCCTACATTCAATTAATTCATCCAATACGCTTTGATTGACAAGATGATTTCTTTTGACAATGATATTTGAGGTTGACGCTTTGGTCGAAGCTTTGATGAGATTCTTGAAGTGGCAGTCACTTTTTCATTCACAAACTTGTTTTCATCATTTGTGCTCTTAATCCCTGATTTTTGCATGGACCAATTCTTTTGGATTTCGCGGTCCATCGGGATGCCCTAAATTTTGCCTAAGTCTTTTTACCTAGCGGGCTTTTTGTTATTGTTTGTGTTTTTTTGTTTTGGTGTAGGACAATTGTGACTACCACATGCTATTGTGAGTTTTGTCTACTCATGACTTCCTCTATCTCAACAAATTTATCCTCTTGTATTGGGATGTATCATTGAATTAATTGAAAGACTACCCTGCCCTGGGTTAAGATTAAGGGTTTTTTATTATTTTTAGAAAGAACACCAACTTCTGGCTCAAAAGGGTTGACTACGGATTATCTCCTTATTTCTCCGGTGTTTGGGAAGTGAAACAATGCCTTACATCATCAACCGGGTCTTACTAATGAAAGCATATATCAACACATATCAGCAATTTTAAACATTTAGTTTACATCATCCTCCCCTCAAGTTTGAAAAGTGAAATAGAAAAAACATCACCGTTTATGATGGCACAAGAAAAGAGTGAATACGAATGGTTGGATTCCAAATTATGCATACTCATTTTTTAGAAATTTTAATTAAAAGATACAACTTTAAAATGCATGAAATATTCCCAATTTTCTTTTATTAGTATCATATACTATTAATGGTATTTCTCTAAAACACCACATTTTAAGGTTTAACACTAGTAGTAGAGATCAATTAAGGTGTAGTATTTGAACACTATAATTCCCTTAATGTGTTGCTTGGTTATGGGCATGTGTCCCACTAGGGAAGTGAACCTATGACTCACCAAACTCCACTCCCTTCCCTTGTAATTGTTCTTGACATCAGAAACAGAAAATTCAAAACCAAACTATCATCTTCTTCTTCTCTCTCTCTCGCAAAACAGCAACAAGAACACCATCAATAGTTCAAATTCACTCATTCCAAAAATCAACTTAACCAAGCATGCAATTGAAGAATAAAGTCTATTAGGTTGTGTTCTTTCATTTTGGTAAGTTGAATTCAAATTCGTTCTCTAAATTTCCCAATTCTAAACTCACAATTCTATTCTTCACATGCATGTGTTGGAAACATGCTTAATTGTGAATTGGTGATGCTATAGGAATTGGACTTCAATATTGCAGCTCAAGGAGGAATTGAGGCTAGCATTACAGACCTGCATTCAAGTCATAGCAAAGAATTAAAGCTCATTTGAGGTGGGTTCTTAGGATTAGACTAGTTAGAATTTCCCCACAATAAACTTTGCATGAGAACATAGGTTTAGGGAAATGTAATTATGTGTATGAGAGGAGTTTAACTCCCAAAACTCTCTCCATTTGAATTGTTATTTCTTGTAATGTTAATGGCTGGGTTGGAATGAAATGTTGATTTTGGAAATTTCTGGTTTTTCACTGAATTCTGCAGAACAGAGCAAAATCCCGTGCTGCTCGCTAAGCGAACATCTGGCGAACGTGCAACCTGAGTTGCAGGTTTTGGTCGCTGTGCGTTCGCTGGCTGGCTGGCCAGAAGCTTCTGACTTGGTTCGCCAAGCATTCGCCAGGTCCTCGCTAAGCGAACAATACAGGATTTTGGCCAATTGTCCTGTTTTAAAAACTCATTCATTATTTTAACATTGTTATCATTCCAGGTTCATTCTCCATCAACATTATGAGATAGTAATAATTTAAATATCAATTACACGTTTAGGAAATAATATCATTTAACTTAGGTTATGAACTAAGTTAGTTTCCCCGGGTTTGGGATATATTGGTAGCTGTTGAAACTCTAGATGTTATACATGTCAGTCGAGAGAGCAAGTGGATTGTCTTATGTACACCACTGTAGGGATTCGAGGAATCCGTAGCATAATGTTTTAATAACAACTGTGATGCCAGAGGCTCCGTACCATAGTGCGTTATGATCACGGAGATTGGTACGGAGGAGTGTGAGGCTCTCTGAGACCGGCTCACCTCAGAGTGTCCTTGCGTAGCTAAAATGAACTCAGATAATTGTTTGTGTTACACCATATTACTTGTTATATACACATACTTGTGATGCGCTGATATTGCGTGAGGACTGATGTGCAGGTTACCCCGGTGTAGTCACCATTAGGTGGGTAGTAGAATCCACAAGACTTAGTAGTCTTACCCCCCCCCCCCCCCCCCCCCCCCTCTCATGTTTCAGGTACTCAGGGTGATCGTGGCAAGCAAGCTGCGGAGTAGGTAGCGTGCTTGTGGTCGTTGTATTCGTGTTTAGGATGTTTAGATTATTATGTTTCAGTACTTTCTATCCGCTATGTTGTACTATTTTGTACTTTGGCACCTGCGTGTGATCAACTTTCTACTCTATGTATTTGTAAACTTGTTGTACTCGGTATCTAATTATGGACACTGTAATATATTCTAGACAATGTATTATGGGGTGTTATAATGCAAATAAATGCTTGGCAAGAAAGAAATTGCAATTGGAAAATAAAAGACCTAATGATCCTAGGGACAAACTTCTTGATAATCTTGAAAATGACGGAGGACCCATGATTAGGCTGAGGATGAACTTTGAACATTAGGGTTCTCATCCTTGAAAGATAGCACCTTGTTGCGGATTAAATCCTGAACAGCTTTCTTGAGAGCATATCAACGTTCTATATCATGGCCAGGGGCCCCTTGATGGAAGACACAAGTTAAATCACTGCGGTACCAGGTAGGTAGTACTGCTGGCTCAGGGGGAGGTGGTCTTGTCTGGACAAATTTTTTAGCAAGTAAGGCGGGGAGTAATTCGGCATATTTCATTAGTATAGGGTCAAATGTTTGATATTTCTGAGTGTTGTTATGATTGAATGATTGTTGGGGAGATGGTAGGTGATTTTGTGGTTGCTGTGGGTATGGTTGTTGTGGAGATGTTTGTTGGAGATATGCTGGTTGATGAGATTGTGGGTATTGTGGTGGTGGTGTTATGGCTGCAATATGTTGATAAGCTGAGTTTCTTGAATGAGGTCCTCCTTGGGCCACCATACCAATCTCAGACTCTTTTTCTTTTGAAAGGTGGTTGCCATACCTCTTCGCATTATTGGCCAGAGCATTTCCCCTCGTCAACCGCCCTTGACGGACTCCTTCTTCTAAGCACATTCCCATTTCCACCATTTCGGTGAAGCTTCTTGATACAATACCAACCATTTTCTCATAGAAGAATGGGCTTAGAGTATGCAAAAATAACTTACACAATTCTTTCTCTTCCACTGGAGGACGAATCTGAGCAGTAAGCTCCCTCCATCTTTGAGCATACTCCTTAAAAGACTCCTTCTCTTTTTGTGCCAAGGCCCGTAACTCATCCCTATCAGGGGCCAGATATGAATTGTAATTGTACTGCCTGATGAAAGCACTAGCCAAATCATTAAAGGAACTGACGTTAGCCCTATCAAGATCCATGTACCACCTCAAAGTCGCGCCTGTCAGACTGTCTTGAAAGTAATGGATCAACAACTTATCATTACTGGTTTGAGTTGACATTTTCCTGACATACATTATCAAGTGAGCATTGGGGCAAGTACTCCCCTTATACTTCTCAAAATCCGGAACTTTAAACTTATGAGGGACCACAACATCAGGGACCAAGCATAGTTCTTGAGCATCCTGGCCGAACAAGTCTTTCCCCCTAAGAGCCCTCATTTCCCTCTGTATCTCGTCAAACTTGATCTGTAAGTCATCAACCCTGTTATAACCCCCTACACTTTCAGCATGAAAGATGGGCATCTGATTTTGCTGGATAGTATGAACTAATGGTGCAGTCACAGTTGCTGTAACCTGAGGAAGTGTATTGCCAAGCTGAGGAATTGGCACTGTCTGTTGGACATGAGGAATCTCATATATTACAGGACGTGATTCCTCCCCAAGAAAACCAACTGGCATGCCCCATGGGTAACCTTCGGGCATAACAAACTGAGGAGCGCTAAGAGGCGCAGATGAAACAGGAGGAGGTACAAGAGCATTACTAGGCTGAGGAACTGGTGCTGACACCTGATTCTGGGCAGCCATCAAAGAAGCCACCATGCCAGTCAATTTCTCGATTTCTGTTTGCATGGTTGTCATCTGTTCACGGAGCATATGGTTTTCTTCCTCGAAATTGTTCATCTTGCTCTTCCAATTAGACCGAGTATTGTAGACACGGGTTGCTTTGTACCGAATATGCCGAGCCACTTTGTTTGACTGAGGTAGAGAGAGGAGGAAAAAATGAGACTCGAGTTTGGAAACTTATGAATGCAGTATGATGCATTATGTGTTTATGCTAAAATATGCAATGTTTTTTTTGTTATCGAAGGACTTATCCCAAATTGGTTGTAAAACATTTTAGATATGGATATTGTAAGGAGAAAAGAAGAAGAAAAGAGAAAATTTTATTATGTATCATTTGAAATGAATGTTCTCTACAATGTTTGCAAAAACTTTGTTTAAGTCCTTCGATATTGGATGAGTAAAAAATGTATGAATAAGTGCATGCATGCATGATTATGCTAGCAAACATAGTGAAAACATGAGGGGTTAAGTCCATAATGTTGGAGTCAAGGATAAACACGCCATTTGGTAGGGACTATAGTTTCACATGTACCTGAATTTCGGGTTCTACAAGGTTCTCAAAGTCCTCGACCTCCTCCAAAAATCATCGTGTTACGGAACTACTTCCGATCCAACAAAATCCGTAGGAAAGTATCGTTCGAGTGTAGTATCGCGTATCAACCAATTCGAGACTTACTCTCGATTAGCCACCGCACTACGCCCTAAAGAGGCCAAGATGGGTTAGGTGTAACTAAAGGTCCTCAACATCGTCGGTTCCTTGAAGATAGAATGTCCAACACGACTACTCATGTCGGCACTATTACCTCCAAGGTTCCTCAATTGAGTGTGGTTACCACATATGCCATGGCTGAAACTTACTCTCGGATAGACATTATGATTATACCACTATCCTATCTTATGGTTCCCTCAAGTCCGGGTGGGGGACTTATCTCACCACTCACGTTTAGGAAATAAACACATAAGCACGATATGTACCATTATAAGCGAAAAATAAAGCATAAAAGATAAAGAAAAACAAGATAGGCTCAACCCTCTTGGTTGGTCCCCAGTGAAGTCGCCATTTCTGTTGCGGTGATTTCTGGATGTCGAGTTATTAATTAACTTCGAATCGCAATTTAATATTCCACCACCGATCTTTAATTTTTCCGAGGGAAAGGGGAAAAGTTCGAAAAAACCCTATTTTAGAGATCAAGGTCCGGGGGTTGGTTATACGAAGGGAAGGTACTAGCACCCTAAGTATCTATAGTATCCTATATGAACCTCTTGTTTTTATTCTAACCTTGCGCTTAATTTTATTTGCTTGTAAAAAAGTATAAACGTAGGAATTAAAGTGATGATAAAAAAAAGTTTAAAGTGATGAAAAAGAAAAAATGTTTTTGTTGATTTCATTGATTCGCAAAGACAAGTCTCATCATGCCTACGTACCCGAGTGATCAAAATCTCGTAGTTCGGGGTAAAAATTACGAGTAAATTTGTTTGTTTAATTTTAAGGTTTTGAAAATGGTTTTAAAGACCAAAGAGCCAAAAGTGGCAAAATGTGAGTTTGATTAATGTTAGTTTATGAAGCAAGTCTAAATGATTAAATTGATTGAGGTTTGATTATGAAAGGAGACGCGAACACTTGGTTTAAAATCCAAGGTTTATTGATAAAAGTTTTGAGTGATAAAAGTCACTTGATTTAAAATCCAAGGTTTTTACACGATTAAAGATGTTGATTGAAGAAAATGCACTTGGGTTAAAATTCAAGGTTTTTACGATAAAAGAAGCACTTGGTTTAAAATCCAAGGTTTTTTGAGATAAAAAGAACATTTGGGTTAAAATCCAAGGTTTTTACGATAAAAGAAGCACTTGGTTTAAAATCCAAGGCACTTGGTTTAAAATCCAAGTTTTGCGATAAAAAGAACATTTGGGTTAAAATCCAAGGTTTTCACGATAAAAGAAGCATTTGGTTTAAAATCCAAGTCGCTTGGTTTAAAATCCAAGTTTTGCGATAAAAAGAACACTTGGGTTAAAATCCAAGGTTTTTGCGATAAAAGAGCACTTGGTTTAAAGTCCAAGACACTTGGTTTAAAATCCAAGTTTTTTGCGATAAAAAGAACACTTGGTTTAAAATCCAAGTTTTTTACGATAAAAAGAACACTTGGTTTAAAATCCAAGGTTTTCGCGAGAAAAAGAACACTTGGTTTAAAATCCAAGATTTTTACGATAAAAGAAGCATTTGGTTTAAAATCCAAGGTTTGCGATAGAAAGACACTTGGTTTAAAATCCAAAGTTTTTGTGATAAAAAGGAGCACTTGGTTTAAAGTCCAAGGCTTTGTTTTGAAAATGTTTGACGACAAAAATATTTTTTCGTGTTTGGCGATGTTGAAAAGAAATTGCTTTGGTATTTTGAAAGAGGTTTTGACCTCATTTTTTGAAAAGAAAGTAGGTAATGGTTTTAATTGGAATGTTGGGTTCCAAATTATTAAAAGAGGTAGCGAGCTTAAACGAAAACTACACTAAACAATCCTAAAGGTAAAGCTAAACGTAGAAGGAATTTTCACAATGATATTGGATCAAAGTGATATCCTTTTCCTCGGATTTTAGCATTTTAGCGTTTTGCGGAAAGCGATAAAAAATAAAGATGCATGATATGCAAATTCTCATTTATGGAGTACAATGAACTCTAAATACATTCTAAGTTCGGTTGCGAGAAAATAAATATGATATGATGCAATAGAGGGGATGATATGCAATTCTCATTTATGTTTACATTGAATCCTAAGTACACACTAAATTCAAGAGCAAAAATAAATGGTAATTAAAAAAAGCAATAAATAAATGTTAGATTAGAGAGGGTTGATGAATTAATAGCAATAAATAAAATTAATATGCATGAATAAAATGTTATGTTAGTGAGTAAGTATCAATAATTAAAAATAATGAGCATAAATAAAATGTTAGGTTAGTGAGTAAGTATCATAAAAATAAACTTTAAGATCTAAAAAGATCTTTATTGTTAGTGCAATAATTTGACTCAAAAGCCTAAATAAGCATTTGTTCAAATAAGCACTTATTTGTATAAGCTACAAAACAAAGGAATAAAAATGACTTATTTAAATAAGCTAATAAATTAAGAATTTGTGATCTAAAGAGATCTCTCATGTTAGTGCAAGAATTTGACTCAGAAGCCTAAATAAGCTCTTGTTCAAATAAGCACTTATTTGCAGAAGCTAAAATAAAAAAAATAAAAAAAACAAGCAGAGGGGGGTGCAGATATTAAAACGAAATAAAAGGGGGGTGCAAAAAGCACTGATGAGGTCCAGGCCCAAGGCCCAGTCCGGTCAACAGAAACAAAAAAAAACAAGTCAAACAAAAATAATCCAGTGTGACGCACTGGATCGGCTTTGCGTTTTACCACCGTCAGATCTTCATTTAATGAGATCTGATGGCCATGATCATCAGCCAACGCGTGTCGTTGGATGGATCCAACACACGCGATTTAAACTGGCAGAAAAGGGAGCTTACACGTGAGATCGTCTTCTCCGGCGAAGCAAACGTTTTCCGGTAACAATTTCGGTCACAGGAGTTACAAAACGGCCACGAAATTACCCAAGTTATATACCGTTCTCTTCATTTTTTCGCGTAGATTTCAAAAATGACATTAGTTTTTTCAAAGCATGCTTAGAAAACGAAAAACGAAGAGAAAGAGTTTAAACTTGAAAATACAAAATCACTATACAGTTCGAAATAACCCAAATTGATCAATGTAAAAGCTTCAGAACGTGTTTATGAACGTAAATACAGCGAGAAAAACCTTTGGGAAGCTTCGAATTGTTCTATTGGATCTACACTTTTTTTGAGCTTTTGGGTGGTTTATTCATCAAATTTATGACGTTGAGATTGTTGTTTATGGTTGGGAAATGGTTACTATAAACATGTATGGATGATTGGTGAAGAGAATTTGGAGTTTTATTTGTGTTTGTGATGAAAACGAAAATTGAAGAAAATGTGTAAATGAAGAGAAATTTTGGGTTGTTTTTGGTGTGATTCTTTTTGTGATTTTCGTCCCCCTCTCTCTCATCAAGTAATGGTCCTATTTATAATGAGAAATTAGGTTAAATGAGGATAAAATTGGAAAGCAAGGAAAGAGTACTTTGAAATTTTGCTCAATGAGATATTTTGTGATTTTTTGCACATGTGTAGTGATTTTTGTGTGATGAGGTGGTGAAAAAGAACCTTCTATTCTCAATTGTGATTGAAATTGGTCAATGATTTTTGTGATTTTGGTTTGTAATGAAAATGGGTGAAAAATGATTAAAAATGAATTATTGTAAAAAAATGAAAAATAAAATAATAGGGGACAAGGGGTAAAATGGTCATTTTTTTGGGCTTTAAATCAAATGAGTATGAACAAAACAAATTTTATGTAAAAGAGAAAAAATAGAAGAGATAAATTTTGAGGTTTCTTGCAAATGAAGAAACCTTTTTGTATTACTTAGTAAAAGGGTAAAATTGGAAAATAAAAAAAATGTTTATGAATAAATGTTAGTCAAACATGGAACTTTAAAATAAACGGTGGAAAAATAAATGCAAAAAACCAAATAATTATTAATCTAAAATTAAATGTGTTAAGCAGTGTAAATGAAATAAAATACTAATTTTTACATTTTTCTAATTTTAATGAATAAAAAATAATATAAGGTATAAAAATGAAAAAAAAAGAAATTAAAATATAGGATGGTCAAAAAATGGGGTATGACAATGTGTAAAAGTATTTACAGTGTCAGTGCATGGCAATTAATAGTGTAAGTTGTGAAACATTTTGATAGTAAGTTACAAAACTCTTGTAATTTTTGTTAGTGTTTGAATCATATAAAAGAATAAGGTGCTTCTACTATATACAATGTTAAAATTTGGAGAAAATGTCTTCTTCACGAGTCATATTCAACATTACATGAAGGCAACATACTCTTGTTGGTCAAGGTGAAAAATTAAGTGATTGTTGTAATAACCGGTTAATGAGCTTCACTGGCAAACAACGAATCATTTAAAAGAAATCGTATTCAATTTAGAAGTAAACCAATTTTTAGTCAGATTTAATTTACTTAATTAGTTCGGGATCAAATTCAAATTAACAGAATCTCATTCTCTAAACAACCAAAGATTAAAAAATATATTTGGAGAAAAAGATCTTCTTCAAAAGTACAACATTCAACATAAACATATAACACTAAATACTAAAAATGAGAAAAACGTAGGTAAAAATCTTGTGCAATGCAATCATTTTATTTACTAGTTCACCATCTTACACCTTTAAAATGTGGAACCTTCATTGTTTAAATTTTTTTGAAACCTTCCGATGTTATTATTACAGTAGTAATAATAATACCATCAATTTAAGGACAACAATTACAATTACACGAATAGTCGTCGTGACATTTTCCAGTTGCATGTAATTTTTTGCATTCAATCTTGCAATATGCTTTGCAAATCAAAACCTCCCATTTACGACAAAAATGAGGTTTAGAGATTAAGCATGGTACTGCCTCAGTCATCATCATTTGATTTCCTGCATTAAATAGCACAATCCAACCGGACATAAACATGGTTACTAAAAACACCACTAACTCATATAGAACTTTAATTTGTACGTCCCAAAATAATTGTCACATTTAACTAATACTCATTTGCCGATTTTGATAGTACTCATGAGACAATTGTGACAAGATTTCATATTTTAATATTTGCCTTTGTACATTAGAAACAAATATGATCAAAGTTGAAGGGGTAAGGAAACACAAGAAGGGGGGTTGAATTGTGTTTCTAAATTGTAAAACTTTTTCAAGATATTGCTATCTATCAGAGTTTTATAGGCAGCGGAAATTCTAAACACAATTAAACAAAATAACAGAGACAGAGAGAAGAGAGAGAGATGAACACACAAGATTTATACTGGTTCCCCTCACAAACCGAGAGTAATCCAGTCCCCTTGCACTTCCAAGGGATTTCACTATAATCACTAAAGATTACAATCCTTGTGCTCAAGCACACAAGCAAGAGTCTTCTAATGCTCAAGTCACACAAGACAAGAGACTTCTTACAAATGCTCAAGTTATTAACAACTAGAGACTTCTCCAACTAGAATCACTCACGCAGGAGTATTCCTAAACTTCTAAGCTACTCTAAGAACTTAAAACACTTAACACAATTAAGTGAATTACAAAAGAACTCTTCAGAGGCTTAAACAGTCTTTTAGAAGATTTTGAATGAATACGATTTTCTCTGTTTTTGCTTGTACTCTTCTCTCTTAGGTGTGTCACACATTTTTCAATCAAAGACATCTATTTATACAAAGATAAAATAGAGACGTTGATGAAAAGATCCGTTGAGAAATAACAGCTGTAGAAATCTCATTTGCTTGAAGTATGATTTTGAATTTCTTATCCAGAAGAGGTAATTCAAATCCACTACTTCGTCCTTGTTCCTTTGCTCTACCATTTAGAGTAATTGATAGTACAAATAGTACACAAATACGCTCCAATTGTAGATAGGATCAAATAATGACGTTAAACAATCTTATCCTTTGATCTTGAGCTGTCATCTCTTGAGGAATGATCTAGAAGCTTGAGATTCTTTACAATAGCTTGAATCTGTTCAGAAACAGAGTCTTCTTCAGGGTTGAAACATTTAGCTTCTGAGGTACTTGAATCTTCAGCTTGTGATGGTCTTCAGAGATAAGCTTCTGAGGGTCATTTAAATTCCAGCTTCTGATGGCTTTTCAGAGTGTAGCTTTTGAACGTCTTCAGAGTCTAACCAATATAAAGTCTTCAGAGCTTCTTCAGAACTGAGTGATCTTCAGTTGTTTGATTATCCTTCAGAATGCTTTTATATGCCATCATTCAAATCTTAATAATAATGTGTCATAATGATTCTGCACACTTAAACAAATCATCAGTATTCCAATTGTCCATTTAATACTACTTTTGTTATCATCAAAACTCTTAGGGTATTTATCAATAAAACTGATTTTGTTCCAACAAAAGTAACTTGTATGTATAGTACATACGGTCAAATTGTAACAATTATTTGGGACGGAGAGAGTAAAAAAAACTCAATAATCATATTTCATGTTTTTTATTTTAAATTTAAAGAAGTTGGTAAGATTTCAAAAGTGGATTGACACTTATGAATCCTTTATGTATATTGTGAGAGAGATATATGAAAGTCAAAATGTTTTTCGATAAGAATAACAATAATATTAACAAAGGATATGTTTATAGTGTAGAGAACTAAGTTGAAACTAAACAAGAACACAACAATTTGAACTAAAAAAGATGCTTTTTTATTAATTGCAAATTTGGCTTAAATACCCGTACAAAAAGATTCGAATATACGATGGATATATGCTATCCTAACTTCTTAGCTAAAATAAAGGTCTAGTTGAAAGTGATAACTACCAACAAAATAGATGAAAATTAAACTTCCTAAAAACTAGACATGTCCCATTAGACTAGGATTTATTATAACAGAAACATCATCAATAGATGCACTCTTACTCTGACATGTAGGAATTTGTGATTTTAAAAACTTTCTTTGTCCAGGTTTGAAGCACCTAATGTTCCTTGCATTAAGGATGTGCCACATCCTTAATTGAATCAAGTGTAATATAGATGGTAATAATATTACTAAGTATTGTCTAGGCCCACAACTTGTGTATGGATTTTTCAGTCATAAAAATGCTAAATTTTTGTGTGGAATGACAGTTAATCTGCATATCACCACTGTTTTTGAAAATGGACTTCACGGGGTGATGAATGTTAGATAGATTATATGAAGGAATGGACTAAAGTTTTGGTTAGAGACGGACTCTCATCTAGTTGTTATGATTTTCAGCAATTTTAGTATTATTCATCGGCACTTAAGGAATAAATGGCTTAATATCTTGTATAGAATTATTGAAAAGCATGCAATTTTACATTTTTCATATTTTTATAAAACGGCAACAATTGCGTGAAAAATTGTTTCTATTGGCCTTCAAAAGAATGATCTAATTTGGATGGCTCTATACATTGTGCATTTTAGATTCTTTAAAGTGTAATAGACTAGAATTTGCATAATTCAGATTTTGTTAATGTTGATCTTTGTCCATGGTTTTTCTGTTGTTTTTATTGTTGTTTTCTCTATACTCCTTTTTCCTAGCCAATTATATCCTTCTAAGTTTTTCTAACAACTTTTCTGTTAAAAAAGATATAGAATCCCCTTGATTTTCCTGGCTTGGATTTTGGTCTTATCCATCTAAGTATTTTTGTATGGTTTTTCTTTTTTTAATTTCAATAATATTTTTAGAGTGTTGCAAAGTATAGGTGGCAGCCAAGAAGTGTCAACATAAGTGAGATTTCTTAGTTAACTTGTCATGTGATTATTTTGCATTCTTTTTTGTTTTTAAATAATAGACAATATTCAACAAAAGTAACACAACAACCGCCAATGAATGAATTTGGTCAAATTCATAAAGAGACTCATACTCTAAAAAAATCATTTTATTAAATAAAGTGACACAAATATGTCTTATTTATAACTGTTCTTGAGAGGATTCGAACTTAGTACCTTCAAATTACAAGGTATATAGATCGCAATATAGATAGTTGACTCCTTGACTTGTAAAAATAACAATGAGGTTTACCATATATATATATGAATTGGCAGAACTTGATGGTTTCTCTGGTGGATTTGGTGATGTTGATAAGTTCAAATAACTAACTACTGAAGATGAAGGTATATTAAATGATTGAAATATGTGTACCTCGAGGATGAATGCATATGCATGAACATATAGTGAATGACGTGCATAACCATTTTGAGGGTCCCACTATGAGTGAAATCAGTCACAAATATACTGCGAAGGGAGTCATTTATTCGCTACTAATAGTGTATTGGAATGATATGGTGGACTGAGGCTCTATGAGGGTGATATACTTCAGTAATGATGACGAGGTCGTTATTGGTCTTGTAGTGCAAATGGACCTTTTGCCTTTATGGGACTTTGGCCGGTCGTGAACTGTGTGTGTGAATACCCGAAGTCAGGTACCTTGAACTTAGGGGGAATAACCACATTCGGAACCAGACACGTGTCTAGGGATGACAAAAGAATTCGTACCCGCAAATATCCGCCTCGTGCTCGTAACGGATAGCTTAATGGATATCCGTGGATAAAATAAATGGATATTTCAATTACCTGCATTTAATGGATACGTATGCGAGTTTAATACTATCTGTGCCCGCGAATTTACGTACCCGTTAATAAATTAATAAAATTACTTAAATATATACTATAATATTTTTATGTAACAAAAAAAAAAGCTATAATTTTTATCTTGTAATAGAAATAGTCTTTTCATATTCTTGCATTTTGTTTTCACATATTCATTAAAGAACACTTTTCATATTCTTTTTTAATCTTTTAAGATAAAATTTTTTATATTCTACTTTTGAAGCAATTTTTCATATTTGGCAAAAATTTCATTTTAAAAATGTAAGAATACTGTGTATTAATATTTTTACATCTTTAAAATAAGCTAAACACATTTTTTTCTTTCAATAATCAATGTTATAAAATAAAAACATAATTCATGGATATTTGTAAATATCTGTGGATACATAAAAATATGTGGATTACCCGCTTAGCAGATACCCACATGGATATAGAGCGGACACATATCATAATTATCTAACGGAATGGACACGGATATTATACTATTCACCCCATGGATATTCATTGACATCCCTACTCTCCTCCAAGACCCGAAACATTTGAACAGATTCGATGTTCGGGTGAGCATTGACGAGAACTGCTTGGTTTGGCATGGAACTTCCCATACCTTCAGTAGCATGGCGAGGCGGGGTATTTTCATTATGGCCGATTGAAACTCCTTGTGAAGGAAGTTCTTCACTTATGACCGGTATTGTAACACGTACAGGTGGAGGCTGAGAAATGCTAATATCTATTGGAGGGGTGTAGCTGAAAGGAAGACTGTATGGGGGTCATGATGTATTTCCTGCATTCTCAGCTGGTTAGGGGGTATTCTCCTTGTTTGCCAAAGCTTGGATGAGCTCAAGGAGCTGGTCCATATTCCCTTTCATGGCAATAAATCTCAACCTCAAGTATATTGTAATTCAAATCCAAAGCAAGATAAGGCAATGAAGCCACAATTAAGTCTAAGCTTATACATCAAAAGACATCGCTACGTCTAACCCGGTGTTACACTATTAGAGCACTAACTAGATAACATAAGTCCCGAAATATATATATGGAATAAGATAAATGGAGAAAGTCATAAGCTATGAAGCACGGACTCTGACACGGACACTGCGACATGACACAGACACGGACACTGCGACACCGCTAATGTAAAAAATATAGGACACCGACACCTCTCTACATATTTATAAAATATATAAATTTAGAATAAAAATATATACATGTAAATCTAAGTTGAGAAAGTTATTTCTTAAAAAAATAATTTAAACAAAGTATGATAATATTTTACCTTTATTTATCCATCTACTTTTGAAAAAACTAAAAATATTGTAATCAAAATATAATATTTTCAATACTTTTTTGATCAATGATGTTATTTCAACACATCTCTAACTCTTATAGGTATGTCTAATATGTGTCTACGAAGAGTATAAACAAAGAAAAAATAATTTTTTTGGGGACACTTGTCCGACACGTGTGTACGAGTGTCTTACAGGTGTCAGACACCAATCAAAGAAGTGTCGAAGTAAAGAAAAAAAGAATTTTTTCGGACACCGATTTGAGCTATCCGACACGTGTCGGACGAGTGTCGGACACCGCGACACGCCTAATCATAGAGGTGTCCGTGCTTCATAGGTCATAAGTCAAACTCCTCACCAAAAGCAAGTAAAGAAATAGCAGCAACTACTCCTCCGAAACAGAATACTCAACCTAAGAATCTGAGTCTCCAAAGGACCAACACATACACAAAGCAGAGGGTTAAATAATGCAATCACAATAGTGCAAGTATTACAAATACCAAACACTTAATTAAATTAAAGACATTAAATTCATGAATAAGCATCTTACTCTACTTTTCATCAATCAAATAATAATACATCTTAATCAAGTCATAAGCCTCAACACATCATCATCATCCAATAATCATCACATCATCAATACATGCAATTACCAATTAACACATATTAGAGAAAACATAGTCCCTAATCAATTTATAATGTCACTTAGAAATGTCATGTCATACCTAGACGCAAATATATGTATATGGTACCATGTCATCATCATAAGAAGGGTAACTTAACTCATCTTCATCATAATTCATCATCGTAAACATCATTATAGGATTTAGACTCGTGAATGCATGAAATGCTCAAATACCAAACATATGATTTAATTCATTAACAACTCAACATTATAATATGGATAAATATATCCATCTTCACCATAGTTCATCATCATAAAATATCATCATAATTCATCATATTGAATAAGTTACCATAACTAAGTTCATCATCATACTACAATCACTAACATCATCACCATCCAACAGTGATACAATTAGATCATATTATAACAGTCGCATCATCATTGAAACAAAACAAGAACAATTATGCCATGTCTCTCTCGCTTAGCGAGCTCCAACGAGATTCAAAGCGAGATAAGTCACAAAGTTCCAGAATTGAAGTGAGTATCAGCGAATCCTGGCGAGAATTGGTAAGTTGCCCTCGCTTAGCGAAGAATCCTGAAAAATCTGACACGCACAGGACAAATGCTACGCAAGATGCTACAGCAACGTTCGTAACAATAAATCACGCTGTAAGTATTAAAAGTAGTAAAGTGCAGAATAGTAAATAACACAGTAGGTTTGTTAACCCAGTTCGGCGCAACTCACCTACTCTAGGGGATACCAATCCAGGAGGAATCCACTATAATAGTACTAGTTCTAAGTTCTCAGCAAACGCGCCGTTTACAACTTATCACCTAACTACTACCCGTGCTAACTCTACCTAGGAACTCCTAGATATGAGACCCCGTCTCACTCCTCTTAAACAATACTCAAAAGGTTACTCACTGTAACAAACAATGGAACAATCAATAACAAACCTACCTCCGTACTTTAAAGCTTAGGAGTAAGTTCACACAATCATAATCTCTGTACTTAAAAGCTTAGGAGAAGACACACAATTACAACTCAAATAACCAGTCCTAAGCTTGCATCAACTTGACACAAGAAAGGCACGCAATAAACAAGAGACACACTAAAGCCCTAAAAACACACTTTGTAAAACACGGCTTTAGATGATTTGAAACAAGGTTTAAGTCCTCATATATATAGCCTTGAGATAGCAGGTACTTGATGCACAAGAAAAGGCTTCAGAATAAATCTGGACCATTGAGATAATCAGCACAAAGATTTACTTCAAATATTATTCAAAGATTGTCTTCAAAAAGATTTACTTCAAATATTCTTCAAAGATTGAATTATATTTTTGAACTAAATAATCTGAACCGCCTTTAGAAACTTAGACAACAAGGCGCAACTTGGCATGTTAAACGTGCAAAATCTTTTATTCTGAAACAAATATTTCAAAGATTTGATATAAAAAATCAGCGGATATCAGTGGCAGTAATGTTGTACTACATATGTTACAACATCTTGTCCAACATTATACTAGAGTTTGTTTTTGCAAAATTATAGCCAACATACAAAAACCCAACACATCCTGCTCGCTAAGCGAACATTCATCCATCCTTAGATGAATCTCAAGAACAGGTTTGTCGCTAAGCGAGCGTGCAACCCTCGCTAAGCGAGCAAACCAGAAACATGAGCTCAGTTTCTCGGGTTTCCAAAAAGATACCCTCAAAACACCCAAAATTAAATCAACACATACGAACATGAAGATCATAACTTTAAGCATATGTTAAGGGCCCGTTTGGATAAACAACTTATCCGAATGTTTATAGTATTAGAGCTTTTAATATGAGAGCTTACATCATAAGCTCTTATGCTTAATAAGGTATTTACGTTTGGATACATTCTTTAAAAAGTACGTAAATAAATTGAAGTGTTTGGATGTCTCATCATATAAGCAATTATAAATTTAAGATTGACTTTAAATAAAAATAAATAAATTTAATATTAACTCAAAAAGATAAATTAAAAAAAAAAAGTTGGATGCTTTAAAAAAGATAAGTGAAAAAGAAGAAAAAAACATAGCCGTAAAAAAACAATATAAGTTTAAGATTGGCTCAAAAAATAAATTCTAAACACCCAACGATAAGTATATTATGAGAGCTTATTAAAATATGAGATAAGTAACTTATAAAATTGTGATAAGCACTTTTTGTTAATTTATTCAAACACAAATAATAACGACTTATATCAGTAGATAAATTCACATAAGCTTAAAATCAACCAATCCAAACGAGGCCTAAGTATATTTTCCATGTAATGGCAGTTTGTGTTTTTCCTTCTTTTTCTGGTTTGAGTCTTTGCTCTGTACCTGCTAGTGCAATTGTGTATTGTTTCTTTACTTTGACATTTTGTGCACAGTGGTTAATTAGTTTTTAACATCTTTGCGGTTCTTTTTTTATAAAAAAAGTTCTTTTTTTATAAAAAAAGTATAATTTTCATGTATTATTATGCATATATATATATATATATATATATATATATATATATATATATATTATGTGTGTTTATTGTTACTAACGTTACAATTAAATTTTTTATAAATTACAAAAAATTGAATTTAAAATAAAAAATATTTTAACTAATAAAAATATACTTCAATGATATTAAATAAAATATGTATTTTTTCGATAAGCGAAGAACATCTATACTTCAGAGTACAAAATAAACTTCATTTCCATTCTTTGCATGTATCTCCTTATATCTATACCTATATATAAAAAGAATAGATCAATTTGAGATGACTTTTTCATAATGACAAGATTACCCTTCACTGTTAGATAAAGAGAATACATGAGTTTGGACTGACTTTTTTCTCTTTCCATAATTGCTCTTTAACTTCTACTTAAAATAACACAATATTAACTATACATTTTACTTTTCCCTCCTAACTACCTCTATTTTTAGGCGCGTAAGTTAGACACAGGCAGGCGCGTAAGCGCGTGCCTGGCCCGCTAGTATTAAAT
Organism: Trifolium subterraneum; assembly: GCA_951799995.1. Lineage (NCBI taxonomy): Eukaryota > Viridiplantae > Streptophyta > Magnoliopsida > Fabales > Fabaceae > Trifolium > Trifolium subterraneum. The sequence goes on along the minus strand of OX637461.1, from coordinate 36,710,766 downwards.
AAAAAAAGATAAAAATATATACAAAAATTGAGAGACATAAACCTAACTTAGTGGTATATGACAACTCAAATATAGAGATAACCAACATTTAGTTAATCCTAACATACTAATTAAAAATAAAATATGTATTACATAAATAAAATATAAATTTTGAATTATGTCTTCAATTTTTAACATTTATTGAACCACTAAATTTACAAACACGTTAATTAACTTATTTACCATCATATTCACTATGAGCTAGCTCAAATGTTATCAATTATTTTCTCATCCACTAATTTAAAGCCTCGACGGTGGCTTGAAATTTTGACATGGTTTCAATTTGACAATAAAATTTTATATGAAAGAAAGCTATATAATTTTTATATAATTGTAGCCAGAAAAAGAAAGCTATATATTATTATCAAAATAAAAGAAAGCTATATTATGAGTAAAATGTAGTACAAAAAAAAAAAAAAATCGTTGCACTTGGCCTCTCCACTCAAACACCTACTACAAAGAAACTTACAAAAGAAAGATGAAAGAACATTGAAAAATAAACAAATAGAACAGAAGTGGTTATAGTCACATTGCACACAAAAATTATAGAAACGATACCTAACAAGTAGGTTTTTATTTGAAAAAAAATACTATATAATTAAGTACACTACTTAGGTAGAAGAAATTAAATACCACTACACTACTCAACCATGCTTAGCTTGATAAGGTCACACCATTGTAGAAAGCTATAAGTTCATCCATAACAAACTCCATCGCAAAATAAATAAATTAAGTTACTTGCTTGGTGGTGATTTTCCATTATGCTGAGGATCAGGTCCTGCTGGTGAAAGTCTATCTCCTGAGATATCTCTAATTTGTTTATGATTTGATATGTGAATACCTAATTTATGTAGAAGGCTTTTGCTGTCAACATTTTTGTGAACCAATGGATGATCATGGAGACGACGAGCCTGCGAAGTCGCGACGAACATACATAACATGATTATAAGTACATATGCATGCACTTGATTGGTTGTATACCGGTCCATGTGTGATTTTAATGTTTGAAATGAAGTTGTAGTAATGAAGGAATTGTTTATGCTTGAGTTAGTTGTGGTATAATTTGAAAGATGATGACTACTGATATTTATATGTGAACAATATTAGAATATGTTTATGGTTAGGCTAGAAAGAGCCCCACACAAGTGTTTTTTTTTATATATGAATAACATTTATAAGAGAAAGTACATGATTTCTAATATTGATTAATGAGCTTGTAGATTTGGCCAAAAAGAGTGGGAAAGGTTACATGATTTTTAAACTTGATTTTGAAGATCACAGTCACACAACTCAATTAATTGATTTTTTTTTTTTAATATATGATGGCCGGTAGGGTCATTTTTAATTTAACTAGAAATGGAAGTCTTGGGGGTCAAAGCCTATATATCCAGCCCTTTGACACAAGGTTTCAATTTTATTTAATTTTTAACTATTTGATGAAGTGGATGTTGGAATTTTCTCATTTTCATTGCATATTTGATCTCTTATTTTTATTTTAGGTTTTAAGTTGATTCTCTATGTTTTAAAAGTTTTAATTTGGTCCCTTATGTTACTTATGTCAATTTACGTTCGTCATTTTTATTAAATTTTGAGTTAATTTCATCTAAAACTTCCACTTGACACCCTCCTAAGGTGTCCACGTATGCAAATTTATTAATTACATGAACGATTTCAACTGAAATTTGACTAAAAGGACTAAATTGAAACTTTTTAAACTTAAGGGACCAAATTAAAACCTAAAACAAAAATAAGAGTCCAAATATGTAATTAAGCCTTATCATAATTATTGTGGGTTATAAACCAATTGTGATTTTTTTTTTACATATGAATTGATGTTGATGATTCATTTGATTAACACAGGTTAATACAAAGGGTGAGCTACCCTAAAAGTTTCTAGAACACTCAAGAAAATGACTATTACAATACACTGTTTTTGACCAATAATGAATCCCCTTCTTTTGTTTCATAAGTGTCTCCTTTTATAGTCCAACATTTCTTGACCTAATGTGTCTTTTCTTGGGTTGAGGTGTCCAGGTCCAATAAGTATGAGATTGAGATCCATAATCAGCTCATCCATATAGGACACGTGGAGTTAAAACACACGTGACCTTTATGGTGAAAAGGTCATAGGGTATATGAGGTATGATCTCTCATACCGGTCCATATTTAGATTCACTAATCTAATACTTCCTTTATTCCTTATTATAAGAGAACATTCACTTTTTAAATTTATTAAATAACTGATATATTTGATAGATCATATAGATTAACTATTCAGTGAACTTATAAAAGTGAATTTACTCCTAACTAGACACATGTTGCAGCTATTACAAATAAATTTTCAAGACAATGTAGGTTTGACGTTCGCACTCGTGATCGGAGGTGCTTAGGTAAACAAATACTTTATTTGTTTCACAATGCGTGTCGCTTTATAAATAAATAATATATATTTTAAATGACTCTTATTATTTTTTGTATTAATTCTCGGATTTTTAGGGAAATGGTCCCGATAATTCAGAGTTTGATCGCAGAGTAAATACAACTTGAACAATAATTATTTCTACTAAAATTCGAATTCGAGTTCTCCAAAATAATTTATTCCAATAAAAATTTGTTAACCACTTGAGTCTTTATAAATGGAGAAAATAGTGTTGCAAACCTACCTTTGCCGTCACGACATTCAATTACAAGCTATAGTTTTCCATTAAGAATCGAGATCTCAGAGTGCCTGACAAGATAAAGGAATACTTGGTATGGTGGACCATCTTGTGTCCTCTACATTATATAAAATATGTCTATATGACCCAACATACGTGGTTCAAATCTTTTTTGTATAACAAACTATTTTTCTGTTGATAAATTCTTGTACGACAAACTCTACTAGATGTTGAAAGGTCCCTTAATATATCTCTCTTGACTACAGTTGCCATTGAGCAGCTAAAACTTTACAATAGAAAGAGATGGGTCTTCTCTTGTTGTCATTTTTGTGTGAATGTTATATGATAAAGAATAATTTGACCAATATTGCTTTTACAAAATTATTATAATATTAACTCTTAGGCCTCCTTCAGAAGGTCGAATATCCCCTCCAAGACTTAAGGGTCATAATCTCAGAAATATGAAATGAACAATAGATCAAAAAATAACATTACTAGGAAACCCATTTTATTATGCAGGTGGCGGCATCCATATTTTAGGTTTGGGGATATGCTTTTCTTGTTCAACCTAACTACATTTGTTTCAGACTAGACTAAAGTCCAATTCAAACTAACTCAATGATGTACCGCTAGAAACATCATGAACCTAGACTTATAAATAGAAGTGTATTTGGTACGCATAATTTCTATATCTCATTAGTTCGCTTCATTTTAATACTAATATGAGCGTTTAAGTGCTTGTTGATACCAACATTGCATATCAAGGTGCGCAGTAGGCTGTAGCACTGTCTTCCACAGCTACTCTGGCCCCCACTAAGATCCTAACTTGGGTGAACATTTTATGGTGTGGTTAACCCCGTGTAAAGTTATTGTTCTTTTTATTTTTTGTAAGTTTTTTTTATATGAACTTATAATGTGGAATTAAATTTCTTATATTTTTATGGGGAAAAAATTAATCCATGTGATGAGGATGTGTTAACTATATTTAGACCAATATAAACTAACAAGAGCAAATCAACATGCATGAAAAGATGTGCATATATATAACCAAGTCATTGGACTCAAGTGATTAATGAACTTCACCAAAAATGACGGATTTCGGCAGAACCTAGGTTTGATTTTTGAGTGGAACAATATTTTAGTCAGACTTTACTTACCTCGCAGCCGAACTTTAGACTACTAGGGCTCCCTTCCCCAAAGAACCAGAGAGTTAAAAACTAAAACAAAACAAAAAAAAAGAAAGAAAAAGATGTGCATATATATGGCCTTTGAGAATGTAGCATATGGCCTTTGAGAATGTAGCATGTACATGTTGGCAAGGGGTGTTAGAGCTTAGAGGTGCTTAGCATGAGTGAAAATGAGCAGAGATTTCGAATCTGCTAAATATTTGTCAGATATATTTTAGTACAACCACATTGGTGAATAGTGCAAAACACATTTTGAGAGAAATGAAATTGGTTGGCTGTTTTTTTTTTTTGTTACAATTGGTTGGCTGGTTTGCACAAGCACGATTCACCACTTCACAGGACAGAAACAAAATATTTTATTCTTCTTTGTTTCGTGTGGCGCCGTTCTACCTTGGTTTTAGCAATGTCCATTTTTTGTAAGGAATAAAAAAGAAAACAGAGAAGGGACCAAAAAAGCAATAGGAAATCTATTCAAATATATATATATGGACACATGTGTCTAAAAACAATGTATGTTAAATTCTGTTCATTCTGGTTTCACCTTTCATTTTCACTCCTATTGGAGTCACAAGAAAGCTCATATTATGTGCATTTATGCTGGTCCAATAGATTTATTGATATTGAAGTTTTGATTACTTCACTTGAACAACAAAAGACATCAAAATAATTTCTCTTTCCAGATACCTTGGAGTGACATTTCTATAAAAACAAACAAATAGTAATATTTCTTCAACATGGTCACACAAAAGACAGAATTGACTTTGAGAAAGATATATGACAAGTTAACATATTGGAAGCAATAAAATGATTTACTTATTTTACTGCATATTGTTAAAATTTATATGCTTGTTTCAATTTCTCAATTAATATAAAATGATTTCTTAATTAACTAATCAGTTGGACATTGGAAGGCCTATAAGGAGGCAGATTCATGTCAGGCATGCGTATTTTCCCCCTCATATGGAGTTCTTTGAAGTAGGATATTTTCTAAATGATTGGTTAAGTCCATATTTGTATTTGAGACGGATTCATCGTTTTTGCTTTTTCAAGGTATTTTTACCATATGCTATAAAGCGATCACACCGTGTTTTTCATATGCCGGTTACGGTAAACTTTGACGGTTTCAATTTGAAGAATAATTTGACACTCAAATCCAATTCTCTCAAGATATTTTTAAGTTGATAGCCAGGTATAAGGGTGTTTAACGACTTCTCAAAATTTGCAGTTAAGAACAATAAATTTAGTTTCTTATATGATACGAAAGTATGCACAAGCTGAAGGGAAATTTTTATAGGACAACTGTAAATTTGTAAGACCAACGATGTTGTATGGGACAATGTGTTGTGGTATAAATAATCAACACGAAAATAAATTTAAAGCATAACAGAGATTAGGATATTGTGTTGGATGTGTGGTAAGACTAGAATGTTATTGTGTCGTAGTGGGATAAAGCTTGGTTGTTGTTGTAAGAACAATAAATCTAGTTGAAACATAAGCTATTCGAGAAGATAAACTTCAAAAAGAACAAAAGTATAAGGGAATAGTGAATAGGAAACTTGGTCCTCAAAATTGTAAGTGTATGTCAAAATAGTTCCTCATTTTTGCGGATTGGCAAATACATCACCGAAATTGTAAAATATAATTTAAAATGGTCTTCGTGTTAGAGTCTAGGATGTGACACATTAGCCAAACATGTCACATTACACATTGATCTCACATATATGTCAATTCACCCTGAGTCTTAGAATTGAGAGTTTGACTTAACTCAACCTTTCAAACCCGACTTGTAAGGTGATGATGCCTTTTAATTATAAACTCATGTTTAAGCCATCTCAGATCCGATGTGAGACTTCTTAACGCACCCCCTCACGCCCAACACTATTGGGCTTGGTGCGTGGATATAAACGGTAGGTGGCCCGATAACGGAAACCTAATAACGGATGGCCTAGCGGATCGTAGAGAAGTCCTCTGATACTATCTTAGAATTGAAAGCTGGGTCTAACTCAACCCTACAAAACCGACTTGTATGGTGAGGATTGCCTCTTAATTATAAACTCATGTTTAGGCCATCTCACGTCTAATGTGAAACTTCTTAACACCGAAAAACCTAATATTTATAGGCAAGTTAGTTTCTAATATGGTTACAGTGTCACGTATCCGGGCTTCATAGGGTTACATTGATATGAGAGTGAAATCAACTTGCAGGGGCGACATTTTTTGTTAACATGTCATTTCGTAGTTTCTAACGGTAAAAGCTAATAGAGAGACTATTTTGATTAGGTGAATTCTTCGGTACACATTTTATTTTATGTGTACCGGTACACTTGTTGATGTAGACAATTGTGATAAGTTCACAAATAGTGCTTATTAATTTTTCTATATTAAATACTATTTGTGGACCTATTATAATTGTACACCTCAACAATGTACCGGTACATGTCCAAATAAGATACCGGAGTGTTCACGTTTTGATTAACACTTTACCGTTATAGGGACATATTTGCCAATTCACAAAATCAGAGACTATTTTTACCGATGCCCACAATTTGAGCATCAACTTGTCTATTTCCTATACAACATAATATGAATAAAGAAAGTATGCAAAACAAAAGAGTAACAGAGGTCAAGGATTCACTATAAACACTGTACTGGAGGGGTCAAAAATAAAGCAAGTACCTGGTTCAAAAATGAGTCAGTGTACTAAACATGAAATTTGAAATTTTCAGAAAAGAAGTCAAGGATTCACTATAAACACTGTTATAGCCTAGTTTAAAATTTAAAACTAAAAAGAGTAACAGAGATTGATCTTATCCACGTCAAAAGATTAATTTTAAAAGCTAAAGCAGATTAGTATGTGAATGTTCTGCCATTGTTATTTGTTGAGAACGAATAAAAATGGGGTGGGGTGAGACAGTGCATCTTTTCTGTGCAAGCAAGAGTTTTCATGTAAAGCACTATGATTTTTTAGCCCATTGATTTCTTTATTAAAATCAATTTGCACCAGAAATAGGGAAGGAAATTAGATGGAAGAAATAGTACCTATAACGCACAAAGTTCCACTACTAGCTCAAAAACAAGCCTTATCAAATATAATGTTCTAACTTTTTAACCTTTTTCCCACTTGACTTCCCACTCTCACCTACAAATTGATAAAGAAGTAAAACATCAATGCAATAAAATAATGGAAGGGTTATTATCTCATTATTTTACCACCGTCCAAACTTACCATGTTTCTACATTTCCAAGTGGTAATGAGTACAATTTATAACAGTTAGAATATTATGATTCTTAGGTTGTCTCTACCCTATAGACTCAACTTCATGGTTTACTTTTTGTCACACCCTAAGGCTTTGTTTGCGAGTTTGGAGGTGAGGGGAGGACTTTGGAGGGCGGAAAGTAAAGGAAACAAATAGAGAAATCTTTCATATTTTTTAAGAGAAGTTTTATAGAGAATGATAACTAAAATTCATATAAACCCCGAAAACCTTCTAAAATACTCCTCCAATACAGTTTTTGAGTTCCACCAAATTACGAAGATTTTGTATTATGAAGAAAAATGAACCCTCCAAAGTCCACATCTCCCAAACTCCTTTGTCCTTCCACTTGTTCCTTCCCTTTTTTTCAAAACCCTCTCCTCCAAACTCGCAAACAAAGCCTAAATGATTAGTCTCAAATGATTAACGAGTTTCAATAAAGGTCAAATTGATAACAGAACACCAGAGTTCAAATTCAAGCTGAAATAGTTATTGGTTAGACCTTACTCGCCCCTTGTCGAACACCAGATTATCAGGGTCCTTTTCCATGGTTTTTTTTCCTTCTACAAGTGGAACCAGAGGGTTAAAAATAATAAAGAAGTGGGACAGTTCGACATTACTCATTTTCAATCTTTACAATTTTAACACCCCATCTCTCAAACCTTACAATTTCAAAACAATTCTAAATAGAATCCACTAATGAACACACATCCTTGCATTCCATAACAAGTGACATTACTTCACATCTTCTGGTCCACAAATACATTGGAGGGTTTTTTACATATTTGGCTTTTAGCATATAAGTCTGGGAGTTTATGATCTATAAAGTCAAAACATATAACTCTTTTCAAACTCTAGGTCATTCACCACACCTTGCTTATAGATTCTTAGTTTCAACTTTATCATCCAATGTGGGACTTTTCACCTCTTTTATAAACCATTTCAGTCTCACTGTTTTATCCAATGTGGGACTAGATAATAGTTTTTTCTCTTCATTTGGGCTTGTCCTCAACGGCCTCAGGCCGTGTGGCTACCTATACCCTCTCTTCTTTTTTTAGTTGTTGCCGAGTTTTAACTTTTAAGGTGTAGTTCAAATTTTTGTTTCTTTTTAACGTTTTTTTATTTTTTGGATTGGTACAGGACATTAGACCATGTTAAGTACTGATACCATATTGTATTTTTTAGCACAGACTCAATTGGAGGAGTGTTTTATATACTGAGCTTTTAGTATATATATACCTGAGAGTCTATAATCCAAAAGGTCTAAATCTTATTGGTCTTTCACTTCACCTTGCTTATCCTCACTATTTTACTTTATGCAATGTGGGACTTCTCTTTCCAACAATATATATAGTGCTTGATTAGCATGTCGTATCAACCATGTTCCCAGTTAAGCATCGGTTCTTAATAAGCTAAAATTCTAAAACCCTCCACAAGTAACTGGTTAGATTAGCACTAGCAGGACTACAAGTCTTGTTGTGTTTATTGCAGTACACTTGTGTATATTTGCATAGCAATTGTATAAATTTCTACGACACTTGTATCGGATCTAAAATATTAAGTTAAAGATGCTAACAATGCAAGTATTTGGGTGTTTATAATAATAATATAAAACCTCTCAGTAGTTCAACTATTCACTTATCCTTTTCTCATAATCCCTACATTTCAACGAAAATAACCTGGTTTTATAGAATATATGATTTGTTTGGTTGGGATGCAATGAAAATAAAGAGGCAAAAGTTGATATGTATGTTTCGCTGTATGATTAGATTTCCTTTCTTTTTCCTCCACTAGTCCATCCATTTACAGTCCTATCAAGTACAGCATTAATTTGTTTATGATCTGAAGCAAATCAACTGAGCATGATTAAAGATATGTGATAAAATAGATAATTAAAAGTTAACAACGACAGGAAGGACAGAAAAAATAGATAATTAAAACTTAAAAGCATTACCTATGATAGATATATGCGGCGATCATCCATTTCGTGCCTTAGTGGTGTCAAGACATGGAGAAAGCAACATTTGATGGCAACTGGTAGTTTTAACTGGCAGCATAATTTATCTGATGCAAAGAATATGCTTGTTCCATGTGGGCCATATAGTTTCCTCACAAAAGACTTTACCATAGGCCGAGTTGCTAACTATATGAGACAATTATTATGTGAGAACATCAATTAATCGGGAAATATCAGTAGAAAAATCAATGAATACAAGTAATAAAAACGGAAACAAGATTTAGCATTGCTTGACATTCGGCGCTCAGCTTCCACAAACATTAGATGTTCAAGCAATGTAAGAAAATTCCTCTCTTAACAAAGAATGAACACATTTTATATGTAATGGTATTTATCAAACATATTAGATTTTCAAAATCAAACTGACACAAGAGTAGCACTAACCTAATAATACAAGAAGCATGTAATGATGGTTCCCTTGTTGATTCCCTCAAATAGACTTATTCCAAGTTATAGAAAGCAATGTCTTTCTCTGTTAAAACTTTTGTAAAATCAATCACACAGTGCATCCAAGATGTTTTTCATGTATGTTTCAGCATTCTATGCCTGGCAAAGCTTTGATAAAATAGATTAAGAAATTTCAGACCTTTACTTGGATCCACATCATAGATGGAAGAGATTTACAGCATTAGGTTATCCTTTAGTTGGCCAACGATGCATCAGGTTAGAGTCCAGAGTTGAAGAATGGTGGAAAACCAAACTATAAGAAATGTGATCTACTATGCAATTGAATTCTAGAAATAGCTCCTATCTGCTGGAATTGCACCCCTTCGCATAAGAGGAAATTGATGCTTTGAGAGCTATTGCAGAATCTCTTACCAGCTAAGGAGCATAACCATTCAGTCCAAGGGCAGAAAGCAAGGTTGTCCATATATTAATGTTTCTGTTGTAATATTTTCGAAAAAGATTCACTGCAACACACATAGTACACTCATTAATGTGTATTTATCAGGATGGACATGTGGAGAATACATATGCTTGAAATGCTCCAAAACTTTGTTACAATTAATGGTCCAAACACCAACTGTCCAACTGAAATGACAATGTTCCGAGATACAAACATCAGGTTTTTCTAGCACTGAAAGCAACTTTATTGTTATAGATTCCAGTTCGAGCAATCATGTTACATGGCATTACTATAACTGGATTGTTAATTCTTCATTTATGGGAACATTTCAAGTGTAAGTCATAACAAGAGTGCTCAACACATATTCATAATTGTCATTCGCCATTCTTATAGCCAAACCAATGAGCTAATGTAGACCTGATACTAATGATGATGGTTTAAGAATAGACGAAAAAGGAACCTCATTAATGACACAACCCAATTGAAGCACTTCTAGAAATAATAGAATTAACAATGCAAAAGAGTATTAAAGCATTTCAAGAAACTACATTCTTGTCTTTTATCTGATTAAACCCGTAATGGGCGGAAATCAATTTATGGCATTTGGCATAGAATTTTACCAATGTAGTAGTACCCTCAATAAAATAAGATTCAAAACCAATTTCGATTACCTTAGCATGAATAGCTTCTCTACATACTTAATTTCTCAAACTAAATCATAAGTTAATCTACATTGATGAGAGAATTAAAGACAATAATGTGACAATCAAACCAATGTTTAGTCGTCAAAGCATGTACCTAGCTATTCAATATAATCAAAATCCTCTTTAGAGTGTTGTAAGAAATGACTCTTCTGTGGAGCAATGTGTCGAACACATTGTGTGCATGAACACAAGAGGAGATTGAGTTGTTGTTGATGGATGAAGTGTACGTATGTGGCTTTAGGAATGGACCATTTATCAGGGTAAGTGCGTGGAGAATTAATGGAGACATTTGGTTGCGTCAAGGGATCATAGGCAAAGCATGCTTCGAGCAAAGTAAGGAGATGGCCATGTTGGAACTCTCATGGAAACTCATCACCACCGCGGTGTAAGTAACGAAGGCGCCACAAATTACCGTTTGATATTGATTAGGTTTATTTTACACCAAAATTGATGGTCTCTCACTCTTTCAAAAAAGTATCCGACACTATTTTCTAATAACACGACAACCTTCGGAAGTAGATCCTCTCCATCCCTATGTGTCTCCTTCTCTCTCCTTCTCCAAATTTTAACCTTTAGATCAATCACATGGCTCAAATTTTAGAAGAAGAGAATAAAATTAAATAAAAGTATATTTCCTAATTCTGAATCTTGAAAAGTCTTCAATCCATATGCCTTCCACGATACCACCACCACTAACGTGGAAGTCTCCTATTAACAGTTACAGGCGATGAAACGGCAGAATACGTGGTGGTCGGCGAAGGAGAAGAGGGATACGCGGAGGTTGGGAACACTGCAGTGGGATAAGTTGACGGCACAATGGCGGGATAGACATCAATCGGCGCAGCGGGATATCCGGCTCTCAACGATGCAGATCCAGACCACCCAACAACCGACGACACAGCGGCAAGACCCACGGCGGTCGGCGGCATAGGGAAAACGCTACGCTACAGCTTGTGAATGACTAAAATTTCTTTCTTTTCTTGTTATAGATTTTGTTTTTCTATATTGATTTGTTTCTTTTGTATTTATTGACATGATAATAGTGAAATATTTAAGCACAAGGAGTAACACTGGTGTGTAACATATTGACAGAGCATATAAATTTACAGTGAAAAGAGAGCAGGAAGAGGAAGAGGAAAAAGTTGCGGTGTTTTTTTGGGAAGAATCTTTGTTTTTGTTTTTAGTTACCAATCCATTGGATTGATCTAATGGTTGAAATATGGAGAAGGAGAGAGAAGGAGAGAGTTAAGGAAGGAGAGGATCCGGATCCACAACCTTCAAGTGCTGCATGATAGTACTGCACGTATATCAACAATTTTAATATTCATTGAAATAAATCAAACAAAATCTTATATACTATTCACTTATACGTTATATCCGTTGTTTTTTATTTGTCGTTTTAAATTATTTTTCGTTTTAATAGTTTAAGGTTATATTTTGTCTATTATACTCTAGTTCATTTTTTTTATTGACTAAATTTTATATAATTTTTGTATTGTATTTTTTTTTACTAAACATTTCCATATAATCTTGAGTTTAATTGTTGTGCACCATCGGTGTAAAGGTTTTTTACACATACATCTAATGATGTGTTGCCACATCATTTAATGGATGTGACACATCATGTATTTTTAATTACCATACATGATGTGTCGATATATTATTGGACGCATGTGTAAAATAACTTTACACTGGCGGAGCATATAAATTAAATTCTAATCTTTTTATTGTTTTTGTTTTGTTCCTATTTTTTTGTACATAATACTCCCTCCATTTTTTTATAAGTGTCCATTTAGAATAGTAACAACAAATTAAGAAAGTGTATTTTTGCACCTTATCTTCCTATTATACCCTATTTTTAATTCACCAATAAGTTCATATTTTTTTGCACACACTTTTTGTTTCCAATAAATTTAATATATTATGTACTAAAAACAACAAAATATATTTGATATGTTATGTACCAAAAAAAATATTAAAAAAGTATAATTTGTTTTCCAAATATATAACATTAATTAGTTTTATTGAAAAAGATAAGAGTAATTGACAAATGGTACAATTGATAAATCGTAGCTTTAAAATACTAAATGGAATAATGGATAGTTAATTAGTGTTATAGTAAAAACTTAGAGTGTGTTTGGATGGGGATTCTAGAAATTCAAGGGATTTTAAACTAGGCAATTCAATTGATTCAATTGAATTCCCTTGATGTTCAAATTTCAATATTTGGATAAAGTGATGAAATTTTATCAATTGTAAAATTCTTTGTTTGGATAATGTAATTGAATTTCCTTTATTTAATTTTATTTATCTTAATAAAATCGACCCTAAACCCAAAAAATCGGCAGAAAACTTAAAATCGACAAAAAATCCGAAATTCAACTATAACCCCAAAAAATCGGCCGAAGACCCAAAAATCGACTATAAACCATAAAATCGGCCGAAAACCCTAAAATCAACTATAACCCCAAAAATCGGTCGAAAACCCAAAAATCGACCAAAAACAAAAAATCGGTCGAAAAACCTAAAATCGGGTGAAAACCAAAAAAATCAGCAGGAAAACCTAAAATCGGCCAAAACCCCGAAAATCGACTATAACTCATAAAATCGGCTGAAAAACCTAAAATCAGGCAAAAACCATAAACCCCTAAAATCAGCCGAAAAACCTGAAATAGGATTTTCGGCCGATTTTTGGGTTTTGGCTGATTTTAGGTTTTTCAGCAATTTTTGGTTCCTGGTCGGGTTTTCAGCCGATTTTAGCTTTTTCTGCTGATTTTTGCGTTTTGGTCGGGTTTACGGTCGAATTTTGGATTTTCGGTTGATTTTAGGTTTTTTAGTCGATTTTAGGTTTTTTTGCCGATTTTAGAGTTTTCGGACGATTTTAGGTATTTTGACGGTTTTCGGTTGATTTTGGATTTTATAGCCGATTTTATGTTTTTCGGCCGATTTTAGGATTTTAGGGCGATTTTAGGGTTTATTTACGTATTTTAACGGTTTCGATTGATTTTGGGGTTTATAGCATATTTTTTATTTTCGGCCGATTTTTGGGTTCTGGACAGGTTTAAGGGCATTTTTTGAGTTTTCAGTCGATTTTAGAGTTTATAGCAGATTTTACGTTTTTCGGCCGATTTTTGGGTTCTGATCAGGTTTAGGGTCGATTTTTGGGTTTTCGGTAGATTTTAGAGTTTTTAGCTGATTTTAGGTTTTTCGGCTGATTTTAGGGTTTATTGCCGATTTTAGATATCTTAACCCATTTTGGGGTTTAGGTCGTGTTTAAGGTCGATTTTAGATTTTTCGGCTGATTTTAAATTTTTCAATCAATTTGTAATTTTTTAAAGTTTATACAGAGGAATAAATTTGAAATTTCTTGCTTTTATGTGTCATTTCAAATTCCATAGATTTGCCTTGAACAAAATACTTTATAAAATTCCATCATTTTGAAAATTCTTCAAATTATCATTCAAACAATGGAATTTACCTCAAATCATTTGAATTCCCTCAAAATATTACATTACCTCAAAACATTCCCCCATCCAAACTCACTCTTAGGGTGGTATGCAAAGTAATTAAAATGGACTGTTGATAACAAAAATTGTCGGTCCTTTTTTCATCATAATCATCGGTATTTATAGGTTACATGAGAGAAATATATTCCCGCCCCTTTTTCTCCTAATTTATCTCCACGTTCTCTTCCCTATACATTGATCATGCGCCTATTTTCAAGCTGGTCATGGAGATCGTGGGATGTACATATATACATTCATAAATCGTGCCCCTAATCTCAGAAATAATGGGGAGTAAATGGAATAGGTAGTGGGAAAGAAACGATTATATATGTTGGTAGATCATGTGATCGTGGGTGTTGTGGGCGACTCGCCCTCTCGCCTTGCCAAGGATAAGCATCTCGCCTTTAGGTCACGTTTTTAACATGTTTGGATTGAACTTCCTTTTGCACATTGGGCCTTCGTTTATTGGGCCTTTATTTGGATCATGGAACAATGTATGAGCCTTGCAAAATACACCCCATATATTTTAACCCAGTCCACAGCCCCCCAAGCACGAGACTCAATGTATGAGCCTGGCTACTTTTACGGGCACTTCTTTGCCCCACGATGTAACTCCTTGGTTTGGCGGGAGTTGCTATAAATAGGATGTTAGTGATTTGTTTCAAGTCACACACATTTTCTCGTATTCAATCACACAATTTAACTATGGACTCTCCCACTTCTGTTCCTGAATCCCTAGTTGCCAAAAGCATCAAAGCTTTGAAACGTTTGCTTCGCTGTGATATTGATGAGCTGATAGATCAAGTAGCTGATTTCTCTACTTTTGCAGAGGATCTTAGGCTTGCCTCATGGAGATTGACTAACAAGGAGCTGCTTTTCCTGGAGAGAGTGATGCATCTTAAAGGCAAACTAGCCTCTGATGCAGCTTTTATTAAATCCGTTGAGGATGCCCATTACTGTCATCATTAGATGGTCTCTAACTTATTTGATCAGACCTAGCATCTGAAGGAGAGTATGAGAGTGCATGAAGAGCTTCTCAACCATGCCTTTACCGAAGAAGAGGCGGTAACACACCAGACAAAGGTTTTGGAGGATGAGTTGAAGGTCTTATCCAAAAAGAAAGAAGAGCTTCGTCTGAGCAATAAGGATGAAATCGCCATTCAATTGGCGAAACGTCGAAACCTTGCACGTCTTGAGGTCATGACGAAGGACTTGGGAGAAGGGCTGAAGAAGATCACTTAGGACCTGGTGACAACTAAGAAGTACAAGCGTGCTCTGGAGGATATGCAAACCATGGCTTTGGATGCAGCTCCACATGTTTAGATTTAATAGTTTTTGCTTTGTTGTTTCAACTAGTTTTCCCTTTCAGTATTTCCTTTGTAGTATTTTCCTTTCAGCACTTCCCTTTGCACTAGTTTCGTCTTTGTGATTGTTTCTTTTGGATGAATGGAATGAATTTCTATTATTAACTTCCTGTCCACACATATATCAACAAATAGCAAATAATAATTTTGTAAGTATAATCACATATTTTCGTCCCTTTTCCTAGGCGAATCACGTACCACGCCCCAAGGCAAGATAAACTTTGGGATTTAAGTAAGGCGTTGTGAGACCACGTTTCCTCTCCCATTTCATTTATATTTCGACACTTGTCGTATACGTGTTGTCCACGCTGACACGCGTTCCGAGACATTGTTTACCCAATGGATAATTGAACGTTTCAAATTCTCGCCAGCTTTTCTCCATAAATATCACTTTACTCTTTTCTTGTGATTTTTTCAATTCTTCAACTTCCTCAAATTTCCTATCTTTCCTTCTGATCTGAAGGTGGGAAAAACACAAGAAGGGGGGGTTGAATTGTGTTTTTATCAATTAAAAATTCTTCTAGATATGATAATCTATCAGAGTCTATTTTGCAGTGGAAAGATCAAAACAACAATCAGTAAGAGGAGAGAGTTAAGAAGAGATGAACACACAGAATTTATACGGGTTCCTCTCACAAACCGAGAGTACTCCAGTCCCCTTGTACTTACAAGAGAGTTCACAATAATCACCAAAGATTACACAATTTGCTCAAGCACACAAGCATGAGACTTCACAATGTTCAAGCACACAAGCAAGAGACATCCAACTAATGCTCAAGCACACAAGCAAGAGACTTACACACTGCTCAAGCACACAAGCAAGAGACTTCCAATTTGCTCAAGCACACATGCAAGAGACTTCCAATTTACTCAAGCACTAAAGCAAGAGACTAGCTTAAATTACACCTATAGACTAACTCTATTACAAATGTAGTTCAAAACACAAGGTCTTGAATTTGGAATTAATACTTCAGAGTTGTAGTCTTGTGTTGATTTCTTCAATTAAGCTCTTTGTGAGAAGACTTCTTTGTGCAGTTGATAGGAGCTTTTGTGTTCAATGATTTCTCTGTTTTTTTCTCTCTTTCTGCACTAGTTCATTGACTCACACATTGTCCATTCAAAGAGGTCTTCTATTTATAGATGGTTTGAATAGATACGTTTGAAATGTGACTGTTGAAAGTACAGCAGTTTGCCTAGAAAGTTGTATTCGTCTTTTTCCCAAAATAGGCAAACAACTTCTGCTCTTTTGTTCCTCGAAGGTAGATGTTGTTGGAACAAAATATGTGTTAATACACACCCTTAAGTTTTGATGATAACAAAGTATTAAATGGACAATTGATGGTACTAATGTTTAAATTAAGTGCAGGAGAATTCAACGTTTAATCAAGAGCACACTTAATTTAAACTCTGATGAAACCAATGGAAGTCTGAATAATTAGACTCTGAAAGAGTTCAGAAGCTACAACGTGGTCAGAAGCTATACAAAGTTCAGAAGCTCAAAGTAGATCAGAACGTCTGAAGGTGTTCAGGAGCTCAAAGGAGTTCAGAAGCTCAAGGATGTTCAGAGGCCTACAAGAGTTCAGAGGCTGTCTGCTAGTCATGAGTCATTCAGAGGATGAAGACGTTCAGAAGCTGAACTGCGAAGGACTATCAGAGGCCAACCATTCAAAGACCAATCAGACTCCAAGTTATCAAAGGTTTATCAGAAGCAAAGGAATTCCCCAGTCATCAGAGGGCTACATCAACTACAACTTATCAAGCCTGATGATTTGTTATAAGGTCAACTAAATTGCAACGGTCACAAAGGATGTGATCCCTCTCTCTAGGAGCTAGTTGTACCTTATAACTGTACTATTGGACAAGCAGTAAAGGTGAAGCTTCTCTGCAAAGGAAGACATGGCTTTACTCAACGGATCTTCAAAGACTACAGCTGTCCATTTTACAACGGGAATTTCTCCAACGTCTCAATGTCTTTCTCAACTCATATAAATATGCCAAAGAAAGAATTGACGACTAGCGCTCTTCATTAGAAAACATCTCTCAGAAGAAAGTGAGAATCTGCATTGTAATAGATAATATCTCTCAAATGAAGTGAGCATAGAAACTAACTTAAGCCTCTGAAGTTATTATGTTTGTAATAAGTTTAAGCTTACAAGTTAGTAGTAAGTCTTCTGCTTAGTGTAGAAGCAACAAAGTCTTCTGCTTAGTGTAGAAGCAAGGAAGTCTTCTACTTAGTGTAGAAGCACATAAGTCTCAATCTTAGTGATTAGAGCATGAAGTCTTGAGCCTGAGTGCTTGAGCAAGGAAGCCTCTGATCTTGTGTGATCAGAGCAAGGAAGTCTCTCTGTCTTGTGTGACTTAGAGCAGGAAGTCTCAAGCTTGTGTGCTTGAGCAAGGAAGTCTTTGATCTTGTGTGATCAAAGCAAGGAAGTCTCTATGTCTTGTGTGACTAAGAGCAGGAAGTCTTGAGCTTGTGTGCTTGAGTAACTATTGTAATCCTTGTGATTA
The DNA here is from genome assembly GCA_951799995.1 of Trifolium subterraneum. Lineage (NCBI taxonomy): Eukaryota > Viridiplantae > Streptophyta > Magnoliopsida > Fabales > Fabaceae > Trifolium > Trifolium subterraneum. The sequence continues at coordinate 36,692,683 of OX637461.1, read as the reverse complement.
TAGTGAAACTCTCTTGGAAACAAGGGGACTGGAGTACTCTCAATTTGTGAGGGGAACCAGTATAAATTGTTGTGTGTTCTTCTCTCTCTCAATCTCTCATTTACTCTTTCATCATTCATAACGTCATAGGTTAATTGTGTGAATACTCTGCTGTGCTTTAAAGACTCTGAAAAGGTTTAATTATCTTGGAAAGTTTTTAAATATCCAAAACACAATTCAACCCCCCCCCCCCTTCTTGTGTTTTCTCCACGCACCTTCAATTGGTATCAGAGCTCCGGTTCTGTTGGTAAATCACTTAACCGTGAGACAGTCAAGATCCAAAGGAGAAAACCACCATGGCTCAAAACATGGATGATTGGAAGCAGAAATTATATCAACAAGTTGTTGATCTTGTCAAAGAAATTGAAGATGGACTGAGCTTAAATGAAGATCTGAGCAACAATCAAAATCCTTCCACATCAGGGGCTAATCAAACTTCTAATATTAATTCTACTGCTACTACTCTTTGCCTCATTAGTGATGATAATGAAAGCATTCAGTGGGCAACAGTAAATGGCTTGTTGGATCAATACGAGGAGTTTAGGATGGAGGAAAATGAGAGCATTGAGAAAATGAACATAAGGTTTCAAGCTATCACAAGCAAGCTTGAAGAGCACAACAACAAACTCAACAACAAAGAGCTTGTAAGCAAGTTGTTGAGAAGTTTGCCTCTGGATTGGAATGAAATTCCACATACTATAGAGGAAACTGAAGACATCAATTCAATGAGTCCTGAATCATTGATTGATTTACTCAGAGTCCATGAATTGGCTCTGAAGGATATGCAAGAGTTGAACCGTGAAGAAGCAAAAGCAGCAAGGAAAGGAAAGCAAGCATTGGAGCATGAAGATCTTGTTGAAGAACCTGATGAAGAGTATCTTGAAAGGTTTTTAAGAAAAATTCAAAGATGGTACAACTTCAAGAAGAATGGAGGAAGACTGGCTAAAGGAATGACAACATGGGATGTACTAGACAACTTCTCTGAAGATGAGTCTGAAAGAGCTCCAGGAGTTGAAGAATCAAGTTCTGAAGATGGCTCAGACTCTGAAGACTCAGGTTCTGATGAAAAGTCAGAACCTGAGAGCAAAGAAAGTATCCAGAGATCAACGAATCAGGTATATTCTCGTCTTTCCAAAGCAAAATTGATCAAGCATCTTAATAAGACCTTACTTAAACTCTCTAATAGTCAGCAGAAGTATAAAAAGCTTAAAGCAGACTATGAGAATTTAAGTAAGCAAGCAAATCACTCTGAAGGTCCTGTTCAAAAAGATTTTATTAAAACAAAAGACCTTGAGAATGATTATGCTATATGTTACAAACCTCTTGAGCACTCTCTGGTTCTCAAAGAGTACTGTAACATAAATGCTGATCAAAATAAAATTGTTTCCATGCTTTGCAACCTTAAGACCAACAATACTAATGGGATTGGATACTCTAGTAGTAAAACACTAGAGGAACCGAGCTCATCAGTTATTGATGGAAGCTTCTCACTTCCAAATCTTTACACTACATTTGTATCTGATAGCACTCAGATGAAACAAATGGAGGGTGAAGATTTGGCAACTAACAGTCTAGGACCCTCAAGCAAGTGGGTACCAAGAGACAAAATTGTATACTTGATTGCAGGTGAAACTAAGACTCTGAACCTTCTAATCACATGGATGCATGTGACTGTGAATGGAAGAAGAGCAATTGTGCATAGAAGGCACATTCTTGAAGAGTCAGATGGAGAAGAAGATGAGATGGAATACATAAGAAGCAGGAGGGAGCATGAAGATTTTGAAGCATGTATTGAAGATGACAACAACTCAGTATGGTGGAGTGATTGTTCAGGCTATGACACTGACTACACCTAATCAAGAAAGCTTCAATACAAGGTAAGTATGCTTAACTCCTGAATGACATTTCAGAGGAATAACTCTCAAAGGTTTGAAAATGTCTTCTTAGGATACACAATGTTCAGTACTAAAAACCTTGAAAAATCCTGTCTGAACATTTTTTTGTGTCCTGAAAGGCTTGTTTTTCAGCCTCTGAAGTTCTTCAGGTTTCAGCATCTGAAGAATCTCAGACTCTGAGAAACGTTTCAACCTCTGACGATTAAGCCTCTGAATACAAAATGAATTGGAAACGTTTAAGTATTTTTACTAAAACGTTTTGGCGCTAAATAGACAACACGTACACACGTTCTGATTGGTTTAAAACGGTTAATGATTAGTTCTTTTTGATTTATTTTTGTGACTTAATTTGCATTTAATCAAAATCTCTCAATCACTTGCACACACTGCATCTTCACAATCTACTCTTTCGATTGTCTCAAACTTAAGAAAAACCCTCTTTCTTCAATTTTTAGCAAAACCCTAACTGTAGAAATGACAGCATCCACATCGTCTTCAGATTCTCTGTTTGTTTTTCCAAAGAACTTTCCTATCAATACTATTACTTGCGAAGAATTGTTCTCCACAGATTTGTCTCTAGAGATGGAGGGAAAATCTCTAAATCTGGTTATGGAACAACCAGTGGATTTTGACAGCTTGGAGAAGAATCATTTTAGTGTCTTAAAGTATTTTATTGAACGTGATGGGAGCTTTAAATACATGGAGTTGCTAAATGGCCCCATCTATCCATCACTAGTAAAGGATTTCTGGATCAGAAGTAAGGTGAAGACGGTTGAAGACTACAACAGGGAGCTGGATGAAAAGAAGAAAGAGAAGTTTGAAAATAAGGACAAGACTCCTCAAGAATTGGGAACGAGGATAGTTGAAGAAACTGAAGTGCACTCTGTGGTTTGTGGATTTGAAGTAATTCTTACTGCTTCAAATCTGGCTAAGGTATTATCCATTCCAAATGAAGGTATCTACCATACCTTTAGCCAAAGCGAAGCAAAGAACTCAGAATTTCTGGTAAACATGACCAAGTTGTGCTACACTAAAGGAAAGAGTTGTGAAAGCAATAAGGTGGGTGATCTGAAGCCTATTCAAAGAGTATTAGCCAGAATAGTTCTAGGATCAATATTTCCAAGAAGTGGAAGTACTGATCAACTCTCTTGGGATCATAGGCACTTTGTCTATTTTCTCACAAGAAAATTCAATTTGAACTCGGCAAAATACATCTTCAATCACCTCTGCAAGGCCATAAGCGCTACTCAGAAGCAGTCTAAGCCTAATGTTCATATCATCTATCCTAGGATCCTGAGTGAGATATTTTATCAGTGTGGAGTGATAGATGCAATTAAGGTTGTTGGTCATGACAATCTGATTAGGGAAATCAGAGCCTCTACAATCTCTGCTCATACTCTCTCTAACATGAACTTACTAGCAGGAAAAGAAATATAGCCCTCTGACCCATTTGAACCTCTTCCTCACTCACAAAATTCAATGGTAAAGAGATTTGAGATTGACATACCTTCTGTCTCAAATGGTATTGTCAATCAATATATACAACTGCTAGAAAGTCAAGGAGAAGGGTTTGAGATTGAAGAAGAAGAGCTGAAGAAGAAAAGGAAGAGGCTAGTGAAGATAAAAGTGGAGAAGAATGAAGCTGAAAGGGTAGAAAGCAAAGGGAAAATCAAGTCCAAAGCTGAGAGATCAACTGTGATAGCAGTAGATGATGAAGAAAGTGAGGATGATGATGAACCACTATGTGTCAGAATGAAGAAACTCACAAAGGAGCCAAGAAAGAAAACTACTGAAGGCTCAATCAAGGACAGCTCAGGAAATGCATCTATGTCTACATCTGGTACTGTCAACACTCAAGAAACTCAACCAACACCATTATCAACCCAAACAAAATCAAACAAAAATCCTGCTCAGAACCCACTCACTCATTCACCCTTTGAGCAGACTCAGAACATCACTATCCAAACAAGTCCTGAAGACAATCTCACGTTAAAACAAATTGTGTCAGGACATGTTCTTTCAGACCCTCCCACATCAAAAATAATCCACACTAAATCATAGCTTGCATCTGAACCTATCCAACCACGATCTGAACAACAAAATACTAAGGAACTTGAACCTCATTCTGAAGATATCCAACATTCCCCACCATCGAACTATGTTGATGATATGGTCCAAGAGCTTCATGTAAATGATTTTCATTTTAAAGCTTTTGATCAACAGCAACAACAACCTCAAACATCACCTCAACACACCTCTTCACCCTCAAACTCTGAACCTCATCCAACCAACTCAACTAACCCTGAAATCTTGAGTGAATGCAATAGCTTGATTAGACAGATACATGGTCTTCCTGAGTTAAGACTTTCTGACATATCATCATCTGAACTTGTTGCAAAATGGGTAAGCTTGGCACAGGATTTGGTAAAGAAGCTGCATAGTCTTCAAGGAGCTGATGTTGAAGAACTGAGGAGGATTGAAAAGAGGAAGGATAAGGTGGTTGAAGAGGTCATTCAGAATAAAAAGGACGCAGAAAGGAATCACCCTGAATCCTTTACTGTAAGAAACAACAATCTGAATGAATCTGCTCCAAGAGATTCAAGGAGCAACCAAGAGCATATGAGAAATCCAGTATATGAGGCTGAACTTAAAGAAATCAGAACTGAGATGAGCAAGTCTAAAAGGATGTTAGAAAAAGTTGATGGAAAACAAACAGAAATCTTAAATTCATTAGCTTCTCTCCTTAATCAACCACAATAAAACCATTAGGATTTCTGTGAATGATTATATGTTTATCTGCTGATTAAATATTTTGATTAGACACAATATTAGGTTTAACTTGTGTATAAATATTAAGTTGTTTCATGATTATCTGAATGGTTATATGTCTTTGATTGATTCTGATTAAGCATTGTTTAGTCTAGAAATGTTTTTATCTCTTAAACAACCAAATATTGGATAATCAACACTTCAAAATCTTGAGCTATTACTTGTAAAACCTGACTTTCAATAAGTAAAATATGTGGCATTCTTAAAAGATTAAATTACATATCAAGAGAAGAAATATTTTTAAGAAATCAAAATTACATAACAGGCCAAAGTGATGAGTTTTATCTCATTAAGAACTTAAGTTGTTGACTACATATCTATCTCCTAAAGACTACTTTCTGGAAGCCTCCAAGGGATGATCTTGGAGAAGGGACTGCTATTCTTGAAGAAACCATGCATAAGTTTGGTTTCCTTCAGGAATGTCAGTTTGCCCTTCTTAGGCTATGGACTTAAGTTTGATTTTCTTCAGGAAGATATGTCTTCAGAACTTAAAACAGTCAGAGTCCAAAGATTTCTCTTCAGACTCTGAACTGAGTTCTTCTGTGACAGACACTGGCTTTGTTTCCATTGGTTTCTTCTTATGTTTTCTCCTATCTTGACTGACTCTCGTTGAAACTACCTTCTTCTTCTCTGAGCGTTTCATTTTTTCTCTCAAGAGATCTATCAATAACCTAAGATTATTCTGTGTGAGTAAAATGACTAGGTATCTCTCTCCTTTTATAAGCATAATTCAATGGCCGAGTATTAAATGTGTTCAACCACTCCTGATTTGATGGCATTGAAAGTTGAATTTCTATTAATTGCTTATATTACCTTTTTGATAATGACAAAAGGGGGAGAAAGAATATTGGTAAATCAATTGTTGGAAGAATCGAAATTACTTGGCTTTTTAGGGCCTTGTAGTGCTTCAGAGAGAGAACGTAGGAGAGTGGTCAAAATAGTAGCATGAGGTACATGCTGTGTTATGACAATCTGATCTTTGAGGATTTCAAAATATTGTACTAAAGAGCTCTGAACTGTTTTCAAAATTTTTTTCAGACTCTGAGCTATTTTCTTTGAAAAGATTTTTTTTAAGCTCTGAACTGTTTGAAAATATTTTGAACTCTGAAGCTGTTAATGATAACCATCAGAACCAAGTGTGTATGTAGAAGTCTCTAAGCGCCTCTGATTCTATTTTGTCATTCAATTTAAATATCGCTTCATCTTGCATCTGCATTAAGGGCTTAATTTCAAGGAGAATGCATTTATTAATTGAAGTTTATTATTCGTAGTTAGTTCTTGAGTAAGGGTGCAACTTTATTCAAAGATTATCACACTAAAGAAGAAGCTTGCAAACCTTGTTCTTTACATAGTGAAATATGAATAATTTAAGTCATATAATAAAGTATTTCTGAAACTGATTAAAATTAACTATGGATACAAAATAGGGGAGCTTACAAACCTAACCCTATGAGTTATCAGACTTAGCGGGAGCTTGCAAAACTCAGAAGCCTAATGTCAACATAGCTGATTTTTATCAACAACAATTGTATTTAATACTTGTGTTTGTCATCATCAAAAAGGGGGAGATTGTTGGAACAAAATATGTGTTAATACACACCCTTAAGTTTTGATGATAACAAAGTATTAAATGGACAATTGATGGTACTAATGTTTAAATTAAGTGCAGGAGAATTCAACGTTTAATCAAGAGCACACTTAATTTAAACTCTGATGAAACTAATGGAAGTCTGAATAATTAGACTCTGAAAGAGTTCAGAAGCTACAACGTGGTCAGAAGCTATACAAAGTTCAGAAGCTCAAAGTAGATCAGAACGTCTGAAGGTGTTCAGGAGCTCAAAGGAGTTCAGAAGCTCAAGGATGTTCAGAGGCCTACAAGAGTTCAGAGGCTGTCTGCTAGTCATGAGTCATTCAGGGGATGAAGACGTTCAGAAGCTGAACTGCGAAGGACTATCAGAGGCCAACCATTCAAAGACCAATCAGACTCCAAGTTATCAAAGGTTCATCAGAAGCAAAGGAATTCCCCAGTCATCAGAGGGCTACATCAACTACAACTTATCAAGCCTGATGATTTGTTATAAGGTCAACTAAATTGCAACAGTCACAAAGGATGTGATCCCTCTCTCTAGGAGCTAGTTGTACCTTATAACTGTACTATTGGACAAGCAGTAAAGATGAAGCTTCTCTGCAAAGGAAGACGTGGCTTTACTCAACGGATCTTCAAAGACTACAGCTGTCCATTTTACAACGGGAATTTCTCCAACGTCTCAATGTCTTTCTCAACTCATATAAATATGCCAAAGAAAGAATTGACGACTAGCGTTCTTCATTAGAAAACATCTCTCAGAAGAAAGTGAGAATCTGCATTGTAATAGATAATATCTCTCAAATGAAGTGAGCATAAAAACTAACTTAAGCCTCTGAAGTTATTATGTTTGTTATAAGTTTAAGCTTACAAGTTAGTAGTAAGTCTTCTGCTTAGTGTAGAAGCAACAAAGTCTTCTGCTTAGTGTAGAAGCAAGGAAGTCTTCTGCTTAGTGTAGAAGCACATAAGTCTCAATCTTAGTGATTAAAGCATGAAGTCTTGAGCCTGAGTGCTTGAGCAAGGAAGCCTCTTATCTTGTGTGATCAGAGCAAGGAAGTCTCTCTGTCTTGTGTGACTTAGAGCAGGAAGTCTCAAGCTTGTGTGCTTGAGCAAGGAAGTCTTTGATCTTGTGTGATAAGAGCAAGGAAGTGTCTATGTCTTGTGTGACTAAGAGCAGGAAGTCTTGAGCTTGTGTGCTTGAGCAACTATTGTGATCCTTGTGATTATAGTGAAACTCTCTTGGAAACAAGGGGACTGAAGTACTCTCAATTTGTGAGGGGAACCAGTATAAATTGTTGTGTGTTCTTCTCTCTCTCACTCTCTCATTTACTCTTTCATCATTCATAACGCCATAGGTTAATTGTGTGAATACTCCGCTGTGCTTTAAAGACTCTGAAAAGGTTTAATTATCTTGGAAAGTTTTTAAATATCCAAAACACAATTCAACCCCCCTTCTTGTGTTTTCTCCACGCACCTTCAGATGTTTGCACAGAAGAGGTAATATTGTACCGTTGTCTTCAACTCCCTTTTTGACTGATTCAGATGACATTGATTTGTCTTTGCAATGGTCATCTCGTAGTTCTTTTAAACTTGAAGGGAATGTCTTTGAGACTTGGCCTTATCAGAGTTGTTATTACAAAGATCAATGCAGCTTCTGAGTGCATACTGTATTGCTTCTGATAAGCTCTTATGGCTTCTGAGAGTCTATGTCCTCTAACAGGTTGTAAAGCACTTCTTGGTGTACTCAGATCCTTCTGAGTCATTCAGATGCTATCTTCTATTCTTGACTTCTCAGATTCTATCTTCTTTATAATCTGCACACTCAAGTAAATCATTAGTATTCTCCAATTTTGCATTAATACTTTGTTATCACCAAAACCTCACTAAGATCAAGGGTTTGTGTGGAAAACGATTCTTGTTCCCACATGATCTAGTCTCCTCCTTTTCTTCCGAACTTCTAGCGAAAAACATGCCATTTTACTTCCTTTTCTCCCGATTTTTTCGATCCTCAACCGTTAAACTTCTAAAAGGTATTTTCGCACTCCTTTCCTTTTCCTAAGTATTTTTATTTCTTTGTTTTTTAGATCATGGTTCTCTTGCAAGAATTGGGTGATTCAAAAGATTATCCCTTGAAAACCCACCATGTGGGTTCTGATTGGGAACGTCAAGTTCGTGCCCATTATACTAGGGCTGACTGGACCCTCAATACGAACGGTTACTTTATGGAACTGTTCGGGTCCAAGTTAATTCTAGCGATTTCGAGTCGGGAAATAGTGATAGTAGTAGTCGTGAAGACGATAGTGATTGCGTCATTATCTCTCTGTCTTCGTTTACCCGAAAAAACCCTAATAAACATGCTTGGGTTGTTGCAGACTCCGTTTCGACGATTTCTACTTCAATGGAGGTTTCTTCTAGATTCACTACCCATGAATTCGTGTCCACGTTTAGGAAAGCGGTTAAATTGTCCGGTTCAAAGGACAAAAAACATATTATAACCGATCCTGTGAGCGAGGGCGAATATATATACCCATGTTGCTGGTAAAAACTTAGGGTGGTATGCAAAGTAATTAAAATGGATTGTTGATAACAAAAACTGTCGGTCCCTTCTTCATCATAATCATCGGTATTTATAGGTTACATGAGAGAAATATATTCCCGCCCTTTTTTCTCCTAATTTATCTCCACGTTCTCTTCCCTATACATTGATCATGCACCTATTTTCAAACTGATCATGTAGATCGTGGGATGTACATATATACATTCATAAACAGTTCCCTTAATCTCAGAAATAATGGGGAGTAAATGGAATAGGTAGTGGGAAAGAAACGGTTATGTTGGTAGATCATGGGATCATGGGTGTTGTGGGCGACTCGCCCTCTCGCCTTGCCAAGGATAAACATCTCGCCTTTAGGTCACATTTTTAACATGTTTGGATTGAACTTCCTTTTGCACATTAGGCCTTCATTTATTGGGCCTTTATTTGGATCCTGGAACAATGTATGGACCTTGCTAAATACACCTCATATAGTTTAACTCAGTCCAATTAGAAAAGGTAAATCTGACGAAACTGGACAAATAAAAAAAACGGAGGGACTATATTCCAAAAAATAAAGTAAAATTAGGGTATAATAGGAAGATAAGGTACAAAAATACACTTTTTTAATTTGTAGTAAATTTTCTAAAACGAAAAATAAAAAGGAACGGAGGGAGTAATATTTACGTGTATATATTATTGAAAATATGGTTAAAGCAAGATAAATAAAGAGTTCATTTAGTCAAAACAGGTCTTATAAAATAGGCCGGAGGGAGTATAAACTTTCAATCCAACACTAAATTTTATAAAATTTGTATTTCTTATTATGTTATTCATTCATTGTGCACCAGGCACCACTTGAGAGGATTGTGCATGTTAGACAAAACCCCACAAGGTGACAAATATACGTCTCTATTAAATCTTTTCTCAATTTGGTTAACATTTGTTTTTCATTTATTACAAAAAATAAGTCTCTATCTTTATATATTTTCTATCAAAATAGTCACTATATTTTCTCAGTTTATCGTAAAATTACTCTTTGTCTTTGCATATTCTTTATCAAATAGACGGGTGGTGGTGGTGATGGTGATGTTGCATGCGTGAGAAAGAGAACAGAGAATGAGGAGGGAAATAATTTGATTGTGTGGAAATGAATTTGCTAGGCTCCGTATATATACACACACACACATGCGGTTAAAAGACAATTATATCCCTCGTCCTTAATTCAAGTAACTTATACAAAATATCACAAGGCTCTTCGATTCAAATATGAATCTAAATATGATACAATCTAAAATGTAAGTAGTATAGATGATATGATACCATCTAAATTTTGGAATTGTATAAATTTGAACATTTAAATTTATAACATTAATTTTCTCAACTTGTACTATTACAAATTTTTATAAAAATTTGTACTATTAGTACATTTGATACAAACAACTAGTACATAATAAAGTAAGGAAATTAAAACTTAATCGACTTGATTTCATTGCACAATAATACAATGATGAACATTTACATATAATAATAACTATAACTATTTGAATCTCATCCTCAATGATTTATAATAAAAAATCAAAGGTGTTGCTATTCTTCTCTCAGAAACTGAGGATGAAATTCAAGAAAGAGAAGTAACTCCAAATTGTGTTTGGTGAGAAAGAATAAAGGTAGTTGTAGAAGAATTGTCAATGAGATTAGTGATATCAGCAAAAGGAACCCTTTTCGGTTTTTGCTTAATTGTCTCGTTCTTCTTCATGAAAGATGGATCTATTTGAGAAATTGAGATTTTGTTCTTATTGAGGTTGTTACAAACTGGTGGGATATTTTCTTTGTTGCATTGAACGAACATGGTTGAGGTTGATATAATTGTTTCCATTGTTAACAAATAAAATTGAATGACACAAAATTTAAATGTTGTATATTTGGAGATTGTGATAGTGATTTAGATGTAGAGGGGTGATTGTGATGGATTATGGAACAAAAGGTAATGGTACATTTATAATTGTTAATTAATGGTGGGACTTTGTTTTGAAATTGGAGGGAGAGGTGAAATATTTTAGAATTTTGATTTACCAAATATGGAGTGCAGAAATTTAAATTGAAGGCGCTTCTTGTTAATTTGTAAATTTTTGTCGATGGTTGGGTGGCAATAGGCAAAATTGAAAGTTTTTGGCGGTCGCGGAGTGATGATATATCTACTTTAGAACTCCTTCGCCTCCTTTTTTTCTTTTGTCTTTTAAATTTTACTCCATTCTTTTTAGATTTTAATGGATATCCTCTAACATCCAATAGAAATCATGCATTCTGTCATGTCTATAATTAATGTGAATTGGTGGAATATTTTGTTGCTATTAGATGATACTAGACGAAATAAAAGAGCAACGGAATCATCATAGTCTTTAAAAAATATTATCAAACAAAAAAGAAATCCAATAGTAGGTAAGGTATAGCTAAAACTTATTAATACTATAATGTAAAAATTATTATACTTTTGTCAGTGTGCATCCTATTTTATCTTCTTTTTTTAAAATGTTTTGCGTTTTTTTTAAGGGAATATTATTTTTTTATTGATCCGTTATCTATCACACACGGGTCAAAATAAGTAAATTTATAAAATGTAGTAACAAGGTAGTTAACCTTGGTTGTCTTGTAAGGACTATTTATCAGTTTAGCAATATTAGAATCAAGTAAAAACTATAAAAAAGGGGGGATTTAGGTTTTGGTTTCAGTAATTAGAAATAAAGAAAATAATTTGATTGAAACAGTTATGAAAAACAGATTAATTTACTGCTCGGAAATTTCAGATTTATCATCGATCATTATATTATCAGTCCCTGAGTGGATTCAATTCTCTTCGATTACAGAAACAATTAACAAGTGTATCCAATTATGTATGAGTTATATTTCTTTTGTTAGATTACCGAATTAAGCAAACGGCTGAGAACAATGCGAATTAACGAGTAAGCTAGGTTAAAACACAACTACCTTAAGGAATATAAATCAATCGAAATTATCAATCATATTCTATGAAACTTGAAATAAGCAATCTAGTAACAAAGAACAAAATTGAAAAGAATTAAATAAAACTGAATAATATAATAACCTCAAGGTCTTGGAGAAATTCCCTCACAACAGATTAACCTTAGTGGTTTAGCTGGCCATGAAATACTAAAAAATACAATATTTTTCGTGGAAACTGAATGAATAAAATATGACAGACTGAGACTCTATTTATAGCCTTTTTTGACTTAAAATTTATGCTCCATTGTAGGACGATGGTTCCCATCATGGTACGATGGAATGCTGATTTTTCTCAACTTTCTGTTTTTGCAAAGATATCCTTCAAGAATATAACCTTCTCATTGTGGAACGATGGAATCCATCGTGGGATGATGGGAATTCATAATTGGCTCTTGGCTTTGACATAAAAGTTGTAGATATTTGTCTTAGCTTTCCAACGCATATTTGCGGGCCTAATTCCAATACTTGTAGCTCAAGTTATGGTCTTCGCAATGAGAAGGTGTTAAACTGTTGTTTATTGATAAAAGTAACGAAAATAAAATAAAAGCAAAACTAAACTTAGGAAAAGACACAAAAGATAACTGGAGAAATCATATAATTGTCGTAGCATAAGATAAAAGAAAGTGCATTAGAAATGCACTGATCAAATACCCTCACACTTAAGCTTTTGCCCTCCTGAACAAAACTCAAGATTAAAGACTCAAATAAAACTTTAAAAAGACAAAAATAAAGCGTGCTACAACATCATAAGAAATAAGCATATTCTACGATTCAAACTTTAAACCTTGGATTGAATTTCAAAGGTTGGCATAACTCTTGTATGCCAACTATCAATGATAATCGTGCATGTGTGTGTACTGCCTATTACTACCAACCAGAGTCATGTCATGATCCTTCTCTGAAACTACATATTTAGGATACTAAGCTACCTTTTTTCCCTACAACTCAAAGTGTGGGTTCGGATTTCAGCTTGAGAGGAAGCTATGTTTTTCACGTTCTCACTAGCGTTTTTAATTTTATACATAGGAACACTACTTAAGTTCATTTTAGTTACAATGGCAAGATAGTACTGCTGCTAGATCCGCTACTAAGTCCTATAATCCTATGGAGAATCCATCAACAAGCACTCTCAGTCATAAGTGCTCTCAGCAGGAGAGGCATTAAGTGCATTATTATATGTCCTAGCGTAAGTTTAAAGTGCAACTTATGAGGGGGGTGAATTAGGTTTTTATGACTTTTTTGGTTATTATTAGAGATATTATGGTATTTTTATTTTTCTTGAAGGTTTGATGAAGGTATGAATAGATTGCAGAAAAATAAAGAGTGCAGGGAAGAGAAGAAAGACACAGAATTTATAGTGGTTCCCCTATTGGTACATCCACTCCCTTCACAACCTGTGAAGGAATTCACTATGATCCTTACAAAGTGAAACAAGAGAACAATCCTCTCTTTTTCACTCTCTTGCTTCCAACAATCCTGGACAACAAGGTGATTCTCCTTACAAAGTGAAACAAGAGAACAATCCTCTCTTTTTCACTCTCTTTCTTCCAACAATCTTGGATAGCAAGGTGTTCATACTAATCTAAATTTTGTTTAAGAGTTTGGATACAAATTTGAGTACAAAGAGAATTTTTATGTAACAAAATTCTAACAATATAACAATTCAGAATTAATAAACTCTAAGTGCTCAGGAAACTTTTATGAAGATTTCAAAGAGTTTTGAGAAAGTTTTGTTCAGAGAATTGTTATAATAATGAAAATGATAAGTTTTTTGAAGAAAATTCTGATTGAAAAATATATAGAATAATGACACCTCTTAGAAAATAATATGACAATGGTTTGAAAGGTTATAATAATGAAGAGGTGTGAAAAGAATCAGAATTTTTTCAAATGCATGCAGAGGTAAATCGATTTCCATCAACAGGTAAATCGATTTCTCTTCCTTTTTCAACGTTAAAAAATTTGACAATTTGTACAGGGTAAATCGATTTCCCTCTTTGAAAAAACAGCATTCCAGAAACGACAGAGTGTAGGTAAATCGATTTCCCTATTGAGGTAAATCGATTTCCTTGCTCTAAAACTTGAAAAAATTCTAAGTTAAAAATCATTATGGATGGAAATCATGCAACATTATTATAGTAACTTTAGAAAGGTTTAGATGAAAGTTTATGAGCACCTAAAGCTTATAATAATGAATTGCATATTGTACCTAAGATTATTCCCCATAACTTGATCATCATCTTCATATGGTAATTTGGATTTCTTCAATCTTGAGCACTTGACCATAAACAATCTTTTTCTTCTTTTCACATATTTGTCTTCATCAAAATAACTTCAATCTAGAAGCTTGTCTTCACACCTAGATAGGATATTGTATGTTCGTAATTGTCAAGTGTTTGAAAACAGATATGTTGATGAGAAAGTTATAATTGATAAAGCTTTAGAAAACATCCTAGAGTATCAAAAGACGTGTTGACCAACAACCAAACTCCACCCACCCACAGACCTTCCAAATTCCAATCATTGGAAAAAAAAACATAGTCAAAGGAAGTTGTAATGATAACCTCTCAATTGAAGGACGATGGGGCTTGGGTGCTATGTTTCGTAACGATGAAGGCCAAATCCTTGTTGCAGCTACGTGGAAGGTTTTCGGCTTCCATGACTCTGAGATTGTAGAGGCTTGTGCGATTTATCACTCGGTCTGGTTAGCTGCGGAGTGCTGCTTCACGCAAGTCTTGTTCGAGATTGAATGCATAAACATCATCAGGTAGCTCAATGATCCTCTCTACGGTTCTAGGTCTTATTTGGGGAGTTTTTTGTGGGGTATCGATTGTAGTAGGAGCAAATTTAGATTTTGCCAATATAGTCATATTGGGAGAAAGGCTAATGGTGTAACCGTGTAGGTCATGTTTTAGCTCAAATGGCCCGCTCTAAGCTCAATATGATTTGGTTAGTGCAGGTTCATCCTAACATTGTGCCTTTCTTGCATATGGACTAGTCCATTAATATAATTCAGTTGTCACTAAAAAATATGTCCTCATTAATTTTAATAATATTTAAAATTTTGGCTTAATTGCATATTCGATACTTATGTTTATTTTAGATTTTAATTTAGCCCCTTATGTTTAAAAAGTTTCGAATTGGTCCCTTACGTTACTAATGTCAACATAAATTGGTCATTTTCGTTACATTTTGAGTTAATCTCATCTAACTTTCCGTTAAATTTTGAGTTAATATCGTCTAAAACATCCACGTGACACCCTCTTAAGTTGTCCATGTGCGAAAATTCGTTATTCACATGGACGATTTAAGCAAAAATTTGACTAAAAGGACTAACTTGAAACCTTAAGGGACAAAATTGAAACCTAAAATAAATACTAAGAGACCAAATATGCAATTAAGCCTTAAATCTTCTATCTTAAATGTAACTTAACCTCTAAAAATATGAAACATAACATATAATAACTTAAAAAAAATCAAACATCAAAGAAAATTATGCCAACCATCAAAGATTAATATGAAAAAACTTATTAATGCGTAGAACAAAAATAATTATATTAAAAGTAATTATTGTCAAAAAAAAAATATTAAAAGTAATTACTACTAAAATACCTAATTTGTCCTCTTCAATTCTAATAATATTTCAAATCTTCTATCCTTAAATATAATTTTACCCAATGTTTTAAAAACCGGACCGGTCATCGAACCGGTGAGGGTACTGGATCACTGGTTCATTGGTCGAACCACCGGGTCACTGGTCGAACCACCGGGTCACTGGTCGAACCGCATGACTAAACCAGATCAAATTGGATAAACCGGTGGAATGAACCGCTCTCTTTAATAAAATTATATAGTTATTAAACCGGTCAAACATGATGACTCGATCTCTTTAAAAGTTCATAACACCTAAAAAATTAGAAAATTTGAAAATGTCATCACGTTACAATTCACAAGTTCTTAAATTCAAATATTAAACATTGTCTTCACGCACAATAAAATAGTACAAATTACAAAACCAAATAAGTTTTAAACAAAGTCTAATTACAAAATAATATAATCGCAACAAAAACAAAATAACAAAGAGTCTAAGAATAAATTTAATTCCAATGAGACATATTTGTTCCAGACACTGTTTGTTTTAGTTTAGTTTTTTCTATTTCCTTTCAAAAAAATATCTGTAAAAAAAAAAGACGTCATTTTGATTTGGAAAAAAAAAAAAAGACACACGCAATCAAACCGTCGGTCTCTAAAAACCGCCGGTTCGCCGATTTTTAACGGTTCACTCCGGCCTAACTACATGTCCGGTCCAACATTTGAACCGCATGAGATGTTCCCTTTGTTTGCCTTCAAAAAAGATAAAAAAATTAATACCCAAAAAAATAATGCAACTTATTCGGTCAGTATGCACATAGCACATTTTAGATACATTTACATCTGGAGGTGGACAAAAAAACCAATATGGTTCGAAGAATTGTGACGGTTTACAGATGTACATCCGTTTCAGACTTGGTCTAAAGCACATTTAAAATGTGCGAATTAAAGGGACACGCATGTAAAGAAAATTAATTAAAATTTGTCTTTTTCTTCACATTAAAAAATTAATATATCACAAGCCCGATCCGAGCCGGACGGATGGCGGCACGCGGGCGCGTTTGTGTGATATTCGACATGGTGTGCGGTCTCCTTTTCTTACAAAAGTGGGTATCCCAAGGGCACACCCTTAGTTGTCACTTTGTAGTATATAAACACTACCAAGAAGTGTGATATTAGCAATGTGAGACTCAAAGAGCCTTTTTTCAATTCACACTACACATTGATTTTAACACTTTGTGTTTATTTCAATACCAAATTCTCATTATGTTTCAACAGAAGCCCATTCAGATTTTACACACATGAACACCATTGGTCTATTATCATTCATCACAAGTAAAACGAATTATAGATGATAATATGATATGATACAATTTAAATTTTGGAATTGTAAATTTTGAATCTTAATTACATTGTATTATTTGTACATTAAATTAAATTTATCAATAACTTGTTCTATTACAACTGACGCAAACTACATAAGGAAAGAAAATTAAAACAAAATTGAACATAATTTCATCACAATCCATTGATGAAATCATGAACATTAACATATACTATAACTATATCTATCTAAAATCCATCCTCAATGATTTAGATGCAGAAACCTCATAAACCAAAGGTTTCAACGCCCTCCTTCGAAAATTTGATGATAAATTTGAAGAAATAGAAGAAGTGAATCCAATTTGTGGTTGGTGAGAAAGAGTAAAGGCAGTTGTAGCAGAATTGTTGATGAGATTAGTGATATCAGCCAGAGGAACTCTTTTGAATTTTCGCTTAATTGTCTTGTTCTTGTTCTTGAAAGATGGAGGAGCTATTTGAGGAATTGAGGTCTTGTTCTTATTGATGTTGTTGTTGTTACAAATTGGTGCAACATTTTCTTTGTTGCTTTGATTTGATATGGTTGGGTTAGATGTGGTTGTTTCCATTGGTAACAAAAAATATTGAATGATTTATGATATGAAATTAAAATGTAGTATAATTAGGGATGGAGATTTAGAAGAAAAAATTGGGTGATGGATTGTGGGTCATAAGATTATGTATTTATTTATATTTGTTGATTAATGGTAGGTTTTGGTTTTGAAATTGGAATGGTGGAGGGAGGTGAAATATTTTGATTTTCAACTATAGAATAAAACTGAGATTTAATGTGATAAAATGAATGGCGCTTATTGTGAATGTTTTGAGCGGGTGCACAGTGATACGAAATTCATTTTCAGAAAATAAAAATTAATTTTTGTTCTCGCCGCCTTTTTTTTGGGTCTTGCAAATTTTCCCTCATTTGTTTTTTAACATTTAGCGCTTTTTTATGTGGAATATTTTGTGGTGAATAATGGCGAAAAAACTTTATTTTTTTGGTGTAGGTGTTTACCCTGATTTTTGGTAAACAAGCGCTAGTTTAAAATTTATTACTTGAGGGATCAACTAGTAAATCCCGGGACATAATTTTGTGCATATATTTCCAGAAAGTATGAACATTCATGATTTTATTTGAAGTTTCAAGTTTTGAAAGTGTTTGATTGCAAAATAATTTGTCAACAAATAAAATGGTGGTTTTGCAGAAAAGTAAACTTTGCCAGAATCAATAAAAGAAAAGCAACAATTTCATTCGATAGAATGAAATATGATAAATTGCAGGAATTTAAAAGAAATCAAAATATTTGACAAGAATGGTAAATTGTACTGAAATTGTAAAAGTTTTACAAGGAAAGGTTCACCAAATCATACTTTTTCCGTTCAGCACTCAACTTTCTCGATAGCGTGAGCATTGTGAGTTTTCAGGATTTTGTATGTGAATTTTGTGACCCGTTTTTCATATGAAAAACTACTATATATAGGCGAAGGAACACAACTGTTTCCAACGTTCAAATTCTAACTGCTAGACACGTCATATGGACAGAACTTAATTGAATTTGAATTTGAATCTTTTGCACCTCTTGATGTCGAACCCGTCAACGCACCAATTCGCCACCAAATGTACTAAATCCATGAAGCTGAAAAATCTTTCTTGATATCTGCATAAACTGGTGAACCAGAAAGTTTGTAAACATAACTTCGTAACGTGTCGAATTCGACACACAATGAACCAATGAACCAACACATTTTCAAAACGTATCTTCGTACCATGTCGAATTCGACACAAAATACTGCACGCTTCATTTTGTGTCGAGTTCGACACTTACTGCTTCTATGCAACAATATATCAATTTTCCACAGATTCACCACTCATCTGCTTGGTTTTTTAGACAAAACTTTAAATGACAATAAACCAAGTCATTTAATGAGGCTCTTAACTGCCTATTTTAGCTCGACTAAAATATGGGCTAACAAATTGCCCCCAAAAGTTTGTCAGCTTCGATTGTGATTGCTAGAATCTCAAGAGATAGTGACAAAATTTTTTAAAAAATCACTTTTTAGATTTCCCACGCATAATAATCATGGCTCAGTTTCTAACCGTCATTTTGATACCCATGATTGCTCAACTGTTCAACTTAGTGGGACATGTGGCCAAATCTGGATGGTTAAAATCAAAAATTTCTTTTTGATTTATTTTAAACTTCTGCACAGTTGGCTCTATAAATAGGCTAAACAAAGCTACTCTTCCACTTTTCACTTCTTCCAACATTTCATCTTCTTCTTCCATCCATAAGCTTTTTAGAGAAACAAAAAAAACTCCATCAAATCTTAACCAAAAACAACATCATTTGCGAAGTTCTTTCTTGATTTCTTGAGGAATTTCACCGATCTCTCGCATTCTCGTTGAAAATCTAAGGTTTCTGGAAGCATTTTGTGTGAAAATTCCGTTTTTTCGCCGTACCCATTTTCTTACCAAACCCTTCTGTTCTTCAACGTTCTTCCATGGCTTCCAGTTCGAAATCCACCATCGTTGTTCCTGTTTCTTCCACGGATATGCAGCCAATCAAGGAAAATGGCATGGAATTCGTCTCTGAACCGACACCAGAAATTGAAACATGCAAGATTTGGGAGAAACAGGTATTGATTCCTCACACTCTCTGTAGCGAACAGTTAGCTTTTGCTGGGCCATTTCCACCTCTGTCGAATTTTAATGATGAGGTTAAGGAAATTTTTCCTGGATATGCCACCTGTGAACCTAGGGCATTCGTCAATTCGACGTATAATATGAGTTATATGGAACCTAGGCATAGAGTATTTAGATCAGCCCCTTCGACTAGCAAATCTTACATTGAATGGCTTGACAAGGTACAAGCCAAATTTGGCGAATCTTGGCGTCAATATGATATTTTCGACTTAATTCAATTATCTAGAGAATGCCCAAAATATCACCCTGAGATGCTTTTAGCTGCACTACACTTTTGGGACAGTTCGACTAGTACATTTCACTTTAAATCTGGCATGTTGACCCCCACCTTGTTAGATGTCGCAGCAATCACAGGTTTGAGACCTACTGGTCCCTCCTTCGACCCAACTTACGTTAGTTCGACCCATACTTTTGCCTACACTGCCAAAACGTATTACAAATACATCCAAGAGCAATATGTTACCAAAAGTGCAGAAGTGACAGATCATGAGCATATAGCCTTTCTTACCTATTGGTTGTCCCAATTTATTTTTTGTACTGGATCCCTGCAAGTTGTTACCAGGCTTATCCCTTTAGCTATCCAAATTCATGAAGGGAGAAACTTTTCTTTTGGTAAGCTCCTCTTAGCCTCTCTCTATCATTCTTTGATTGATGGTAGTGACAACCTCAAGAGTTCTGACAAACCAAGCAACATAGACAAACTCACCATGGCTGGTCCTATATGGCTACTACAGTTGTGGCTTAATGCCACTTTTGCGTCGAACCTAAACTTAACCATCTCACCAGTTGAGGAGTCGAAGGTGGCAAAAAGGAACATAGAAGCTTCTCGACTGGCTTTGTTCCAACAAAAAACTCCTGGTTTGAATTCCCCTAAAGAACTTTTCCAATTTTATTTCAATATTTTCTTATCACTCGACAAGTTTAAACCAGAAAACTTCCCTTTCATAACACGTCGAATTGGGCCAAGCTGGTTGACTCAAGATTTTCCTGCTACGGATCCTAATAAAGAAGCTTCTGTCAATGAACTTTGGTTGGCATTCTTAAGTCCTGCCATCCTGTCTTCTCGACTGGGAGTTCAAAGAGCTTATCTGGGTTTGGTCGGATACCAACCAAATTTGGTTGCTCGCCAGTTTGGCTTGTCACAGTTTATGCCTAAGAGTTTGTTCAAAAATAAAGATGACATAGTTCTAGGAAATTCTGGTATGAGCGAGGCATATTACCAACGTCGACTGAATGCAGCAGAAGAGATAATCTACCAGATCAACCCATTTCCTTTCAAACCATCTTGCTTTTGTACTCTCGAATTCGCCAACTGGTGGAGTATGCACTATAAGAAGAACGTGCCTTCTGAAGAGACCATTATGCAACAAGTCAACGCTGGTCTGGACGCACTCCAGCTTACTTCAAAACGTAAAGGTATGTCTTCGACACTGTCACCAACTTCGACCAATTTAGACTGTTTTACTGTAAATGCTTACTTTATATATTTTACAGCTTCTTCATCAACACCCAGCGTTTCAACTGCATCAGAAGTAATTGTGAAGAAAGGCAAGAAATTGGCAACAACAGAAATGCAAGCACCTCCAGAAGTTAAGGTATTTTTCATTTCTTGTCAACTCTGGCTGACACCAATTCACCTTATCTGATATTGGTATTTATTTCCCATGTTTATTTTATCAGAGTCGAAAAAGGCAAAACAGCCCACCACCAACAACAAAAAAGAGCAAGAAGACAAAGCAAGACAGTTCTAAACCTGCAAGTGTCGAAGAGCAACAAGTAACTTGCTGTCGAATTTCCTAATCTATTGAAGTCTTTATCTTACAAATTATTCACTTAATAATTTTCATCCTTTATTCATTCGCAGGATAAAGATATTGATTCTCCAATAGTCGCACCAATCACTCAAGGTGAAACTGACAAAGGCAAACATCCTGCCACTGTCGAACCCCAGACTAAAAGCACCACTGGTCCTCCAGAGAAGAAAAAGAAGAAGGAAAGGAAGCGTGCAAAGATTCGACAACTAATACTTGAGGATGAAGAAGATGACCAGGAAGAAACTTCTACTCAGCAAGTACAACCAACTCAGACAATCCCTACATCTACAACAGAAGTGCCTGTAGTGACTACTTCGCCAGATGTTGTCAATATCCCTCTTTCTAAAGGCGAGAGCACTAACTCTTGCTTGGCTGATTCTAATCCAAAGGTAATTTTATTCTATTCTTTATTCCTTATAGAATAAATTGCTCATAATACTTGCAACTAACATTTGCCTCTTTATGCAGGATACAACTCTGTTGCCAGAGTCTACTGAAGAACGTTCTCCTCCCAAAGCTTCTAATGTCGAAAAGGGACCTTCAGAGGAGACTCCTGTTGTCGAAATTCAAAATCTTGATGATGTACCAGTCGAAACTGGAGTACAGGATAATCCTACTGCTGAGGAATCAAGAGACTCGTCCAGTTCTGAACAAACAGCCTCTCAAGAGGAAACAGATTCGACCTCTAGAGAAGAAGAGAATTCGACTGAAGACACTGCTGATAATACTGCATTTGATGATGAAGCAATAAAGGAAGCTGAAGAAGGAGGAGATGACATACTCCCTGTCTCTTCGACATCAAAGCTATCAGCAGATATTGGATTGTCTGAAGACGAATTCGTCAAGATGCAAGAGGATAACCCAGCAACAACACTTAACCTTTTACTCACCAAAAAATGGGCAAAGAGTCAAACCTCCAGTGAAGGTACCCAGAGCAACTCATCTCTCCAATCAACTGATTCTCGACAAGCAGCTCTTATGGCGAAGCTACAAACTGACTTCGTCGAACAAGATGTTTTGCAAGCTATTGAAGCCAATCTTGCGACTGCATTCAGTTATCTGGCTTTTCTAAAGAAACTCCAGAATCCTCTCACTGACAGGAGTATCCAAGTAACTCTCAATCGACTGGAATTTTTAATTGGCAATTATGCAACAGCTTATCGGAATAAGGTCGACAGTGAAGCAAGATTAAAGGCTCGACAAGAAAATCATGCCAATCTGCTCAAAAAAGCAAGTGCTACTAATGAAACAGTCGAGCAACTTCAAAAGGAGGTCGACACAACTAGCCATTCTGCAACTCAAGAACAAGATCAAAATATTTCCAAATGGGAGCAACATGTGGCGAATCTGAAGTTGCAGATTCAAGAGTATGAAAAGAAGATTGCTGCTGAAAAGGTCAAGCGTAAAGAAAACCTCCTGGCTGCTACTTCTAATCTTGAGAAGAAAATAGCTGTCGAAGCCAAGAAAGGGATCGACTACTTTAGTGCATCTGTGGCTGTTGATGGCGAAGTTCAGACTTTGGTCGAGACTAATGACATTCTGGATGTCGAACTCGCCACTTACAGGCGTCTATATGAAGAGCTCAAAGCTTCACTCTAGATCTTTCCTTCTAATCATTTATTTTGTTTTGTCGAATTCTGCCTCTATATTTCAGCATGAACTTGGTTTATTTGGTTTTTTGTTATGTAATATTGACAATGCCCTACTGTGGCAACTTTAGAATTTATTGCCATGTTAATTTCTTTGCATTTATATTATGCTTAACTTATTTTTACTTCTTGCAATATTGGTTTATACTTTTTCAAGTATTTACCATTTATGCTTAAAGTATGTGAATCTTCTGTCAATTCTTGAATCTCATAAGCACCATTTGAAAATACTTGAGTAATTTTAAATGGTCCTTCCCAATTTGGGGACCATTTGCCTAAGACTCTATCTTTTCTGTCTATTGGCAAAATTACTTTCCAAACCAAGTCTCCGACATTAAAGGTTTTATTTTTTACCTTTTTATTGTATGCTTTAGCAACTCTGTCTTTCTGACGAGTCAACATTTCTAAAGCTTTCAATCTTTCTTCATCTAAATCAACTAATTCATCTAACATCATATTCCAATAATGGTCAGTTGGAATTTCCATTTGTCTTTGGATTCTCACTGACTGTAAGTTTATTTCAACTGGTAATACGGCATCATGACCATATGTTAGTCGAAATGGAGTGGTATTAGTTGATTCTTTAGGAGAATTTCTGCAAGCCCATAACACTTGATCTAATGTTTTATTCCAATTTCTTGGTTTCTGGGCTATGTGTTTCTTAATTAGACCAATAATGATCTTATTAGCTGCTTCAACTTGTCCATTTGCTTGGGCATAATAAGGTGTTGAAGTCAAAAATTTAAAACCTGTTTGTTGGGCAAACTCCACCATCTTTCGTCCAGTAAATACTGAACCTTGATCAGTGGTGATGGTTTCAGGTATACCATACCTATAGATGATATGATTTTGGATGAAATTTATTACTGCTTCTTGATCAACATTTGGCATAGGTACTGCTTCAATCCATTTGGTAAAGTAATCTATACCAACTATTATATAACGTTGATTTTTTGAAGAAGCAGGTCTAATTTCTCCAATCAAATCTAATGCCCATCCTCTAAATGGCCAGGGTTTAACTATTGAATGTAACTCACTTGCGGGAACATGTTGTATACCTGAATGTTTTTGACATTCTTGACAGCCTTTGGCAAATTCAATGCAATCTTTCAAAATTGTTGGCCAATATAACCCTTGGCGAAACAATAACCATTTCATTTTATGGCCTGCCTGATGTGATCCACAAGTACCACTATGAACATCTGACATTGTCAGGTAGGCTTCAGTTTCACTCAAACATTTCAACAAAATTCCCTCAGAAGTTTTCTTCAATAATTCATTGCCAATGATAACATAGCTCATGGCTTTATATTTTATTTTTCGACTAGTTATGCCTAGAGGATTACTCAAGTATTCAACCACTGGTTTCCTCCAGTCAATATCAGATAAATTGTCAATGGCCAAAATTTCGTATATTTCATGTGGTTCATCTGCCCCCACGAGTTTTGGCGATGACAATTGTGTCGAAGCTGTTTCAGGAACAATTCTTTTGTCCTTAATTTCAATTAACTCTTCCAATTTTTCTTTGGAAATTTTATACCCAGAGGCAATTTGTGCTAAGTCATTTGCCTCTTGATTCTCTATACGAGGAATATACTCAATTTTCACATTGTCAAAACGTTTCAACAAAGAATTGGCAACAACAAAATATTTTATCAGATGTTCTTTGATGCACTTATATTCTTTGCTGATTTGTTTTAACACTAATTCTGAATCACCTCTTATTACAATGTTTTTTGCCCCCAAGTCTAACAAGATTTCAAGGCCTGTAATCAAAGCTTCGTATTCGGCCTCATTGTTTGAGCAAAAACCATTGATTTTATATTTGAACTTGGTTGGAATTTTTTAAGGTGAAATTATTAAAATTCCAATTCCAGATCCATGTTTGTGTTTGGATCCATCAAAATATAATTTCCAAGGCTCCAAATCCACATAACTTTGTGGTGCCTCCACCGCTGAGTGATCTACAATAAAATCAGCCACTATTTGGCCTTTTATAGCTTTCAAAGGTTTATATGGGAGTGAATATTCGGTGAGAGCTAAGGCCCATTTTCCAATTCGACTATGCAGAATTGGTTTTGATAGCATATGTTTAATAACATCATAATGCGAATACACATACACTTTAACAGGCTTAATATAATGTTTAAGTTTCATACACGAGAAATATAGACAAAGGCATAATTTTTCAATATCACTATATCTAGTTTCTACATCATTTAAGACTCTACTTAAATAATAAATGGCCTTTTCATGACCAGTTTCGTCTTCTTGTGCAAGCATACTGCCAAGAGTTGAATGTGATGTTGAAATATACAACTTCATTGCTTTGCCTCTGATTGGAGGCATCAGTGTTGGAGGTTTTGACAAATAACCTTTGATGTCATCAAATGCTTTTTGTTGATCTTGCCCCCAAGTGAAAGTATCTTCTTTCTTTAGTCGAAGTAGTGGTGAGAATGGTTGTGCCTTACCACTTAAATTTGATATAAATCTTCTCAAGAAATTTATCTTTCCTAGCAAGGATTGATGTTGTTTCTTGTTTCTTTTATGCACCACAAAACCTAGGCAATCTCCTGCATGAACACAGAAGGCACATTTTAATGGATTCATCTTTAACCCATATTTCCTCATTCGTTCAAAAGATTGTTTAAGGTGAGTCAGGTGATCACCTTTTGACGAAGATTTAACTATAATATCGTCAATATAAACTTGCATAAATGTGTCAATAAAATCATGAAAAATTGAGTTCATGGCTCTTTGATAAGTTGCCCCAGCGTTTTTTAAACCAAAAGGCATCACAACCCATTCGTATGTGCCTAAGGCTCCTGGACATCTAAAAGCAGTTTTTGACACATCTTCGCAATAAAAATTTGGTTATAGCCAGAATAGCCATCTAACATACTTAAATATTCAAAACCTGCTGCTGAGTCTATTAACATTTCAGCCACTGGCATAGCATATTCGTCTTTAGGTGTAGCATTATTTAAATCCCTATAATCTATGCATATTCTAAGAGATCCATTTTTCTTAATAACAGGGACTATGTTTGCTAACCATTCGACGTACCTGGCAGTTCTGATGAATCTACTCTTCAGCAGCCTTTCAATTTCCTCTTTGATCTTGGACATGATGTCTGGTGCAAATCTTCTTGGCAGTTGTTTAACTGGCTTTTTGTCTGGTCGAATTGGCAGTCTGTGTTCCACCAATTTTCTGTCTAATCCTGGCATTTCATTGTAATCCCAGGCAAAACAGTCTTTGTACTCCTTAAGGAGTTCGACCAATTTATTCTTCAAATCATTTGGCAGTTTGGAACTGATATATGTTGGTCTTTTTGTTCGACCATCTCCAATGTCAATCTCTTGCAAGGAATCTTGAGCCTGCATCTTTGGGTTTGAACTCAAAGGATCTTTTTCAAATCCTAATGGTTCGTCTTCATAAATGCAGTCAAGCTTTTGCATTTCTGGTACCAACTTGCCATTATTTTGATCAGTGGCTTCAACAGCCATATTTTCTTGAAACAAACTGGCCTCTAAAGCCATATTTATTCTGTTTTCGGCAACATAAGCCGAAATCTTTGCCCATGCTTGGGACTCAGACATAGAAATTTTCGTCAATTTCCCACCCAGTTGGGTGAATCTCGCTTTCCTCCTCCCTTTGTATACCATCTGCTTCTTCCCTTTCCCATATGAAGCCATGGGTTGGGTCTAATTTGACAGAATGATAAATGTTGTCAGAATGGGCATAAGCGAAATCTTTTTCAGTACATGGCGCAATGTTCGCCAGTTTCTTGTCAAAGGAACTCTTTGTAATGTTGTGAGTTTCAGCCCTAAAATAACTTTGATCGGCTTCAATGTTCTCCACCACGCCATCTTGTTTCCAGATACTCACCCTTTGGTGAAGGGTAGAGGGCACTGCTCCAACACCGTGGATCCATTCTCTTCCCAGAAGCAAATTATAATTAGCCTTTGACGCTATCACCAATAACAAAGTTGGTCTAATTGTGCTACCAACTGCAATGTCAACTTGGATTGCCCCCAGTGAGAATCCTGTTTCACCCTCATAATTTGACAGGACAATATTGTGTGTGTGCAAATTGGTTGTGGATTTTCCAATCTTCTTTAACATGAATTCCGGCATTAGATTCGCTGCCGCTCCACCATCTATCAACACTTTATTCACACCTACATTATTTGCCTTTACTTGGATAAAGAGTGGCTTTAGATGGCTTTTCATGCTTTCATCCGGTTTCTCGAACGATGCCATTTGATCCTCTAAACACCCGTTATTCATCACATAGTAACAGACTGGCCTATGCAACGCCATATTATCATTATCGAAGTCTTCCTCGTTTTTCGCGACCTCAGACCATACGTCATATTCCATAGGCAAGATTGATACAACACTGACAATCACATTAAAATCACCTTCAGAATCTAGGAGATCGTCATCATCAATATTTTCATTTTCAACCTTGTCATCCCGTTTCAGAATTTCAATAGGATAATTAACCCTTTCTTTTATTGGCCTCTTAGAGGTTTCAACAATTTGCTTGCCCTTGTTGTTTGGAGCATTCTGAACAAACTGAGAAGCCAATTTCTTCTGGCGCTGATACCTGCGCCATTGGGTCCTAGTCATGGGATTTTTCCCCATGTAGTTACTCTTATAAGCATATTTCTTTGGATCCCCAGAATTTCCAGATCCAATATCGCTAGAACTTCCTTTCTCAGTAAAGGATTTGTTCGAGAACTTTTGGTGATTATGGACCCATTGATTAACAGAAGCCTTATTGGATGGCACAAAAGTAGTTTTGTATCCCAACCTCTGGTGAGCAGGAATTCGATTCATATCACCTTTGTTCTGAATTGGCCTTTGTTTTGGCCAATTATTTTGCCTTTTCGAAAAAGGCATATATTTGTCAAGGCCTTCAGTAGCCTTCTTGTCAAACACCGCACTGCAACGAGGGCACAATGTTACCTCGTTGTTGTTCAACTTACATTTCTTCAGAAAATCAATTAAACTTTCATCAGCGTTTGGATAAACTGACTTGATTTTCTCCTCGTATTCTTCTTCAGGAATAGCCAACAGTTGTGCTCCACCAGTAAGATCCATTGCATCCACCATCAAACAATCCACTGGTTCGACGTATGTTGCATCTGACAGTTGTAGAGGATCCTCATCTATTTTCATTGGTGGTTTGGTTTTGTCACCAAATTTCAGCCTTCCATCGTTCAATGCCTTTTGAACCAAGTCCCTGAAAAGAACACATTGTGAGATTTTATGTCCCAGAAAATTGTGAATTTTACAAAAACCTCTTTTCTTTCTTTGTTCCAAAGGTGGAGTTTTTAAACCCTTTGGCACAATAATTTGGCCATCAGTGACCAACAAATCAAAAATCTCATCACATTTTGTAATATCAAATGTATAAGTTTTAGGAACAAATTTATCATTTTTTGGTTCGACAGGATTTTTTCCATTTGATGGTTTCAACAATTTACAAGTGTAAGGAGGTCCTGGTTTTAATTCTGCAATATTGACCTCATTATTTTCGACACAATCATATTCATTGTCAAACTCATCATCACTTTCATAAGTTTCTACATATGCTACTTTTTCTTTTTTATGAAACTTAGAAGATCTAGCTTTCTCTGCCTTAAGGCGTTCGACCTGTCGAACTCTATCTGCCAATTGGGCCATATCTCTTAGATGCTGAGTATCCAACTTCTTTCTAATAGAATAGTCAAGGCCACCAGCAGCCATTTCAACCAACTCATGTTCAGGCACTTGGGTGAAGCACCTTGCTTTGAGAAGTCGAAATCTATTCAAATAATCATCAATAGACTCAGGAGTTTTACGCCTAACACTATCCAATTCTTTAAGGCTAATTTTGGTTTGTCCCATGTAAAACTGTTCATGAAATAACCTTTCTAATTGAGTCCAAGTGTGTATTGAATGTGGGGGAAGGGTGGTGAACCAAGTGAAAGCATTCTTGGTTAAAGAATTTGGAAAATATTTCATCCTCAGATTCTCATTGTTTGCAATATTCCCCGCTTCTACCATATATCTTGCAATATGTTCTACGGTTGACTCACTCGTATCCCCAGCAAACTTTGTAAATTTTGGAATTTTCCAATTTCTTGGTAATTCAGTCTGGAGTACATATTCCGATAAGGCAGAGACAAAGTTAGGCCTATGCAAACCTATGTTAAGGCCATTTTGGGCTAGAATTGTTTCCACTAGATGGGCCAAATTATCTTGCCCTTCAAAACGGTTCTGTTGAACATTTCTAACTACTTCGTCATCATCTTGGTTTCTATTAACCAAAATTACACCAGGATTTGGTTCAACAACATTTTGGATTGGTGGCTCTACTTGTGCCACTGGTCGTTGTTGCCCATGGCTTTCTGGCACCCCTGGATTGTTAGGCATCTGTGTCTCTTGAACAGGCGCCTGAACTTGTATTGGTCGAATTGGTTGTTGCTGTATGGGTGGTGCCCCAAAGAAATCAGCCATTCGACTCATTTGGTTAGTCAACATTTGGTAACTGTCATTTGTATTTTGAATTAAAGGATTTATCACAGTTCCCAATTGTTGTGTTAACATATTAACCATTTCATGATTACTGTCATCCATTTGTTGTCGAATTGCCAAAACGGATGTATTTGTTAAATTTTGGGGAATTACCCTTTGTTGATTCACCACTCCAGATCCTGAAGGAGAAAACATATTTGGAATCTCCATATTAGGTTGGCTATTATGTAAGCCAGCCATCAAGGATGTAGGCATACCAAACATAGGATCTCTGGATAATGGAAAAGGTCGTATAGGGCTCCTATGATCACTAGAATTTCCCTGAGTAGGGTTATTTCCCAAAACATAAGATGCTGGTGACATAGTCGAACTACACAATGTCATATTTGTCATTGGAGCAGTTACCCCAATTTCACTTATAACTGACGAAGGAGCAGTTGTTCCCATTGTACCAGAAATCTGGGCAGGGATTGTAGCGTTATTATTAGACGCTTGGGTTGGTTGCCCCCCAGGGTTTAGAGGGTTATTGTTGTTTTGATTATTAATGGGTGGTCTAACCATTTTTGGACGAGATTTAGCACTTGTCAAATTTGGAAGAGATTTTCCACTTCTTAGATGCATACAAAATCAAAACACACAAATTTGAACACCAACCAACAGGAATTTTCAGACAAATTCAAATAAAAACTACTTTCTAAACAAAGAAAAACACACTAAATTAGGTCCCACTGGGCGTGCCAATTTGTTTACCCTGATTTTTGGTAAACAAGCGCTAGTTTAAAATTTATTACTTGAGGGATCAACTAGTAAATCCCGGGATATAATTTTGTGCATATATTTCCAGAAAGTATGAACATTCATGATTTTATTTGAAGTTTCAAGTTTTGAAAGTGTTTGATTGCAAAATAATTTGTCAACAAATAAAATGGTGGTTTTGCAGAAAAGTAAACTTTGCCAGAATCAATAAAAGAAAAGCAACAATTTCATTCGATAGAATGAAATATGATAAATTGCAGGAATTTAAAAGAAATCAAAATATTTGACAAGAATGGTAAACTGTACTGAAATTGTAAAAGTTTTACAAGGAAAGGTTCACAAAGTCATACTTTTTCCGTTCAGCACTCAACTTTCTCGATAGCGTGAGCATTGTGAGTTTTCAGGATTTTGTATGTGAATTTTGTGACCCATTTTTCATATGAAAAACTACTATATATAGGCGAAGGAACACAACTGTTTCCAACGTTCAAATTCTAACTGCTAGACACGTCATATGGACAGAACTTAATTGAATTTGAATTTGAATCTTTTGCACCTCTTGATGTCGAACCCGTCAACGCACCAATTCGCCACCAAATGTACTAAATCCATGAAGCTGAAAAATCTTTCTTGATATCTACATAAACTGGTGAACCAGAATGTTTGTAAACATAACTTCGTAACGTGTCGAATGCGACACACAATGAACCAATGAACCAACACATTTTCAAAACGTATCTTCGTACCATGTCGAATTCGACACAAAATACTGCACGCTTCATTTTGTGTCGAGTTCGACACTTACTGCTTCTATGCAACAATATATCAATTTTCCACAGATTCACCACTCATCTGCTTGGTTTTTTAGACAAAACTTTAAATGACAATAAACCAAGTCATTTAATGAGGCTCTTAACTGCCTATTTTAGCTCGACTAAAATATGGGCTAACAGTAGGCCATTTACTACTATTTTGAAATTGAATTGAAAATATATTTGTGGGGTTTTTTTTTAATATTGGTAAGAGATTTGAATTTTTTTAAAGTGAGTGAAGTGTAAATTGAGAAAATAAAAAATTATGATCGTAACAATTGTATGATTTGTTATAATGTAGTTATAATATCTATCTTTAATTTATTAACTAAAGGTTAATTTTAAAGGAATGAGACTCCGCAATTGACGCTAGATTTAGTAGGGAAGATCACAGTTCGATCTCCCACAATTGCGATTGAGAGGGGCCTAAAACCACTTGATGCCAGAATTGACATTCGAACCATGTTAGCCGGTCCAATGAGTCAGATACTGATGATGAAAACGAAAAAAAAAAGAAAACTCATCGATGGGGCTTTTCGAATTGTGATTAAGTTGCAATATCTGACCGCAAGCTTTTTAAAAAGAGGTTCATAACCGATCAAAATGAAAAAACTACAAAGCTGTATGTTTGGTCTAATATTTTGTTTTCATTTGAAAGTGTAGGGATAACCAAAATGTTTTAAAAAGGAGGTTCATGAAACAAATTAGAACTATCAACATAGCATCACAACTCGATGGGTTGGTGCGGTGTTAGTGCTGATTAGGAGTGTTCATGGTTCATGAACTGCACTGAACTGAACCATATAAATGGTTCGGTTCAGTAACTGAAACTATTTTTCATAAAAACTGGTTTATTTTTAAAACCAGTTACAATTCGGTTCAGAACCGGTTTAGAACCAGTTTACACTTTTTAACTGGTTTAGTTTTAGATAACTGGTTTAAAACCGGTTTTTTAATAAAAACCGGTTTATTTTTTAAAACTGGTTTTCAACCAATTTCCCGAAGAAAAAAATCGAAATTTTTTTCTCGAAAAAGTCGAGAACTTTTTCCCGAAAAAAGATCGGAAACTTTTTTCCGAAAAAAAGTCGAAATTTTTCCCCAAAAGAAGATCGGAAACTTTTTTTTCCGAAAAAAATCAAAAAAGTTTCCCCAAAAAAAGATCGGAAACTTTTTTCCCAAAAAAGGTAGGAAATTTTTTCCCTGAAATATCGAGAACTTATTTTCCGAAAAAATATCGGAAACTTTTTTTCGGAAAAATCGAGAACTTTTTTTCGAAAAAAATCGAAATTTTTTTCCCGAAAACAATCAGAAACTTTTTTCCGAAAAAAAGTCTGAAACTTTTTTCCGGAAATATCAAGAGGTTCTTTTTTTCCGAAAAATATTAAATATTCTTTTTTAATTAAAACTGTTTCATAAATTCAAACTAGTTCTGAACCAGTTATAAACTGAATTGTAATTGTTTTTTAAAAGTGGTTCAGTTCAAAACTGAATTAAATGGTTCCGTTTAAAATATGGTTCAATGCAGTTCGAATTACAATTTGGTTCAGTTAACTCAATTTTTGAACACCCAACCGAGTTAATTGAAATCAAGTTTGAAAAATTAAGGAGATATATACTTGTTACTTCATATGCATGCTTAAAAAATGCCCAAAAAAGAAAGAAAAAATGGATGCTAATTGTCACTAGTTTTGACTATGTATGAATTGAACTAATTAAAAAAAAAAAAACTGAATGTTCTTGTGAGGTTAGCTCAGTTGGTAGGGACATTGCATTATATATATATATATATATATATATATATATATATATATATATATATATATATATATAAGGGTTGGGGTTCAAATTCCTCCGAACACTCTATTTATTCATCTTAAGAGTAAAATTTCTAACTACTATGCTACAACTATTTGACAAAAAAAAAAAACAAAAAAAATAAACAGGAGGAAGTTAATTAAGAAGTAAAATATGAAAGCAACTATAAATAAAAATAGGTCAGACTATTCGAAAGGGTCTTATGGTGCGCCTTAGTCTACTTGAAAACTAACTCAGTTTGACGATCACTTTGTAAGTAGGTTAGGCTCGTGTTCATTCACTACTACATTTTTGACTTTCAGTAACACTCACCTGTAACATTTATTAAATATGGGTGATTTAGTAACATTTTTCAAAAAATGTAACATACTCTTTGTGCCGTATAAGTAAGTACAATCTCTTTTTTTTTTTTTTGATACTAATGAGGGCTAATGCCCAAACAAAAAGGAAAAAAAACTAAGCAACAATCAATCTAGGGGAACTATGTCCCAGTTCATCATCTAATAAAATATGCCTAATTTCAAAGGGACAATCCGCATAAAAAACCACTTCCCGATCTAAAGAGCAACCTATGTTTGCCAACGCATCTGCACACTTATTTGCTTCCCGATATTCATCCGAGATCTCCACATCCCAATTCGAAGCTAGCATGCCACGAATCCTTTTCAATATAGCCATTCCATGTATGCTATGAACTTTCCCAACCTTCAACACCTGCACAACAGCTTGTGAATCAATGCTAAGTTCCACATTAGAAAATCCCATCCTCTGCGCAAGGCACAACCCTTCCAATACTCCCCACAACTCTGCAATGAAAGCACTACAATTTCCTACATTCTTTGCAAATCCTCGCAGCCATTCTCCTTGGTTGCCTCTTATAACACCTCCACATCCCGATCTTCTTTTCTCCTTACAAGCTCCATCGGTGTTTAATTGCACAAAATTCCCCCTTAGGGGCTTCCATTTTATATATGACAACACTCTTTCTTTTTGCATTACAGTAGTGTTTGCAAGCATTGCTCTTCTATAATTATCACTCAACTTCAAAACATGTTGTACTGGATTCACAGGGGGCGAGAAATTTGTTTCATGAGCTTCCTTATTCCTCCAATTCCACATACACCAACAAGCCAAAGCCCAAAAGTCACACCACTCAACTCCTAATCCACTTTTCTCTTTATTATTAATATTGTATCTCATCCATTCATCAAAGTTACTCATAAAAAATTCACTTCGTCTTCCATGAGGAACTACTTGTCTCCAAAATTGTAGATTTAATCTACAATCCCTTAAAGCATGCAAGTTTGTCTCTTCCTCCACACCACAGTACCAACACATAGAGCTAGTAAGACCCATATGATTCATGAGAGAGTTTGTGAGCAATCTATTCCACATTAATCTCCAAATAAAGCTTCGAACTCTTTCCGGAACACTTAAATTCCATATTTTCATCCATTTCGGGTCTACTTCATCAATGTTAAAATCGCAGAGTTTGTTGTACATATAAGCAACCGAAAATTTTGTACAATTGCCGCCTGCACCTGCTAACATGTCCCTGCCGTTCTCATTGTTCGGTGGCAATATTGCTGCAATTTCATCTTGCAATTCTATTGGCATCCAGTGTTGAAACAAGCTCCAATTCCACTCCCCATTGTTATTCACCAACTCACTAACTTTAGCACCATGTAGGGACAAGGGAATGTCCACGTGCTGCATTAAACAAAGACCACTCTCTATCTATGCATGGTTCCATGCTTCAATATCTTGGCCATCTCCAACTATCCATTGACAATTACTCAAAACATGTTGCTTTAAATCTTCCAGGGCCTTCCATAAGCTTGAATCTGAAGGCCTTATAGTATTATGAGCATATTTTCCTCTTAATACAATGCACCAATAATCATTAGCATTAGAATGAAATTTCCATCCTAACTTAATTAAACAAGCTTTGTTCATAACCTCTAGATTCCTCAGACCCAATCCTCCCATCCATTTTGGTGTACAAATCTTCTCCCAACTCACAGCATGAAACTTCCTACCTTCATTTGTATCACCCCAAATTAAATTTCTATGTAGTCTTTGTATCTCCTCTAAACAAGTTTTTGGTATCTTGTTTGACATCATAGGGTATATAGGGATTGCCTCCAAAACACTTTTGGCAAGAGTCACTCTTCCGGCGAAAGACAATTGATTAGCCTTCCAAACAGACAAATTTTGCTTCCACTTGATCTACTAAATACTGAAAGTCTGCTCTCCTTGGAGCTCTCCCAATCAATGGAACCCCGAGATAACGACCCAGTTCATTTGCTTCTTTAAAACCCAATATATTGATCAATTTATTTTTCATTTCTCGCCTGACATTTTTCGAAAAATAAATGCTTGTTTTCTGTTGACTCACCTCTTGTCCAGATAACCCACAAAAAGTATTGAGGATAGTAGTAACACACTGCATTTGGGCCTCAGTTGCTTCCCCAAATAGAAGGAGATCATCGGCAAACATTAAATGTGATACCATCGGTCCATTACGCCCCGCTTGAATACCATGCCAAGCTCCTTGATTGACAGCATGGAGGATAAGATGGGATAATTTATCCATGCATAAAACAAAGAGGTATGGTGAAATTGGATCACCTTGTCGGATGCCCCGTTGAGGTCGAAAATATTCTGCTTTAGCTCCATTCCACTTCACATTCGTTTCAACACTGGTTACAGCATGCATGATAAGATTAACCATATTAACCGGTAATTTTATCTCGCACAAAATTCTCCAGATGAATTCCCAGCTGATCTTATCATACGCTTTTGATAAATCAACCTTGACAGCAAAAGCACCCTTCCTTCCTTTCATTTTGTGCATTGAATGCACCATTTCTTTTGCAACTATGATATTTTCATGGATATTTCTCCCCGGTACAAAACCAGTTTGGAAAGGTGAAACTAACTTTGGAATACAAACCTTCAATCTTTCCACCACAACTTTACTCACAATCTTGTAGATCGTGTTACACAATGATATCGGTCGAAATGCGTAACATATTCTGGTTGTTGAACCTTAGGAATCAAACAAATATCCGTCTGGTTCACCATTGCAATGCTACTTGGGTCATTCCACACATTACAAACAAATTCACAAACGGAATTTCCAACTGTTCCCCATGCTTTTTGGTAAAAACCAGCCGGGAACCCGTCTGGCCCAGGAGCCTTCCACGGATTCATAGAAAACAAAGCACTCTTAACTTCATCATTTCGAATAGGCTGTGCAAGTTTGTTAATAACTTCAGCCTCCAAAACAGGATAAGAAATCTCGGTATGACGCCACTCGCTTCTATTATGGTTAGCCGAAAAAAGTTTTTGAAAAAACTCATTCACCATTCCCTGAAGTTGTTCCACCTCTTCTATCCATTGTCCATTATCACTTTTCAACATTAAGATATTGTTTCTCCGCCTGCGACTCACAGTTTTAGTATGGTAATAGCGAGTATTACGATCCCCATTACTAAGCCATTTTGCTCTTGATCTTTGGAACCACATTAGTTCCTCCTTCGCAAGAATGTTACTCAGTTCACCTTGCAATTTATTCTCCAACCTCCGCAGACCACCGCTGTTATTTCCATTATGTATACAGGTTTGTATTCCTGTGAGTCTAACCATGATTTCCTTCTTCCTCAATAACACTTGCTCAAAGGTATGAAGCTTCCATCTCTTAATACCTTGTTGGACATTTTCAAGATTTTTTAGAATGGGCAGCTCGCCTCTCCAACTCTCACTCAACATGTCATTATAGGTGTTGTCCAAAAGCCAAGCGCTCTCAAACCGAAATTGGCGCGGAGCTTTAATGT
This sequence comes from Trifolium subterraneum, assembly GCA_951799995.1. Taxonomy (NCBI): domain Eukaryota; kingdom Viridiplantae; phylum Streptophyta; class Magnoliopsida; order Fabales; family Fabaceae; genus Trifolium; species Trifolium subterraneum. The sequence continues at coordinate 36,655,914 of OX637461.1, read as the reverse complement.
AAGGGGCATCCTTAGGAGTAATTATTATAGGATGGTGGTCTGAGAACTCCACCCTATTCAGCACTTTCACATATCCATCCGGAAACTTTAATCTCCATTTTTCGTTACACAAAGCTCTGTCTAATCTTTCATAAATCCGCTGGCCGCCATGATAAAGAGGTCCCCGCCAAGTAAATTTTGGCCCCATAGCGCCCAAATCTATTAGCTTACAAGCGTTAATACGCTCTCGAAATTTGCTACACCTTCTCACCGAGATAGGAGCTCCTCCCTTTTTTTCTTCAACCGAGGCTATGTCATTAAAATCCCCTGCAAGCATCCACGCCTCCCTCATATTGTGAGCAATCCCACACAATTCCTCCCACAACAGTCTTCTATTTTCTTCATTTGGACTAGCATAAATGGGAGTAAAATACCATTGTTCACCACTTGGATATTTCACTTTTAGATGAATGAATTGGAATTTTTTTATACAAGTTTCAACATTTATCTGGTCCTTCTGCCAAGCCACTGCAATGCCTCCAGCGTAACCTTGTACATTCGTAGCAACAAGCCCGTCATATCCCAACAGTTTGAAAGTACGTTCCAAACTAAAAGGATCACATCTAGTCTCTTCAATAACAATCATAACAGGTTTATGCATTGTTAAATATTGTTTACAATAACGAAAAAAGGATGTGTTGGCTGCACCTCTGCAGTTCCACACAAAAAATTTACTAGTGTTATTCATCACACACAACTATAATGTATTAGAAATACCCAAAGCTTCAATTTTAAACTACCTATTGACTAGTCAATGGTGTTTCATTAATGATTTCCATGTTTGACTCTGAAGTCCCGACTGATCCTTGATCATTTGCATCCTCAAAAAACTCACTCTCCCATCCCATATTTGCATCCTGGAGAGGTAAGCTTGATGGGATAATTTGTGGTGTGCCAAGCAAATTTGGGGGTCTTGGTATGTTTGGACTTGTAATATCTTCATGATTCAACGCAATATTATGAGTTGGATTATGATCTATTTCTGTCTTCATTTGTGGGCTCCTTGTCGTTACCAATAGGTTGTTGATGTTGGGCTTTCAAACTTCCTAGCAATTGGGTCCCCCTCTCTTCATTGATATTTTCAACTCCTTTTTTCACGTTTGACATATCCTTTCCCTTAAAACTCCATACCCCACTTGCATCCACTTTATTCTCCTTATTTGTTTTTTCATGATTGGTTTCTCCTTTTTTAGCTCCACTGTCAGTATTCCCATGTCTGTTACACATATTTTGTCCCTTTTTTTCATGCAATAATTGGTAACCTCCATTCAAAACCTCCTTGTCATTATTAATATTCATATCATTCCTATCATTCTCTTCTCTTGCCAAATCTTCCTCATTAATTACATCATTATGGTCACTTAAGGAAATAAACCTGGATCCCGAATTTTTTTCTGCGTCATTAATGCTCACCAGAGCTGCATTCACTTTCATCGAAATATTGTTTCCTTTCCCTTCCGCCGCTGCAGAATTTCTTGTTGATCCAGGCTTCCTACCCCTCTTCTGTTTCTGCACCACACGCCATGGCCCATCAACTCCACCCCAGCCAATCCATTAGCATGCACTTCATTTTGATTACTTCTACTACCTTCTTCCTGGTGCCCAACATTCAACAATTTATCTGGACAACCTTCCTTGTAATGTCCAAACTTACCACATGTAAGACACAGCAAATGTAACCCTTCATATTCAATGTTGTATTTCCTCCCTTTTATTGTAAACATAGCTAACAAAGGTTCAGTCAAATTAACTTGAACACACAACCGCGCATACTTCCCACGTTCTTGTATAGAGTATTCTTATCCACCTTCACAGTCTTTCCCACCCTATTACCAATAAAGTTCAATGTTTTAGAGTCATAGAATTCTATTGGCAAACCAGTAATTCTCACCCACACTGCCACTTCCTTAATAGTATCACTCTCTGGATGAAAGTTTGGGCTCCATTCTTTCACTGTAAGATAGTGATCATAGATGAACCAAGGTCCATCCATTAACGCATCATATTTATCATCTTCATGTGTGAATAGAACTAAGTAATAGTCATTACCTAGGTCGATGATACTTATCACACCCTTCCTTACCCACATCTGTTTCAATCGTGTCTCCAATGCTTTGTATCCAATTCTTTTCCCCAATAGCTTCACGATCACCCCCCTTCTCCATGGCCTGTAGATCCGTTTTTCCTCATACTTTGAGAAAACAAATTCAGGACATGCATAGCCTCATATCTTCCTCTCCTCCACCTTCATGCCTTCTCCATCTTCCATTTCATCTCCTTCTATCTCCTCAGCATCACTTCCTTCCTCCCTTCCTAAACCTCTCTTCCTCCCTAGCACTGTATCACAATACGATCTACCATTTGTATCCTCCCGCACTAACTATCCAGTCCCCCCGTTTTCATCATGGTTCCCATCTTTCATTCGTTTTTTGCTTCGTAGTTGCAAGTCTTCTTCATCTTTTGATTTCTTAGGGTTTGCATCGGGGTTTTCTTTTTTTTTGCCCTTGCAGAGCGTTTACGCCTGACATAATTTTATATAACGATTCTCTTAATTTTGTTTGTTAATAAAGTGTGACAACTTTTTAACTCTCTCTCACACTTCCTTCTCCTATTTTCTCTCAAACCATCTGTGAGATTCATTGCGTTTCAAAGCTCCAGTCCGCGCGCGGGGATTAAGTTCAAACACAGTCTCAGTTCGACTTACTCTCCGGTTCCAGTTCCTATATTCGTCCACCATTGTCTTCTTCAACCTCCGCAGGCAATCCTTCATCGAGTTCCCCTTTGAGTTCTCATGGCGTAGTATTTATCGATTCTAACGTCTTTGCCTATGCAATTTTAGGTAGATTTGGATTGCTCTAAAAATCCCTAATTCTATTCAACGTGACTCAATCATCTCCTCGATTCGTTTTGCTCTCAATGGCCGTTATCTGCGGTTTGTATCACCATCGTCTTCGGTCTTCGCCGAAGGTAATCTCATTGTTCTAATATATTGCTTTCTTTCTTTTACTTTAGCTTTTCATGTTTAAAAAATGGTTGAATTGAAGTGATTTTTGTATTATGTTGTTTTGATTTTGCTGTTGTTGTGTGGCTCATGGTACAATGCTTATTATTTGTTTGATAAAATGCTTCAACCAACCTTCTATGGTAGAACACTTTCTATTGTGGAAAATAATTCAACATTGCCCCTTGCTTATGATTCTTTGATTGTAACTCTCTGTTTTAATTAGTTTATTTTCAAATAGCATGAATGAGTTTAGTTTTCTATGAGGTTTAAGATGTTAGTTATGTCGGTAAATAGTTAAAGAGAAAGTTTAGAAGTGGATGGAAATATGAGAATATCGACGCCATATCATCATCATTAGCTTAGTAATAATTAAGTTTTTTGAGAAGTTGTTTCCATATAATTTTTGAGTTTATAGAATCTATTTTCTTCCCCTAGATTCATATAACTATAGAGGCTTAGTTCTGAACAAGCATTATACTAATTCCCTTTAATACTAAAACCATTAGTTCAGAACAAGAATTATACCACTTCCCTTCAAGTAGTCTTCATGTATATGTTTTGATATGATCTTTTATGTTCTGTCTTTTGATATTATCATGAAATTAGATATGTTTATATAACTACATGTCTATATTGTGAGTTATTCAGGCACGTTTAAGGTGACTCTTCAATTTTTCGAGGATTATCCAAACAAGCCGCCCACTGTACAATTTGTCTCCCGGATGTTTCATCCAAACTGTAAGTTTTTTATTAGGTATTCCAACTAATGTAATTTCTACTTTTGGCAGTTTATGCAGACGAAAGTATTTGTCTCGATATATTGCAAAATCAGTGGAGTCCTATATAGGATGTAGCTGCAATACTAACTTCTATTCATGTATCATCTAGACGGAAGTAATGCTTTCTGTTGAACTGTGCAGTTCATATTGGTGATATTGAATTGCAGTATTTTATGAATTGATGGATTGCCAAATCAATTCAAATCATGCAATTTGAAATCTTTCAATTTTAACAAATATGGCACATTTCTTTTCATTGTTTTTGTAATTTGCAATAGAAGAAAACAAGCACATTTATTTACATGATTAGTCTTAATTTAGAGGTTTGGCCACAACAACACTTTGAACCATTTGATATGAAGTCCAGTGCCTCTAAACAATATTTAAGCCATTTTTGTTATTTAAGTGTTATTTGTTTTAAGGCACAGTCTCTTCATATTACTAGCCATTTTGCATACACGTCTTGATTCATTTGTAATGTTAACTTGGTTTTTCCACTTGTCATCATTGTTTCTACTTTTTTAGTCAAAGTATAAACTCTAGAGTTTACGATTCTGAACTCGAGTTTTTAAAAGTTTTAACATGGTCTTCTCTTTGCAAAACTCAAGGCACTTCTCTGTTTTTGCTTAGTGTGTGGAACAAAACAATTGAGCAACCAAAACAAGCAAGACCGGCAATAATAATAATAACAAAAGCAAACCGTAAAGAACACAAGCGTATTGTTTACTCAGTTCAGTGTTAATGAACCTACTCTGTGGGGAGGGTAGCCCTCTCTGTTCCACTAGTCAATAGAAACCTTGATCACAATGAAATTCTCCACTTGAGTTACAAGAATTAGAAATTCCCTAGTCTACCCAAGTCCCGAATTTCTTCCTCTGACCAAGAAATTCAATTACAAGTGTTTCCCAATGTGATAGAATGTTTCTCCAACCCTAGAGTCTTCCCAAGATGTTACTCTATTAACCCTAGTCTTTTGTTGGCCTTAGAAACCCTAAAACACACCCCTTATTCTCAGAAAACACAAAATAGTCCACTTATATACGCGTGGGCGCGCGACGCGCCTAAGCTGCTGCGCGACGCGCCAGCAGTAGAACCTCCAGCCTTAACCTTCTGATGGTTGCGCGACGCGCAAGGCCTAACGGCGCGACGCACCACCTGCTGAAGCCACACCAATTTTCTACTTCATCTTCATCCATTCAAAGGCAAACTCCAACAATCTCCACCTTGCCGTTTAATTAATGGTGGTGTGAACTTCCCACCAACCACCATGCTGCCCCACATGATTTAACACCACACCCTCTTCAAACCCCTGAGTGAACCTCTCCGTACTCTCGAAGAAACGGTTGCCTCCAATTGTCCTTGGAATTTTAGGACAATTCTACAAGCTACATCATACACTCTTCAGCCCCTGGATTGTTCATGTCCATACTCCTGGAGAATTGCTTACCTCTCAACTTAACCTTGGAATTTGAGGTAAGTTCCACAAGCCATCCACAAGGTCTCCATAGCTATACACTTCTTTGGTCCAACAATATCACTCTCCTCCCTATCTCCTAGATAGCCAAGAGCTATTGTTGATTGTTTGTTTTCCTCTAATCTCACTAGTAACAAACTCCACCTCAAACCGAGATTCCTCCAACAAAGATTCAAACCGGTATTTCCACTATGACTTTCACCTTGTAACACAAGACTTTTTCCACTACTCTTCAGTAGTAACTTGAATATTATTTCACCGCCTCTCCAGACCGTACCTGAGTATTTTTATCACCGCCTCTCCAGGCTGATGTCGAGTATTATTATCACCGCCTCTCCAGGCTGATGTTGAGTATTATTACCACCGACTCTCCAGGCTGAACAGTCATATATGGTTCCCAGCTTGTGACTATGAGTGCTCCTGCACTCTTATAGCCTTCCTCATAAGCTTCATCACTAATGGTAATCTGAGCCGACGAATTACCACCGCCCCCTCTCCGAGGACAGTCCCTCTTGAAGTGACCGGGTTCTTGACAATAGTGACATTTGAACTTGCCACCACTATCACCCTTTGGCCTAGACTTGGACCATTTCTTCTTCCCCTTCCAGTTACCGTCGTTCTCACTTCCACCCATCGTCACACTCAAACCTTCTCCACTATCATCAACTCTCAAGTCTCTCAACTTTGTCAACTCCTTAGTTCTCAAAGCTGATTGAACTTCATCCAAAGTGATAGTGTCTTCTGTCTTCTTTGCCATAAAGCAATGCATCCTTAAGGTTTTCAAGGGATTTGGGTAAATCACACAACAAATGAAAAGTTTGGTCCTCATCTTCTATCTTCACATCAATGTTTGCCAGATCATCAATTATCTTGTTAAACTCCGTAAGTTGTTCCACCATTGTTCTCAACCATACGAAAGAAGTACAATTGTTGCTTCAATAACTGTTTCTATACCAGGGGCTTGGTCATGTATAACTTGTCAAGTTTGACCCACATACTAGCTGCACTTTTCTCTTTGGTCACTTCCCTCAGTACCTTGTCTGCAAGACACAAGATAATGACACTCATTGTTTTGCTATTCATCTCGGTCTTCTCCGCGACTGAGAGATTAACCGACATACCTGCCTCTCCTTTCAACGCCTCATCACACTTTTGTTGAGTTAAAATTTCCCTAACATTCACCTTCCCCAACCCGAAGTCGTTACTCCTAGTGAACTTCACAATTTCCAACTTAGAACCCATGGTACTCAATTTGTTTGATTCGTGCCACATGGTGGGCGCCAATTGTTGTGTATTCGATTAAATCAGACCAATAACTTTTAGTGGGTGGAGCAAAACAATTGAGCAACCAAAACAAGAAAGACCGACAATAATAATAATAATAACAAAAGCAAACTGCAAAAACGTAAAGAACACAAGCGTATTGTTTACCCAGTTCGGTGTTAATGAACCTACTCTGGGGGGAGGGCAGTCCTCTCCGTTCCACTAGTCAATAGAAACCTTGATTACAATGAAATTCTCCACTTGAGTTACAAGAATTAAAAATTCCCTAGTCTACCCAAGTCCCGAATTTCTTCCCGTGACCAAGAAATTCAATTACAAGTGTTTTCCAATGTGATAGAATGTTTCTCCAACCCTACAGTCTTCCTAAGATGTTACTCTATTAACCCTAGTCTTTTGTTGGCCTTAGAAACCCTAAAACACACCCCTTATTCTCAGAAAATGCAAAACAGTCCACTTATATACGCGTGGGCGCACGACGCGCCTAAGCTACTGTCTGACGCGCCAGCAGCTGATTGCGCGTCGCGCCACCTGCTGAAGCCACGCCAGTTTTCTGCTTTATCTTCATCCATTCAAAGGAAAACTCCAACACAAATGATGTACTTTCCCCCTCTTCTTTCACCTATACTGATTTTTGTAGACTCATCTTTTGCACTGCAGGGGAGGAATGGATCGGTTTTCTGTTATGGTGCCAAGGGAGCTGGAAAAATCTATACAATGCTTGGTATTGTGGAGAATCCAGGAGTTATGGTTTTGGCTATTAAGGATCTTTTCAGTAAAATCAGGCAGAGAAGTTGTGATGGAAGCCATGTGGTTCATCTTTCCTATCTTGAGGTTTACAATGAAACTGTCAGAGATTTGATTTGCCCTGGAAGGCCTTTAGTCCTTAGAGAAGATAAACAGGTTCACCTTCTTATCTATTAAAATGAAAACATAACAATTTACAAATCTTCCTTTTAAGTAATAGTATTCAAAAGTATTTTACTAACCAAATGCACATTGTTTTGTTACATGTAGGTTGTGGTTGAATACCGAGTTAGAGATGCTGCAACAATGAATATTGTTAATCAAAAGAGGAAGCTCGCAAATAGTGGATTTCTATTGCTTCAAGTGAAGCTTGTAAAGATGGTGTTGCAAATAGTGGATTTAAAAGTGCACTCAACAAGTTTTCTTAGTGTTGCTTAGATTTCATTAGGTGTTTGGATCATATCATGGATGATTAGTAGATTTAGTTATTGAATATTATTTCAATTGTCTTGTTATAAAAAGTGACAGTTTAAATAGTTATAAAACATACTTGTTATATAATTTTAGTAACATTTTCAATTGTTCTGTTATATAATATTATTTTAATTTCCTTGTTCTCTCAAAGAATATTACTAATAGTACTTCAATTGTCTTGTTCTCAAAAAATGATACTAATAGTACTTTGAACCGGTAACATTGTTTTAGTGTTAATGATAAACTCTTGTGTTATAAAAGATATAAACTAGTAACATTTATCAAATGTTACTAATAATACTTGTAAATGTTACTAAAGCCTTTTAGTAATATAGGCTTTATGCACAACTTAATAAAATGATACTAAATTGAATTAGTAACATTTTTCTTCATTCAGTATCATTTTTCAAATGTTACTAAATATTAAATTTGTTGTAGTGATTAGAAAACCTATTTATTTAAAGGAAAGGATCAATTGACATTCACACCAAATCCTATCCCTCCATTTCAATTCAATCAGAGGCTCACATTATTAGTTCACTTATATCTCTCATATTGACACCAAAGATATGGAATGAGATTTCCTGCAGTTCAATTTTAGTGTATTTCCTGCTGTCAACACACAAAGTCATTACTTTTTTTTTATTTTTGATAGAAATCTATTTTCTCTCTCTTCTGTCCAAAAAAATTTATCTCTCACATTATACCTTTACTGCACCAAACAACACGATTGAAAACTGCAGTAAATCCAAATCCTGAAGATATGTATAAAAACACACGGATAAATATAGTTTATTTTTAGTAAAAAATAATTACCACGACTGTGGTTCGATCCCCGCAACTGCGATCGAGAGGGGGCTGAAACCACTTGATACCAGAACTGACCCCTGGACTAGATTAAACTGGTAGTAAATACCAAAAAATTAAATCACATTACTTAGATATTTGTAGAGATATTTTATCAACTAACTTATAGAAGTCTTACACTTGCCGTAAATTAGCAACTGATCTCTAATTTCCTATCTCTATATTCATGGATTAGGATCTACTGCTGTAACAAAATTTCATAGTTACACATAGTACTATACCTCAGCCATACATTTTAAATCTGTCGGCTCATATTGCATGATAACAAAATTAGTACAAAAAAGCAATCTCAAGCGTTATTTTGTAATTTCTACGGTAGGAAATTTTGTTCCCTATATTTATAACACAAATGTTATTTAAACACAATTTTCAAACAAAAATACAATGAAGTTAAATTTTTCACTTTTTTTAATATTATTTGCATGTCTCGGTATCAGTATTTTAAAAACCGGACCGGCCGGTCGGACCGTGAATCGGAGGGGTCACCGAGTTGGTTCACTATTGAACCGGTCATGCAATCGAACCGGTGTGAACCGGTCAAAACCAGATAAATAGCGACCGAGCGGTTTATTAACCCGGCCGGTTTGATTTCAAAAAAAAAAAAATGGAAACAAAAATAGTAGAAACAGAGGACTCTAACATAGATTTAAAAGAAATTAATTAGAAACAAAGAAGGTGAAGATTGGAACTATAACGTATAGATTTATTCCTGCAATTTTAGAGTCAAAATTCGCTTGTTTCATGATTATGTTATTACTTCTCACAAGTATTTTTTTTACAATTCTTCTCACAAGTGTTAATAATGTATGTTTATGTGGATAGAAGAAGTAGAAACAGAGAAGGGAGAACTGAGAAGTGAAGAAATTGTGAAGAAGTAGCAAAAGAAAGGTAGGCGGCTGTTAAGAAAAATTGAAGATTAGGGTTATTTCAATTGGTGTGTTATTTTAAGAGATGGGCATTGGATTCTTATTTGTTAAGCCCATATATTATTTTTGAGGCAAAGCCCATATATAAATATGTCAAGATATGAGAAATTTATTCAATAATTAAAAATAAAAACATATTAAGAGGGGTACTTTATTAAAAAAATATATATGGAAAACGTGAGAGAGATGGGTATTGGGTTGATTTATATTACTATTCTATTTTTTTTTTTTTACAAATATACTACTATTCAATTAAAGAATAAACTTGTGAAATTATGATATTCTAAAATTTTCATTGGGTGTCATGATTTTCTTTTAAAGACCGAGTCATTCGATTCGATCCGGTTTAATATCGATATATTGTTATAGAGACCGGTTTATTCAACCGAGTTATCCGGTTTTATCCGGTTTAGTCATGCGGTTCGACCAATGACCTTGTGGTTCGACCAATAAACCAATGAACCAGTACCCTCACCGGTTAGATGACCGATCCGGTTTTTAAAACATTGCTTGGTATCCATGCTATGAGTGGAGAAAATAGATGTGGTATTTTTGTCCGGTAATAACAAACCTCTATTTATAATATGTATATGAATATGATATGTATATGTATGTACAAAGGGTAGGTGTTAAACGGTAAACATCTAACTGCAAGATGGATTCATAAGACAAGTCATAAAATATGCGTTTGTGGGGCTAAAAATATAACCAAAAGATCTTTCATCTCTTCTCTAACCATACTCTACCACACTTTTGCAGAAGCATCCACAATCTTTAATAATAATAATCCATAAGCCAAGCCAAGCAAAGGTAACTTTTTCCCCCACACCCATGTGATTGATTGATATATATTTAAATCATAGTTCAATGTATTTTTTTGGTAGCTTTTGTTTTTACCCTCCTAACTTATTACTAGCCTATAATAGTACTACAATGAATTTGTCACATTTTGAAATTCTTCATGTAGTAAACTCTTGTTTAAAATCTTGAGTTCACACGTAGAAAATATCACCAATCTACTATGGATCCCTTTAATCTGTGTATAACTGTAGAAGAATAACAGAAAAGTCACATGAAGAAGCATTGAGTAGTACTAATTATGTTTTGTTTTATGTATATGTATTCATGTGTTTTTGTGAGTGTTGGTGTTATTGGATAAAAGGAATCTGAAAGATTGTAATGGCAGGTATTGGCTTTTTGGGACCAGCAGTAGCAGTTTTAGAATTGTCACTATTCAACAGCTGCATATCAAAAGAAGAAGCCAAAGACAAGAACCAAAGAAAACTGTGTGTTTTCCTAATGAATATCTATAAGAAAACAAACCCTTAGAAGAAGAAAAAAAAATTAACGGATTTTGATTCTCTAAAAGTGTGAGAAACACAAGAATGGCGGGTTGAATTATGTTTTTGAAAGTTAAAACTTTTTCTAGCTTGGCGAGTTAAGCAGCGGATTAAAACTAGATTTAAACACGATTAGAAGGAAGGAAGGAGGGAGGGAGGGAGGGAGGGAGGGAGGGAGGGAGGGAGGGAGGGAGAGAGAGAGAGAGAGAGAGAGAGAGAGAGAGAGAGAGAGAGAGAGAGAGAGAGATAGAGAGAGAGAGAGCACAAAGATTTATATTGGTTCCTCTCACAAATTGAGAGTACTTCAGTCCCCTTGCACTTCTAAGAGAGTTCACAATAATCACTAAATGCTCAAACACACAAGCAAGAGACTTCACAATTGCTCAAGTTACAACTAACAAGAGACTTCTTAATCTTACAAAGAATAAAAGAATATAAGATTAACACTTAAAACAGATGTGTTATATAATTTCTAAGCTTATCTAAGACTCAATAACACTTAAACTATGTTTGAGTGTGTATGAAGGAACTCAGAGGCTCGGAATATCAAAGAATGTTTTAGCTTAAAATGTTTTAGCTTAGAAGATGTCTTCTTTATATACTTCAAGCATTAGAGACGTTTGAGAAATGACCGTTTGAGAAGATTCTAGATAGATAGTTGTGGATAGCAAACCTTGAGGTGTGAAATTAAATTTCTTTTCCAAAAGAGATAATTCAATTTCACTACTTCGTCCTTTTAAAATACGCTCCACCATTTGGAGTAACGTTAGTACAACAGTACTATACACTCCCATTGTTGATAAGGTTGAAGATAAGGATAATGTACTATTTGAATATACCTTAATCATGAGCTGTCATCAAACAAAGAACATCCTAGAAGCTTAGAATCAAAATTCAGATAATTCTTGAAATAGAGCTTCAGGTTATTGCTTCTTCAGGACTTGCCATCTGCAGCTTTTGAAACCTATCAGAGGCTCTGATAGTCTTCAGGACTTGTGACATTCAGGACATGACCATTTTCAGAGCTTGTTAAATAACTTTTAGAACTTGTTCTTCAGAGCTTGAAGACAATTTTTTCTCAAATATATATGATCAGAGTGTGTGAAATTTTAACTTATATACCTGCACACTAGATCAAAATTTAGTACTACCAATTGTTCATTTAATACTTATCATCAAAATTTCAAAGGGTTTTTACAAAACACATTTTGTTCCAACATTCTCTACATTCACCTACATGTAATGCAATTGTAAGGTCAAATTTGTCATTACTACCATAATATCTCTCTATATTCTCTCTCCTAACATATTTACACTAAATATGAGTGAATGTAGGTGAGTATATGATTTTTAATTGTAGATAATCCAAAATTAACCATAGAATTACTAATAAAAAGCTTAAAAAGTATAGGTGTAATTCAGAACAGGATTTGCTTCATAGTTTTATATTCTCTCTATATTGTCATAATGCACATAGTTTTCAAGGTTTTGCATCATGACCATCCGATTTGAAATCGCCGTCTGATATTGCTTAGAGTTAATTTTATTAAATATGTTATGAGTTGTCCGATTAAAAATGAACGACCAAGATTTAAAATAGTGTGAAACGATGTGACTTTTTTAGGGAAGGTGACCATGACCCTAACATTTCGACATGTAGACTTTATATCCAATAAATAATGTAAATATATACAATTTAAATCAACTAAACAATTTAAATTTTTGCATGATATATACTATAATTGTCAAAAAGCACAAACAATATCTATAAAACAATTCGTCAAAAAAAAAAATCTATAAAACAACACGTGTGTTTTGTCCTAAAATAAAAATGGATAAGGATTTATATCTTCTTTTGTATTCTTAATAAATGTCTCGAGAGACTTTACCTTTTATATTAAACATTAACTCGTCTTTATAAAACACTACTCACTTTATAAACTCTTTTCGGATCTTATCTCCTTTGTATTTTTCTTACTAAAGACACACACACAAACTTTCATTATCAATATCCTCATCAATAAGCCCAAAACCACCCCCACCAAATAGAAACTACTTTTCATAGAAAACATAGAGGAGAGAAATAGGGATGAGGAGCACAACCGGAGGAGAGATAGTTCAAGTAGAAGGAGGTCACATAGTTCGATCCACCGGTAAAAAAGATCGACACAGCAAGGTTTACACATCGAAAGGACCTCGTGATCGTAGGGTTCGTCTCTCAGCACATACAGCCATTGAATTCTACGATGTTCAAGATCGCCTTGGCTACGACAGACCAAGTAAAGCAGTGGACTGGCTCATCAAGAAAGCAAAGTCATCCATTGACAAACTCGCCAAGCTTCCTCCATGGCATCCTATCGGCGAAAATCAAACACTAAAATCTCAAGAAGAGCAGAATGCAGCTACAGACACAACTGGTATGGTTATTGGAGAATCATCAGAATCTAATGGTTACAGTTTTCATCTCTTAAGTCAAATAAGTGAGAATCAAGGTAACAATAATTCATCTTTCATTTCAGCACATGATGTTGAAACAAATCCTATACATTCTTCATCCATCAATTTCCAAAACTACCCTTCTGAAAACCTTGGTCTCTCTCTTCATTCCTTCCAAGATCACAATGGTTTCATTCCTTGGCAATCACAACAAGTATGTGAAAACCATGAAACTTCAAATGCAAACCAAAACCAAACACCTTTTGAGAATCAATATCAAAGAATTGTGAATTGGAACAATGAAACAACCAATGATTATATAAAGAAAGTTGGATTCATGGTAAACTCAAATAATCCATTTCTAGGTCAAGGTTCAGGTTCCGGTTCAGAATACTCACCAAATGCGACAATTGAGTCGAATTTTTCACATTCGGTTAGAACATGGAATGAAATTCCTATGGCTGATTCTTCTTCAGAGATTCATCATCACAGGTCTCAACAAGTTCATCAAGCTTCAATCTTTGGAAACAGGTTTGGTTGTGATGGATTAGCAGGGTTCTACATTGCTGATACAGTTCAAGGTGGTGAAGAGGGTCATGGAGTTTCTTCTAATAGGCATTCTCCTAACAACAATTGAACAATGTTTTCTGTAATATTTCTATATCAGGTATTATTCCAGTGATAACATTAGCATAAAGTTGTAATCTTTTTTATATTTTTAGCTTTATGGAACAAATGAATAAAACTCAGCGAATCAAGTACCAAATTTAAATTTTTTGCATGCCAATGAAAGTCGATTTTTCTGTTATTTTGGATATGAGTTTTCGATTCTGTTACTGCAATTTGCATTAGATTGGATCAGTTAACGAACAATTATAAGAACTTATGCAGATCAATTTATATTTCTAATGAAATATGGCTGACATTCCTTTACAATTTGGCAACATGAACTTATGATAACATTGATAAGCTATAAGCAGAATAGATTTAATTAGCTTAAATTCGTCTTTAAATAGTTGTTAAGTGTTAAGTATGTCAAAATTTGAGTTTAATTTTAAATTTTTTCAATCTATATGTATAAGTATAAGGTGAATTATTCGGTCCACATCTTATTTAGGTATGTACTAATACACCCGTTGGTATATTCCGCTGGTGTGTTCTACCCTTATTTTTGTGTAAAGGATCTAGTAGGGTTGGTAGCTTTTGCTATCTTTTTTCCATTTGGATTTTTTATGCTCCTAATGTTTTGGGGCATCCCGACAACTATATACCTGCTAGTCGATGCCCACCCCGCCTCGTATTGTGCTGGAATGGTATTTCCTACCAATCCATGCCATTCTTCGTAGTATTCCCGACAAATCGGGAGGTGTAATTGCAATAGCACTTGTTTTTATATGTTTGTCGGCTTTACTTTTTTTTAAAAGTATGAACCTACGTAGTTTAAGTTTTCACCCTATTCACCAAGGAATATTCGATACACATCTTATTTGAATATGTATATGTACATCCATTGAGGTGGACGATTCAGATATCTTCACAAATAGTATTTATTAATTTTTTCATATTTAACGTTATTTTTAAACCTATCAAAATAATTCACCTCAATAATATACTGCTATATATTCAAATAAAATGTGTACCAGTGCGTTCACATGATAATATTTTCCATGGGCATATTTGTGTTTATTTGTACATGTGACCATAATAATACGTGTGGATGTACATATAATTTAAGATTTAAACTGTGGCGTTACCGAAAGTCAAGGGATCAAGGCTAATGTAGCATATAGAGTGTACTATATAGGAAATTGAAAGGTAGTATAAGTTTTATTGTAGTGACTTCCATTGCATAAAAATTTCAAAGGGCAGGTCAATAGAATATAGGACGGCAGATATGAAATAAGTTACAGCTAAACTTGCCTATGCATTACGTTATTACTACTAGCATTTAGGTCACTTTTTTTGACAAGTTACTTGAAATCACTTCTAGTTACCATAACTTTTTTTTTGGTTTGCTGCGCGATATTGGTATGAAGTTTTTATCGTCGTTAGCGATAACTAATTTTCATATAAAGTGAATTCTTCTCTTTCAATCGAATTTTCTCTATATGCATGAGGTAAGAATTGAACATCTGATCACAATCCATACTATTAATTGTTAGTAGTTGCCACAACTTAAATGTCAACTGTCTAGTACCTTAGCCTACAAATGCTGAAATGGCACATTGATTAATAATGGTGCAAGTCTTTGAGACCGTGACTGATAATGTTAGGGGGTGACTATATAATATGGTTATGAAAAATCAAACTAGAAGAAACCAAAGAAGGGTATGAAATTATTTGGTTAGTGGTGGTGAAGTTCTGGTTGTTAAGGAACAAAATAGTCTTTAAAAGGATGTTTGGAGGTTGACCAAAAGAGAAAAGGATGTTTGGAGTTTTATTGGGTCCAAATTATAAGAAAAAGTCACTCATTTTAAAATGTATCTATATAAGTAGGTTTCATCATATTTCTCAAAAAAAAAAATTTAACATAAATTAGTGTTGCGTACCACAAACAAATCTACATATGAGTTTATTTAGACCATTTGGTTTCGATTGGGTTCGAACCGAAAATCATAAAACCCATAAAAACCGAAACTATTTTATTTAGACCCAATCTCGACCATTTACATCTTCGGTTTGTTCTGGTGGTGGGCCGTACGGGTGGCGGTTAGAACGGATCAGTTATTACGAAAATTCCTAATTTTCAAATAGTTCAATATCTTGTTCACAATGTAACAAAGAATGGAAGAACTACATGAAAAAATAAAGAGGGTGAGATGTTACTTTGTTTTAAATTCGTAGATCTAAAGACAATAGTAATAAATATATATTTCGCACCTCCTTCATCAAAATTTTATAACCTAGTAAAATATAATATTTCTCTCATATATCAAAGATGGATAAAATCAATAAAGCGAAGAGTATACGAGATTGAGATAGAGTGAGAGAAGGAAAAAAATTAAATTGCATCTTAATGATTGTTCGGTCGTTTTCAATTACGAAGAGATAGAATTTTAGAGACCCGTATCCGCCCGTATGCAACCATTCATGCCCAATTTTTTTGCAGTCATGTTGACCTGAGACCCGACCTGCATCCGACCGGATGCTTCAATGTGTTGTCAGTTATATCGATTTCAAGTCAGGTCGTGGGTCCGTGCTCAGCCCTAGTGGCTTTTTCTCATTAGTTGTTGGACAAATACTCTTAAATTATCAAGGGATAGAGTAGGTCCCACCTTCCCAAAATTATTTAATATAGGTCATATTTGGAATAAAATGACAAAATTACTAGAACTTCGACTAGTGCGGTGCACGAGTCTAATCAACCGTAATATGTAACAATAAAATATGAAAATTGCAATATTGAAAGATATATGAAAAAATGGAGTAACATTAAACAATAGTTCAACAATAAATTTGGATAAATATTACATTAGAACTGTGCTTATCAGGAACGCTCCACATATTTGTCACACGAAGTTTCACTTTCAAATCCTTTTTTCCGGAGAGAGAGAGAGCAGCAAAGCAAATGGAGTATATATGTTAGCCATGAATGATAAAGGATAGTAGTCCAAAATCAAATAGACGGTGCTCAATTTCTCAATTTGAATATTTAATGCATAAGGGTTGCTACTTATATAGTAAAAACTAGTATGAAAAAATTAGGGATAGGTATTTTTTTAGGACTATGCTTATCAAAAATTAATATATATATATATATATATATATATATATTGGTGCAAGAGATTTGTGACCACTATTAGCTAACTCATCCAAATTAGGAATGTGCTTATTATAAATAAATATTGGTGCGAGAAATATATTTAATATAATAATAATAATAATAATAATGGGAAGGGAATAATAATAATAAATATTTAACATGGTGAGATAGATATATAGAATTTCATATTTATTATATATTGATTACAAAATTATATCAAATTGATTAATCTAGTGTAGTGGCAAAATGCACAAAATAGATCTTAAATGTGAGTTTGATTCTTGGTGAGGTATTTTTTAACATTTTATTTGAATTAATTTATTTAGGATAAAATAGGAGGGAAAATGAGCGGAAAAAAAATTACGATTAAGAATAGCAAAACAGATAAAGCTTATAATGTAAGAGATAACATTTAATAATAGTTTCATTTGTCTTGATAGTTTTCTTTCTTTCTTTCTTATATTAGAACAGAATCACCGGATGTAGTATTATGTAATGGCAAATGCTAACGAGTGCCTCTGGGGCACTCTTTAAACCCTAAAATAGTAAGTTTTTTATAAGATTTTTATGGAAATGTGTAAAGTCAACGCCTTAAAAATTGTGATGTTTAACTTTTTTAAATAATTTTTTTTAAATGGAATGCTTAAAAAGTGCTCCCGGACCACTCGTCAGCAAGACCCGCAATGTAATATCACCTTCCTTGCGGTTCTTAAATCAACAAAGTCCAAATAATTCACCACACAGGTGCTTTATGTAATATCATCTCACACACTTAATTTAAACTCCTAAATGATTCTCTCTCTTTTTTTTTTCTTCAAATGTCTGATAGCTCGATTCACACATTTTAAAGTTTAGATAAATAGAAAATTTGTCTAATAGAAAAATAAACACTTAAACACTTTTTAATAGAAAAATAAACACTTAAACACTTTTTAGAGCATCTCTATTGGTCATTTTTTTAAAAAACTTACTCAGTTTCATACACCACTAACAAGTGGTCCATACACTATCATTTTTTTTTAATGACAAATATATATATATATATATATATATATATATAAAGAGCAGAAGTCACAAATACAAAGGGAGATCACAAATAAAAAGGAGTACCGGGAGTACTCATAAAAGAAGAAAAACAAAAAGAGGAGACAAAAAAAAAAACAAAAACCAAACAAATGACACCGACAAACACCAGCCCACTCAAATCTAGCAACCAATACAGAACAAGAAGAGGAAAGAAAAGAACAAAAGAAGAAGAAAAAGGATGAAATCACCCACCCACCAAAACAAAGTCATAAGAAGCCAGCACCCAGGCCCCACCAATCTCTATCGGCTCCAGCACATGACTGGTTGCACATCCCACTCATAGAAGGAGCAGGGGTAACTAGGGTTTTTGGCCAAAAACCATTTCCAAGATAAAAGTTTCACCTTATCGACCAAAGACTCAACAGAAATAGTTCCCCTAGCAAAGATTGAATCATTCCGAGAGATCCAGATAGACCACACTACGACATGTCAAATTAACAACCAGCATAACCTAGACTTCCTACCCACTCCTATACCTAGGAACCACTCAAACAAACTAGCAATACTATTGGGGGAGACTAGCTCAAACCCTAAACACCGGGCTAGATTATACCAGAAAATGGAGATGCAGTCACAACGAAGTCCCCACATAGAGCACAAAAGGACAGAGAAGCCTCCCTCAAAACACGACGTCTAAGGAGATTTTGTCTGGTCGGAACTCTATCTTGAAGTAATTGCCAAGAGAAGACAATTACTTTTGAAGGAGCCCAAGACTTCCCACCCTCGTCAAAAGAGAATTTGGCTCAGGAGCCACCTCTACGCTTGTGATTGCCAAGTTGGCAGACTTAACTGAATAGCTACCAGTGGGATCAAGAGTCCAAACCCAGGAATCATCCATCCTTAGCGACGGAGACTGGGTAACCACATGGAGTAAATCCTGAAAAAGATCAAACTCGGCCACTGAAAGCTCCCTCTTCCACCTAAAGTCCCACTCCCGCTGACCATGCTCCCTTGGCCCATATTCTCCACCAACATACACTATCATGTCATATTCATGCTACGCATACACATTTTGCTCCAATAATACAAAATTATGCAACATCTAAGCAACTCATACTACTATATAAAATTATTTAAATTTCGGCCCACTTAAATAAGCCAATATGAAATAATACGACAACTTAAATAAGATACTCGAATCATTTCTCTGTTACTGACTCTGCCACATCGTAGTTTCACCAATGATGAAAAAAAGAAACAAACAAATCATTATTCTATAAAGCTCACTTAGATGGAAGTGGATCCTCTCCTTCAAAATCATCTCCTTCTCTTAATTTTACCCATTAAATCTATCCAAAAACACACAAAACATAAATATATATATTCTAAAATCCCTAGAAATATCAGTGAAACAAACTGGCGGGAGTCATTTCTCCACCACAACTAGGTTTTTCATCTTCCCTTCTCCACTCTCAATCTAAGAAAACAGTTGTTGTCATATCTCCACTTCCATGTTTGCTGACCTTTGCACTCTCATTCTTGCAAAAAAATTCATAGTAAGTTTCTAAATAACTTAAATTTGTGATCTATTGTGTTTGTGATAATAAACCACTTATCAATGTTATTGAGAAACATAGTATTTGCTTTTGTAATTTGCCTCATATTGTTACTGCCAATACGAAATACATAGGGAGAATTCATTTCCTTTATGTTTGTTCATGCTTAGTGACTTTATTAGGACCATTATTTGGTTTGTTAGTTGTGTTTCCTTATTTTCATTTTACCAAATATCATTCCTTACAAAAGAAACATGTGTTCCTTGTTTTCCTTTTACCAAATATCATTGTTATCAACTGGAAAAAAAATTGTTTTATATTTTTTATTTTATTTTAAAAGGCAGATGCAATATGAGGTGCCCAATACAAGTGCATCTATTTGGCCCATCAATGTTGTGTGCAATAAAGCACCCATGGTAAGCTAATAGCAATTTGAGTATGTGAATGAGCTGAAAAATGTTTACTATTTTAATACTTTTCATGTTTATGCAGGAACACAATGATACTATAAGTTCATTTGATGCCACTAGTTTTACTAGCTTATTGATGACAAACCTTGATGAGGATGCCACACCACTAATCAATCCATAAAATGTGAAGCAAATCTTATTTTGGGAGTTCTACTTCTTCTGGATATTTTTTGGACTATTATTTTGCTATAGATGCAACATCACTTGATGTTTTTGAACATGTTATTTTGGTATATGTATAAATATAATATCAGTTTAGTTGATGCAAGTGTAAATTCAAGATACAATTTCATACAATGTCAGTTGTTATTAATTTACTGATGCTTTACAAGGAACAAAACTCCAAAAGCACACACTAAGTAATAGTGTTAAGCTTGATTCAAAAAACAAAAGTAATAGTGTTAAACTTTGATTTATAGTGATACTATATCAATAACAGCTTTACAGAAGTAAGTGCACAAGAAAACCATTTCATTTGATCAATATGAATCTTCTACATTATAGTAGCCATGAATCCCATTTACAACCATTAACCAAACTTATTTTGTACAATATTCCTAACTCAACCACTTATATAATTAATCTATATCCCTCCCAAAGAAACAAATTACTGCATCCAATACACCATAGAATGACAAATTCAAGCTTCATCCAAAACCAATAATTGTACCCAAAACCAAAAAATGACCTCGGTAATTTACCAGTACAACCAAAATAGCAATTGAGTCAATAATCAATATGTTATACATAGTATTGCCCATTGTGCTTCAATATTCTTCCCTTCAATGTTTCGTTCTCACTCAACTACCGTCAAGTTTTCGCCGCGTTGTTGATGTTTTTGATGCGTTGATGATACCTGACGTCGTACGTTTCGCTTGCTAGCCACCGCTTTTCCCGCAGCTGCGTCGCCCACTGCTTCGCCGTCCGCCGTTGTGTTGTCGATCGCCGGTGACTGTGACAACAGCTGACCAATTTGGTGGTGTGATGGGAAAAAATCGTGGAAACTGAGAAGCACGAATTGAAAGAGGGATAGATAATTTAGGGATTTGGTCAACAAAAATATATTTTTAACACTTATTCTCTTTTTAATTATGAACCATAAGATTGATCTGATGGCTAAAATTAAGAGAAGGGAAGAGAAAGAGATGATTTTTGAAGAAGATCCGGGTCCCACATAGATACCCTCATTGCAGATACTCTTAGTGGGTAGATACTCTTAGTGGGTGGCTGCAATTCCCAATCGGTGTATGAAACTCACCTTTTACATTCAATGAAATTGTTATTTTTACATCAAGCATTAACTACAAACTATTCAAAACACTAAGACAGTCAAATTTGGATATCGTTTATCAATGAACCCAACATAGAATTAATTCAAGTCATGTCATAGATTATTCATGAAATTTGTTTGTTTGGAGTGGTCAATTTCATTGAAAACAAATTGGCGCCCTTAGTAGGACTTGGTTAGAAATAGTTGATTACAATTCTCTAATTTTGGTGTCAAACAAACACGAAAATAGCTAAAAAAATGGAATAATAATCAGAGCAATGACAACAATTCGAATGAGGATAAACTAGGGATTAACATGTCTCATAATGATTGATCTAACCTGTTGATCAGAAAGAGGAGATGACTAGAAGTCCGTCGTACTGCAGCGTCAAGCAGCAATTCCACCACCGGAGGGGGGGTTGTACCTGCAGGCGCTCCAATGCCTAAGTCAGAGAATGAGCAAGTACAGAGAATAGAGAGAGAGTGAGAGTGAGAGAATGAGAATTGTGTACCTTGCTCTCCTGTCAAGGAGAGCTTATATAGTTGCCCCCAACGCTGGGCCAAAGGTCTCCTTAGTGGGCCGTGAAGAGTAGCACAATAAGGTAGACTGCCAAGATAACTCCAGAATAAGATGAGAAGTTGTTGCCAGCTGTTATCTTGGTAGAACAGTTCCACGATCCTAGGAGGAGTGGATAAGCTCCGTGGATGAGTGTCGAGGAGCACGTGGAATGAGCCGCGTGCTTGACTGTCGGGCAGGGGCAAGTCCTTATTGGGCCTACCCTGTAATCCGAGCAGGAGTGGATTTGGGCCATCTCCTTGGCCCAGTCCAGAACAGGAGCCCCCCAAGCCATTGCTCTTAGTCATAAGAGTAGTGGCTTTAAGTTCAAGCTCGTGTGTCGAAGATAAAGTTTTTGTTTGCTCTCCCCTTTTTACGAGGAGACGCTCGCGGGGAGCTTTTGGGCGTAGTGGTTACGAGGAGAAGTTGTTGTAAATTCGTGCTCGTAATTCTTGCTAGTTTTGCTTGCAGGAAAGCTGGCGTCGAGGACGCTTCGCAAAATGTGCTTCCTCCCCATGTCGAGGAGACTTTAGAATTCCTTTGTTACGAGCACGTGCTCGTAATAAGACTTGCTTTGCTTGTGGAATAATTTCCTGCTCGCCTGTCAAGCAGAAAGGTTCAAAGAGGCCACGTGCTCGTGACGCGTGGTCTGCTTGATGAGACTTGAAGAGACAGACGTTTCGTCTGCTGTTGCCACGTGTGAGGGCTATGAAAAGTTGTAATGATGACCTAGGGAGTAGGCTGCAATTTCCTCGTTTTACGAGGAGGCGTGTGGATCGTTGGATCATCACGTCTTTTCATTTTCTCCAGAGATTTAATCTGGAGCGTTGGCTGGTTTTTTATCATAGCCGTTGGATTTGATCAACGGTTGTGATGGTACAGGCGCGCTGTCTCGTCATGGACGTGCTGGTTTGATGTGAAGGCTATATATATATATGAGTGAAGTGGAATCATTTGCCACTTTCACTCATTTTACCTCCTACGTTTTGCTGCTGCCGTTTCCTCTCCAAAGTTTTCAAGTTCAAGCCTCAAGATCATCAAGTTTGAAGCTTTGTTTACCCAAAAGTTTCCATTTTTCTTCATTCCAAGGTATTGTACTCCCATAATTTTGATTTTTAACTTCTGTTTTCCTGCTTTTGTGTTAAAAGCTTTGATTTTTTCTTTGAGTTGTTTCCACCGCAATGTTGGTGGTTTGTGGTGATTTTGTACTTAGCAAAACCACTAGTTTATTATCCAAATGCAAGTGTTTTGGTGTTTGGTAGTGGTTTTGCCACTGCCAAACACCTTTTTGAGTGTTTACTAGGAATTTTTGCATCAAAGTGGGTTTTTCTGGAAAAATGGGTATGAATGTGATGAAGAACGTGATGAACACCATGAAGAAGATGAACAGTGCGAATCTGGGAATCTGCGTAATGTGTCAGGGACGATCTTTGCCCTTTCGTTTGTGCTCGAATGTCGAGCACATATATTTTTTTTGTTTGCTGTGGGTATCTGTCGGGGAGCTTCTCCCCGTTTTTCAACTTTACGAGTTGTTCGGGGACAACGTCCTCGCCTGTTTAACGTCCTTTCACTTGAATTGCAGTGGAAGGGTGGATTTGATCGAATTGTCGAATTCACTTTCTTTCGCTGCTTTTCAGGTACGTCATGGCTGATATCGAGGAGCCGATCGAGGAGGGCCGGCTGGTCGACACAATAAGGGATTCGGCGTTGTCTTGGGTCGCGCCCGAGCCACGGGGAATGGCCTCATCGATTTGCGAGGGAGATATGAGCGCATATACCATCGTCGAGGACATTGCAGAAGGTGCTCCAGAAAATTGGGAAGATCATGTGCCCGAAGAAGGGAAGAGGATATGCTCGGAGTTCTCCGGAGGCGGGTTCGCTATGTACGAGTTCGCCTTCAAAGATTTGAAGTTCAGGCTGTCCTTTAGTGATTTCGCCGTAGGGGTTTTTGATCGGCTGCACCTGGCTCCTTCACAACTACATCCGAACTCGTTGGCCTTTATTAGGGCCTTCGAGCTTCTGTGCGAGTACCTCACTGTCGAGCCCACTGTGCCTCTGTTCTTTAGAATCTTCAAGATCCAGAGGCAAACGTCAAGGGGGAGGCAAGGCTAGGTATCATTGAAGCATCAGCAGGGCAAGATTTTTCGGATGTTCGTGGATTCTGTCCGGGGTTTTAAGGAGAGGTATTACGTGGTGAGTCATGTGTCTCTGGCTGCTCGGCAATCAATTTATAAAACCGTCGCCGTATTGGGCGAGCAGGGGGTACCGGTTCCTCGGGAAGTTCCCCGGTTTCCCTTGAGTTGGTCGGACAAACACTTTGCGTTGCCAACTGACGCGTACTTGATTAGGGATGAAGCCCTCTCCCCGGCAGATCGTGCAGGGTTTGAGAAGATTAGGAATTACGTCGCTGGTTTTAAGCCCGTAAGATTCATGACAAAGGTGGGTGTCCCCGCGAAGGACGAGTTCGGGAACCCGAGGGTAGAACCCCGATTTGTGAATATGAAGTCTCTGCTCGAGAGTGCGAGCAGGGAATCTAGAAAATCACTATTGGGTATATGACCGTTTCTTTCCTGCTCGACTTTTAATTTGTATTAAATTTTATGTGCATTTTTCCTTTCTCTTCGGTTGACTAACTACTTGTTTATTTGTCCTTGGCAGATAATATGGCCGACTTCTCCGACGAGCTTGTTAAGATTGTCGCCGACAAAAAGAGGGCGACCAAGAAAAAGCCAGCTCGTTCTACCAGAAGTGACTTGATGGGCTGGTCGGTTCGGACGACGATCGTGTGTGCGAGGAAGTAGTATCGCAGTCTCCTCGCCGCAGTGACGAGGGCTAGGGCGACTTTTTCGATTCGCTGATACCTGAGTTCGGGGCCTTGCAAGGCTTTGCTCGTGAAGTATACTGGCTTCTGCCCTTCGAGCGTTTCTCGTATGAGAGTGGCGCTGACAACCTCGGACGCGACGGCGAGGTAGAGATATAGAACCTCCCCGAATTCCGGGCGTGACAAAACTGGGGGCTCGGACAGTGCCTTCTTCAAGTGTTGAAGGGCCTGCTCGCACTCCTCAGTCCACTCGAAGGCAGATTCTTTTCTAAGTAATTTGAAAAGGGGAAGTGCGTGTTGAGCTGATTTCGCTACGAAGCGGGATAATGCGGTTAGCATTCCATTCAGTGTTTGCATGGACTTTTTGTCGTTGGGAGTTGGGAACTCGGCGAATGCTCGACATTTGTCAGGGTTAGCCTCGATTCCGCGCTCGGTGAGGTAGAAACCGAGGAACTTCCCTGCTCGGATGCCAAATGTGCATTTCTCAGGGTTGAACCTCATATTGACCTTTTTGGCCTGCTCGAAGACCTTTTGAAGGTGGATGGTGTGATCCACCTCCTCGTGGGATTTGACGATCATGTCGTCCATGTATACTTCGAGCATGTCCCCAATCTCTCATCGGAAAACTTTGTTCATCATTCGCTGATAAGTAGCACCGGCGTTTTCCAAGCCGAAGGGCATTACGTTGTAGTAATAGTTGCCCGACACGGTCATGAAGGCCGTTATTGTCCTGTCGGCCACAGCCATTGGGATTTGATTGTACTATGAATATGCATCTAAAAAGGACAGTAATTTAAAACCAGAAGAATTATCTACTAATCTATCAATGCAAGGTAAAGGGTAAGCATCTTTAGGGCATGCCCTATTGAGATCGGTATAGTCAACACACATCCTCCATTTTCCATTTGATTTTTTCACGAGTACAACGTTTGACAACCAAGTTGTATACTTGGCTTCAGAAATAAAATTTGCATCTAAGAGGTCTTTTACAGCTTTTTCTGCAGCCTCCATTTTTTCAGGGGACTGCCTACGCCTACGTTGTACTACAGCACTAGCAGCTTCATCGACGGTCAACTGGTGACAAGCAATGTCGGGTCCAAGCCTGGCATCTCGGAAGCACTCCAGGCGAACAGATCAGCATTGTCTTTCAGGCAGGCCACCAGCTGTTTCCTCTCGCCAAGTCGGGTACATCCTTCCCGATCTTCAAGTTCCTGCTCGGATCTTCTCTAAGGGGAATCAGCTCGAAATCTCCGTCGGGGATGGGACGAAGATTTTCCTTGCTCGCCACGTCACCTTCTTTCTTCTCCTTGCGCAGCTTTTTCACCTCTTTGTGTTCCTGCTTGGAATAACGACTGTCGAGTTCCACCAAGCTCACGTTCTGGGAAGGTTGTTGAGGAGGAGGCTTTGTGCTCGACTCTGGCTGCCCGGAAGAAGTCTTGCTCTTCTTCGCCTCAGGGACAGGGCCAACGTAGCTCTGCCCTTTATAAGTTGCGTTGAAGCACCTCCTCGCAGTCTCAATGTCTCCATGGAGAGTAGCTATCTGCCCTTTGTCAGTGTAGTACTTCATCTTCATATGGGCAGTGGAGGCTACGGCGGGCAGGTCTGCGATTGCAGTTCTGCCGATGATGCACTGGTAGAGAGATGGACAATCTACCACCAGGAACTTGACTTTGATCGACTTGGTCGTTTCATTGTGGTCGAAGGTGACAATCAGGTCGACGTAACCCCAGGGCTTTGTGGTTGCCCCGTTGAATCCTTGGAGATCTGAGCCCAAATATGGTGTGAGATGGGACTCATCCAGCTGCAGCGTCCTGAACAAATGTGCGTACATAATGTCGCACGAGCTGCCAGAGTCGACCAGGATGCGTCGAACGTCGAAGTTCGCCATGTCGGCTCTGACGAGGAGGGGAATCTGTGAGTTGGCTGATTCCCCGGGGAACTCCTCGAGATAGAAGGAGAGAGGCTATGACGATGTCTTCGGTTTACCGAGGGTCGCAGCCATGCCCGAGGAGGCAGTGATGAGCTCCTCGAACTTTCTTTTTACCGAGCTGATGGTGTGTTTGTCGAAGACACCACCGGATATGACCATGGTTTCAGGAAAATTTTCCCATTCGTTGAGGATGGGATGCTCGTAAGTGTCTTTGAAGTGTTTAGGGACGTAGAAGTCCTCTGGTCGCTAGACAGCCAAGGCGACATTCTTCTCCCCGGAAGCTCTGGGCTCGTCCTCGGGGGTATCCTCGCGTTTCTTCTCCGGGCGAGGGTTCTCCTTCCGCTTGACATAGTCTTTCAACTTGCCATTATGGATCAAAATTTCAATAGCATCCTTCAGCTGGATGCAGTCTTCGGTCAGGTGCCCGTAACTTTTGTGATAGGCACAGAATCTGCTCTTATCCTGACCGGGTTTGAAGGGGGTAGATTTTGGGAATCTAATCCCCGCATTCTTAAAATTCGAGGCAGCGCACTCGGCGAGGACAATCTCTCGTGGCACGAGCAGAGGAGTGTAATTGGTGAACTGGCTAGGAGGTCCTCGGGGTTCTCGTGACTTGTCACGCCCACGCCTGTCCCCGTGGCGCTTGTCCCCATTTTTGTTGCCCTGCTCGTGAGGAGGGCGATTGTCTTCTGTTCGGGGGTATCTCATTGCGTCATCCATGGTTTCCTCCTCGAACTGCATGTATGTCTGGGCTTTGTACAGGATCTCATCCCAAGTAGCAGGCTTCTCGATGGCAACCATCTCTTTGAACTTGGTTCCATCGCGGAGGTTCTTCCTCATCGGGTATTTTTTCATGTCGTCAGTGACATCAACCTGCACAGCTTCTTTGTTGAATCTCTCGATGTATGATCTGAGAGTTTCGTTAGGTCCTTGGCGGACGGCCTCCAAGTTTGCTTCCGTCTTCGGATGTTTCCGGGAAGCAGTAAAGTGACTGGTAAATTGCTTGTACAGGTCCTTCCAGGAGGTAATGGATCTCTGGGGCAAGCTTCTGTACCAAGCCATGGCACCTTCGACCAGTGTGGTCGGAAAAATCCTGCACTTGATGCCTCCCTTTACTGCTTGGTAATTGAGGATAGCATCAATGTTTTGGATGTGTATGTCGGGGTCAGTGAGCCCGTCATACTTCCACAGCTGGGGTGGCTTTTGCAGCGCACGAGGAAGTTCTAGGTCCATAATCTGCCTGGATAATAGACCTTTGTAGACTTCGTCGTCACTCCAGACCAGTGAGTGGGTTAGAGTCTCTTCTCGACGAGGAGAGTTCTCTCGTCGGTATTGGTAGTCGTCTCCTCGACTACCTTGAGTCATTCCTCCGAGCAGGACCTCTTTCCTCCGAGGAGGAGATCT
This sequence comes from Trifolium subterraneum, assembly GCA_951799995.1. NCBI lineage: Eukaryota > Viridiplantae > Streptophyta > Magnoliopsida > Fabales > Fabaceae > Trifolium > Trifolium subterraneum. The sequence continues at coordinate 36,627,751 of OX637461.1, read as the reverse complement.
GGGTCTCTGCTCGAAAAGAGCAACCGCTTTGCCTCTCTTGTTTACTCGGGCAACAGCATCCTCGCGGGGAGGAGTTCGGTTTCTCTTCTGGACCTGAGGCTGTGGTTGCACGCGCTCGAGGACAGGTCTTCTTTGGCTCGTCCCTGCTCGGCGAGCAGGTGGAGATTCCGAGCATTCAGCTCTCCGCGGGGGAGAAGAGGGTTTGATATACCCTAGAATTTGTCGCTGGCCGTCTTCCAGCGCCCGGATACGAACATTCTGCTCGTTAACAGTCCGGATAGTCTCGCGCAAGGCGTCGAGCAGAGCAGCGTTTTCCGAAACTCGCGGGGAGTTCAGTTGAGGAGTTGTTGCCGATTTCCCGGCGCGATTTGTGACTGCTTCCCCTTTTTCGCTCTGAGAGGAACTGCACAGCCTCGTCATCATCAGAATCGGGAGAAGTCTCTCGTCCGTCTCGGTGGTCGGTTTCAGGAATGGGTTGATCGTTGTCGTCAACCGGCATGAGGACGAGACCGTCGGCGTTCAAGGTGAACGGAGGAACGACGTCAACGTTGTTGTTGTTGATATCGTCGTTGTTGGTGTTTGAACCACTGGCCATGATGATTGTGGTTGGAAAATTAGTTTTGATATTTCGTTCTTGAAGGGAAGAAGAGAAGATGGGGAGAACTTCTAAGTTCCCACAGACGGCGCCACTGATCTAACCTGTTGATCAGAAAGAGGAGATGGCCAGAAGTCCGTCGTACTGTAGCGTCAAGCAGCAATTCCACCACCGAAGGGGGGGTTGTACCTGCAGGCGCTCTGATGCCTAAGTCAGAGAATGAGCAAGTACAGAGAATAGAGAGAGTGAGAGTGAGAGAATGAGAATTGTGTACCTTGCTCTCCTGTCAAGGAGAGCTTATATAGTTGCCCCCAGCGCTGGGCCAAAGGTCTCCTTAGTGGGCTGTGAAGAGCAGCCCAATAAGGTAGACTGCCAAGATAACTCCTGAATAAGAGGAGAAGCTGTTGCCAGTTGTTATCTTGGTAGAACAGTTTCATGATCCTAGGAGGAGTGGATAAGCTCCGTGGATGAGTGTCGAGGAGCACGTGGAATGAGCCACGTGCTTGACTGTCGGGCAGGGGCAAGTCCTTATTGGATCTGCCCTATAATCCGAGCAGGAGTGGATTTGGGCCAACTCCTTGGCCCAGTCCAGAACAATGATGAAGTTTCATTTAGCGATTTGCCTTCTGATCCTGTCGTTAGCCAAATAAAGTCAGATTCTATAGGAAGTTCTCCAAATCGAAGAACAACGCCAATATACCACCTTTTAGTTTCCCACCAGGCTTTGTTTCTCCACCGCAAGTCACATTTGTTGTGTCTACGATCACTTCGAATTTCGCTAATCCTTTCATTAGTAAATAAGTTGGATTTCGAGGGAATTCAATAGGAACAAGTAATAGTGGTTTTCATGGGAATTTGCCTGATGAATATCCAGAAAATCTATTATCTTCATCGATTCCTAACACAACATTGCAATCTTAGACAACAAATGCACTATTGTATACAAGAAACAAATGGACTATTCTATTTTATTTTTTATTTTTTTTATAAAGAGAAACAAATGGACTATTCTATTGTATACAAGAAATGATGAATATGATCATCCATCAAATGGTCAATGTTTTCAATCCCATAATTGAAAATTCAACCACTCCTTACCAAACATTGGCTACACAAATGGGTAAACTTGCATATGTGTTAGGAGTACTAAATGATGGTGCAAGAAATGCAAATAATTTTATCCCTATCCCTATCCCTAAGGGGTCAAAATCGCAGAATTAAAAAACTATAGGGGTCAAACTTAAGCCAAAATAAAAATATAATGTTGAATCAATATTATATAAATTAAAGTCATAGGCATGGCAATGGGGCGTGTAAGGGTTTTGCCTTTCCCAAACCTAAACCCATAAAGTTTGGGTTTCCCCAAACCCGTCCCAATTAACTATGGGTATGAAAAGTAGAACCCCAAACTCATGTCCAACGGGGTTCGGGTTTCCCCGCGGGATTCGGGTTCCCCATTTTACCTCACCTCGATATGAACTTGCGTTGAACTTTGATATTTTTTTATTAAAAAATGATGTAAAAATCGAAAACTATTTTGTTTCGACGATATTATTTTTTTAAACAAAGAATATAAATTGAAAAAACAACTTTATTTAATACTTAACTAAAAACTAAAAACAAAAATATGAATGTAATCTATGAATTTGTTTAAGGGGTTACAATTTAATAGAGGTATATAATTAGATATATGTGGGGTGGGTTCGGGATGGATATCAATGTCCCCATTACCCGCCCCATCCCCGTCTTTTAAATTCAGGGAAAACTCAAACCCAAATCTAGTCAAATCGGTTTTTCCCCGTCAAAATCGGGAAGGGGCATGTGGGTACCCACTAGTATGGGTTATATTGCCATGCCTAATTAAAGAGAATAATTTGATGCATTCTAGTGTAAATATTTTTATACAAGGTAAACCATTTTTAAAAAAATTGTAAAAACAAGTCTTGATTGATTGCTTTCTTTACAAAAGAACACTACACAACACACTTCATAAACTATTCTACATAAATGATAGCCATACATACATGTGTGACGAAAAGAGCAAGCATGTGACTTTTGAAGAATCAATTAAGAGATTATACTTCAAAACATTTGAACCATAGGTTATTCAAATTCTCTGTAAATGACTACTTGATTGTTTAGCAACAGAGTGCTGATCTGTCACAGCTCACAAAATCATATAATCACATCACATGTTTACACCAGCCAAGTTTGAGTATCAATTAGATCAAGTATAAAAGAAACTCATGTGACATACTAACATTGAATGAGTGCATTGGGTAAAGGCATAATGAAACTGAATAAAGAAATAGACTTTGTTTAGATAGAGTTATTTGAGCGTATTATCTACTAGCATAAGCATTGGTTGCAAAAAGTTCGTTGAAACAACTAATCTCATGTTCATAAGTTGTTTTCAGCTTATTTTCATAAGCTCTTTGCGATAACTTATGAAACCGGCTTATAACATACTATGAAAACATATTTGCTTTATTTTATCTTTTGTTTGTAATATAGGAATAGCTTATGCATAAACACTTATATGACAAGAGTCTATGCTATAAGCGTTTAATTTATTTGTTTAAAGCTACTTTTCACTAAAGATGCAATGACTCGAGCAAAATCAACAAAGGTTCACAAAAATTGTAGCCAAGCACAATTCTCCTTCAAATTGATACTTCAATTTCAAAACAGTCAGACTGAGGAGAAACAATATATTCGTCATTTTTGTTCTACATTTGGTAGTAACACACAATTTGATATTCCTAAAATGTCTAACCTGTGCAGCACATACAAAAACAAGGAAAGCTTTTTCTATTGCCATTCCTTCATCAAATCAGTGCCTATTTTCAACTCTTTTTACGCAGAAACTGAAACCATGAGCAGCAAATGAGTGATCCCCAAAAGCCAAAACCACCATCCCCAAGAAGCTTTACTGCATCCGTTCATATTTTCACTAGGTCCCATTCCAATTGGTGATGGCGTTGATCCAGTAAAACTTCCATTGCTCACTGCCAAACTGCATCACATAAAATGAGGCCTCAGTCAAACCTTCACAATCAACGATCGCCAAACACTATGATCCAAACCTTGATGTTTCAAAATATTAAAATTTCAGTTTGATTCACAACATATTTGGCAAATTTAGAAAGAAAAAAAAGTAATGTTTTGTTGTTCAATGACAAATACAATATTTTGTAGCTTTTGCAGTGAAAGAAAGTTTTGTTTGATATATGTTAATATATATCTATTTTCATAGTAATTTGTTATTTATTGTATAATTACAACTTTGGAAATATTCACAACTTTACATGTTCATATTACATTATGAATGAAAAATTGTTAGCCTAAAAAAGAATTGAATTTACTCATTACCTTATAAATCAATTTTCATCTAAAATAATTCCAATCATAGATCAATTCACTCAAACAAAACACCTCCAAAATCAATTTTACAACAATAAGATAATCCAAAATCAATTAAGTGTGTTTGGTTATCTATGAAGCACAGACACTCTTCGGCTTAGGCATTCCCGGTGTCGGACACGTGTTGGTTTCGAACACCAACACGCCACCGATATATTTACATTGAATTGTGTCATTTTCTCAAATTATTACCGGTATCGACGTATCAGTGTCTGTGTCATGTCCGGTGTCCGTGTTTCATAGTTGGTTATACGGTGGCAAAAATTGATTTCAATTAAAAGTAAATTTAACGAAATGGGTTCAATTCGATGGCAAAATTAACATTTGGAAGCAAAAGCAACAAATCGTAGCTTCAAGTTAGACAACTCTAGAGGCGAAATCAATTCTAATAAAAAACTACCAAACATACCAAAATCATTTTGAAGTCATTAGAATCACTTTTTAGGAACCTCTCCCAAAAGTGAATCTAAACATGCAATCAGAAAACTCAAATTCTAAAACACTTACCCAGATGGAAACTTGCAATTACCATAACCTGAAAATCAAAATCAAAATCCAGAAAAGAGTGAGAAAATCAACACAATACAAAAAAAATCTTCCTAAAACCTCACAGACACAATTTTGATTCATCAACAACAATTACATTACATGCATTTAAAAAATCCCCAAATTAAAAACAAAATCAGATAAAACCAGAGAAAGAGAGAGATGACTAACTAGGGTTTAAGGAAGTAACAGCAGCATTGTTATTAAAATTGCAGCTATCATCAGTCAAACCATGTTTAATAAAATAATCATTGAAAGCATACGACGCCGTATTCTGAACACTAGTAACATCATAGCAAGGTCCTCCATTTTGGATTGGGCCACAATCTGCTCCACCGGCTCCACAGGCCCAATCAAGTGCAGTCTGTAGAGCGGCATCTTCCGCGTTGTTTTTCGCCACGCACCATAGTTCTTGTTTTGTAACGTCTCCACCGTTAGAACCGCCGCAAAACGGAGAAAGGAGTAGAAGAAGGAGGAAGTAAATGGAAAAAAGTAAGGTTGTTCTTGTGGGCATGGTGGAAATGTGACCGTTACTTAGTAGTGTGTGTGGGTGTGTGAGATTAGAAAATGAAGAGACGCAGAAAAAGAGAGCTTGAAAGTGTGAACTTATGGAATTGAAGTGGAGAGTGTTTTTGTTTGGAATCGTAACAGTGACTGTTACACACATGCTGATCTGTGTGGAACCTTGTCTTCTTCCATGCTTCTTTTTTCCTCTTACTTTTCTTTTCTTTTCTTTTTTTTTTTTAAATCTTACTATTTTTGTGGAGCTAGACAGCTGGTTTCTTTTCTTTTATTTCATTCGTTCATTTTTTTTTTTCTAAGATGAGTGTAAAAACAAAATTAATATTTATTTTATTAAATAGTAGTAGTATTCTAAGAAAGAAAATATATTAAGGAACGACTTATTTTTGAGTTTATGTAAAACAACTTATGAAAATAAATAAGTTTTTATGCATTATTATTCAAAAAAAAAAGTTTTTATGCATCATTATAGATAGGGGTGTAAGCGGATCAGAAAAATTCAATGAACCGACGATCCAAATCAATCCAAACCGAAAAAAAATTGATTCTTGTGGTTCGGATCAAAAACCGAACCAAACCAATTATAAACTTTTCAAGGTATAAATTTTTTTTATAAAAATACAATTTTTGTTAGGGAAAACTTATAACTTAATATAAAATTTTATTTACTTGCATAAGCAATTTTCATTATCTAAAAAATAAGCCGATTCCAAACGGACCATAAATAAATTTATTTATTTTACGGTTAAATAAAATTAATTAATATTTACATGATTTTGGAATCATCAAAGTTTTTTTTTCTTAAATTATTTTTGTCAATATTTTTTACTTATATTCAAAATAAAATATAGTATTAATTATTTTTGTCTTTTAACCAAACATTTGTTGGGAAATAAATAGTGAGATAAATTTCAAGTTATAGTAGATTATAATATACTTTTTTTTTTTTATCCCCGTGAGCTTAGCTCGGTTGGTAGGGATATCGCACTATATGTGCAGGAGTCCGGGTTCGAATCCGGAACACTCCACTTATTCACTTTTAAGGTGGATTTTCTAGCCAATAGGCTACCTGACCAAAAAAAAAACTTTTTTATTTTATATTTTTAGTTATTTTATTATCTTACTTTTATTTCAATAGAATGGGCTATAAATTGAATATTAATTAAATGTTGTATTCTAACTTAATTTAAGATAACTTTTTCTTGCAAATTTCTTTATTACGGAATTTCTTGCAAGATGATCATACTCAAAAAAGTAAAATGGAATTTCTTGCAAGATTGATCATAGTCAACAATGTAAAAATTGTATGAAAAACTAAAATTACCTAAATTGGTGAAATAAAGTAAATATTTTTTGAGTCACAATTAACTTTACATGTTGCTTTGTAAAAAAAAAAAAACTTTACATGTTGCAACTTGTAAAAGTGTATTGCTGACTCTCACTAGTGAATTGATGACAACTTTGATAATTGTATCGAATCAACAACTAAGTATTCATACTAGTGAGGTTTTTTTGTTGACAATATTTGAGTTGATGACAACTTTTGGTTTATGTTGTTTTCGATGTTAAAAAATCGTTTAAAATAAATTTCAGCTACCGAAGATATTACTGGATTGAGTCGCGTACTAGGTCGCTTTCTTTAAGATGTTTCGCGGCACTGCCCAAAATTGTGCAAGGCAGACGATCAACCACGAAGTCCCCAGGATAAAATAGCCCAGTTCAACTGATACCGATAACTACTGCACTGCAGATATCGGGCAAGAATTACACCCTCAATATGGTACTAAAACCAGTGCGCTATGGTTTTAAGTCCATTCCAATATGGTGCTATGACCACTCTAATATGGTAACTACGACCATTCAAATATGGTACTAAGACCATTCTTAAAACAAAGGGAATATGGTATTGTAATCATTCTTACAAATTGAAGGAACTGTGATATTGTGATCACTCTTAAAACATAATAATAATACTAACACTAGTATTACTCAATACTGAATAATTTTCGGTATTCTCTAAACAATTAGCAACAAAACATAAATGCAAATATTTCTAATTTGCATAATCAAATAAAGAGATCAATTAACCCTAAACCACATGATACATTTATGGTAAGCCTTTAATATACATGTTGCAAGCCTCAATAAGAAGACATTAACAACATATATCATTGTTAAAAGAACAATGACAATATCTATATCAATGATCCATAATGGATTACTTAGTTCAAATAGGTTCACATAATTATATAAATGGGTACAAGATGACATTCATTACCTAATTTAAAGTCATGAATGATGCCCCTTCTCAGTGTAGAAGCTATGTGACCTTCTCAAGCTGCGTCTCAATCTTAATTCTGATTAGACCTAGACAAAGTAGAATAACTATATCCAAAGATGAAGCCAGGACCTTAATTGGCATGTGCAGTGACCTGTAAATAATGGACATGTATCCTTGCACAGCTGATAGTCGTACTTCATTTCTGTTTTGTGAAACATCTTCAATAATCTCATAATAAAGACCACTGATCAAACAAAGTCATAATTGTAAAAACAAGCATGCCACCACTAATGAACTTTGTGATAAACTCATGAATATTGAGAGTATTCCAAACTGAATCTTTTTACAGTTTTTGCAATTATTTTATCTCTTGTATACTAGCCGCCAGCTTTTATTTAATTATCCTATTAACCCCTTACCTAAATAATAGGGACAGTTTAGAGAGAGTGGCTTGCTGCTATCAGATTAATAGGAAAATAAGTTACATGTGGGTTTTTCAACACATGCTCTTAACTAGAAAGTCACTTATTTATTTATTTTTAATCATACACACAATTATGTTGTACACACTAGTATTCGATGTGAGACTCAAATATTTTATTTTCAATTCACACATAAATGTGCTCTATGTTCCAACAATCCCCCACTTGAATTTAAAAGAAAATTCCAAAATAGCGTAGGACGCTTCTATAAGATTGTGCATAAGCAAAGGTGAACTATGTCTTGGAACCTTCACGTAGCCAGTAAGAGCCTGATTAAGCAAGAGTGACGTTTAGTCTTGGAACTCTATCTCAGATTTTTCTCAAACCCGCACACAACCTTTCCTAAGGTGTATCTTCAAAGCCCGTGCTTTAATGGCCCTGCACGTGTATCCCAGTTTCATGAACGCTCTAGGAGTTCGCCTCAAAACTCCATAGGAACCGGCCTCAGTTCCACATTCATATAGGTGAGTCTATCTCAAGTACCCCTGAAGCTATGTATTCCTTTGATACAGAGTATAGATCTCATTAAGAGTTTCTATTACCTCATCTTTTTCGCTTCAGGATTCATGCTTCTTATACTTGCAGCAATGAATACACAGACATAGGCTCTACTAGTGAGTTTAACTCTCTTGGAGTCACGAATTTGAACTTATGTCAAATTACTCCAAGTTCAAAATGAAGACAAATTAGATTGTCTTTTCTACAAAATTTCATGAATAGAAATTTTGTTCTTGTGCTTAGGCACTCTATTTAGCACAAAACAATCAGTTAATGAAATATCCCCCCACTAATGAGATGAAACGCTAAAATTAAACATGATTGCAACAACTACCTCGGTAAAGGTTCTTTTCTTTATTTTCACTTTACCGTTCATTTCAAAATAGTAAGTGCAGTTGTTTCATAACTAATTTCATACCCATTAAATGTGTGAAAATCATATTGTGCCTCTATACTGTGATGGTACTTGACTTTCTTATTGATTTATTTTTCAATTTCAGCCCAAATATTTAATACATATCAAAACTATCATTTTTCACTTTTTTTTTTCTTCATAAGATATATGAAAATATAACTTAAACAGTCATCAATAAAAGTGATGAATTTTTTTGTTTCTAGTCAATGTACCATCAAGCTCGCATATACTGTTTTAATTTACAGTGTGTATCTGATTCTTGAATAATTTTTCAGTTGGCTTCAGATTTGTGAATTTCTTTCTAGTGTTGTTGTTCAAGACAACAAACACTTCTTTTTCTGATCTTGCTTTCTAGTTTCTTCTTCAATGCGAAGACAATTTATCAGAAAATTCGAGGGCATATTGTTTAGCTTTTTATCCTTATTAGCTTGTTCAATTTTCCAAAGTAAATTGGAACATCTTTCTTCAAAACATTAGCAACTCTTTCGTTATTATAAAAACATAATTTTGTTGCCAATATTTGAAGTGACATCCTTCAAACCAAATGGTTTGTTCTAGGAAGCAGCATCACAATCTAAGCCAGTACTTTCTTCGGTAGACATGGCAGAAAAGAAACGTCTTAAAATTGTTGTTTTCGATGTTAAAAAATCGTTTAAAATAAATTTCAGCTACCGAAGATATTACTGGATTGAGTCGCGTACTAGGTCGCTTTCTTTAAGACGTTTCGCGGCACTGCCCAAAATTGTGCAAGGCAGACGATCAACCACGAAGTCCCCAGGATAAAATAGCCCAGTTCAACTGATACCGATAACTACTGCACTGCAGATATCGGGCAAGAATTACACCCTCAATATGGTACTAAAACCAGTGCGCTATGGTTTTAAGTCCATTCCAATATGGTGCTATGACCACTCTAATATGGTAACTACGACCATTCAAATATGGTACTAAGACCATTCTTAAAACAAAGGGAATATGGTATTGTAATCATTCTTACAAATTGAAGGAACTGTGATATTGTGATCACTCTTAAAACATAATAATAATACTAACACTAGTATTACTCAATACTGAATAATTTTCGGTATTCTCTAAATAATTAGCAACAAAACATAAATGCAAATATTTCTAATTTGCATAATCAAATAAAGAGATCAATTAACCCTAAACCACATGATACATTTATGGTAAGCCTTTAATATACATGTTGCAAGCCTCAATAAGAAGACATTAACAACATATATCATTGTTAAAAGAACAATGACAATATCTATATCAATGATCCATAATGGATTACTTAGTTCAAATAGGTTCACATAATTATATAAATGGGTACAAGATGACATTCATTACCTAATTTAAAGTCATGAATGATGCCCCTTCTCAGTGTAGAAGCTATGTGACCTTCTCAGGCTGCGTCTCAATCTTAATTCTGATTAGACCTAGACAAAGTAGAATAACTATATCCAAAGATGAAGCCAGGACCTTAATTGGCATGTGCAGTGACCTGTAAATAATGGACATGTATCCTTGCACAGCTGATAGTCGTACTTCATTTCTGTTTTGTGAAACATCTTCAATAATCTCATAATAAAGACCACTGATCAAACAAAGTCATAATTGTAAAAACAAGCATGCCACCACTAATGAACTTTGTGATAAACTCATGAATATTGAGAGTATTCCAAACTGAATCTTTTTACAGTTTTTGCAATTATTTTATCTCTTGTATACTAGCCGCCAGCTTTTATTTAATTATCCTATTAACCCCTTACCTAAATAATAGGGACAGTTTAGAGAGAGTGGCTTGCTGCTATCAGATTAATAGGAAAATAAGTTACATGTGGGTTTTTCAACACATGCTCTTAACTAGAAAGTCACTTATTTATTTATTTTTAATCATACACACAATTATGTTGTACACACTAGTATTCGATGTGAGACTCAAATATTTTATTTTCAATTCACACATAAATGTGCTCTATGTTCCAACAATCCCCCACTTGAATTTAAAAGAAAATTCCAAAATAGCGTAGGACGCTTCTATAAGATTGTGCATAAGCAAAGGTGAACTATGTCTTGGAACCTTCACGTAGCCAGTAAGAGCCTGATTAAGCAAGAGTGACGTTTAGTCTTGGAACTCTATCTCAGATTTTTCTCAAACCCGCACACAACCTTTCCTAAGGTGTATCTTCAAAGCCCGTGCTTTAATGGCCCTGCACGTGTATCCCAGTTTCATGAACGCTCTAGGAGTTCGCCTCAAAACTCCATAGGAACCGGCCTCAGTTCCACATTCATATAGGTGAGTCTATCTCAAGTACCCCTGAAGCTATGTATTCCTTTGATACAGAGTATAGATCTCATTAAGAGTTTCTATTACCTCATCTTTTTCGCTTCAGGATTCATGCTTCTTATACTTGCAGCAATGAATACACAGACATAGGCTCTACTAGTGAGTTTAACTCTCTTGGAGTCACGAATTTGAACTTATGTCAAATTACTCCAAGTTCAAAATGAAGACAAATTAGATTGTCTTTTCTACAAAATTTCATGAATAGAAATTTTGTTCTTGTGCTTAGGCACTCTATTTAGCACAAAACAATCAGTTAATGAAATATCCCCCCACTAATGAGATGAAACGCTAAAATTAAACATGATTGCAACAACTACCTCGGTAAAGGTTCTTTTCTTTATTTTCACTTTACCGTTCATTTCAAAATAGTAAGTGCAGTTGTTTCATAACTAATTTCATACCCATTAAATGTGTGAAAATCATATTGTGCCTCTATACTGTGATGGTACTTGACTTTCTTATTGATTTATTTTTCAATTTCAGCCCAAATATTTAATACATATCAAAACTATCATTTTTCACTTTTTTTTTTCTTCATAAGATATATGAAAATATAACTTAAACAGTCATCAATAAAAGTGATGAATTTTTTTGTTTCTAGTCAATGTACCATCAAGCTCGCATATACTGTTTTAATTTACAGTGTGTATCTGATTCTTGAATAATTTTTCAGTTGGCTTCAGATTTGTGAATTTCTTTCTAGTGTTGTTGTTCAAGACAACAAACACTTCTTTTTCTGATCTTGCTTTCTAGTTTCTTCTTCAATGCGAAGACAATTTATCAGAAAATTCGAGGGCATATTGTTTAGCTTTTTATCCTTATTAGCTTGTTCAATTTTCCAAAGTAAATTGGAACATCTTTCTTCAAAACATTAGCAACTCTTTCGTTATTATAAAAACATAATTTTGTTGCCAATATTTGAAGTGACATCCTTCAAACCAAATGGTTTGTTCTAGGAAGCAGCATCACAATCTAAGCCAGTACTTTCTTCGGTAGACATGGCAGAAAAGAAACGTCTTAAAATTGTTGTTTTCGATGTTAAAAAATCGTTTAAAATAAATTTCAGCTACCGAAGATATTACTGGATTGAGTCGCGTACTAGGTCGCTTTCTTTAAGACGTTTCGCGGCACTGCCCAAAATTGTGCAAGGCAGACGATCAACCACGAAGTCCCCAGGATAAAATAGCCCAGTTCAACTAATACCGATAACTACTGCACTGCAGATATCGGGCAAGAATTACACCCTCAATATGGTACTAAAACCAGTGCGCTATGGTTTTAAGTCCATTCCAATATGGTGCTATGACCACTCTAATATGGTAACTACGACCATTCAAATATGGTACTAAGACCATTCTTAAAACAAAGGGAATATGGTATTGTAATCATTCTTACAAATTGAAGGAACTGTGATATTGTGATCACTCTTAAAACATAATAATAATACTAACACTAGTATTACTCAATACTGAATAATTTTCGGTATTCTCTAAATAATTGGCAACAAAACATAAATGCAAATATTTCTAATTTGCATAATCAAATAAAGAGATCAATTAACCCTAAACCACATGATACATTTATGGTAAGCCTTTAATATACATGTTGCAAGCCTCAATAAGAAGACATTAACAACATATATCATTGTTAAAAGAACAATGACAATATCTATATCAATGATCCATAATGGATTACTTAGTTCAAATAGGTTCACATAATTATATAAATGGGTACAAGATGACATTCATTACCTAATTTAAAGTCATGAATGATGCCCCTTCTCAGTGTAGAAGCTATGTGACCTTCTCAGGCTGCGTCTCAATCTTAATTCTGATTAGACCTAGACAAAGTAGAATAACTATATCCAAAGATGAAGCCAGGACCTTAATTGGCATGTGCAGTGACCTGTAAATAATGGACATGTATCCTTGCACAGCTGATAGTCGTACTTCATTTCTGTTTTGTGAAACATCTTCAATAATCTCATAATAAAGACCACTGATCAAACAAAGTCATAATTGTAAAAACAAGCATGCCACCACTAATGAACTTTGTGATAAACTCATGAATATTGAGAGTATTCCAAACTGAATCTTTTTTCAGTTTTTGCAATTATTTTATCTCTTGTATACTAGCCGCCAGCTTTTATTTAATTATCCTATTAACCCCTTACCTAAATAATAGGGACAGTTTAGAGAGAGTGGCTTGCTGCTATCAGATTAATAGGAAAATAAGTTACATGTGGGTTTTTCAACACATGCTCTTAACTAGAAAGTCACTTATTTATTTATTTTTAATCATACACACAATTATGTTGTACACACTAGTATTCGATGTGAGACTCAAATATTTTATTTTCAATTCACACATAAATGTGCTCTATGTTCCAACAATCCCCCACTTGAATTTAAAAGAAAATTCCAAAATAGCGTAGGACGCTTCTATAAGATTGTGCATAAGCAAAGGTGAACTATGTCTTGGAACCTTCACGTAGCCAGTAAGAGCCTGATTAAGCAAGAGTGACGTTTAGTCTTGGAACTCTATCTCAGATTTTTCTCAAACCCGCACACAACCTTTCCTAAGGTGTATCTTCAAAGCCCGTGCTTTAATGGCCCTGCACGTGTATCCCAGTTTCATGAACGCTCTAGGAGTTCGCCTCAAAACTCCATAGGAACCGGCCTCAGTTCCACATTCATATAGGTGAGTCTATCTCAAGTACCCCTGAAGCTATGTATTCCTTTGATACAGAGTATAGATCTCATTAAGAGTTTCTATTACCTCATCTTTTTCGCTTCAGGATTCATGCTTCTTATACTTGCAGCAATGAATACACAGACATAGGCTCTACTAGTGAGTTTAACTCTCTTGGAGTCACGAATTTGAACTTATGTCAAATTACTCCAAGTTCAAAATGAAGACAAATTAGATTGTCTTTTCTACAAAATTTCATGAATAGAAATTTTGTTCTTGTGCTTAGGCACTCTATTTAGCACAAAACAATCAGTTAATGAAATATCCCCCCACTAATGAGATGAAACGCTAAAATTAAACATGATTGCAACAACTACCTCGGTAAAGGTTCTTTTCTTTATTTTCACTTTACCGTTCATTTCAAAATAGTAAGTGCAGTTGTTTCATAACTAATTTCATACCCATTAAATGTGTGAAAATCATATTGTGCCTCTATACTGTGATGGTACTTGACTTTCTTATTGATTTATTTTTCAATTTCAGCCCAAATATTTAATACATATCAAAACTATCATTTTTCACTTTTTTTTTTCTTCATAAGATATATGAAAATATAACTTAAACAGTCATCAATAAAAGTGATGAATTTTTTTGTTTCTAGTCAATGTACCATCAAGCTCGCATATACTGTTTTAATTTACAGTGTGTATCTGATTCTTGAATAATTTTTCAGTTGGCTTCAGATTTGTGAATTTCTTTCTAGTGTTGTTGTTCAAGACAACAAACACTTCTTTTTCTGATCTTGCTTTCTAGTTTCTTCTTCAATGCGAAGACAATTTATCAGAAAATTCGAGGGCATATTGTTTAGCTTTTTATCCTTATTAGCTTGTTCAATTTTCCAAAGTAAATTGGAACATCTTTCTTCAAAACATTAGCAACTCTTTCGTTATTATAAAAACATAATTTTGTTGCCAATATTTGAAGTGACATCCTTCAAACCAAATGGTTTGTTCTAGGAAGCAGCATCACAATCTAAGCCAGTACTTTCTTCGGTAGACATGGCAGAAAAGAAACGTCTTAAAATTGTTGTTTTCGATGTTAAAAAATCGTTTAAAATAAATTTCAGCTACCGAAGATATTACTGGATTGAGTCGCGTACTAGGTCGCTTTCTTTAAGACGTTTCGCGGCACTGCCCAAAATTGTGCAAGGCAGACGATCAACCACGAAGTCCCCAGGATAAAATAGCCCAGTTCAACTAATACCGATAACTACTGCACTGCAGATATCGGGCAAGAATTACACCCTCAATATGGTACTAAAACCAGTGCGCTATGGTTTTAAGTCCATTCCAATATGGTGCTATGACCACTCTAATATGGTAACTACGACCATTCAAATATGGTACTAAGACCATTCTTAAAACAAAGGGAATATGGTATTGTAATCATTCTTACAAATTGAAGGAACTGTGATATTGTGATCACTCTTAAAACATAATAATAATACTAACACTAGTATTACTCAATACTGAATAATTTTCGGTATTCTCTAAATAATTAGCAACAAAACATAAATGCAAATATTTCTAATTTGCATAATCAAATAAAGAGATCAATTAACCCTAAACCACATGATACATTTATGGTAAGCCTTTAATATACATGTTGCAAGCCTCAATAAGAAGACATTAACAACATATATCATTGTTAAAAGAACAATGACAATATCTATATCAATGATCCATAATGGATTACTTAGTTCAAATAGGTTCACATAATTATATAAATGGGTACAAGATGACATTCATTACCTAATTTAAAGTCATGAATGATGCCCCTTCTCAGTGTAGAAGCTATGTGACCTTCTCAGGCTGCGTCTCAATCTTAATTCTGATTAGACCTAGACAAAGTAGAATAACTATATCCAAAGATGAAGCCAGGACCTTAATTGGCATGTGCAGTGACCTGTAAATAATGGACATGTATCCTTGCACAGCTGATAGTCGTACTTCATTTCTGTTTTGTGAAACATCTTCAATAATCTCATAATAAAGACCACTGATCAAACAAAGTCATAATTGTAAAAACAAGCATGCCACCACTAATGAACTTTGTGATAAACTCATGAATATTGAGAGTATTCCAAACTGAATCTTTTTACAGTTTTTGCAATTATTTTATCTCTTGTATACTAGCCGCCAGCTTTTATTTAATTATCCTATTAACCCCTTACCTAAATAATAGGGACAGTTTAGAGAGAGTGGCTTGCTGCTATCAGATTAATAGGAAAATAAGTTACATGTGGGTTTTTCAACACATGCTCTTAACTAGAAAGTCACTTATTTATTTATTTTTAATCATACACACAATTATGTTGTACACACTAGTATTCGATGTGAGACTCAAATATTTTATTTTCAATTCACACATAAATGTGCTCTATGTTCCAACAATCCCCCACTTGAATTTAAAAGAAAATTCCAAAATAGCGTAGGACGCTTCTATAAGATTGTGCATAAGCAAAGGTGAACTATGTCTTGGAACCTTCACGTAGCCAGTAAGAGCCTGATTAAGCAAGAGTGACGTTTAGTCTTGGAACTCTATCTCAGATTTTTCTCAAACCCGCACACAACCTTTCCTAAGGTGTATCTTCAAAGCCCGTGCTTTAATGGCCCTGCACGTGTATCCCAGTTTCATGAACGCTCTAGGAGTTCGCCTCAAAACTCCATAGGAACCGGCCTCAGTTCCACATTCATATAGGTGAGTCTATCTCAAGTACCCCTGAAGCTATGTATTCCTTTGATACAGAGTATAGATCTCATTAAGAGTTTCTATTACCTCATCTTTTTCGCTTCAGGATTCATGCTTCTTATACTTGCAGCAATGAATACACAGACATAGGCTCTACTAGTGAGTTTAACTCTCTTGGAGTCACGAATTTGAACTTATGTCAAATTACTCCAAGTTCAAAATGAAGACAAATTAGATTGTCTTTTCTACAAAATTTCATGAATAGAAATTTTGTTCTTGTGCTTAGGCACTCTATTTAGCACAAAACAATCAGTTAATGAAATATCCCCCCACTAATGAGATGAAACGCTAAAATTAAACATGATTGCAACAACTACCTCGGTAAAGGTTCTTTTCTTTATTTTCACTTTACCGTTCATTTCAAAATAGTAAGTGCAGTTGTTTCATAACTAATTTCATACCCATTAAATGTGTGAAAATCATATTGTGCCTCTATACTGTGATGGTACTTGACTTTCTTATTGATTTATTTTTCAATTTCAGCCCAAATATTTAATACATATCAAAACTATCATTTTTCACTTTTTTTTTTCTTCATAAGATATATGAAAATATAACTTAAACAGTCATCAATAAAAGTGATGAATTTTTTTGTTTCTAGTCAATGTACCATCAAGCTCGCATATACTGTTTTAATTTACAGTGTGTATCTGATTCTTGAATAATTTTTCAGTTGGCTTCAGATTTGTGAATTTCTTTCTAGTGTTGTTGTTCAAGACAACAAACACTTCTTTTTCTGATCTTGCTTTCTAGTTTCTTCTTCAATGCGAAGACAATTTATCAGAAAATTCGAGGGCATATTGTTTAGCTTTTTATCCTTATTAGCTTGTTCAATTTTCCAAAGTAAATTGGAACATCTTTCTTCAAAACATTAGCAACTCTTTCGTTATTATAAAAACATAATTTTGTTGCCAATATTTGAAGTGACATCCTTCAAACCAAATGGTTTGTTCTAGGAAGCAGCATCACAATCTAAGCCAGTACTTTCTTCGGTAGACATGGCAGAAAAGAAACGTCTTAAAATTGTTGTTTTCGATGTTAAAAAATCGTTTAAAATAAATTTCAGCTACCGAAGATATTACTGGATTGAGTCGCGTACTAGGTCGCTTTCTTTAAGACGTTTCGCGGCACTGCCCAAAATTGTGCAAGGCAGACGATCAACCACGAAGTCCCCAGGATAAAATAGCCCAGTTCAACTGATACCGATAACTACTGCACTGCAGATATCGGGCAAGAATTACACCCTCAATATGGTACTAAAACCAGTGCGCTATGGTTTTAAGTCCATTCCAATATGGTGCTATGACCACTCTAATATGGTAACTACGACCATTCAAATATGGTACTAAGACCATTCTTAAAACAAAGGGAATATGGTATTGTAATCATTCTTACAAATTGAAGGAACTGTGATATTGTGATCACTCTTAAAACATAATAATAATACTAACACTAGTATTACTCAATACTGAATAATTTTCGGTATTCTCTAAATAATTAGCAACAAAACATAAATGCAAATATTTCTAATTTGCATAATCAAATAAAGAGATCAATTAACCCTAAACCACATGATACATTTATGGTAAGCCTTTAATATACATGTTGCAAGCCTCAATAAGAAGACATTAACAACATATATCATTGTTAAAAGAACAATGACAATATCTATATCAATGATCCATAATGGATTACTTAGTTCAAATAGGTTCACATAATTATATAAATGGGTACAAGATGACATTCATTACCTAATTTAAAGTCATGAATGATGCCCCTTCTCAGTGTAGAAGCTATGTGACCTTCTCAGGCTGCGTCTCAATCTTAATTCTGATTAGACCTAGACAAAGTAGAATAACTATATCCAAAGATGAAGCCAGGACCTTAATTGGCATGTGCAGTGACCTGTAAATAATGGACATGTATCCTTGCACAGCTGATAGTCGTACTTCATTTCTGTTTTGTGAAACATCTTCAATAATCTCATAATAAAGACCACTGATCAAACAAAGTCATAATTGTAAAAACAAGCATGCCACCACTAATGAACTTTGTGATAAACTCATGAATATTGAGAGTATTCCAAACTGAATCTTTTTACAGTTTTTGCAATTATTTTATCTCTTGTATACTAGCCGCCAGCTTTTATTTAATTATCCTATTAACCCCTTACCTAAATAATAGGGACAGTTTAGAGAGAGTGGCTTGCTGCTATCAGATTAATAGGAAAATAAGTTACATGTGGGTTTTTCAACACATGCTCTTAACTAGAAAGTCACTTATTTATTTATTTTTAATCATACACACAATTATGTTGTACACACTAGTATTCGATGTGAGACTCAAATATTTTATTTTCAATTCACACATAAATGTGCTCTATGTTCCAACAATCCCCCACTTGAATTTAAAAGAAAATTCCAAAATAGCGTAGGACGCTTCTATAAGATTGTGCATAAGCAAAGGTGAACTATGTCTTGGAACCTTCACGTAGCCAGTAAGAGCCTGATTAAGCAAGAGTGACGTTTAGTCTTGGAACTCTATCTCAGATTTTTCTCAAACCCGCACACAACCTTTCCTAAGGTGTATCTTCAAAGCCCGTGCTTTAATGGCCCTGCACGTGTATCCCAGTTTCATGAACGCTCTAGGAGTTCGCCTCAAAACTCCATAGGAACCGGCCTCAGTTCCACATTCATATAGGTGAGTCTATCTCAAGTACCCCTGAAGCTATGTATTCCTTTGATACAGAGTATAGATCTCATTAAGAGTTTCTATTACCTCATCTTTTTCGCTTCAGGATTCATGCTTCTTATACTTGCAGCAATGAATACACAGACATAGGCTCTACTAGTGAGTTTAACTCTCTTGGAGTCACGAATTTGAACTTATGTCAAATTACTCCAAGTTCAAAATGAAGACAAATTAGATTGTCTTTTCTACAAAATTTCATGAATAGAAATTTTGTTCTTGTGCTTAGGCACTCTATTTAGCACAAAACAATCAGTTAATGAAATATCCCCCCACTAATGAGATGAAACGCTAAAATTAAACATGATTGCAACAACTACCTCGGTAAAGGTTCTTTTCTTTATTTTCACTTTACCGTTCATTTCAAAATAGTAAGTGCAGTTGTTTCATAACTAATTTCATACCCATTAAATGTGTGAAAATCATATTGTGCCTCTATACTGTGATGGTACTTGACTTTCTTATTGATTTATTTTTCAATTTCAGCCCAAATATTTAATACATATCAAAACTATCATTTTTCACTTTTTTTTTTCTTCATAAGATATATGAAAATATAACTTAAACAGTCATCAATAAAAGTGATGAATTTTTTTGTTTCTAGTCAATGTACCATCAAGCTCGCATATACTGTTTTAATTTACAGTGTGTATCTGATTCTTGAATAATTTTTCAGTTGGCTTCAGATTTGTGAATTTCTTTCTAGTGTTGTTGTTCAAGA
The DNA here is from genome assembly GCA_951799995.1 of Trifolium subterraneum. Taxonomy (NCBI): domain Eukaryota; kingdom Viridiplantae; phylum Streptophyta; class Magnoliopsida; order Fabales; family Fabaceae; genus Trifolium; species Trifolium subterraneum. Next base: position 36,607,665 of record OX637461.1, on the reverse strand, counting down.
CAACAAACACTTCTTTTTCTGATCTTGCTTTCTAGTTTCTTCTTCAATGCGAAGACAATTTATCAGAAAATTCGAGGGCATATTGTTTAGCTTTTTATCCTTATTAGCTTGTTCAATTTTCCAAAGTAAATTGGAACATCTTTCTTCAAAACATTAGCAACTCTTTCGTTATTATAAAAACATAATTTTGTTGCCAATATTTGAAGTGACATCCTTCAAACCAAATGGTTTGTTCTAGGAAGCAGCATCACAATCTAAGCCAGTACTTTCTTCGGTAGACATGGCAGAAAAGAAACGTCTTAAAATTGTTGTTTTCGATGTTAAAAAATCGTTTAAAATAAATTTCAGCTACCGAAGATATTACTGGATTGAGTCGCGTACTAGGTCGCTTTCTTTAAGACGTTTCGCGGCACTGCCCAAAATTGTGCAAGGCAGACGATCAACCACGAAGTCCCCAGGATAAAATAGCCCAGTTCAACTGATACCGATAACTACTGCACTGCAGATATCGGGCAAGAATTACACCCTCAATATGGTACTAAAACCAGTGCGCTATGGTTTTAAGTCCATTCCAATATGGTGCTATGACCACTCTAATATGGTAACTACGACCATTCAAATATGGTACTAAGACCATTCTTAAAACAAAGGGAATATGGTATTGTAATCATTCTTACAAATTGAAGGAACTGTGATATTGTGATCACTCTTAAAACATAATAATAATACTAACACTAGTATTACTCAATACTGAATAATTTTCGGTATTCTCTAAATAATTAGCAACAAAACATAAATGCAAATATTTCTAATTTGCATAATCAAATAAAGAGATCAATTAACCCTAAACCACATGATACATTTATGGTAAGCCTTTAATATACATGTTGCAAGCCTCAATAAGAAGACATTAACAACATATATCATTGTTAAAAGAACAATGACAATATCTATATCAATGATCCATAATGGATTACTTAGTTCAAATAGGTTCACATAATTATATAAATGGGTACAAGATGACATTCATTACCTAATTTAAAGTCATGAATGATGCCCCTTCTCAGTGTAGAAGCTATGTGACCTTCTCAGGCTGCGTCTCAATCTTAATTCTGATTAGACCTAGACAAAGTAGAATAACTATATCCAAAGATGAAGCCAGGACCTTAATTGGCATGTGCAGTGACCTGTAAATAATGGACATGTATCCTTGCACAGCTGATAGTCGTACTTCATTTCTGTTTTGTGAAACATCTTCAATAATCTCATAATAAAGACCACTGATCAAACAAAGTCATAATTGTAAAAACAAGCATGCCACCACTAATGAACTTTGTGATAAACTCATGAATATTGAGAGTATTCCAAACTGAATCTTTTTTCAGTTTTTGCAATTATTTTATCTCTTGTATACTAGCCGCCAACTTTTATTTAATTATCCTATTAACCCCTTACCTAAATAATAGGGACAGTTTAGAGAGAGTGGCTTGCTGCTATCAGATTAATAGGAAAATAAGTTACATGTGGGTTTTTCAACACATGCTCTTAACTAGAAAGTCACTTATTTATTTATTTTTAATCATACACACAATTATGTTGTACACACTAGTATTCGATGTGAGACTCAAATATTTTATTTTCAATTCACACATAAATGTGCTCTTTGTTCCAACAGTTTATACCATCGATATTTGGTTCATTGAACCGCTTAATCTAGTTTGGGAGTCTGTTATGACATCAAGTAGTTTCAATTTCTCCTGTTCGCAGTTGTTGTGGGGGATCGAATTGTGATTTTCCCGAATTAAATCCAACGTCAATCATAACTAAACCAATTAACAATTAGTGAGTTGATGACAACTTTTATCGAATAGACGACTACGTATTGATATTTATTAAGAAAGTAGAAAAACCATCTCTATATATTATAGTGCATAAATTTTAGTTCAGTTGATATTGTTAGATAAGCAATGCTAATAACACATTTTAACAAACTCTTTTTAACACGCTCTCTCTAATTGGTTGAAATTCAAATTGATCCCACTAAAACATGTAGATCACACATAAATTTAGTGGAGTTTATTTGAAATTTAACAAATTAGAAAGAGTATTGTTGTTGTTGCTAGCATAATTCTTATTAAATTTGACATCTTTATTTAAATGTGAACTCGATATCTTACAATATGTGAATTTTGATGATATTTGTGATATAAATTACTTTTTGGTTTGTTGAGCAATCAAAGATTAAATTACTTAGGAAGTAAACATAATGTTTAAAAAAATTGGGTTAAATATAAACATGAAGGATGATAGATATTTTGGATCAAAGAGTTGGTTTAATAAGATGTTATCTCTTGATTTTGATATTAAGAACTAAGAAACATAATTTCTCATAACAAAATAGTTTCACATCAACTCAATAGCTAAAGAGCTAAGAGTGCGCCTGTCATTCGATGTAGCAATAGTGGGCCAATAGTACCGGTATGTATCTATTGTACCGGTAGTTGTGATTTTCATTCATAATTTAATCGTCCTGTGCATTTTCAATTCTTTTCTTTCTCCCTTTACGCGAGTTGAAGTTGAAGATTTCTTCCTGCAGAACTCCCTCTGAGTTTCTTGCCAGCTAATGCTAAAAGACAGTCTTAATCTACTTCTTTTTTCTTTTCTTTTCTCTTAGGTCCCAAGTTGATACCACCATACCAATCCAAGTGAGTCATGATCAAATATTATTAAGAATCAATCAAGTACTTAAGTTCAAACGGTTAATGAGCTCCCCTAAAACGAATCGTTTGGAAGCACTCGAGTTTAAATTTTGTTGAAAACAATTATTTATCAAACTTTACTTAGGTCGCATGAAAACATATGCAAGTATACACAATTAATCAACCTATAGCAAGTATTGTACCCATATGGAGTTTTAAGGGAACTTCATTCCATTTAGCATACAAAATATTTCTTACTTTGTAAGCAAAAAAGTAACCAAATAACATTTAGGATTTCAACAAAAGAAAAAGGAAAATTAATTGTAGAAGAGTTTGGATAATAAAAGTTGGAAATGTGTTGGAACTTTTGTGACTTTGATTATTTTTTATATCATTTAAAAATCATCTTGTGATAATTGTCCCTTACCATTGGACAAATTTAAAAACACCAAGAAAAATTTCACTTCAAAAGTTCAATACCTACAAAAAAAAAAAAAAACCCAGATAAAAAAAACATTACAAACTGAATAAAAATTTTCAATATTTGAACAAAAACCCGTAAAAAATTATATAAAACAATACAAACAAAATTACTTTAGTAATCCAACCAATCAAAAGATACTGCTAAATAAGTAAATACTAAATTTCTATACTTTCTGCTATAAAAAAATTTCTAAACTTTCTCTCTTGGAAGAAAAAGTTTACAAAGTACTTTTTTAAATCATAGTGTATTTTTAGTGCGTATTTGCAAAAATTAATCCTTTCAAAATAATTAAAATTCATTTAAAAGTCATATATTCTCCTAACATAAAAGATAAATGAATATAAAATATATAAATATAAAAAATTTTCTTACAAAATAGCAATGCTCTAAAACATAAATATAAATATAATTTTTTCAAATAATGAAAATACGTAAAACAATATATTCTTCAAACATAAATTAAACTCCAAACAAAATAGTTAAGCGATTCAAGTCTATTACAAGTGAGATATTCTCCAAACATAAAAGGTAAGTAAATATAAAATACTGCATATTTTCTCAAATAATGAATACTAGTATCCAGACCCGTGCCAAGCACGGGTAAAAATGCATTTTTAGATTTATTGAGTTATAATTTTTTTTGTAAGTGACTTATAAATAATATATTTTATTTTCAATTAAAAAATTAAAATTTTAATTGCTAATGAAAGATAATTCAAATTTAAATTATATAAGATTGTAAATATTTACAATCTTATATATTTTAATAATTAAAATAACTCTATGTGATAAAAACTAACTGTTAAATTCATGTATAGTGTCATAAATTTTCTTAGGGAAGATTAATATAGTTCGTATTTTTCAAATTATAAATGTATCATAGTTGTTGTTTATATTATTCCCGACCAAAATAATTATAAAGTTGATGGAAAATAATTTCTCAATGGGATATATGGAAGAGACTTTGATGTTTCATAAAAAGGCTTTGAGGTGGATATGAATAACAAAAGAAATCGATTGTCATACTAATATTTAAGCAGAAATACAGATTCCCGTTGAAATGGAAATTAAAGATAGACAAATTAATTGTAGAAATTAATTAAATTCTATTATATACACAAATACGGAGTAATTGCTTCTAATTCATTGTTATTTTTTATTTTGGGAAATATTTTTGATTGGTCTAATAAATATGAATAGAGATGATGGTGATGAGCATACATTATAGTATGTGGATGTTAACCTTTCTATTTTATTGATAAAAGATTTTGTTTACGTCTATTAACTATAATATTTTTTTACCAAAAAAAATATAAGAATTTTTATTTAGAAAATAACTTTGCACGGGAAACAAAAGAAATTGCTCGATCAATAGAATCAGCTGAACAAAAGAATGATTTATTCCTGTCATATTTTACTTACTTACTTTTTTTTTTGTTGAGAAAACATACTTATTTCTCTTGTAAATTATGTTAAACTAATATATTTCTTAATTTTTTTTTACAAATCTAAACTGTTTCTAATGTGATATATGCACATGTAATACACAATCATATATAAACAGAAAGTCCACAAAAATAAAAATCACATTGATAGAAAAAAACTACATATAAAATAAAAATTGCAAGAGAAAATATACAATAAAAATGAACTCAACACTATTGGAAAAATATATCATTTGATTAATTTATTGATACATATTCATCAAGTAATAAACTTTGAGTTTGATCTTGATTCAATCCATTTGGTGTGAATATGATGCATTTCTTCTTGCTTTGATTGACTTCTCTGTCATGAATAATAAACCGAATTAATAAATAAAAAAAATATAAACATCAAAAGGAAATAATATGAATAGTAAAAAAAACAGCATAAGAAATCACACAAAATAACCACATAAGAAATGTTGAACAAAGAAGAAAAAAAATAAAGAAATTAAAAAAAATGACCGTAAACGAAAAAATAATGCGTATTGAGAGAGATAAAATAAGAGAGAATGGAGGTGGAAAATGTGTGATTTGAATGTTCAACAAAAGACCATTTTATATAGGGGAAGAAACATGGGTATATAAGTAATTTTATCCATAATATGCAATTAAACCGATTAATAACAAATATATTGATTCCTTTTTTGGTGAATGTCATATTATAACTTTTTGTAGGAAATTTAATATTTAACACACAAACTTTAGAAAGAAGCAAAAAAAATCATAAAAATTAAATGCTTATAATGCAATACTAAAATAAACTTTGAAAAATTTATTAATTGATTTTCAAATTATTTCGTGAATTATTATTATTATAAAAATTATTTTACAAATACTTTATTTATTTAAAATATATAAACTGGTTACAATTTTTAGAATATATATATATGTTTTTAATTCTTTTCTTTATTTTTTCAATTTCAATCACTTGAATTTAAAGATACATATAAAATATAATTTTTTTTCCTTTTTTATTTACATTTTATATATATATATATATAGAGGAGGGATATATTGACTCCAAGAGTAAGTCATTATAATTACTCCAAATCCTAGCCTTTAATCTTAATATCAATTAATAGTTAGAATTGATTAATAATAATTAATATAGTGAGACTATTTTCTTTCATGCACAAGATTGCAGAAATTATTACTCTAAAACATACTTTAAATAGAATGGACTAATTATAGCAATTGTTTAATCATAAACAAATTTTTATTTTTTTAACGACAAACATATATATACTATTTTTTAAACAAAAAAAAACACTATATACTAAATCTATGTACATATATATACTATACATAATCGTAAAAAAAAAAAAACTATATGCTATACACATTATACTTTTTTTTAAGCAAAAAAATATTAAAATTTATATTTAAATATTTATAGGGATCAGAAATATATTTATCCTTTTATTTGTTGTTGATAGTTATACATAATTATACTCTATGCTACAAACCTTATACATAATATTTTCTTCGTGCATGATTTTTTTTTAAAAGCAATTATATTTTCTTAAAATATAAATATTAATTTTTGTCAAAACAAAAAAATATTAACATCTCATTAATATATAACATAAACAAATAAATTATAAAATATTTTTTAATAATTTTCATCTAGGCCTAACATAGTCAATTTTATTTTTATCTTTTTAATATATATGTTGTCAGAAAAAAAACAAGATTATGTTTATGATAAAAAATTGCTATAATTAATTCATTCTAATTATATTTAAAGCATGTTTTGGAGCTATAATCTTTGGATTCACTTGCATAAAAGAAAAGAGTCTCACTATATTAATTATTATTAATCAATCCTAACCATTAATTGATATTAAGATTAAAGGCTAAGATTTGGAGTAATTATAATGACTTACTCTTGGAGTCAATATATCCCTCCTCATATATATATATATATATAATTAATGAATTTTGTAGTCTTAAAAATATTTTTTTAAAAAAAAAAATATGATGCACGAAATTTATAATATAATTTTCTTTAAAATATATTTACAATTGAACCAATAATAATATAATAATAATAATATGGAAATATAAAAGAATTTGAATTGTTTCCTTTTTAAAGCATATGAGAGAGAATTCATTTTGTTATAAAGCATTTAATTCATTTATGGCCAAAATAATATGAGAGAATAATGATTTAGAAACTGCCACGTGTACATATTCATTTGAAAAAAGGCTCCTAAATAATATTATTATAGATTATAGATACATAAAAAAAGTTTATTTTAAATGAAAAAGAAAAAAGATTTGATTTTGATCTTTCACAATTTTTAGAAGGCCAATTTAATTTTACTCCCTCGATTCCTTTTTAAGTATTTACAATCGATGACTGCATGTGTGTTAATACATATCTTTAACTACTAATATTTTTAATTATGTATTGTAAACAATTATAAAAATTCATATTTTAAAAATATTTGTCGAAACAAATTGTACGACATATTGTATGCTAATATTTATTTTTATATATTAATAAAAATAAAATAAAATAGACAAAATAAATTATATAAATAGTGTATAACTACGAATCTACGATTAACAAAAACAGAGAAATAGTAATAAAAAATAAAATTCAAATTAGTCGCCACATTTTTATATTATGACAAATTAGTGTCTAATTCGGGAAAAACAAATTTGTATATGAAATGGTGAAGAAGGATTGACCGAGTCCATTTCCACTTTGGTTTTGAAAAACAGTCTTTTCCGTCTCTCTTACAAAGATCGAGCGCCATGACCAACCCAATCACCGATACTCCCAACGAAACCCTAAACCCTAACACTTCCCAACAATGCCCGGAAGAAGAACAACAACCACCACCACCACCCACCGATCCTCAATCCTCTGAAGCCCCTCAAAATCCCCAAATCCAAAACGATCCCGATTCCACAAACCCTAATCAAGATCAAGACACTCTCATGGAGGATCCGATTCATCCCCAAATCGCCGACGACCCGGAGCCTGAACCTCCTTCCCCTGCAACCACTACCGTTCGCCGTGGAGGTAAGCGGAAGAAACCGAAGAACCCAACCGCAGCCCAGAAAAAGAAGTTTCAGGAGAAATTTCAAGGTTTGATCGAAACCCTAAAACCTATTCCTTTTAAACCTGCTAAAGCTCTTGACTTTGAGAGTCATCAGAGCCTTTTAGAGCGTCTGGGGCTTTGGGATTTTGTTCACATTGAGTTTGATTCTGTTGTTCGTACTGATCTCGTTGCTCAGCTTATTGCTAGCTATAACCCTGCCAATAGGTGTAGTTATGTTAATGATGTTAAGGTCATGGTGAACCGTGCTGAACTTGGCCGTGCTCTTAAGCTTCCGAAGAAGTATTCGGTTGCTGTTGATGAAGTTGGTGAAGTTGGTGTGAGGGATATTGCTTTCCTTAAGGAATTGGTGTCAAATTGGATGCTTTTGCATGATGATACGTTTATCATAACAAAGGATATTATGCAGCTATTTAATTTGATCAATGAGGGAAATTTTGAGAAGGTTGATTGGGCAGGACTGATGTGGGGCATGTTGGACAAGGAATTGAAGTCCCTTAAGCTGGTGGAGTGTTACTATGCTTCACATTTGCAACATTTGATTAAGTCACAGCACAAGGAGCTGCTGGAGGAAACACCGGCGAAGGAGGTGGTGGCTGAAGGAGAAGAGGGTGTGACAAAGGATGAGGAGGAAGAGGGAGAGACGAAAGATGAGGAGGAAGAGGAAGAGGGAGTGGTGATAAGGGATGAGGTAGATGGGAGTGGTGATGTTAGAATGGGCGGGGTTGAAGAGAATCAGGTTCGTGAGTTGGAGGAGCACAATGTTGAATTGAGTTTGGGGCAAGATAATGTTGAGACTTTACCGGTGGAGAAAGAGCAGGCTGAAGGGGAACAAATGATGGATTTTGACCAGTCTAAAGAAGTAGAACCGGAGATATGGCTTTTCGGTCAGAAGAACTGTGTGGGGGAGCCCTCTTTGAGACCGTGTCAAAAAAGTGAGATGAAGGGTTTGGACTATGGCCAAGTGAAAGAGGATGAGGGAGAATACGAAGAAGATCATGAACAAGAGGAGGATGAAGATGCTGAAGAAGATGAGCATGAAGTTGGGTTCCACTTGTCACCGAAGTATCATATGGATGGAATGCCTTCTGCGAATGGGAGTCCAATTCAATCAATGGAAGCAGTGCAAATGCCTTTTGGTTCTGGGATTGATCTTCGTGATAACTCGGTAGGAGATTTCCTCTCTGCTAGGGATGATCCTCAGATGATTGCTGGCTCATCACTTTTTGGTAATGGTCACAAGAGAGACATCGGCCTGGATAATCATAACTCTCATCACACCCTAAATGGCGGTAACAAACGGCAGAGGAGCGATAGCCCATGGAGTTCTAAGCCACTTGACTTTGAAGGTTGCATGGAACAGATGGAACATTGGATGGGGAAAGCTAGGATGATTTATGCATCGAAAGATCAGGCTGTTGAAGAATCTGCAATGAATCAACAAATCTTGCTTGAGGAGCTACAGAAGAGGGATGAAGTGGTTAACCATTTGCATAAAGCAAAGATTGAAGAGGCTCAGAAAAGACAGATGGAGGTATATCGGCTTGAGAAGGAACTTTACATGATGCAAAGCCTTGTGGAAGGCTACCGAAAAGCCTTGAAAGAAACACAAAAGGCTTTTGCTGACTATAGAGCACGTTGTCCACAAGCTGATGAGCCACTTTACAAGGATGTCCCTGACTCTGGGGGCCTTGTTTTGAGTGTGATGGATCTGGAAAAGGAACGCCTGAAGAAGGAAGAAGAGGAAAGGGTAAAATTGAGAGAATTTTTTAGAGATTTTGAAAAGAACTGTAAAGATATTGAAGAGGAGTGGATGGGACAGATAGGTATCCTGAAAAAACATCTAAGTAGAGTTGAATCCCTGGGTGACAAGTTACAGGCTCTTGATGACAAAGTAAAACAATTGAAGGAAGTGAATGCAAAATCCAAGATTTCTGACCCTCTTGAAATTGCGCCACTAAGTGAAGCAGAAGCTGCTTAGTAAGGTTTAGCTTTTCCATTAGCATGCAATTAAAATTGGTCCACTATAAGTTCAAGGCCCCAGTTTGTATATTTTTAATGTACAGGGCTTATCTTAAAAACTGAGAGTTATGAGTAAGGTAATTCTACTAAAATTGTGTGAGAACTAGTCACAATTTGTGGTTATTTACTTCCCTGTTTTGCATCTCTATGCCATTCTTATTTATCCTCAAGGTTTATGTAAAAAAAATATTTATCCTTAGGGTCCAACTAAAATTATGTTGTTTGCCATAGAAAAAGTTGGTCCTAGTTCTACTTGGTATATTACTTTTTCTTGACCATCTTATTGGAAGAATGTTATGATAGAAATATTGACATGGATAATCTATTTGGGAACTTATGCATGATTGACTATTGTTACGGTAGTTGATTAATTTGGTGCACATCAGTTTTATGTGATGATTGTTACTATAATCCTACTTAGCGACATCTTACAATGCTATGCTTCTTTATGGTCTTAGTCTTGTATACATCTATAGTCCAGATTCCTCTAGTAGAGTTTCAGGCTGCATCCTGTTTTGCTGGTTTCCATATTTTTTTTACTATTTAGTTTCTCATTTTCAAATTAAGTGATCATAATTGTTTGAAGTAAACATTAGCATGACTTAAGTTAAAAAATGTTACTTCTTGTCCAATTTTCATCATTTTTGTAGTTTTAACCTGTTATGACCAACAGGAAATCAGTTGAAGTTGGTTATGTTTGTTTCTTAGAAAACTCTATTTTGTCTAGGCTGTTGATCTAACGAAAAATCTGATCTATAATAGGCCTCTTGGAAAATTCAAGTGTTAACTTCAATATTCATTAGTTGAGGAATACTTTTCCATTCTTATTTCTACTTCCTTAAATTCCAAGTATAAACTTTTATTTTATCTTGAGTTTAGCAAGATTATATCATCTATAATTGGTGAAATTTGTTGCCCCTTGTGTATCAGAAAACCCAAGACCCTGTTTTTAACCAGAATTATCAATAGTGTGCTGCTGTGGAAAATTGTGGAACAGTTTTTCACTGTCTGTGTTACTGCCACTTTGCTGAAATGAGGGGTTAAAAGTTGAGTTGTTGGGCAATCTTTTCTGATTGTCTTGTGATTTCACCCCTGTCTCTTTCATCAGAACAACCTTTTGTTTAGGTTTTTAAACGTTGTTTAAAGCTTTACTCACACAGCATTCAATGCAAAGCTTCTACTCCTTTTATCTTCTAGTCCTTTGAGGTAGAAGAAAGATCTATGCCTTCCTCTATTTCTGCTTGGTTCTTGTCCTTCTGTTGCTTCATAGCCTTCATTATGTACCACTTCTACTTGCTGACTCCTGTATTTTGTCTGTGTTCTGTTGTGATTGTTTTACCCTTCATGTTTTGCGCAGCCAAGGCATCATCCACTTGGTGCTAAACTGATTTATTCCTTGACTTCTGTTATTAGCATTTGTCTTTAGCTGTTATCTTTTGAAGGGGGGGGGGGAGAGAAACATAGAGAAGTCTCGCACTTTATTTTTGTGAGTTAGATGAAAATACTATTGAGTAATAATTTTTTGTTTTTATTTTGATAATATTATAAAGAGAAATAATGGATTTAAAATTTATTTCAAAACCACCCCCAATGCATTTTTTGGGTTCCCAGATTGGAGGATTTGACTCATTTCTTTATCCTCAAAGTCCTCCATTTCCCTCCAAATTCCCAAACAAAGCTTAAAACTTTGATTTCTTGTTATTAATTTAGAATCTGTTTTTTAAGACCTTGTATGTAGGATTGATACATATTGTTTATATCTTTTTTATTTAATTATCTGATACAAGTTATATTTCAGTTTTTAATACATGGGTTATAGCGCTACCAGCTGTAGTGGTTTTGGTGTTGGTTACACAGTTGTAAGATTGATAAATTAGCAATAGTTTTGGTTTTAGTGTGTCATCCATGGTTTTGGGAAGTGATAACCTGGTTATGAGGTAAGGGTCATGTGGAAGGAATGTCCCGGGCATTTGTTAGTGTATAAGTGTATACATTGGTACTTAGTTGTCTGCATTTTCTTTGATGCATGTAAAAATCTTGTGCATGGGTTTTGCTGCTCACATACAAGTTGATGCTAGAGTTCTGATGATAATGAACTACCGGCAGCGGAATTTTTCCCCTGCAGGAATCTTACGAGTTGGTTATTGAATAATCATACTGTTGATTTCCATTATACATGTTATTTGCATACATATTACTTGCATTGCATGTATTCTGAAGTCAAGGTTGGTAAAGAGCATTTATATTGTATTGTACAAACAAAACTTTAGAATGGATTAAATTAGAAATAGCTCAAAACTGAACAGTTCATCTTTTTTCTAGTAGTGATCAATTGTGTTCCAGTGTTAACCAGATTGTACTTAATTTTACCTATTGGGAAGAGATAACCTAGCTGTTGCCTGTATTGCGAGTACAGTATAGTCTTGTGATTGAGTGCTAGAAGAGAACATCTTGTGTATTTGCTGACATATATTGCTGTCTAGATGAATGTGTATTTGTTGACATATATCTTGTGTTTTTATGTAAGAATTATGTTCATGAAACTTACTGCTGCTCATTAACATCTTGAAGTGGAAGTTTGTGATGAGAATAAACTAGTTAAAAAAACTCCTGTTATATTTTTTCTAGTTACATATGAACAAGAGGTTAATTGATAATGACTATCACTTACCTTGTACTTTTTAATCCAATCATTGAAATCAGGATGTTAGAGTTTTGACAGTATTTGCTTTCTTAGAGAAGAGTTGATTATGGCCAGTTAGTTTCAGCTTTAAAAAAATAGATTTTTTTTTGTATTTTTGAAAATAGATTTTATAAAATCGTTTTTCAAAATATTACAAGTTTTTTTATATTTGTTTTTTTTAAATTCAAACACTAATTTTGACATCATATAACATAGACATACATTATTGAAGAACAAAAAATAGTCAAAATCTCAATTTTTATAAAAAGTTGTATTTCAAAAATGATTTTTATGAAAATCTATTTGAAATAGCTTCAAAAAAAAGTTATTTTTTTGAAATTCAAATTTTTTTTCAATAAAATGATAAAATAACATTTTAAGAATAACTGTTCAAACAAAATTTTTATTTGAAGCTTTTATAAAAAATTTCTTTGTAAACTTTTTTTATACAAAATTTTCTAACACTACAAAATCTATTTTCAAAAAAATTCAATACAAACGGGTCCTATATTATTTGTAAAATTTATAGTTACACAAGCAGAGGATGTGTAAAAAAGCTTTAGGCTCTCTATCAGGCAATTTCATACTCTCCTGTTGTCAGTGTCTAGCAAGTGTGTACAGTTGTAGTAACCCAGCATCCTGTTTTTAGTGCAATCCTACCTAGGCATTTACTTGCCTTCCATAGTAATTTTTTATTTATTTATTGGTAAATTCTAATATGGACCACTTCATCAACCGGTTCATGGTGAACCAGTCACGAATAATATTATAACGAATATGAATTTTACAAAATCCACCGTTGAATTGAAAGTTTATATTATGTAGATCATCTATAGAAAAAATTAGAAAAATTAAAAATCATTTGATATGTTATTGAGACACATCAAGATTAACGGTTGTTAAATAATATAAATTTTGATGGGTCTCAATAACATATCAAATGATTTTCAAAAAAATTTAAAAAATTTATGGATGATCTATACGATATAAACTTTCAATCTAACAGTAAATTTTGTAAAATTCATATTCGGTATATCACTTGTCCACGGTGGACCACTTGTGAAGGTGGTCCACCGTAGCATTAGCCTTATTTATTACCTTTATTTTTCATTTTCCTTTTTACTTTTTTTGACAATGAACAAACTTATTGTTTACTGATTTGCTTCCTATCTATTTGATATCACTCAGTTTTTTAAAATCACTCATGAAATTAATCCCTCTATTTAAAATCACTCAGTTTTTTAACCCTTTGTCAAATTTCTATACTTAATATGTTTCAAATGATGTGACATACGACGAGATAATATTAAATGATTAATAGTCATACAATTACAAGAAAATTCATTAAAAATTTCAATTTTAAAAATTATTTATTTTGTAATTTAATTAATGAAATATAAATAATTTATTTAAATGATTCTACATCATCAGAGTTGTATGCCATGTCATTTTAACTATGACCAATCATTAGAAGTACAAAAATTTAATAGAGGGACAAAAACTATGTTTAAAATTGAAGGATCAATTATGTGAGTTAATTAAAATAGGGAGATTAAAACAGTAATTAAAACTATACTAGTTGACAAGCTTATGATTATGTAATGTAATGTTTTCCTATGTATTCATCCTTATTTAATAAATATGCCTTGAGTTTGTTTGATTTAAAAAGAAAACCTCAAGGATTGGGAAGGTTGTGAGTAAAATTGACCACTCAGTCTTTCTCTGCTGCATCTACACTGCATAAGTTGAGTATACAAGTTGATACACATGTTCTTCCCCACATGCATAGGGACCATTTTTTTTAAAATTATGACACCAATGATTCAATGTTGTCATATGCTACTATCAGTCTACAACTACTTTCAGAAATTTGTATAAATATCTCTAATAACCTAACATCACTGATTCATTGTCTCATTCTAGTTGGTTGCATCTATCATCTATAACTATTAATTCATAGGAAATTTCACATGATCAATCCATAACACACAAAATGTAGCAACATTTTAATTTTACACTTTCACCACATACAATAAGAATTGATTAAAATATTTACACTTGGATTAATTTTTCCAATTAATAAGTCTAATAAAGATGATGCAAAGCAACAATAATAGTAAAAAAATAAGGTACAACAAAACAAAACAAAACCTAGAGGAGGCAAAGACTTCACTGACATGCACCTTCCTTTCATCCATCCCAACAAAACTCCACTAGTCTTTGTTTTCCAACTTGAATTGAAAAACACCATAATTAAAAAAATTTAAAAAGAATCAAAGACAACAAGAAATAATAACAAAAAAAAAAGAAGAAAAAAAAAAGAATCTCCAGCATTACATTACATAAACCCCATCTAGTTAAAGCAGACACCAACAAAACCAAGTACTGTTTATTTCTTCTCTTTGATATTGATGTCACTGAGTGGTGCACATGTGTTTCACTGAATTCCAATCATGCATCTTTGAGTGGTCCCTTCTATAAAGTAAACACATCACGTGACTGTCACAGTTTTTTTGATAGCAAAAGCTTACCACTAATATTCTTCCTTCATTCATCAATTGCATGGCTAAAAGATGTAAGATACATGTACTTTTTTGCTTATATTTTGTCACGATAAGAGTGTGTTTCTAAAATAATCCTCTTATTACTAGAAGAATTCTGCTAATTTCTTGACTAAAAATAAAATAGAAAGAATGACTGAATTATTGGATCATATGAACTATTTGATCATGATAATCATGTATTCTCAAACATTGATAAGATGTTCATTTTCAATGTGAGTATCATTATCACAATGTGGTTTAGATGATGGAGATTGTGATGATACTACTGTAGCATTATTATTATTCTTGATGTTGTTTTGTTGATGATACACTTGCCTCAGCCTCTCTATCTCCCTCTTCAATGCTTCTTGATGAGCTGCATTATTAATTACATCAATAATCTATTATTACATTATTTTTGAAGCTTTATTAAGTACTAGTAGTAATAATCTGAATAATAATATAACTAACTACTTGTTGCAGACACAGCACATGGTGATCTGAGACATAGAGCATTTTAATATGTGTGCAACTGCATGCAAATGCTTTTACTAGAATCAATATATCAATCTGTCCTATTCTCTAATAATTGCACTGTTTCAACTCTTCTAAAGTAGTACTAGTATATTCAAACCATGTGCCGTACGATGCAAAGTTCCACCAAAAATAACCTAATTTCCTTTGTACCCTTTGCTCCATTTTTTATATAGTTTTTTTTTAGAATTTGGAGGATTTGCAATTGCAATTGGAAGCTTAGTGGTACAATTGAAAAGTACATCAAAGGCTACATTTAGTTCCAAGTTTGAAGGATCTCAGATTCAGTAAAGTCATAAATCTATGTAGTTATGTACTCGACATACTTAAAGTCGTTCGATCTTGATCGTATGATTAGAATTTTAATCTCAAATTTATATTATATAAAAAATTAAAATCTCTTTTAAAGTCACCGTCTAACTTTAATCAGACGGCTCAAAGATGATGATTGCTGCTGACAGCATCAATTGCACGGACTACATTTAATCTATGTTTCAAGTGTGATGCCACAAAATTGATTCTGAAGGTTTAAATTAATTTTAACAGTTTGGTTACTCTTGAGTAGAATTAATTCTTTCTTTAGAATTTACTTCCACCTCGAAGCTATGATTTTTAGTTTTTGAGTCTAAACATGATTTTTACATTAAAATTTATTGTTCAATTTATTTTTATATTAAATGTATCAAAACATAAACTTTTTTTTGAATGGCTACCTAAAGATAAACTAATGTACATTCAACACACTTTTAAGTTTTAACTAAAATTAATTTTACAAAATCAATTCAATCAAAAGAAAAACATGCACTGAATTGTACTTTTTTCCTATAATTCTATCTAATTTTTCTTGCAACATGACATACTGATAGCATATATAGAAACACAGATTAATAACCACTCATACATTTATGCATGCATGATTTTTTCCTTAAAGTTAGAGAGTATAAGAATCAGACTAAAGTAACAAACTCTAAAGAATGATATTTAATCAGAAAACTTGTACTAGTAGAATCATGACAGTAAAAAGTGAAATGAGAATAGTTTTTAGGTAAGAGATCAGAATAAGTACCATCTTTGAAGATTTTGTCTTGAGCAAGTGCTGCGATTCTTTGCTTGAGAGCACTGTTATCAACATTTAGAAGCAACCTCTGATGATCCAAATATGCAACTCTTGGTGACAGTACTGATACTTCAGCCTTCATTCATTCATAAACACATTAATTAATTCATAAGTTATTAAATTATTAAGATACTATATATCATGTTCAATTAATGTAACTTTGTTAAAGTCACCTGTAATGAAGACACACTTCGTTCAAGTTCTGATATGTATTGTAATTTCCTTACTCTTGATCTTTGTGCAGATTGTCTATTTGCCAAGATTCTGATACATATACAAAACAAAACAATAATTATAATCACATGAATAAAAGCTAACAAAAATATATATTAGCATCACTTATTTTTCAAAATTCAATGGCAGCAAATTAATTCTCATAAATTAAACCAGATCTAACACCAGAAAAATTGAATAAATATTATTAAATAATACTAACTCCGGTCCAACAAATGGTCAACAAAAGTTAATGTATCTGGTCTAAATTTTACACCAAATATATCAGCTTTTATTAACCACCTTTTGCTTATATTTTTTTACGGAGGGAGTATAAGTTATTACGAAGAACATGTTCTCTCTAGTATATTTTGCATAAATTAACACTAAATTGTGTTACTCACACAATAATATTACAAATTTACAATAAAATAAGCCATGTAATACACATACATATATATATATACATTTGCTTTTAGAAATTAATGTGAATTGTGTGACATGATCAATGTTTGAATGTACCTTTTTACCCTCTTGGGGTCTGTAATTTTCTGACTTGAAAAATTTGTTCTATTTGCATTACTGTCATCATCATCATCATCATTGACAATTCGTGCAATTTCTTGTTTTCCTTCACTAGTTTCATCTTCATCCAATTCATGCTTCAATTGTTGCTGTTTTTCCTCCTCTTCCCCTTCTTCTTTGTCATCATTGATGCTGTTATGATCGGAAGGAGTTGAAGGGTTAGAGTTAGAAGACAATGCAGCTGTTGTTGGTGGCGGCGGCATCATGTTTTTCCCCGAAACCTCGTCTACACCAAACATAGACATCAATTGTTCATCATCAAATCTTTCAAACTCATTGTCACCATCTCTACGACGACAATGTTCCATCATTGATGTCTCTACAAAGGTCACCGAGTCGCTCGCGGACCGTCTATGGACTCCTCGTCTGGCGGACGAGAAGTCTAGAAACTCATCCACCCATGAAGGATTTTGTTGATTATTTTGAAAATTTGAAGCATTTGGTGACAATAACGTTTTAAGGGTAGGTAATTTTTGGTGTGAAGAAAATTCAGGCCAAGTTGGTGTCATGTTTGGAATTGGAACCTTTGGTGGCAATTGAGCCATTTGAGAGATAAGAAATGATTAAACTCTATAACCAAACACAAACTAGCTTAGCTAGATAAGATTAGATTCAATGGAATTGGCTCAACTACTATATACTATTATTTATATAAATGCATATGCATATACAATGCAATTTGTGTGCATTATTATGTGATGATTCATGAGTGGGAGAAGAAATGAATTAATGTGTGTTTGTGTCAAGTAGACAAACAAAATGAAGAAACATGTAAATGATGTTTTTTTTATAAATACATGTATGTATGTGAAGGAGCCAGAGGGAATGTTAGAAAGGCACAAGAAGAACAACAATGTGAGTTCAATTGAATATATTAGTACATAATAATCATCAATTATTATTTTTATTTTTATTTAACTGTAAGATTTATGTCCAATAATATTATTGTTTTGGGGTTTAAAATCCCAATAAATAACAAATCTGTGGGGGGTATGCTGCTGCATCTATGTGTTTGTGTAGTGGGGTCACATGGAGAAAGGAATTGGACAGCTATAGAACAGCTGTTATGTGTTTGTTTTGGGTCTCCTCAACTCAACTGTATTACTGGAAAGTCACCAATGCTTTGTTTATTTATTTATAAGATTAATTTTGGCTTAGTCGATAGATAGTTAGTTGGTACAGTGACAATTGATGCTGAATTTAATAAGAACGATCGTGGTTTGATTTTCTGCAACTGCAATCGAGAGGGGCTGAAACTAGGGGTGATCGTATCCGAATCAATCTAAAGTAAAACTGCAAACTGAACAAATCCAAACCGAAAACCACATTTAGTTTAAACTGTAAGGATCATTTTTCTTCTGAATCGAGCAGTTTGATTTGGTTTGCGGTTTTAATTTCAAAAAACCGAACCAAATCGAGTCAAACCGCAATACTTAACTTAACTCTATCGACTAGTAATAATCAACATATTACTTAGTTCAACTTAACAAGCACAACTCAAATTGAGTCCATAAAACAGTAGTCTGTCAAAACATATCATTTTACGCGATCCAAGTTGTTAATTTTGTCATATTTTTAATATCGCGATAAACCGCACAAATCGAACCGATCCTAACCGCATTGGTTCGGTTTGGTTTGGATGACTTTTTAAAAACCAACAGAACCAAACTGAACCGCATTTATTTTTATCTCACGGTTAGGACGATTTTTATGCTCAAAATCGAACAAAACCGCACCACGAGCACCCCTAGCTGAAACCACTTGCTACAAAAACTAGTTCATCCAATCTTACCGTAATATCGTTCTTTACCCTACTCATGCTTCTCGCATAAGTGCTGCTAATAAAACCAACTGACAAGGCATCAAACGAAGAATATAAAGTAAAAACAAGACATTTCGATCAGAACTGACCTCCAAATTAAATTAGGCGGTCCAATAGACTGAATAATGGAGGTGAAAACAAAAAAAATGGATTATACTAACTAGTGTACCTAAAATATTAATTAAAAAATAAAATAGGTAAATTTTATATAAAAAGTAATGGTATTTTTATATTTTAAAGGGTTAAATATGTTTTTGGTCCCTATAGTTTCGCAGAATTTCGTTTTTAGTCCCTGAAAATTGTTTTAACACTTTTTAGTCCTTGAAGTTTTGTCAGTCAGTGTTTTTAGTCCCTACTTTTAATCAAACTCTTGTGTACTTTCACATTTTTTAACGATTCTTTGTATTCATGTTTATAATATTATAAGAACATCTTCGATAAAAATTTAGAATTTTTTAACATAAGATGAATTATTTATGAATTTTGATGTGCAAAAAACAAAAAAAATCATATTTAATTCATCTCTTGTTAAAAAAATTTAAACTTTTGTAAGAGAGATTCATATAATGTACTAAACATGACTGCAGAAAAAAAATTAAAAATTTCGAATGATATGCCCGAGTTGATTGAAAAGTAGAGACTAAGAACACTGACTGACAAAACTCCAGGGACTAAAAACGAAATTCTGCGAAACTATAAGGACCGAAAACATATTTAACTCTATTTTAAAATACCGGCTACACAAACTTTAAGATAGCTTTTTAAATTATTTTTTTTTAAAAATGACCTTTAAAACATGACCTTTAAATTAAATCACACTAAATAAATATTTGTAAGGGAGTTTAAATACTTATAAAATAACAGAGAGAGAGAAGGTATTTTAATACTATTTTTTATTTTTACAAAATTTTAATACTAATCTAAAAAGTTTATTTTGACCAATAATCTAAAAAGTTGTATATTGTGTAATTTGATTTCATCTGTAAAAATAATTCTAGACTTATATAAATTAAATCATTTATGCAATATCATTACTACATTAATTATTACAACTAGTGGGAATCAGCCACCACGTGCCCTTCTGACCATCTCTTTAGTGGGTTGGATTTGGGTTTGGGATGCCCTATATTTTTTTATTTTTGTTTTTGAGCAAAATCGTAAAGGATGATTTTATGCTAATACATCGAGATTTCAATGTTGACACTCTAATATAAATTATTCCTCTATTATCTCTTCAAAAATATGATTTAAAATAAAAAAGAAAAGAAAGAGTAGGGGTATAAACCAAGCCCACCAATAAGATTAACGAAAATGATAATTAGGCAAATCAATTTTGTCTTTAAATAAATTTTCCTTCTATAAATATGTATTATATGAGGAAAATTAAAATGAAAGTTTCTAATTATATAAAGCCAATTTTTTCATTTAACCTTTAACTTTCAAGGAATCAAGTTCACATTTGTAAAGGCTTGAACTAAGAATATATATGAGTTGCATTCCAACCTCTAGAATGAGCAAAATTAATAACATGAATTGTACACACGTTTCAGCATAGACAGAAATCGCAACACCAATATAATTAGTCTTTGGGTTTGGTTTTACATAAAATAATGTCATAGTTTTAGTGTAAATTATGTGTATTTTTGTAGCTTTTGTAAAAGTATGGTAAACACTTGTTGAATGAATAAAAATTCACAAAAAATTTAAGAAAATGCTAAAGAGTGTTTGTATTGTGTTTGAAAAGTGAAGTTAACTTTTTAGATTTGAAAAATTAATGTTTTTAATAAAAGTTACTATTTTTTGTTTTCTTAATTAGTATTCTTTGAGAACTTGTTAAAATGACACTCAAATATAAAGATACTCATATTAACAATGAATAAAGTCTCTTTATTCCTTTATTCTCTCATATTGTGTGTGTATCATTAACAATTTGTTTGTGATCTAGTTCGAAGATGATGTTCTTAAGAGAATAAACTATTATATTGAAGAGATTGTAATAAATCTCATATGTCTCTAATTAGTCCTTGCCATAACAAATAAACTTTGGGGACACACAAAAGCCTATGTTTGAACAATATTGTTGTTGTTAGAAAATTGTACATCTACATTGCTTATAAGGGGAAGGTTCCAAACAACGCCTAACAAATTCCTTATAAGATGTTTATTCGAAACACTTCTATCATTATCAATGAATTGACCAATGTTTGATAATTAAAATAATTAGGAGGATGGGGCATTTGAATCTTTGATTTTTGCTCTTAGTGCAACAACCAACATGAAAGCTCATACGTCCACATTTCTTGCGTATGGTTAATTTTTCTTAATTACATCATCTAATTTTATTTGTTTTGAATGACAATGTAAGGAGGTATATTTGGCTTCATGTTTTCATTCATCTCATAGTCATCTATATATTACAAGATAATATCTCCTAGTCGTAATTTACATTCATTACTAATTATTTACAATCAATGCTGCTAATAATAATAATAATAATAATAATAACTTCAGTCAACTTTTTTTTTTTTTTTGGTAGACGAAATGACAAAGTCATTGAAAATTCACACACACAAAGTGGAGTGACCAGGGATCGAACCCCGATCATGACGTCTGACACTAACAATTTCGGCATTTCTACTATTTGAGCTAGGATTTGTGGACTAACTTCAGTCAACTCTAAATATAGGAAAACATGAAAACAAAATACTCTAAATATAATAAGAAAGGTTTTGGGTAAGAGTGTGGTGTCCAACTCACTTGTAGAGTTGTTCTTAGACCCAATGTGGAGGATGATCCCCCTGGCTGCCCCCTCGTGGCGACCCAACAGTGGTATCAGAGCTGATGGTTCGACGAAGGGCTGAACTGGCTCCTTGTATCGAAAGTCTTCCTGACAAATGTGGTCAGGCGGCGTGTCCCGTGTGCAGTGTAACAACGGCGGTACAAGTGTGTAACTGAGAAAGCTTCCGCTTGAGGGGGAACATATCTTGATATGGATGGACTCACACTTGAGGGGGAGATTGTTGTGACAAGTGTGAGTTTTAAGTCCCACATTGCTTAAAATAGTGGAGGTTGAACACTTTATAAGTAAGAGGACCCATAAACCTAACACCTTAAGGTTTTGGGTAAGAGTGTGGTGTCCAACTCACTTGTAGAGTTGTTCTTGAACCCAATGTGGATGATTCCCCGGCTGCCCCCCCAGGTGATGACCCAACAGAAACAAGTATGAGTACAACATAAGAGGAGCATAAAAAATACTCATAATATAGGAAAACATGAAAACAAAAAACACCACAAGAAAAATAACCCTATGCCCAACCGAATCCAAGTCACTCCAAGACTAGCAATAGGAAAGACTTGCAATAGAAAGAAGATTCAGGGGAAAACAGTCAACCCACCCAAGACCAAGCCGCACCATGCAACCCATATCACCAAGCTCTACCTGCTCCAAAAAAGAATAGGTTCCACCTCTCACTCTTATAAAGAGTGGAAGTATCCTACTAAAAAATCATTTCTAAGAAGAATATATGATTTTTGCATATTAATTACTAAGGACACCATGTAACGGGTGTGGTCTTCAACGTGCTTTAGGGGAGTTATTGTCCTTTAGCATAATGAAAAACATATAAAGGGATATTGTATCGGATATGGATTGGATGCAATCATCATCCCATGATTGCATCCAGCCAGTAAGATCAAAATTGTTTGATTGAGATCGGACGATTTAAATTTCAGAGTCAAAATCTATATATTTTAAAAAATGAAAACTATATTAAAATTCGAGCCTTTCAATTGTGATTGGACAATTATGATCGACTGCAGCTTGACTGCACAACAACATAGAATCCATTTCCTATCGGATCCATTTGTAAATCCACACCCCAAAAGAATGTTGTCTCCAAGTAGGTATTCATCCAAGAAGTCTCACATTAAGTAGTTGTAAGAAAAAAGAGGTAGAAGATTATTATAAATATGGGAGTTATATTGAGTTTTGTTCACCAACAACTCTAGTTTTTTGCGTGTATTATGGCTAGCGTTGTGACTTTTGAGATGAGGGTTTGAAATTTTTCCGTGCAAAAATTGTAGTTGAGAGGATTTGCAGTTTTGGTCATTGTAAAAAATTGCAATTGTGTGAGAGTTTGAGAGGTTGCAATTTCACCTTGTAAAAATTGCAAATTTAGTACTAAATTATTATTGTGTTGTGATTTTTTATGATTACTTTCTCAACAATGGTATCAGAGTCCGGTTGGAGGAGAAATAAGTGAGTGGTGATCAAGATCGTCTCCCACTATTTAGAGGTCCTATTCAAATATTAAAAATTATCCTTAATAAAGAAAGGAAAAAAAAATTATTCTCTACTTAAATTGTTAAAAAAAGCATTGTTGGGATTCGAACCAAAGACATTGCACTAAAAAATATTATTAGCTACCACTAATGCTGCTGCACACCCGACACATGGGTGTGAGCCGGGCCTGGTGGTGATAGATCGTGGATGCGAAGGGACTCACACTTAAGAGAAATGTTGAGATCTATCAAGTATGAATTAAAGTCTCACATTGGTTTGAAGAACTGAGATTTAAAACCTTAAGATTTTGGGTGAAAGAATAGTGTCAAGAAATCACTTGTGTTTTGTATGAGTACTGAATACCTAATAAGTTGATCCAAGCTAGTGAAACTCCACCTCACACTCCAACACAGTGTAATATAAGTATAACCAGCATATAATCTTCAATCACGAGAATGTTATAATGAACAATTATCACATGCATGCAGTTGCATCAAACTAATCCAATTTTAGCTAAACCTCATACGATGCAGTAAGGCTATATGATATTTTCAAATTTTAATCCACTACGAAATTTGAAATCCTACCCTTACATAATTACATAATGCACTAGGAAGTACAAAGACTCATTCAATTAGTCAACGTTTTTCCACAGGTTAGTGATATGTGTGCAAGTGCAGTCTAGTGTAGAGATGGGGTAACCTTGACTCTATCCTTTTTTTTTTCTCTTTAACTTATTTAACTTTTTGTAAGTTGGCCTATTTTCACATTTAATTATATTTAGTTATTCTAATAATGTAGATTTACGAACTCCAAATAAGTTTATTTTTAAAAAATTTAGTAGAAATATAAAAGACAAAAAATTATTATTTGATAAATAAATTTATTCTTCTTACTTTAACACTTTCACTCTCTTCAGAGGAACTATACAGAAACTTTTTTTTTTGAAGCAGCAAAAAAAAATTGCTTAAAACAAGAAACTATACAGAAACTTTTGTCAACAATAAGAATTGCTTAAAACAAGATCAATAAATTTTTTTTTTTGTTTTTTGTATTTGGCTATTTTATAAAATTTCGGCTAGTTTCATAGTATGCTGCATAATGACCAAAGTCGTTTGTAAAACACATGCTTGAAATCGACAAAATTTGGGCACACAATTGGCTACATTTGTTACTAACTTTTAAATTTTGATCATGTTACCATTTATTTTGTACTTTCTTTTGGTACAAATATTGTGATGTTAATTATTCATAATATGGATTAGGTCTTCTATATTATTAAAAAAAATTAAAATGTTTTATTTAGAAAATATTATTTTTTAAAAAAAGGTTTTTATCAACAAAAAAAAAGGTCATTGATTTGTATGAATGATTTTGAGTATCTAATCAAAATTTTAAAGAATTAATGTCTACATAGTTAAAAGAGGTATGACAACCCCACTTGAGGAGTGTACCCCCCCTATAAAAATTCCCACTTGTGGGTGTTGGTGATTGGTGAAATCATATGGGTTCTGAATCATCTTTATTATCTGAGAGAAGAACAAATGGCATGTGCCAAGATTTTTTGACAGTAGTAATGCATGGAGTGCGATTTGGTTTCACCATTAATATTCATTTAAATATTGATTGTGATGGTTGTTTAATAAAAAAAGTAAAAAGAGAAAAATGTAGGTGCAGTAATTAAGATAAGGTAACAAAAAATTGTATGAAATAGCGGAGATTTGGGACACGAGTCGTCAAACGATTAGCGTGCCTTTAGCGGTAAACATATGAGATAAGATACGATGATAATGGTATAATATTTGAGTTTAATGGTTGTATATCGTCCATAAACTTTTTGTATAGATGTATGCAATGATTTGTTGCCACATCATTTAATAAATATGACACATCATGTATTTTTAAACACAATGCATGATGTGTTGGTAAATTATTGGATGCATGTATAAAATTACTTTACATTGACGGTGCATATAAATTAAATCCATAATATTTTGTTTCAATTTTGTGTTTAGTGAAATAATACGATATAATAAGTTAATTTTAAAATTTATTGTATCATTTTTTAGTTGAAATTTGACTTAATAATATTGCAATTTTAGTTCCATTATTTTTTTTTTGCGCAATTTTAGTCTTCCTATTTCGAAAAATTCAGACATTTAGCCTATCTCTTACTCCCTCCGTCCCATATTATAAGGAGAAAAAACTCATTTTCTTTGTCCCAAATTATAAGAGAAAAAACCAAAGTTTCTCTTTTCCAATAATTATTTCTACTTATTCTTATAAAATTAAATGCAAATTGCATTTAATTTTCTCTCTCTCCAATTTTATCAATAAGCAATAACCAATGAAAATAATTTGTACATCTTTCTATAAAACTCATTTCAAGTAAAATACATAGTCCAAATTATTACTCCCTCCGTCCCATATTATAAGGGAAAAAAACACACTTATTAAGAAAACCAAAACTTGAGAATTTGAAATATGGTTTTGTGGGTTTTTCTTGAAATAAGTTGCATGGGAAGATGTAAAAACAAATTTGATTGGTTGTTGTTTATTGAGAAAATGAGAGAGAGAAAAAATTAAATGCAATTTGCATTTAATTTTATAAGAATAAATAAAAAACATTCTTGAAAGTTGTTTTTTCCCTTATAATTTGGGACAAAAAAAATGGCCATTTTTCCTTTATAATATGGGACGGAGGGAGTATGTATTTGTTTTTCTTAATAAGTGTGATTTTTATTTTTTCGTTATAATAGATTAATTAGCAACATCTGAGAGAATCCAAATTCATTTTAGTCATTGAATTTAATCAAATAGTTGACTGACAAAAATTAATTTTACATAATTGTCAATCATAGATTAATTGAAAAACTGTAACTAGAATACATGAGACAACAAACTAGAGATGATCCGGTTCCTATTAAAAACGGGTCTTTTCATCTTTAACTATTAAAAAATGACTTAGAATTTTGAAAGTGTGCTTCTACTTAAGGTCTCAAATTCGATTCTCTCTGATATCAATTTTGGTGAACTAGTTTAGTTTCTTAAAAAAACTATTAAAAAAATGAGATCTTTATATTTGATCAAATAACGTATTGTGGGCTAAATAATATCAATATATGTGATTAAGTTTTTCAAAAACGAACCCAAAATCTTAACCAATCCAAACAGTTTTATAGTAAAGAGATTAAAAAAAATTGATTTTATTTAGATAAGTTTTTTTTTTGTAAGGAAGCTAAAAAAAGAAGGATTATTCACGAAGAATTCTCATTGTGTTGTTTCTAAGAAGATCACGAACGCCTTACGAAGGAGAAGCATGAGTCAAGAAGTCGGCATTTGTGGAGGATCTAAATTTAGCAAAAAAATCTGCACATTGATTCTCTTCTCTAAGTGTATAATGAAGAGAAACATTGGTCTATATAAACACTTTAATAAAAAGTATAACTTTTAAAAAATCTAGATCACCATAATTTTAAGATACTCATAGTAATACTAAACACAAGCACTCACTAGTAGTATCTTGTAAAGGATAATGTTATATTCGCCCATGTGAATTGTTTGCACTCACTATGCTAGCTTTCTTTGCTTTGTCCTCAAACCATTCCCACATGTAGGGTATATAATAATATAATACAACATGCTCCCCTCTCTTTGTGGATGTGCTTCTAGTCACCTTCTTCCATGATCTTATCTTAACTGGAATTCTTTATAGTTTTTTAATGAAGAAGTAGTTTGACAAAGCTTTAAATCATGATTAGGGATGCTGGGGATATTTATAATATTTGCCTCCTTCTAAATCAAGGAACTGCTTGCCAATAAATAAAGCATCTTTGTGGATCTACTTAATTATATTTTTTACAGTTGTAATATTATATAGGCTTAATTGCAGTTTTGGTCCCCTATTTTCATCATTTTGCAGTTTTGGTCCCCCTATTTTAAAATTCGACAGTTTTGGTCCCCCAAATCCATATTTTGTCTAAAATATGGTGATAAAACATGTTTTGAATCAACTTTTTAAAGGATTTTTCTTACAATTTCACCGATCTTGGTATTTTCTTATCATCTGATCACATACCACGTCGTTTAAAATATACCACATCATTGATTTATAGTAAAAGATTAAAATAGGGGGATCAAAACTGTCGAATTTTAAAATAGGGGAACTAAAACTGCAAAATAGTGAAAATAGGGGGACCAAAACTGCAATTAAGCCTATTATATATCAAAGTAGATACCATATGTGATACTCAATGTGATTCAATTCTTTATCTTTCACTTTACTTTTTATCATTTATAACTTACACAAAAAATCAAAGTACACCCTAACTTTTAATATGCAGCATCTATGTCTAATGAGGATCTTGCCTTCTCCAATCTCCTTCAAATTAATGGATATACATTGTAAGTATAAAAGTTTTATACAGACCGATAATAAAAAAAAGAGCATTGCTATTTTGTAAGAAGAAGTTTGAGCAAGAAAGGCAAGAAAGAACACATGTCATTATTTTAGAGGATGATTTTAATTTATTATTATAAATTTAATTTTCTTTTTAATAGAAATCATGGGGTAGTGGTCTTAATGGATAGTTGAGATTCATTCTCTCTTTCTTGTTTTTATCAATTCTTGCAAATAAGCATTTCCCTAAAAAAAAAGCATTTTTTTTATGCAGGCAATCAATTTTAAAATTACCATACAAACGTAAAGTAATGTGGCAAAATAATAATAATAAAAATTCTGAATATAGTATTTTTCCTTCATCAATTATTCAAAACTCATCTAACTTAGAATCCACAATGGTTTGATATAAAAAAATAAATAAATCCAGAATTGTAATAAGTTAAGGGAAAGTGCATAGTGCATGCAACTAACTTGATTTAATTGTGCAGCACCATACAACAATTGTTGAGATCTAAATTCACGTTACAGTCAAGTCACCTTCAACTTTAACTTCATTCCTCTTATAATGTTTAAACTCCAATAGTACTAGTTAAGACTTAAGAGTGTTAATTAACCTATTGTAGGTAAAAACAACTTTAGGTTAATTTAGGTTAACTCCCTACTGATAAACAAAATTCCAACCATAGCCAAATCTAAACCATTGATTTCCCAAATAATATTGTTTATTTTTTTTATTATGAATTCGCTAAATTCAAAATTATTGAACTTGACATTGTCACAGGCTCTTTCAACTACTTTGTCTTCTTTTTTTGAAGCTTCGGTATCCGACCTAAGAATCGAATAATTCGAGGGACATCAATCTCATCGTCCGCTTTCCGAGTGCCAATCTAAAGTCAGAATTATGTTCTATATAGATTGACCCGGCACAGGATGTGCTACTTTGTCTTTCTTTGCATAACTTCATGAATCATGATGACTTTCACTTAAAGGGTGTATAGGAAGAAGAGCAGGAAAAGTTTATATAAAGAGAGGCTTTACTTTGTCTTTCTTCTTAAAGAGGAGTACTTTTGAATTTGGGAGCAACTTTTTTCACCACCCTTTTCTTCACTAATTTTTTATTTTTTTGTAACTAAACGTTTAAGTGAGTTGGTTTCGGGTCTCTCTAAGGTTAAGACTATCTCAAGACTAACCGTGCTTTCAGATTATTTAACAAGATCCTCACATCGAAAGTGAGAGCTGAACTCACAATCTTACAAAGCATGAGTCAGTTTCTTAAATCATCGTTGAATTTTCACTGCACGTTGATTTAGGTGTACTTTTTTAATTATCAATTTTACTGTCTTGAAGTAAAATTTCGAACAGTAAAAACTGATGGTACCCATTATTTTGTTCAGAAATAAAGATCTGAAAATCCACGTTTAATTGTAACAATGTGGTATCAAAAGTCGTTTCTATTTGAGGCCATGTCTACGGTGCACCACTTTATTAAGTGGTGCACGGTGAAGAAGTTATCAATTACACTATAACGAATATGAATTTTACATAATCTACCATTGGATTGAAAGTTTATATCATATAGATCATCCATGAAAATTTTGAAAGAAATTGAAAATTAGTTGATATGCTATTGAGATCCATATAGATTTTGTAAAATTCGTATTCGTTATAGTATAATTGCTGACTTGTGCACCATGCACCACTTATTAAAGTGGTGCATGTTAGACAAAGTCTTCTATTGAAATTTCCTATATTGAACTTAGCTAACATTCATGTCTAAGTATCAACTGATGACAAAACTTAGCTAACATTCATGTCTTAAGTGTCAATTGTGTTGAACTCTAAAACATTAAGCAATAAAGGACCTATACGTAACATGTTCATAAGGTCATGCAGAGAAAATGAAGCATGAAAAAAAGCATTGCCTTACTAAAACCTGCAAGCACCAAAAACATGTACAGAAGAGTATATTTGTGTAGTTGAAACACCTCTAAACACAAGTTTACATGAATTGCAATGTGTAAAGAAAACTACATGGCACAAAATTAACTTTGTGTGATAAATATGAATGCATGCTCCTATTCTCTTTTGAATTGACAACTAACCATGATGACAAGTACAATATTAACCACCACTATCTTCATTCTTCTCATGTTGTGCAATGTATGTATAATTGCGAGCGAAAGTGAATGTCCTCCCACACACAAATATAAATCATCTGACATAGAAGCATTAAGGAAGAGATTTGACGGTTGGGTGAAACGACATGGTCGGAAATACAAGCATAGTGAAGAATGGGAAGTGCGCTTTGGCATTTACCAAGCAAATGTTCAGTACATAAAGTGCAAAAACGCGCAGAAAAACTCCTACAATCTCACAGACAATAAATTTGCAGATCTTACAAATGAAGAGTTTAGAAGCATGTATATGGGTTTAACAACTACGTTGCATTCACAGAATACAGGATTCAGGTATGATGAACATGACGACCTTCCAAAAAGCAAGGATTGGAGGAAGGAAGGAGCAGTAACTAAAATCAAGAATCAAGGCGAATGTGGTAAAATTTCTTATAATTGAATTGCATGGATTTTAGAGCTTGAACAAGTAATTGAACTCATTTAAAATAAAATAGCAAAGCAAATTAAAGGGTTATGGCTCATTTACTCAAATTGTTAAAAAGTAACACAATTTACTTCTGCAAATTCTTACAACTCAGAACATTCTTAGAATACCAATGTTTTAACTTTGATATTGTAAGAAACATTTGTATTTTAACTTAAACAAATATTCTTTCAAGATGGTCTCAATTTGGTTGTTGAGACCATGTTTTAACTACTTTGAAGTTATGTGTTGATGCAGGAAGTTGTTGGGCATTCTCTGCAGTGGCATCAATAGAAGGTATCCACAAAATAAAATCAGGGAAATTGGTCTCTCTGTCTGAACAAGAACTTGTAGATTGTGACGTTAAAAACGGTAACCAAGGTTGCCAAGGTGGCTTGATGGAGGATGCATTTACATTCATCATAAATAATGGTGGACTAACCACTGAGAAAGATTATCCTTATGAAGGTAAAGATGGTACCTGTAACAAGGAAAAAGCCGCACATCATGCTGTGAGTATAAGTGGATACGAAGTAGTTCCTGCTGGTAATGAAACTAAGCTTAAAGCTGCAGCTGCCCATCAACCAGTATCTGTTGCAATTGATGCAGGAAGTTATTTATTTCAACTTTATTCTGAAGGTGTTTTCTCTGGCTTATGTGGGAAGAACCTCGATCATGGTGTGAATGTAGTTGGGTATGGAGAAGTGAATAATGACAAGTATTGGATTGTGAGGAATTCATGGGGTGCTGAGTGGGGCGAATCTGGTTATATCAGGATGAAGCGCGACACTTTTGATAAAGATGGTCTGTGTGGTATAGCCAAGCTAGCCAGCTACCCGGTAGTGTAGTTTAGCTGATTTACCTGCAATAGTTGAATATCACCTCAACAAACTCACTGATACTTTAATAAATTCAAGTATGACATTACAACTATTGGAAAACTTTATAGTTTACAAAAGGGAAACATTTAGTTAGTGACAATGATTTATCAGTTGTCAAATTAATCAGAAAAGTTAAGAATAATAATTCTATTATATATGCACCAGTTTTCTTTAATTAATAAGTAGAAAAACAGAAGCGATGACTGAGTTGGATAATAAACATAAGTTGATAAAGTGTTGTCAGATGAGTGGATTGATGAATAATTTAGCAAGTGTACTAAACTCGTCGCAAATAATAAAATTTATAAGATTCGTATCCACAGGGATTGTGATAAATCAACAATTGCAGTTTGAAAACATATTTAGATCAATTGACATTAATATAAAAGGGGGGATTTTTCTAGGGTTTGTTGGAGAAAATACTTTGAAAATTAGGGTTTGACTTTTAGAAGGAGAAGCGATTGGACCTTTTGGTTCATCTAATCCCAATTCATCTCGGTGATTCCATGTTTATTAACGAACTACAACTTTAGTTTCATGATCGATTAAATTAAATAACTATGCCCAATGTCTTGGTAACATAGTCCTCTCCCTTGATCATAAATCCCAAATCTCTAAGGTGATTTATTATCAAGTGAGGAATTTGCGCTTTAATCTTTGATCTCAATTAGTAAACCAAAATCTCTTAAGTGAAAACCAATTTTACAATAATTCCTAGATCAATAATTTATTCCTATCCTCATAGTAAAACAAATTATAAATATCAATCACACAAGTCGTCACATATGTAAAGCATTAAGCACAAGGAAAGATTGATGAAACTAACTTCGTAATTAATTAATAAACATAAAAGAAATCACATGGTTCGAGACAATTCGGGATTAGAATCCCCTAAGGCCAATCATAAGGATTTAGCCGGACATAGCTAAAAACAAATTAACAAGAATAAAAGTGAAAGAAAGCATTACAAAAGAGCTCTGAGTGTCTTCCAAAAGTCTTCTGTTTCTCGCCGTCAAAATTCTGTCCCTTTTTTGATTCAGAAAATCAAATATATAGAGTTAGGTCACGTGCTGGCGCCGCGCGCCAAACTTCCGGCGCCGCGCGCCAAATAACAGAAGAGAGCTTCTTTTTTTGAACTGATATGGCGCCGCGCGCCAATATCCTGGCGCCGCGCGCCATTTGACAGAATACCTCTCTGGTAAGTGCTTTTTCTTCACATTCTTGTTTCTTTCACTAGTCTTGTACCTGATGTAATTTCTACTAACTATTGCATAAAAACATAGTAAAAACATCCTAAACTGCGTCAATAAGTCTTGTAATTAGAGTAAAAACACACTACTCATGTAGAGTTATCACAACCCCAAACTTGAACCTTTCCTTGTCCTCAAGGAATATCTTCATCTATCGGAAAACTTGACACCAGCATTAACAATTTCATTTAAGTTATCAAAACCATTTAAGTCAGACAATCTCAATTCCCTATTATCATTCTTACTATGGGTCCTCTTGCACACAGATTATCAATAAAAGTCAAGAACTTTTTCTCAATTATCGACCACACTTTAATCACTTCTCTCCCTCACATACTCTCCTGTTTAAAGATGGTTCAATTTTTCACTCTATCAACACAAACAGAGTCATTCTACCATAGGCTTGCAATCATTCTAAATTTTGATCAACATGCATAAGAGTTCACACCTTTTGAGGACTTGAGGGTTATAACGGGGCTGAGGTTTTAGGGTAGATGTTTTTGGATGGTAAGCAGAAAAACTTGGAGTTTTAGAGTTCACCTATTTAATCAAAGTTATATTACTCAAACATTCCCCCCTTAGAATTGATGTATTGTTATACTAGAGAACTTTTTTCTTTTGTGTATTTATATATATATTTTTTTCTTTTGGAAGAGGTTCATTCGATTCGGAATTTCCTTAGTGTTTGTTTTTGTACACCATTCTTCATACATCAATGCCTCTTCTTTTCTTTTCTAATTTTTGTAGTTCTCTAGTACCCCACCCCAAACATAATCAGTTGCTAATACCAAAAGCAACCCCAAGCTTAATGATGAGCGTTGTGCTCGAATCAAAAGTAAAGTGATCTAACTCCAAGAAAATCATCTTTTTTTTTTTTTTTTTTTTTTCGTTTTATATTTTCAAACTTGGGTTATAAAAAAAAAATTTCTTTCGGCTCAAATGGGGTTTAACGAAGGATATAATATAAGTCATGGTGGCTTCAATCAGGCTCAGGGTACAAACAACATGCCTCGGTGTGTTACTCATAGCAATCAATCAATTATCAGAACAAAAGCAAGTTCTAGAGAATTAGCTAAGTCGTGGACTCGCTCATGACAAGAACATTTTTTGTGTGTGGGCTCAATTTCTCACGGCTTGGCCGGATTATCGAGTGGTCAATGTTAGAGAATTTCCTTGACTTTTGTTGGAATCGAATATGCAAGTGAACTATCAGGGAATCGTATGATGCTAACCGAATTGATTTAATAACGTACAAACAAAAACTGTTTCAGCAGTGCACAAGTTTTCAAACAGACAAAAGCATTCAACCAAGACAAAATGAAATTCAAGTTTAAGGGAAGCCATACCAACCAGTAGTGACAGCATCAATAATGGGACGACCCGCCCGGGTCTCGCTGGGACGATCCTCCTGCATCACGGTCCCCAAAGTGCAGATCTTCTTCAGTGAAGAACTGTTGCTGCTGATGTTGGGCATAAAAATGGTCCCAATCTTCTAACTCCCCCATATGACGTGCATTGAGCTGTGCGGCCTCAACCCCTTGGTAAGCAACCAATCGTGCCCGTGTCTGATATCGCGGGAATACGGGAGGTGGCTGAAAAGCTGCTTGTCGTGCTCTGGCTGCCTGATACAGTGTCGACTCCTCATTATAGAACACATGTGGCACATTGCAGGAATTGGCAATTGCTAGCTGAGTCATGAGTACTGCAATCTCGTCTTCGGAGTGAGGGTGAGAATGCCTCTCTTGTGATTGTTGCTGGTCTGGATGCTCCCCTCGCTCATACCGGTCTATTTCCGCCATCTCGGCATCCTCTTCTCTTTCATTAGCCCCTGCTGGGCCACCTGCTCTGGCATACCCTCGAAACTGCCCAACCGTAAGGGCTTTGACGGAATATATTCTGATATCACTTTGATATTCCGGCACCTCCTTGGCTTTGCATAATGCTGTAATCAGATTGCAGTGCCCTAAAGTGAAAGTTTCTTCTTGGTTGGTGGCTATTTGTTCCAAACTGGACCAGAGGGTATTTCCGAGGTCAAAATCTGTATGATCCACAATCATTCTCACGGCTAATGCATTATCAATTTGGATTTCTGAGGAGTTGGCACAACAATAAACTGACTTCACAAAAAACTCGGCCCAAGCTCGAGCAACTGGCAGGAATCTTTGCAAATGAACTTTGGTGGGATTGGTGGGGGTTTTGCACTTTAACCAGTCGGTGCCTGGAAAACACACCGCATCCTTAATGGCACTCTTCGCTTCAATCCTTCTTCCGGCATGGATGATAGCGGCTAACTCCGCCCGTGCTATAACCAGGGGACATGATCGGTGACCCCTAGTACCCAGAAATGCATTCAGTCCCCTCGGTGACCAATCAATCTCTATACCCCGAACAAGTGTCTGGTATGAGTGAGTTCCGTCTTCCGCATACCCAGCAAATGCATTGGCAAAAAATTCCTTTGCAAGGGTTGCGTTTCCCGGTTTCTTAGAATCCTTCAATAATAACTCATTGAACCGTTCCCACCTCCTCCTGCTTAACTCGGCATAAATCTCGGGCACTGCCCCCAATAATTCAACAGAAAAGCCTTTTTCTTGCACAAAATTGAAAGCAGTGATTTGTGCATACCGTCGTGACGCTTTCTCTGAGATGAACCGTGCATCAATGAAGTCCAGGGGCACTGGTTGTGCTGGTTCTGAGGTGCCTCCCGGTCCACTCCTTGGACTTGCCCGAGTTTTCTTGGGTGGTTTCTCCGCTGGATTTGTTGAAGACTTCTTCTTCCCCTTTCCGGCTTGAGTGTTCATATTGTATTTGTGGAGAGGTGGATGGAAATTTCGTGGGTGGTGAATTTGTTTGGGTTTATGAAATTTTCGTGGTTGTGGAAGAGGTTTGTGGGTGGTTATGGTGATTTGAAGGTTTAAAGGAAAGGAATTGAGTGGGTGGTTATGGAGAATTTGGGTGATTTTGTGAAGTTGGGTATGGAGGAATTGGGTAGTTTTGTGATGAAGGGGATGAAGGCTAAGATTTGTAGGGTTGAATTGGGGCTTAAGGAGGGTTGTTAATGGATGATTGGGTGTTGGAGAGTGAAAATTTTGGTGGAGAAGATGATATGGCCGCGGCTAGGGTTTAGGATTTGGGGAAGAAGAAGCAAAATTCGTGAGCACCTTTCTTAAATCCCGCGTTGGCGCCGCGCGCCGAGTTGGCCACGCCGCGCGCCAAACAACAGAATCACCAGTTTGGATTTCTTTCGTTGGCGCCGCGCGCCGAAATTCTGGCGCCGCGCGCCAAATGCCAGAGGCTGTCTCTGTATCCAAATTTTTTTTTTTTTCTTTAATTTAATTTTTTTTTTTGTACCTGCAACATAAATGTTAGTAAATAAAGACCTTGGGTTGCCTCCCAAGCAGCGCTTGTTTTGACGTCATTAGCTTGACGGTCCATAACCTATAAGGTTATGCGCTTGTTTAACGTCCCGAGGCTTGACGCTCCATGTCCTCACGGATCATGAAATAGCAGTGCCACCCTGTGGCGATCGAACTCTCCTCCTTTGTAGATCTTCACTCTTTGCCCGTTGACCTTAAATGAATCACCTTCCTCTCCCAGTTTAAAAATTTCCACTGCCCCATGTGGAAAGACTTCCTTAATGACAAATGGCCCCGACCACCGAGACTTCAGTTTACCTGGAAATAATTTCAAGCGGGAATTGAACAACAAAACTTGCTGCCCTTTGTGGAACTCTTTCCGTACCAGACCTTTGTCGTGGTACTTCTTTGTTCGCGCCTTGAAAATCACCGCGTTCTCATAGGCTTGGAGCCTCCACTCTTCAAGTTCATTCAGTTTTAGTAACCTTTTTTCACCTGCCAAACCTGCATCAAAATTTAGAAATTTAACAGCCCAATATGCTTTATGTTCTAACTCTACCGGTAAGTGGCACGCCTTGCCATAAACTAATTGGTACGGTGAGAACCCCAAGTGCGTCTTGAAGGCGGTTCTA
This sequence comes from Trifolium subterraneum, assembly GCA_951799995.1. Taxonomy (NCBI): domain Eukaryota; kingdom Viridiplantae; phylum Streptophyta; class Magnoliopsida; order Fabales; family Fabaceae; genus Trifolium; species Trifolium subterraneum. The sequence continues at coordinate 36,571,007 of OX637461.1, read as the reverse complement.
TATGCCCAGAGGGTGTCATTTAGTTTCAACGACCAGTCTTTCCTCGAAGTCGAAACTGTCTTCTCCAGAATTTGCTTTAATTGCCGGTTAGATACTTCAACCTGTCCGCTGGTTTGTGGATGGTAAGGGGTGGCCACCTTGTGTTTCACATTGTACTTAACCAGCAAATTTTCTAAATATTTATTGCAAAAGTGTTTCCCTCCATCACTGATGAGAACTCTGGGCACCCCAAACCTAGTGAAGATGTTATTCTTTAGAAATTTTACCACTGTGTGGGCATCATTAGCCTGACAGGCGATAGCTTCAACCCACTTTGTCACATAGTCAACACATACTAGAATGTGGAGATTTGACTTTGAGGACGGGAACGGTCCCATGAAGTCAATTCCCCAACAATCAAATGGCTCCACTTCGAGTATGCTATTCAGGGGCATCTCGTCTCTCTTCGACACATTCCCCGTCTTTTGGCAATTATCACATCGTTGGACGAACTCAACGCAATCTTTAAACAATGTAGGCCAAAAGAAACCGCTTTGAAGTACCTTTGCTGCAGTCCTCGGTCCACTGTGGTGTCCTCCATACGGCGAACTATGGCAATGCCACATTATATTTTGCGCCTCAGTGTCATCAACACATCGACGAATCAGACCATCTTGTCCTACCTTGAAGAGATATGGATCATCCCAAAAATAGAAGTTTGCATCTCGAAAAAACTTCTTCTTTTGTTGATATGAGTACTCCTCCGGTATCTCATTGCCCGCCTTGAAATTAGTCATGTCGGCAAACCAAGGATGTTGAGAAACCATCATCAGTTTTTCATCCGGGAATTCCTCATTAATGCACTTCTCTTTCTTGGTCACCATAGGATTCTCCAACCTAGACAAATGGTCCGCTACTACATTCTCAACACCTTTCTTGTCCTTAATCTCCAAGTCAAATTCTTGCAAGAGTAGTACCCACCTCAAAAGTCGAGGCTTGGAATCGCCTTTGGTAAGGAGATACTTAAGTGCCGAATGATCTGAAAAAACAGTAACTTTGGAACCGATTAGATAAGGGCGAAATTTTTCCAAAGCAAATACTATGGCAAGCAATTCTTTTTCAGTGGTAGTGTAATTCACTTGGTTTTCATTCAAAACTTTGCTTGCATAGTAGATGGCATGGAAAAACTTCGCATGGCGTTGGCCAAGCACCGCTCCAACCGCATAATCGCTTGCATCACACATTAATTCAAACGGAAGTTCCCAATTTGGTGCAACAATTATGGGCGCGGTGACCAACTTTTCTTTAATAACAACAAAAGCATTCAAGCAATCATTATCAAAATTAAATTCATTTTCTTTGACTAAGAGGTTACTTAAGGGTTTTGCTAGTTTGGAAAAGTCCTTGATGAACCGCCGATAGAAACCGGCATGCCCCAAGAAACTTCTCACTCCCTTTACATTCACCGGAGGGGGCAATTCCTTAATAACCTCTATCTTTGCTTGGTCCACTTGAATGCCTTTTGAAGAGATTTTGTGTCCAAGCACAATTCCTTCTTTAACCATAAAATGACATTTTTCCCAATTCAAAACCAAATTGGTACTTATGCATCGCTTCAATACGGCATTCAAGTTAGCTAAGCAGTGATCAAAAGACTTACCAAAAACAGAGAAGTCGTCCATAAACACCTCCATGGTGTCCTCAATCATATCCGCAAATATGGACAACATACACCGCTGAAACGTAGCCGGTGCATTGCATAGTCCAAAGGGCATCCTTCGGTAAGTGAATACCCCAAAAGGGCATGTGAACGCTATCTTCTCTTGATCAGCCGGGTCCACAACAATTTGGTTGTACCCGGAATATCCATCCAGAAAGCAATAGTAGGCCTGCCCAGCAAGCCTCTCTAGCATTTGATCCATGAACGGAAGAGGGAAGTGATCCTTCCTTGTTGCTGAATTTAACCGTCGGTAATCTATGCACATTCTCCAGCCAGTGACGGTGCGAGTTGGTATTAACTCATTCTTGTCATTCCTCACAACCGTCATACCACCTTTCTTTGGAACCACATGGACAGGACTCACCCATTCACTATCCGAGATTGGATAAATCATACCTGCTTCGAGGAGTTTCAGCACTTCTTTCTTTACCACTTCCTTCATAGTAGGATTGAGTCTTCTTTGTGGTTGTACCACGGGTTTGTATTCATCTTCCATATGGATTTTGTGCATGCAAAATGCGGGACTAATCCCTTTCAAGTCGGCTATGCTCCACCCCATGGCTTCTTTATTTTCTCGCAAGACTCTCACTAATTTCTCCGTTTCGAGCGTATTCAACTCGCTGCTGATGATGGCTGGATGTGAAGAATCTTCCCCTAAGAAAACATATTTTAGATGAGCTGGAAGTTCTTTCAACTCGGGAATTGTGGTCTTGGATTCTTCTTTTAAACTTTCCGGTTCTTTTTGAACCACCACGTTCTCCACTTCAGCCGGTGTTTCTTCTACCTTGCATGCTTCGAGATTACGAAGGCATATTTCGATCTCACGCTCCCATTCCTCTTCTAGATCATCGATAGAATTCACGATGACTCTTTCTAATGGAGGTGATGGTGTTTCTTCAGTTAGAACATCGTCAACCACCTCCTCAATCACATCAACCTGGAAGCATTGTGGCTCATCATCATGGTGTTTCATTGCTTGAAATACATTAAACATGACTTCCTCACCGTGTGTTCTTAGCATGAGCTCTCCCATCTCTACATCGATTAGAGCTCTTCCGGTAGCTAGGAATGGTCGTCCCAGCAACAATGGTTCTACCTCGGCATCATCTTCCATGTCAAGTATCACAAAATCAGCCGGAAATACAAATTCAGCTACACGTACCAAGACATCATGAAGAATCCCGTATGGATGCACAATAGATCGATCAGCCAAGGACAGTTGCATCTTGGTGGGTTTTGCCACAGCACCCGGTATCTTCTTCATCATTGACAAGGGCATCAAGTTGATGCTAGCTCCCAAGTCACATAACGCTCTACCAACAACAATGTTACCAATAGAACATGGAATAGTGAAACTTCCGGGGTCCTTTTTCTTTTGGGGGAGCTTCTTTTGAATTATAGCACTGCATTCTTCAGTCATATCCACTGTGTCATCATCCAGAGGTTTTCTTTTCTTCGTCAAGAGCTCTTTCATGAATTTGGCATAGACAGGCATCTGTTCCAATGCTTCTGCAAACGGTATGTTCATTTGGAGGCTGTGAAGCATCTTCATAAACTTCTTGAACTGTTGGTGATCTTTCGCCTTTGCCTTCTTCTTGCGCGGAAAGGGTACTTTGGCATGATAGGAAGTTTCTTTCTCCTTAGGATTTTCCTTCTCTTCCATCCCCTTACCTTTCTCCTGTGCAAATAGTTTATCAGCACTCTTGTTGTCAATCTTTTTCTCCCTCTGATTTTCAACTAATTCATCCCTTTCATCCTCAGATTCAGTAATGATCTCCCACTCTTTGTCAACATCTCCCTCACTCTCATTGCCTTCTTCCTTCTTGGCCTCTCTTTTTTCTTTCACTCCTCATCACTAGATTCATGGATTTTCCGATGCACGACTTCCGGTGAAGGAATTACTCTACTTCTCAGGTTAATCGCCTTACAACTTTCATTCCTTGGATTGTCTTTTGTGGATCCTTCAAAACCATTATTTTGAGTGGCTGAGAACTGTCTTGACAATTGGCCAATTTGGGTTTCCAAGGTTTTGATGGAAGCTTCATGATTCTTGTTGGCAACATCTTGGTCGGTTTTCATCTGCTTTTGGCTGATTTTCATTTCTTCAAAATTTCCTTGTGTGACCTTGATAAATTGTGCAAGAACGTCCTCTAGCTGAGAGGGTTTCCTGGTTTGAGAGTTTTGAGAAGAAGCTTGTGGTTGGGACTGATTCTGATTCCCTCCCCAACCGAAATTCGGATGTTCTCTCCAACCTTTGTTATAAGTGTTTGAGTACGGGTTGTTGTTGGGGTCAGTTTTCTTAAAATTTCCCAGATACATAGCTTCCTCGGAGCCTGCAGGAAAACATTCACCATTAGCATGCCCTTGACCACAGAATTTGCATTTCACATCTTGAACTGCCTTGGCTTGCATTGGAGGGGCGGGGGTAGTGGTGAAGTGTTTCAACATGGCTGCCATCTGATTGTTCAACAACTGAGATTGCGCTAAGATAGCGGTTTAAGTATCAAGCTCCAGCATGCCAGCCTTTTTCTTTGCTCCCCTATCATTCTGAACTCTGTATTCATTCTGAGCCATAGCCTCCACTAACTCCCTTGCTTCGCTTTCATCTTTATTTTTCAATGAACCACCAGCTGATGCGTCCAACAACATTCTAGTCTGAGCTCTCAATCCTTGAGTAAAGTGTTGCATCTGTGCATGGCTGTCTAACCCATGGTTTGGGCACTTCTTCAAACCAAGCTTGAATCTCTCCCATGCATCATACAATGATTCCGAGTCCCCTTGCTCGAAGTTGGTGATCTCATTCCTCCTTTCTAAGAACTTATGGATTGGGAAATACCGCTCACGAAACTTCAACTCGAGCTCATCCCAAGAAGCAATAGTGTTGGGTGGCAGTGTATCGATCCAATCTTTTGCCCTGCCAGTCAAGGATAGTGGAAACAACCTCAACTTCTTGTTTGAGTCGGATACCCCAGCTGGGTCAGTGTAGCCACATGCTTCATAGAATCGGGCTAGATGGATGTTTGGGCATTCAGATTCGCTCCCAGAAAATTGGTTCTCCTTAAGAGCACTGAGCACCGTATTCTTTATGTCGAAAGATACGGGATTCACTGGTTGAAAACCCATATTAGGATTATGACCACCAGTTGCTTGGCCGTAGTCGCCCAATGTCCTTCGCGGTGGTGGATCAACTCCAGCCATGTTTTCGGTTTCGTCGTTCGAAGTGTTTGAACTAGGAACTTCCTCTTCAAGTATCTCTTCCGTACCACTTGTTAACAGGGTAGCCTGGTGTGCCAACCGGACTGCTTTCCGGTTCGCTTTAGCTGTTTTCTCGATTTCCGGATCAAAGATAAGTTCTCGGACTACCTTCTTCCTACCTTGCATAAACAATCAGAAATACCTTTAAAAGCAACTGCACTACAAGAGGATAAAAAAAGAAAATAGAATTTAGAATTTGTAGATATCTATATATATATTTTTTCGATATATAAAAACAAACTAAAAAAAAAAAACTAAATATGGTTCAATCGGATTGTCAATTAAATCAACAATCCCCGGCAACGGCGCCAAAAACTTGATGAATAATTTACCAAGTGTACTAAACTCGTCGCAAGTAATAAAATTTATAAGATTCGTATCCACAGGGATTGTGATAAATCAACAATTGCAGTTTGAAAACATATTTAGATCAATTGACATTAATATAAAAGGGGGGATTTTTCTAGGGTTTGTTGGAGAAAATACTTTGAAAATTAGGGTTTGACTTTTAGAAGGAGAAGCGATTGGACCTTTTGGTTCATCTAATCCCAATTCATCTCGGTGATTCCATGTTTATTAACGAACTACAACTTTAGTTTCATGATCGATTAAATTAAATAACTATGCCCAATGTCTTGGTAACATAGTCCTCTCCCTTGATCATAAATCCCAAATCTCTAAGGTGATTTATTATCAAGTGAGGACTTTGCGCTTTAATCTTTGATCTCCATTAGTAAACCAAAATCTCTTAAGTGAAAACCAATTTTACAATAATTCCTAGATCAATAATTTATTCCTATCCTCATAGTAAAACAAATTATAAACATCAATCACACAAGTCGTCACATATGTAAAGCATTAAGCACAAGGAAAGATTGATGAAACTAACTTCGTAATTAATTAATAAACATAAAAGAAATCACATGGTTCGAGACAATTCGGGATTAGAATCCCCTAAGGCCAATCATAAGGATTTAGCCGGACATAGCTAAAAACAAATTAACAAGAATAAAAGTGAAAGAAAGCATTACAAAAGAGCTCTGAGTGTCTTCCAAAAGTCTTCTGTTTCTCGCCGTCAAAATTCTGTCCCTTTTTTGATTCAGAAAATCAAATATATAGAGTTAGGTCACGTGCTGGCGCCGCGCGCCAAACTTCCGGCGCCGCGCGCCAAATAACAGAAGAGAGCTTCTTTTTTTGAACTGATATGGCGCCGCGCGCCAATATCCTGGCGCCGCGCGCCATTTGACAGAATACCTCTCTGGTAAGTGCTTTTTCTTCACATTCTTGTTTCTTTCACTAGTCTTGTACCTGATGTAATTTCTACTAACTATTGCATAAAAACATAGTAAAAACATCCTAAACTGCGTCAATAAGTCTTGTAATTAGAGTAAAAACACACTACTCATGTAGAGTTATCATGGATCAAACATCAATTATAAGGCTAGGGCTATTCATTTTGAGGGCTACTTTTCCCCCAATGTTTTCTTAAAAACCATATCCCTCTGGATGGTTAAATCCGGACAGAACGGTGTTTTTTTCTTGGATGGGGAGCAGTTTTCCCTTCCATTTCAGTTTATATATACACACCTGCACGCTCACACAACCGCACATTACACTTTTTGATGTCTTTATAGTTCATCCTCCCAAATATTTTGCAAATCTAAGATCAGTGTCACATTTCTCAAACTCAAAGTGCAAATTTATCCTATAGTAGTGCCATTGAGAAAATAATGGTGACACCAATATTTATATGCCTGAAGACTTTGCATTATTTACCCGAGCCAGTTTAGCATTATGAACTAAACATGGCACATTCTAAACGGTTCAACAGATAAGACATGAGTGCTATATTGAAAACCCGTCTCACAGCACAAGCCATATTCCATGCATCACTACTGGCTAAAATATATTTCTCTTGAATATGCAGTATAATTTGGTTAATTTGAGATGAAGAAGGAAGTGCATATCAATATTTGTTCTGCCAATAATTTCACAATGGTTCCTCGCCCTGGGGTTGACCCCAGATTTCACCATTTGCTTCATCAAGTCCAGTGCACAAAATATCTATGCATCAATTATAATAATACTGTAACTCTCTAAATCAGGAACACATCCTGCTCTGCCCATGCCCTTCAGGAGTTTGACTGCATCCACCAACTGATCAACGGTACATTGATGACAGTAGGAAAATTACAAGTCCCACAGTCAAGATATCCAATAGTTTGTACCTCAAACAAACCATTATATATAGAATGGGTGCTACAACCAAGCATATTAGAGGAGTACTTGGGTTTGAGGAACGTGAACATGACCAGAACATAGAATCCGCTGTAAGATAACATGAGCAAGAGAGAGGGGGTGAGAGCTTCAGAGGTATTAATTGCAGCATTTCACCAATAATTTGCATTATTGGCTTATGAGGAGGATGAAGGAAAGGAAAACATTCCGCTAGTTAAAAGGTCTAACACTAACAGCCTGCTCAAGGTTTTGTAATGATGACAATGAACAACCGAAGGACAATGCTTCAAAAAAGGGAGGGAATAAAAAAATATGCAGCGCATTGCTGATCCAATTACTGAAAATTTAATATAGTTTTGGAGTACCTAGTACCATAACCAACATGAAACCTGCAAAAGGTTTGTCAAAAAACGTTACTTAAAGCCCTTTGGTTTTCTCTCTCTTTCTATTTTTTTCTTAAAAATCTATTTAAGGGTCTTAACATATGACACAAGCCCTAACATCATCAATTCATAATCAAGAAGTACCAAGAAAGGGAGAACGAAGAATATATTTAAAATATTACCACAGTTCAAAATCGTGTAAACGCCAAGGTCGGTTTCAGTTCAGCGGGAACGCCTCCTCCTATATCTGGTGTGGCAACGAAAACTCCAGAGAACTACCAGAAAAACAACTAGAACCACTTGTAGAATAATTGCCAGCTTCAAACCTAAACCAGCAACTTCCAATTTATATTTACCCAAAATTTTGACCACGTGAAAGTATGAAACAGTTGTTGGATAAAAACTTACCATTAACGTTATGAACTGATTCCTCTGACTTCACTCCATCTTTTGCTTCTCTTTCAGCAAAAATGCCCTGATCATTTACTTTTGAATTATAATTCCCATACATGTTCTCTGCATTGCCACCCATAACACACGTGTTGGGACAATGAATGGTTCCATCATATTCATCACTCCCATCACAACAATCTGCAACAATATTGAATGAAGCTTCATTGCCGTCTCACTTGTGTGAAATGTTAAACAAGATCAGTTGCAACAGAAATTTTCAGTTACTAAAAAAATTGTATTTATAAAATAATTAATCTGGTAAGTAATGAGTTTAAAACAGGTCATCATCCACACAATTATTTATAGACTAGTTAATTCCATTTGCAAATGGAAAATATGGAGACTAAAGTGTTATTCGATCATCATCCACACAACTTCAAAGGGAAACATAATCAACCCATCATTTTCAATAACTTAATGCCTTTAAATCTTAACTCTTTCAAAAATACTCGAAAAAACTTCTCTCTAGAAAAAACACTTCTCTGACCTCTCTCTAGTTTTTTTCCACGCCTCTTTCTTCTTCCTCCCTTTGATCCAAATCATAAACAGGTCCGATGTAGCTTTGTTGGTTGGTGGTGTGACGATGGGCTTGGCCATCCACACTGCTCCGGTTACCAGTCTTTCCGGCGGTTGTGGCCGGCGGTTCATGGTGGTGTAAATCTGGATTTGTGCTTTCGGTGTTGTCTTTCTTGGCTCTCGGTGGCGGCAGATCTGGTGTGTTGGGTTTGTGTCTGCCAATGTTTGTCTCTGTTGGCAGCAGATCTGGTGGCTTTATGGTGTTTGGATCCGAGAAAGCCTTGGTTTGTTTTCTCTTCGGCTCTCCGTCAGGTTATTGGGTCCTCATTGTGGTGTTGGCGTACAGTTCTGAGTTTGGACAGAGCTATGGGTGGTGGGTTTATTTCAAGTGGTAGGTATGGGTCATGGGTGTGGTGCTGTTTGGTGTGGAATGCGTGTTTGGTTCTTAGGTGGGGGGTGCTGTTTGGTGGTTTCCATGTTGTTGGAAATTGCTATGTGTTGTGGTGATGTGGTGGTGGTGGTTGGATTTGGTGCCACCGGTATGTAGTTGATGCCGCGCGTGATTGTTTTTCTTTGATACTTTGATTCTCTGACCGTTTTCAAATCTGTTGAGATTTGCAGTACTCTTTTCGAGTCTCTGGTGGTTTCCAAATCTATTGAGATTTGCAGGTCTCTTTGTATCTAATTGACGTTTTTCACGCCGGTGTTGACGGTTTGGAGGTGGTCTGCGAGCTGAGACTCATCTGCCTAGGTTCCTATTCTACCGGTGCTCCATCAACTTTTGACTCAAGGAACTGTTTTTTGGATTCTGATAGGCCGATCACTTTTGATTCGAGATCGTGAGTTAGTGTCCACCGACGTCTCTTTGGACGGGTTGTTGTCTTATCTGGTGGTCTGGAAGCCGAAGAGTATCTTCTAAGAATGGGATTAGAAGTATACCTCTATTAGGTAGTGTGTGTTTTGCTATTTTCATCGGTGTTCCGTTTATATACGGCACCTTTGTTTTTTGTAACCATCTTTTACGGGTCTCTGTTCATCTTGTGCAGAGACCTGGTTAATAATAATATTTTTGCTGTTAAAAAAAAAATAACTTTATGCCTTTAGGGATTAAGATCTCTAGTCCATTCCTTTGACTTAGCAAAAGGCCAAACTGCAGTATTGTCAACAGCAAATTGTTCAAATTCTGCTATGCAACAGTGCAATAATGCTTTATAGCTGCTATTTAACATTTTGTACTAAAAATGTATTGCGGAACAATAGCCTTTTGTTCAAATGTCACTATGTCACAGCACCACTATTTAACAACAGAATGAACAGGAAACTTAGAAAGATAAACACGAGAACATAAAAATACGGGAGAAAATGTTTACCACAAAAACGATCATTAACATGGGAAGAAACTATAAACTGTGGCTTGCTTCCTAGGTTTCTGCAATAAAACTTTCCTGCCGGACAAGCTGAAGTTCCTGTAGATCAATGAACAACAACCTCCTAACAAGTTATAACTGGAATAAAAAACCACCAAAATTGTATATGTATGTGTTGTAAGCTTGTTTACATAAAAAAAGAAGTCCGAAAAGTGTGACATTGAAAGATAAAGAAACAACCGAAGTGTTATGAGTCCCACATTGGATGGGAGATGGTATGATGATACGTTTATCAGTAAGGACACTTCTCACCTTACAAGCCGGTTTTGTAGCTATGAAGCACCGACACTGACACGGACACCGGACGCGACACGGACACTGACACTGACACCTCGACACCGATAATAATTTGAAAAAATTACATAATTTAGTGTAATCATAAGTGTCGGTGTCGGCGTTTGACACCGACACGGACACGTGTCTGACACCGACACGCCTAATTTGAGAAGTGTTCGTGCTTCATAGTTTTGTAGGGTTAAGTTAGTCCCAACCCAAACTCTAACTTGGTATCAGAGCCTCTCTAATTTATTTATTTTTTAATGGAAAATTGTTAGTTGTTAGTATATTACATTATATGTTAGTTTTTCTCCTTGCCAGGACTTGAAACCTGGACCTCCAACTCCTGTAACCCTTAGCTCAACTAGTTCAACCAGTTGAGCTACCCATCCCACTCCATCAAAGCTGTCTAATATCCGTCCGGCCACCACATATCAGGTTTCTGTTCTTGGGTGTGAGGGGTGTGTTACGAGTCCCAAGGTTTTGGAGGGTTGAGTTAAACCCAATCCAAATTCTAAGACAAAGTAGCAAAGTATCAAACATTTAGCATATGCATAATATTAACCAATAATTACAGCTAATTACATTAACTAAATTACTATATATTAAGAAAATGATATGCTATCAAACATTACTGCATTAACTCTTTGATTTTGTTAAAATTGATGTGATGTGTGATGATATGATATGATCGATAGCATAGCATACCAGGTTCATCAGTGCCATCAGAGCAGTCACAGAAATTGTCATTGAGACGGTCTCTAGAGAAGGATTTGGATCCATCCTTACACTTGATGGACTGAGAGCTATAATATTTCTCATCTGAAAAACCACAAAACCAAAAAATGTAAGAAATTGAGATATTAGTAGCGAAAAATGGGTTTCACGCGGAATTGAGAAATTGAGGCAAAAGGGGAAGATACGAACCTAGAGGATGAACGCCAAGGAGAGAAGAAGGGTGTGAAAATGAAAGCGAAGCGGAGGAAGAAGCAAGGAGAAGAAAAGATGCAATTGCAGAGTGGAAGCAATAAGACTCCATGTCGATGTGAAATACTATGCTAGTGTCCTACACAGTTACATTACATGAGATGCGATGATTTTGGAGACTCAAATGTTGATGACTTGACTTTGTAATCAACCATTGATTTCAATCTCTCCAATTTAATTCTAAATTATTTTTCTTACCATCATAAAATCATATTATTTCATTCAACCATGTGTGAATAATATAAGATGGGATCAAATCAAATGTTCGATGACTATTATAAGATCTTGACACTCTAATTAAAATATGAGTGACAAAGTCGACTTGTCTTCTAATGAAACTTATCTTAAAATTTGGGTAGTTTGCTAATAAGATCTTACATTCATCAATAATAACACATTTGGTCACTTAATATATTGTTTATGGCTTCAACCACTAATAAATAATCTAGTTCTATGTCCACATTCGATAGACCGAGATTTTCAAGCCAAAAAATGGCCGCTTTAAATGCATGTGTTTCTGCTTCCATAGGTGGAGGACTTCCTTCAAGATGCATAGTTTTTGCTTTTATAAAAATTCATTGTGCTCCTCAAATGCAAATGTCAGCTTCAAATTGTTACTCCTCGATAAACAATGTTGCACTTTACACGTCCTTCTTCTGGTGGCTGCCATCGACTCTGAGTTGTTGAACTTGTTCTCACAACATTACCATTTTTCCTTGCATCTCGTCATTGAAATAACAACTCTCTTGCACTTTGAATTGATACACTTGCAAGCCTTTCCACTTCTTCCCATATTTTTTCATTTCTCCTCTTCCACATACACCATAACATTACTAAATTACTAAATTTAATCTTTGTTAAGATGTTCACGTCATGGACTAGACCCACATATTTTTATATATTTATAGATTACATTAACAAATTTCATACAGAATTGTTCAAGTGCAATGTTGATGCAGTGCTTACACAGTGGCGATAGTATAATTAGTTTTGGTTGTAGTATGTCGGACTAGATATTTAAATGGATATCTTTGGGGTCGATATTGTTCTGGACTGGGCCTAAATGCCCAACTCGTTGAGGACATCCACTTTTGGGCCGTCGAGCATGGCCCAAAGCATAAGGACCAAGTCCACTTGACCTTCAAACGGCACACGTCTCCCCTGCGTCCTGTAACGCTCGACATCGGAATGATGAGCATTTAATGCTCATCACGGCTCCTCAGTCGTTTTCCGACAGCCATTAATGGGCATTAACTGCCCATCAACGGTCTTGGCCAAGCGTTGGGGCTATATATATAGAGCACCTCTCATTTGTAAAAGGTATGTATCATTCTATATTGAAAACCTTCACTTCACCTCAACTGACTTGAGCGTCGGAGTGTCTGCAGGTACACAACCCCCCTTCGGGTTGCTTGGACAAAACACAACAACAACCGCCGTGCACCGTCGTCTGGTCGACTCTGATCAAGGTAAAGATCAGTGGCGCCGTCTGTGGGAAATTAAAGTTTCCCCCGTCTTCTCCCAGAACTAGACCAAAACTTACAACAAAAAACCCATTTCTTGACCAAATGGCTGGTGCAAACCATGAATTTGTAGGAGAAAACAATCACTCAAATCCTCCAAATCACCAAAACCAATTTGATGGAATGGAAGCCTCTGTCACACCGGAAGGTAGCGCTGCGCATGCACAAGCAACTCCGCTTGATGTACCGCCGCCGCACCAACCTCCACAACCAGAAGATCCACTGGTGGTTCCACAAGTTCCACAAGGAGCACCAATGGAAGTGGTGATGGCTGCATTGGTCAACACCATCAACAGGCAGGGGCAGATACTTCGCGAACAAGCAGACAACATGCGTGGGCAGAACGAGCTTATCCGCGAGCAGAATCGATGACTCCGAGCAGTCGAAGAATCGCGTGCTGCTTCAAGAATATCGCGAAGTGCTTGACGACAACGATCGTCGACACCTGAGAATAACCGCTCACGATCGAGGTCTAGGTCCCCGAGGCCTGCACCTCGACGACATGCGGAGAGACCAGTGAGTCCTCCCAGAGACATTCCTCGGAGGCAGAATCACTCTCTTCCACGAAGAAACAACCACGTTTCCCCACCGAGAAACAGACGCTCACCTCCTCGAAGAAATAACCGATCACCACCGAGGAGTGGTGAAGCAGCTGCTCGTGGAGGCAATGCCCGACATTCCCCAAGAAGGGAATCTCCGGGAAGTGGAGACGAGAGGCACCGAGGACCCCTCTCGAGAAGAATCATGGACATTCCACTCCCACGAGGACTGGAAAAACCCCCAACGCTGGACAAATATGATGGGACAACTGACCCCGACGAACATGTCCAGAGTGTCGAGACCGCCCTCGACTACAGGAATCTCCGGGGAGCAATTAAGTGCAAGTTATTCCCACTATCTCTAGTTCGGGGAGCATCAACCTGGTGGAGGAACTTGCCTCCAGGCTCGATCGACTCATGGGAAGAACTATGCCGCACATTCACGGCACACATCACAACCTCTCGGCGACATCCAAAAACGGTGGCCAGCTTAAAGGCAATCGTCCAAGGTCCCGAAGAATCTCTTCGAAATTACATAGAGCGGTTCAACAAAGTGTCTGTCGAGGTCGAAGCGACCGACAAGATGAAGCTGTATCTCCTCGAAGAAGGATTGCGCGAGGGAACAAAATTCCAAGAAGCAGTTGGGATCCTCGAAGTACAAACCCTCGACGCATTCTTCGAATTAGCCCAACGGTATATCAAATACGAGGATAAGAAAAAGGCCTCCGAGGTCAGAAGACCCAAAACTTTCGAGGTCGGTGGCCCCTCCTCGCAGAGAGAAGAACGTCGAGGAGATGAAAAGAAGAGAGAGGGTGGAAAAGTCAGAGAGGCTAAACCACCAAAAAGTCAGTTCACCTACCACACTCCCCTGAATGCTCCTCGAGATAGGATCTTATCTGAGATATCAAATGCTGAGTTCAAAAGTGCGGGGATCAGGTTTCCAAAACAGCTGCCCGCAAAATCAAACGTGGACAAAAAGAAATTTTGTCGTTTCCACAAAAGTTACGGGCATGTTACTGATGACTGCGTGCATCTAAAGGATGCCATTGAAATCCTTATTCAGAAAGGATATGCACGACAGTATGTGGATGGGCAGCCAAGGACTGCCAATAATAACGCTCCTCGACAAAATCAGTTGGCAGTTGATCCAGCAAGCCCGGAACAACATGTCGAGGAAGAAAATAGAGTGATCGGTGGAGTAGCCCTCGCCATTTCAAGACCTGAAGATTTTCTTCCTCTGCAAACTGACGAGGAGAAAGGGGCCCTTGATTACCTTGCTACGCATCTGGACGGGAGTTGGGAAAACTTCCCCGGAGCCTTAGTCATCTCCGGAGGAGGATTTAATCCCATAACCATCGGATCCATCAAAAGGAAATTCGATGAGTTTGAGAAAGCATCCCCGGTCGAGGAAATAAAAATAACAGAGGTAAAAGAAAGCTTTGTTCCTTTGGTATTCTACAGGGAAGAGGTCCCCGGAGGATCACCGAAATTTCAAATCCCATTGCTCGTCAGAGCAAAAATGGCCAACTTCGACGTGAGAAGAATCCTCGTCGATCAAGGAAGCTCCTGTGACATTATGTACTCAGGACTCTTCAAAGTGCTACAGCTTACCGAGGAGAACTTGGTCCCTTACGTTGGATCCGACCTTCAAGGGTTCAACGGATCGACGACAAAACCTTGGGGATACGTGGACCTGATCGTCACCTTTGGCGAAAACAAGGCCATGAAATTCGTAAAGGTCAAATTCCTGGTCGTCGACTGCCCGTCTCTGTACAACTGCATCATTGGACGACCAACTTTAGCGGAACTGTTTGCTGTGTCCTCGACCATCCATCTGAAGTTGAAGTATTACACTAAGGATGGGCAGGTCGCCACAATCAACGGGGACATAGAAGCTGCTCGGCGATGCTTTGAAGCTGCGTCCAAGAACCTCAGCTCTGTGGTTACGCCGAAGAAGAAGAAAGCGGAAACAAAGCTCCCCGACGTAAACTCAATCAGTATCGAGGATGGAGTTGAACTGGATGCTCGAACTTCCAAGAAGGAGCGCAAACAAGAAAAAAAGGCGAGCAAGGACGACCTTTTGATCAAGGAGAACTATCGTCTCATCCCTGACGGAGAGTTCGAACTAGTCCCCCTTGGCGAGGATCCAACAAAGGGCGTGAAGATTGGAGCTGATCTCCCCGACTTGGTAAAAAGACAGTTGAAAGCTTGCTTAAGAGAAAATGCTGAACTGTTCGCTTGGAGTGCAGCTGAAATGCCCGGAATAGACCCCGAGGTCGCTTGTCATCAATTGACCATAGATCCTAGGGCTAGTGCTGTAGTTCAGCGTCGTAGGAAGCAGTCTCCCGAAAAAGCGGAGGCTGCTCGTAAAGCTGTAAAAGACCTCCTAGAGGCCAATTTCATTGCTGAAGCCCAGTACACAACCTGGCTTTCTAATGTTGTACTTGTTAAGAAATCTAATGGAAAGTGGCGTATGTGTGTTGATTATACCGATCTTAATAGGGCTTGCCCTAAAGATGCTTATCCTTTGCCGAACATAGATAAATTAGTAGATAATTCCTCCGGGTTTAAATTACTATCGTTTATGGACGCATATTCTGGTTATAATCAAATAAAAATGGCTGAAATCGATAAAAAGAAAACAGCTTTCATGACCGAAACGGGTAATTATTATTATAATGTTATGCCTTTCGGGCTCAAAAATGCAGGTGCCACCTACCAGAGGATGATGAACAAAGTATTTCACAATGAAATTGGAGACATGCTCGAAGTTTACATGGACGACATGATCGTTAAATCCGAGGAGGAAATCGATCATACAGTCCACTTAAAAAGGGTGTTCGACCAAGCGAGAAAGTTTAACATGAGGTTCAATCCGGAGAAATGCACGTTCGGGGTTAAGGCAGTAAAATTCCTCGGTTTCTACCTAACGGAACGAGGAATAGAGGCCAATCCCGACAAATGCAGAGCTTTCTTCGACTATCCGACCCCGAAGTCGAAGAAATCCATCCAAACATTGAACGGCATGTTGACCTCGATGGCCAGATTCGTTGCCAAATCTGCTCAACATGCTCTCCCTCTTTTCAAGCTCCTCAGAAAAGAAACAACTTTCGAATGGACCGAAGAGTGCGAAGGAGCATTACAACACCTCAAACGAGCATTTTCCGAACCACTAGTGTTAACACGACCAGTCGAGGGCGAAAAACTCTATCTTTACCTCGTCGTAGCGTCCGAGGCCATAAGCGCCGTTCTCATAAGAGAAACCGAGCAAGGGCAAAAGCCTGTTTACTTTGTAAGCAGAGCACTACAAGGACCCGAACTCCGATACTTGCAAATAGAAAAAATTGCTCTAGCAGTAATAATAGCTGCGAGGAAACTTCGATACTATTTCCTCGCCCATTCCATCATCATCCGGACAGATCAACCCGTAAAGCAGTTGCTGGCACGACCAGATATGGTCGGAAGAATGTTGAAATGGTCGTTGGAGCTCGCGGAATTCGACATAAGCTTCGAAAGTAGAAAGGCTTTGAAGCCCAAGTACTTGCTGATTTCGTCGCCGAAATGACAACGTCGACGACTTCCGAAAAGAATAAATGGACCATCTTCGTCGATGGATCCTCGAATTCGCAAGGAAGCGGGGCGGGCATCATACTCGAAAACAGAGACGGAGTCCTGATAGAAGTGTCACTCGGACTCTCTTTCCCAACGACGAATAACTAAGCCGAGTACGAAGCTTTCCTAGCAGGGTTAAGATTAGCCGAGGATCTGGGAGCCGAGGAAATCAAAATATTCACGGATTCACAGCTGGTAGCATCTCAAGTATCAGGAGAATATCAAACAAAAGAGGAACGACTCCTTGAATACCTGAACCTCATCAGAACAAGACTCGCAAAGTTTAAGGAAACGGAGGTGAAACATGTTCCTCGAGAACATAACGCACGAGCAGATGTCCTTTCAAAACATGCGAGCACAAGGCGCAAAAAAGCGGGCAATCAATCCCTCATTCAGGAAACATTGACGAAACCGAGCGTTGAAAAAACAGACGAAACCGGCATTGAAAAAACAGTAGAAGTCATGCACGTTTGCGCTATTGACGAGCAAAGCTGGATGTCCCCGGTTTACAATTTCCTGAAGTCGAACACACTGCCCGCAGATGCCAAAGAGGCAACGAAAATCCGAAAAAGAGCGTGCTCGTACGTCCTGCTCGACGATAAGTTGTATCGAAGAGGATTCTCAATCCCATTGCTCAAATGTGTGGAGGAAGCACGCGTAGAGTTCATCTTACAAGAAATCCACGAAGGAATCAACGGGTAACATATTGGTGGACGATCTTTGGCAAGAAAGGCACTAAGAGCAGGGTACTATTGGCCGACGATGCAAAACGACGCCAAAGACTACGTCCTTAGATGTGATAGGTGCCAAAGGCACGGGGACATGCATCTCGCACCAGCTAACGAGCTGAAAACGCTGATCTCCCCGTGGCCATTTGCCTGGTGGGGAATGGACATCCTCGGTCCTTTCCCAACAGCTGCGCGGCAAGTCAAATACCTCATAGTTGCCATGGACTACTTCACCAAATGGATTGAAGCAGAACCTCTCGCAAAAATGGGTGCATCCCACATACTCCGTTTCTTCAAAAGGAACGTTTTCGCAAGGTTCGGAATCCCACAAGTGGTAGTAACGGATAATGGAACACAGATTACGAACAAAAAGTTCCAAGAATTCCTCGCTACATTAGGCACCACTCAACACTTCACATCAGTCGAGCATCCTCAAACCAACGGGCAAGCTGAAGCAGCCAACCGCGTGCTACTCTGAGGGCTAAGACGAAGAATGGGCGCATCTAAAGGAAACTGGACCGAGGAACTGCAGAACGTCCTGTGGTCCTACAGAACCACTCCCCATTCCACAACCGGGGAAACGCCCTTTCGATTAACATACGGAACAGAGGCAGTAATTCCCGTGGAAATTGGAGAACCATCCTCGAGGATCGAATATCCTCCCGAGCAGGATATAAACGACGAGTTACTAAGAGAAGAACTAGATCTCGTCGAAGAACTAAGAACAGGGGCTTCTCTTCGAGAAGCAACCCTCAAACAGAAAATAGCTGCTCGGCACGATAAAAGGGTCATCAAAAGAGAGTTCGAGGTAGGAAGCCTGGTATTAAGAAGAAACCAAAAAGATTCGCGAGAAGGGAAGCTCGCAGCTAATTGGGAAGGACCATATCGAGTCCGAGCAAAAACAGAAAACGGAGCATACCACCTCGAAGATCTCTATGGCAAAGAAATTCCTCGCACGTGGAATGCTGAGAAGCTAAAACAATACTATAGTTGAAAATAGCGTAATTCGACATGCTCTTCAACGAATGTTGCAGATCCCACCGAGGAGACGCGCCTATACAACGGAGGAATGCCTAGGTACGGGCAGGAATCTTAAAATCCTTAAAGTTCGGCGTCGGCCCTAGATACTGACGTCCACGCTCAACGGGGGAATACTCCATGCGAGCCCCACCGTTGCTTAGTACATGCTCGGCAGAACACCCAGCTCGCGATGGGATGCTCAATGCTGCGAGGAAATATTTCAAATGAAGAAACTTTCCTCGACTCTAGTTTGGGAGCCAGCCAAACACCCGAGCGGTTCCACAAACTGCTCGGGAACGGTGCTTACGATCCGCGACATCAAGAAGCAACCGTAATTATTAGACGAGCACTAGCGCAAAGGGTAATCTACCTAGCGAATAGAACGTCTAAAATACTAAGTTAAAACCCTAAGTAAAAATCGAGCATTGTTTTCAAGGTATCCTCGCATACTCTAAACGGTCAAATTCGCGGGGAAATAATTATGCGAGCATCAAACAATCGTCGACATATTTGAAGTAAACACTCCACAAACAAGCAAATTATAAACAAGCACAAATTGCGAAGTAAAAGGAGTTGTAAATAAAAGCCGACTATAGGCCGACGATGTCACGATATTACAAAAAATGACGAGTAAGCGCCGAATAAGATCAAAAGCCTAAGCGAGCATAACGCCGGCATATAATTACAAAAGTCAAATTATAAAATAGACAAGTTAAAAATAAACTTCAATCTTCTTCCACGGCAGGGGACACGATGACCCCATCTTGAACTTCTTTGAGTTCAGATGCGCCCTCGACGACAAGATCGACGCTGGGGTTGAGTACCATCAGCTGAGCAACAGCGTTGTCGAAGCTGGACTTCGCCGCATCAAGTTGTTGTGCCTCCAACTCAAAGATTCTGGAGACAAGAGCCGCTCGAGTAAATCCCCTATACTCGCCATTGGGATCTACTACCAGTTCGTCAGAATCCGGTGCAGCGCTGCTTGACCCAAACCTGCTCTCCAGCGCCTTCACCTTGCCCTCCAAGGTTTCTTTCTCGGCCATCAAGTCCCCGACCTGCCCTTCCAGCTTCTCCTTCTCGGTAGTGAGGCGAGCAGCTTCTTGCTCCTTCTCGGTCAACTGAGTCACCAAACCAGCCTGAAGTTTATACTTCTCTCTATATGCTGCATGGTTGACCTTGGCTTGCTCCAGTGATTGTCGGAGAAGAGCTGCTTCCTCTTTAGCGCTATCTCTCTCTGCCAGATACTTACATTCACGACCATTGAGATAGCTGGAGATCTCCATCAATTTGAACGCCGAGACCATGACATCTATAAGTTCATTCTTCAGCGCCTCCGGACCCATGTCGTCCATTATCGCCTTCTCAGCATCAGAGATCGACACCGAGGACTTTTTGACGAGGCCTGGGATTTCGATAGCTGGAGGAAGCATAAACTTCGAGCTGGGTGGAGTCAAACCGGTGGCCGAAGCTTCACCCTCCCCGACGCGGGCGACCTTGGAAGGGCGGGGTTGGTTGTCAGCATTAGTGTTGGCCACTGTGTCGTCCAAATCCACGACTACAGTACCTCCCCGAGCGTTATCCATATCGCTCCCTCCGGGGGAAGGTGCAGCCGTGGAAGAGGAGCCAAGCACAGCGGCTTGTCTCTTCTCCTTAGCAGCCTTTGATTTACGGAGCTTGGCTGCAATAGATGACATCTCCCCTGCAAGATAAACAAAGAAAACATCAGTAAACTTACAAAGAAAACTGAATCAAAGTGTGTACGAGGATACTAAAACGGGAAAAATAAGGAGCATACGAAAGCAAGCCTCCATCTCTGCCGCGCTTTTGCAAGCGAGCAGCCTCCTCGTATCAATAAATGATTTCTTCGTCAAGGGAACACCGGATTCGTCGAGAACGACATTCCCTTCCTCCTCCTCATAGGTTTTGCGAGGAAAACTACCCACGAAGACTTTCATCTGTTCGTAGTTGGATAGCTCCTCGACCGTCAGTTCCTCCGTAGAGTATATAAAGTCATTGGCCGGCTTCAGGTAATGGCTTTTCCTCCACGACAGAGGAAAGCGGCTATAGTCATCTAGAATGGGACGACCATCTGGACCTATCAAAGGGGCCCCAGTGGCATCCTTAGCTGGTCCCCAATAAATAATGCTCTGCCAGGAGACGGAGTTCAAGGGCTTAATAAAAAAGTAACTGTCCTTAAAACCCCGAACAGATTCTAGGAACATCTCGAAGAGCTTGACGCTCTGCTTCAACGAAACCCACCCAAACTTGTTCGCAGCATTCCCTTTGGGCTTCGACCATTGTAGATGAAAAGCATGGAAGAACAACGGGATGGTTGGCAAAAATCCTAAGTACGCCGCCGTCATCTCAAAGGCCCTTATGAAGGCCAGAGAGTTGGGGTGTAACTGGGAAGGAGTGAGGTGCAGGTATCGAAAAACCGCGACTTCGAAGTCGCTGAAAGGCAATTTGTAGCCCATGTGCTCGAATGCTATCTGGTACATGGGGAAAGACCCCCACTGGTATTTACTGCAAATCCGTCGACTGGTGTTCGGTATACAGGCCTTCCAATCATCTATAGGAGGACGCTGAATTGTCCTAAACATTCTGTCCCCGCCGTTCAGGGAGAATCTTGAAACAGTGGTCCGGGGCTCGTCGGCCACCCATTCATATTCGTCTCCATCGACGTTCGAAGTCGACGCTGGAGCCTGTTCCTCGACCATCACACCTGAAAAAGCAGAGGAGAAAGATGAATTCGACATAAACATCAAATCCACCCTTCCACCGCCAAATCAAGTGAAAGGTCGAGAATATCGAGATCCATACGAACACATATGTTCAACGCCTATCTAATCTTCCTAAAAAGGGATAATGTTCGGCACATTCATGTCCTCGCGAACACACATCGTCGATGAACATCCCACCTTCCTAAAGGGAAGAATGTTCGGCTTATTCATATGAATGCTCGCACATTCATATGAATGCTCGACTTAATTTGCAAAAAACCAGAAAGCTAAAGTGAGTTCACAAAGCGAAAATCGCCAGTGAACTCTTAAACAAAAGCCTAATGTCAACTAAACGACGTTTTAGCTCCGTTTTGTGGGAGGGAAAGGTGCTAATCACCACTAGAACCCTCAAATCGCAGAAAACAAAACAACAGAGTTAAAGGAAAACTTAGAACAATAAACCCACTAAAATCAGAGTATTAAAGCTTCAAACAAACATAAAGGAGTGGAAAAACACTTACCTGTAGTTTGATAAAACAGCAAATGTCAAGAAATCTGGCAAAAGACGCGATCCGCAAGCTTGAAAGAGATTGAGGGAATTTGTGAAGTTGAGAGAAGTTGAGAGAGTTTGAGTAGGAAGTTGGAGAGAAAGCAGTAAAATGTTTAAAAATCCCTCCACTTCCCTATATATAGGAAGTCATCTACGAGCGCATCTGCATGAGGCAAATAGGCGCCAATGAGATCTGGATCGTTGCTTTGATCCAAAGGCCACGATTCGTAAAGATCCAACGGTCCAAACGCACTCATCGTAGAAGTGAAAAGGCGCGAAGATCCAACGGCTATAACTCGTCCTCGAGATTCAAACCTGCTAACAGGTACTTGAGTGCTAAGCATGGCCTTTACACATGGCGGAAGATGGTGGAATGGCTTATCCATCCAAGTCGCATCCATCTGTTCGCAAATCTCGCCGAACATCAGAGAAAATCGCATCGAAAATCTCGTCGCATTTAATCCTCGGCACCATTTACGGATCGCAATAAATGCGCGACAATTCCGCGCAAAAATTCCTCAACAAACTTGCTTCTCCGAAGCGAACATCTTATCGACGTCCCAATATGCAAAGGACCTCTTCGTCGACACCATCTTCAAGCAAATGGCCTCCTCGTCGACGTCTCCAAATCCTCGACGCTATCGGCCTAAGTACCAGAGTCACGGCCAACTAAAGTCACCATCCTCGTGCCCGAGCATGACGACTTGGGGGGCTCCTGTTCTGTACTGGGCCTAAATGCCCAACACGTTGAGGACATCCACTTTTGGGCCGTCGAGCATGGCCCAAAGCATAAGGACCAAGTCCACTTGACCTTCAAACGACACACGTCTCCCCTGCGTCCTGTAACGCTCGACATCAGAATGATGAGCATTTAATGCTCATCACGGCTCCTCAGCCGTTTTCCGACAGCCATTGATGGGCATTAACTGCCCATCAACGGCCTTGGCCAAGCGCTGGGGCTATATATATAGAGCACCTCTCATTTGTAAAAGGTATGTATCATTCTCTATTGAAAACATTCACTTCACCTCAACTGACTTGAGCGTCGGAGTGTCTGCAGGTACACAACCCCCCTCCGGGTTGCTTGGACAAAACACAACAACAACCGCCGTGCACCGTCGTCTGGTCGACTCTGATCAAGGTAAAGATCAGATATTATGATATATTCGTGTCCGCTTCGTTGGATAAATGTCATATCCATATCCGTGCGAGTATTTGCTAGGCGGGTAATCCACATATTTTGAAGTATCCATGGTATTTACAGATATTCATGGATGATAATTTTTTTTGTGATTCTTGTAAAGAATTTTTATTTTAATCACATTAAATTTACTTATCTTCTTTCTAAAGAAACAAAAAAAGATTATTAACATAATAATATTCATACGTTTCACTTTCAATTTAACAACAAAAGTCAACACATTTATTTTTCTTCTTTTTCACCAAGATATAATAATAGGTGGATTCTAAGGTGATGTCTCAATTAAGTCCATCACCGGTGTACCATTCTATTTATCCATTAGATCAAATAATCTTTCATGATCTCATTATTCATTACCACACTGGATCTCCTTCGTTAAAAAAAGAACTTGTACAGATTCCCACACTACCTCCTTCATTTGGCTCCCCATGTATGACTGTCTTGTCCTCAATTTAATTTTTCACACGGTGCTTTTATGGTGACTTTTTTTAGGGCTCTTGTAGATCTTAGCATGAGAAAGAATTTAATTGATTTAGTTTAGTTTATGGTTAAGGAATCACCACGAGACAATGACCTACAATGAAAGCACCTTGATAATATTGTGGAACACAAACTTACTGTCCATTAATTTATAACTAGTCGGCTGCCCGTGCGTTGCACGGTCTCGGCAGAACGTCATTTATACGTCAATCATGGTTGTTGTCAATTATGGTTATTGTCGATCATGTTAAATTAAATGGGATTAAACGGGCTAAGTAGTTATTTGAGAAATCAAACATAAAATAAAAGAGCATACAAAATTGATTATAAACTTTCTAACTCTACGTCATTGAAACTGAAAGACCAGTACTGAGATATAGCAATTTGAACACAATGATTAGATAACTGAACGATAGTTTGAAGAAGTGAAATCAAAGTCCAAATTATACAAACAAAATAATAACGATAGGGTTAAGTAACAAAGGCCTAGATGAAATGCTTATAACATGAAGTGATGTTCGGCTTGATAAGAAGTCTTGTGTCCGCGATAATAAAACTAATCAAGTGAAGCATCACACGGAATTTTATAGTGAAGCTTTCAAGACCCGTGACATGTATAAAATTTAATTTTTGTCTAAGGCACTACAAGAAAATCTTAAATTCTTGGCCAACATTGTTGGCGGATTTGAGCCCTCAACACTTTATTGTGGGTCACGGGCCGCCAATAATCCATAAACTTCGCCAACAATGCATCAAAAGAGAAAAAAAAACTAATAAATTGAAGCATTCTTGTGGGTCACGGGCCGCCAACAATTCTTGTGGGTTGAGGGCCGCCAACAATCCGTGAAAATTCATCTACTTCACTTCATTTTTACACTTCCAATCTCTCTCTAAATTTCTCTAACTTCTCTCTTAAATCTCATACTTCTTACTTTCAATTTTTTTTTCATACTTATCTCAAAATTTTAAAGTTTAAATTTCACATCACTGTCATAAAAGTGGTAAGTGTTTGTCTTTTAATTTCAAAAAATTTAATTTTTTGCTTTGTTAACTTAAATGTATATGTTCTAATATTTTTTGTTTACAATTTTTTATTGAGTAAAAGGTCAAATACCCCCCTGAAATTTCAAATTTTGTCAAATACCCCCCTGAAATTTTGAAATAGGCAAATACCCCCTGAAATTGTCAAAAGTCAATCAAATACCCCCCTCCAATGGATATTTAGGAGGGTATTTGATTGACTTTGAGGGGGTATTTGATTGACTTTTGACAATTTCAGGGGGTATTTGCCTATTTCAAAATTTCAGGAGGGTATTTGACAAAATTTGAAATTTCAGGGGGGTATTTGACCTTTTACTCATTTTTTATTTAACAAGTGTTGATAATTCTCGTGGTCATCTGAGTCGGTGGTTGGAAGCGCTTCAAATCAGACCCTACTCAGCGCTTCAAGTAAGTATTGTAATTTTTTTTATAAAAGATTTTTTTATTTATTTTTGAAAATTGTGTTAAAGCTAATATATGAAAATAGTGTATTTTAAACCAAAATTTAAAAACAGTATTTAATAACAAATTTTATTAGTAACTAAATCTAAAAACAGTATTTAAAAACGAAATTAATTTTGTCAAAAAAAAAATGAATTTTTTTAAAACAAATGTAATCACTGAAACGAAAAATATAATAAAGAAAAATGTAAAAAGTTAGTATTTTAGTCAAAATAAAAAGTTAGTATTTTTAAGCAAAATAAAAAATTTAGTATGTTTAGTCAAAATAAATATAAAGTTACTATTTTTAGGCAAAATAAAAACAAAGTTAGTATTTTTAGATAAAAAAAAAAAGTTTGGATTTTTAGTCAAAATAAAAAAAAAAAGATTTTTAGTCAAAATAAATATAAAGTTGTTGTCAATATAAAAAAAAGTTAGTATTTTTAGTTAAAATAAAAAAAAGTTAGTATTTTTAGTATTATTTTTTTGACAAAATTATTATTTAATTATTTAAAATTCAGATTATTTAAATAATCTGAATTTTAAATAATTAAATTATTTTTTTAATTTCGGATGGCTTCTTTGCACCCATGGACCTCCAGGAAGCCATGGTTTGTTGGCGGTCATGGACCTCTAAGAAGTCAGTCTGCAAAATTCAAAGCTGATAGCCATATTGGGTGCTCCGGGCCGCCAAGAATCATATTGGGGGCTGTGGGCCGCCAAGAACCATTCCTGGCGAGCGTTTTTTTGTGGGTCTTGGACCGCCAAGAAGCCATGTATTCTTGGCAGATTTTGTGGCTTCTTGGAGGTCTTTGACCTAAATTTTTTCCTGTTTTCTTGTAGTGAGGGTACAATTAATTTAATTTTCTCAGGAGTAGAAAGTTAAAATGATGAAATTAAAAACCATTCATATAATCATTAATAAATAGGATCAAGAAGTACATTGTATAATCGATACATTCAAAAGAGTAAATAAACTTAAAAACCAAATCAAGAAACTGGGCAATAAACCAGCATGATGCATATCTCTCATTCCTCACACTTTCTCAACACCAGCAAAGCCACCACAATTTCTATTTTGGTAGACCAAATTCCAATAAAACTAATGCATCGATTTGAAATTGTAAGCACCCTACAGCCAAACAATTAACAAAAATCATAAGATGATACCAAAACAAAAATCATAAGAACTCATTGTCTATTTCAACTAATTTTGTAACTCTCTCTAGACCACTAAAGTGTAAGCTTCATTGGTGTCAAGATAGTATGTACTATACATAACTTGTTAAAAATTAATCAAAATGCAACCTATTCTTCATATATCTTTATCTGTGTCATCATCTGTTTATTATCTGCAAATAAACAAAATAAGGCATTATAATTCAATGATATTGATCATTGATAAAGGAAAAGGTTGTACTATAAGAGAAATGAAGATTCAAAATTTACTTGGTTATTATTGTTCTATGTAATTGTTTCATCAATATGAAGAATCTAAAGGATAAAGAAGAAGAAATGCTAGTTACGTACAAAAAGATGAGCATACAATGAAAACCCAAAAATCACCATTGAAGATTGTATAAAAAGTGAGAGCAAAATTTTCAATAGAGAAAATTGAGAGAAAAGGAATGATATTAATATTTTTTGAAAAAAAAAAGGAAATAATCAAAAAAACAGAGGGGTGCAAACTTAAAATAAAGGACCGCAGATAACAGAAACAGGGCCCAACCCAGCGAGGTAGCCCAAAAACGCATGAGTCAAACAAAAAACAGGGGTGTAGCGTGATCGTCCGATTGATCCGACGATCCAAGTTGGATCTGGAAAGGAGAGAAGATTCGCCGTATTATGAAGCTCAGCAGCTGTTATGAGGAGAGTATGGTGAGGATGCACACATAGGATTACATATGGTATAAATACCCATCCTCCACGGATTTCTCTCATTTTTCCTTTTTCTTTCTCTCTCTCCTCTCACTCTTTCTCTCTAAAGCTCTCACTTCTCTCTCCCCCCCCCCCCCCCTCTCTCTCTTTATATTCATTCAAAGCTTCAAGAACACCAACCGGTGTTCTTCATATCCATTATTCGGCAGCCATCAACCGCCGTACAGTCCATATTCCGGCGGTGGTACTACCGTGCCGGCCGCAATCCCTAAAAAAATCCCAAAAAATTCAGAAATTACCCAAATCCCCTTTTAAACCCTTATGTATCAATTTTAAACTTAAATATTGTTACTATAATAAAAATTGTTACAGAAATTTTATCCCTCCCAAGTGAAGTATTTCTTCAACTTCCACCACCATCAAATTCTCGACATCATCATCACAATGCAAAACGAAATCATATTCAAAACAAATTAAATTAAAATTCTATGATGCTTCAACGGAATTGTGCTTGAATAGCTTAGACAAATTGCTTAGTTACATTCTGCTTGAAGATTAGAGAAGCTTAACATATTCTAATTAGAAGAATGTAACCTATGAACAACCATGAACTTGATACTATGTAAGTTTTAAAGTATTCTTGATGTCCATGAGTAAATTAACATTTTTATTTTGTGTGGGATGTATCTATTGTTACACTTTTCCATTTTAGTCCATAAATTTCCTTTCGGTGCTGGTATTATGTGGTAATTGCTTTAGGTAGTTTGCTTTGCTACTTTTTTTTTGTTAGACATGTGACTTAGAATGCTATTATTTCTCATCTTTGTGTTGAGGCATTTTAAGCCTTCTGGTTTTGTTTTCTAGTGTATAATTGTTGCAGTAGGTTATAAAAAAAGTCCATAAATGTCAAAATTCAATTGTTGCAAGGTCCAATCTTTTCTCTTGAAATTCTTGTGTTAGTTGATTTTTTTAGAAATTTAAAAATAGATATTGCAGGATCTAGACATGGATGTGGTGGAGAATATTGTTGCCTACATCCACAACATATTAGGGTCAACAACAACAACAATCATATTAAGATTCTTTCGTATCGCTAATGAAAAAAGCATGCATGGTCTTAAAAAATAACATGAAAAAAATAGATGAGAAAGAAATGGTTGTTTGGGTGTGGTGGGGCGACGAAGGATGGAAGATTGGAAACCAAAATATGGTTCAAAAGTGGTGAGGAATTAGAAAGAACAGTGAGATGGAGAGATGAAGGAATTAAAAGGAAACATGGTGTTTGGTTGATGGAAAATGAGAGTTTATATAGAACATAGTGGCCAATGCATGCCAAAGAAAGTGATAATGAAGTGGTGCCAAAACTGTGTGCCAAACTTGTATGCTTAATTCATATAAGAAGAGTTCAAAGCATAACACTTGCCCATAGAAGAAGAGCTCAAAGCATAACACTTGTCCATTACTGTCACATAATTTCATTGAGGTGTTGGTAATAGACTGGAGACACATGGCTCAATATTATTGGCCGAGAAAGAACTAGAATTTTATGGGGGTGATCATAATCACCTTTTAGATTAATTAATAGAAAGATATCAATTATTCTAATCTTGTGTTGAATTTAATATCAATTTATCATTCATTGTTTTGTTCAAACTAAGTGTGAATAATGAATATTTATATGGTGATGTTGAGATGTTTCTCTAATCTCCCAGCAATAACACATACAACGATGGTAGAAGTGAAGATTGGATTTTTTTTCTAGCCATGAGAGGAAAAGAGTGTGATACAAATTGTTAAAAGTCCTGCCTATAATAATTTTTTACCCTCATATCATTTTAGGTGATACATGACTATATTGTTGGTATTAAAAATAAGTTATTATGTATATGGAATTTCTGTATATGCATATTATATCATGTAAACAATAAAATAAATTAAAAATTCTTATATTTATTTTGTAACAAGTTGGTAATATTGTAATATTTTTTATATCGCGGTAAACCGCCACCATGAACCGATCTTAACCGCATTGTTTTTGTTTGGATGACTTTTTAAAAACCAACCGAACCAAACCGAACTGCATGTTTTTTTATCTTGCAGTTAGGATGACTTTTTGGCTCATAACCGAACCAAACCACACCGCAAACACCCTAGAGACAAGTGCTTCTTTGCCACGATGCAGAAGTTGAGAGGAGAGAGAAATAAAGTGAAGCAAAGAGGAGAGATTAGATCCAGTGTGGTAATAAATAATGAGATCATGAGAGATTATTTGATCTAATGGTCAAATTATATGGTACACCGGTGAGAGACTTAATAGAGCCCTCACCCTAGAATCCACCATAATAATATCTATACATTTCTCTTAAGAAAAAACTTCATACATTTCATTTCTAATCAAAACAAAGTTCATCACAAAATTCTAAAAAATTAAAAAGGCTCTTTTATATTTGATAACTAAGAATATTTATATATAATATACCATTAAATTCACATCTGTTTCCATTAACTATCGGGTAGTTAAAACATCCATTTATCATACTCACGAATACTCATTAGACTATCCATTATGTGTCTGTTGCGGATTTTATTTGCGAATATCCTCATGTACAAATATTTTTATCATCCCTATCCCGTATCATAAGAATTTTTTTTGTCAATCGTTTTTCCGTTCACATTGCATCTAGTGCTACAGTTCAGGGAGGGGAAGCTAGTGGCCATTTGTTTTCTATGCAAAGGATTTGAGTTCTTGGCTATACAAATATTATTTTTACAGAAATGTTATTTGCACACAAATACTATACACAGGGCGTCTTAGAGTTTTTGGAGGCTATGTGCAAAAATATAAAAGTGACCCTTTAATAAAAAAAACGTAGATTTTTTTATAAAAAAAACATCATCGATTTAAATTGCAAATAACATAAAAAAATATTGATCTAACTTGTTGATCAGAAGTAGGTGATGGCCAGAGAACCGTCGTTGAACAGCGTCAAGCAGCAATCGTCCACCGGAGGGGGGTTGTACCTGCAGGCGCTCTGATGCCAAAGTCAGAGAATAGAGAGAGTGAGAGTGAGAGAATGAGAATTGAATATCTTGCTCTCCTGTCAAGGAGAGCTTATATAGTTGCCCCCAGCGCTAGGCCAAAGTTCTCCTTAATGGGTCGTGATGAGCAACTCAATAAGGGAGACTGCCAAGATAACTCCCAGGAAGGGAAAAGCCGTTGCCAGCTGTTACCTTGGTGGAGCGGTTCCACGATCCTAGGAGGAGTGGATAAGCTCCGCAGATGTATGTCGAGGAGCACGTAGACACGCAGCGTGCTAGTCTGTCGAGTAGGGGATAGGTCCTTGTTGGGCCTGCCCCGTAACCCGAGCAGAAGCGGATTTGGGCCAGCTTTTGGCTCAGTCCAGAACAAATATAATCACTGTAATTACTAGTCACTGGTGGTGGTGGTGATGTACGTAGTAGTACCCTAATTGCAATTAATTACTATTCACGCTTCTCTTCTCAACTTCAATGAACCATGCGCGCTTATGTTCTCATCTATTACTGTTCCTTTTTTTTTCCCTTACAAAAATGGGCATGGACCTAACAGTATTGTAATATAATTATTTTTTACACCCTCTAATGTACTAATGCTATTACCCTATAAAAAAAAATTGAGGCCCTTATTTTTAAGAGACCCTATGCCATGGCATACCTTGCACATGGTATAGGGTCGCCCCTGACTACACATGTATAAACATTGTTCACGTATACATACATTTATTTTATTTTTATTTTTCATTTTATCTTTCCTTTACCAACTCTCTTCTCTGATGAACTGTCTTTACCGGTCTGCCGCCATTTCTCTCATTGGCGTCACCAACAATCACCACCTCCATAACTGACTATCACCATCCTCCATCATTGACCATCACTACCACCTTCCTCATCCCAGATCTGTCTTCTTGTGTCTTTTAATGACGGCTCTTAGATCTGATTTGGTAGTGATTAATTTTATTATATTAGAAGTAGATTAAAACTGACAAGGACAAATTAGTTAATTTGATAGTAATCAATTTTATTATATTAATAATTAAAAGTAGATAAAATAATAATAATAATAATAATAAGAGCTTCATTTTTTTTTTGACTAAAAAATAATGGATATTTATTCATTCAAATTGATAGAGTACATCGATGCAATACAAATTCAAATTCGCTAAAAATAAAAAGGATCAATCTGCGAACAAACTCACAATATCCATGTTAATAGCATAAAACGGCAAATTGCATAAGCCTACAAATATGACTATATTGAAGTGTCCGGAATGTTCATGCCTCCGGATATGTAGTGTTGATGATACCAAAGTCGACATTGATTGAATCTGCACTAGATCAAAATTAATCCTTAAACCTAAAACAAATGAACACCACACAAAGACGGGACAACAAATACACCTTAAGAAAACGGAAAATCAAAACAAACATGTGAAAATGACACTTATTTACTGTAACGAGAAAACAATTTGTAGGGGTGATTTCAGACTAAAATTGATCTTAAATCACATCTCTGATAGACTAAGAAGAAGAGAAGTGGTGACAGTTAGGGTTAGAGAAGAATAAGAAGAAGAAGAAGAAAAGCGAGTCTAAATTTCTAAAATATCTTTTATTAGAGCTTCATTTAAAAATATTTTTTACCCGCATAAATGGAGCTAGAAAGTAAATAAATAAAAAAGGTTAAATAATTTAAGAGCATAGGAATGAAACAAGGTGTAGTGTACGAATATATAATAAGTATTTTGTTATAATATGTATAATTTGGTAATTATGATTTAAAGAGGTTTGATTCCATCACATACACCCCAAATTGAAGGAAAAAGTTTGAGGGAATGTGAAGGAGATGGAATGGATGCCATCGTGTATACCGCTCCATTCCAATCATTTTTTAATAATTCAAGTAATGGAACCACTTCATAATTTTCTTTGTCCATTTTTATTAGACCAAATTCAAATTTTCAAGAGCTTTAATTATTTGTTTGTCAGCATACCTCTAATTAAATTGCATATTTTTCTTCTAAGACCAAAAAAAAAATTGCATATTTTTCTACAAGCTATAGGATAAAACTGTAAAAACAATATCAATTGTCAATGAATTTAATACCACAATCCACTTTCTAAATCTCAATACAAACCGGTGGATATTATTGTTGGGCCGTGAGAGAGAGGTTCACTGGATTGAATCAACACATTATGTAACTATACAAGTGACTTTGGCACCACACTTTCACCCAAAACCTTAAGGTGGGTTTATGAGTTTTCTCTCTCATATATAAAGTGTTTAACCTCAACTCTTCCAATCGATGTAAGACTTAACTCACATTTGATAGATCTCAACATCTCCCATCAAGTGTGAGTCTCTCTGTGTCCACAATCTATCACCACTTACTTATTCTTCAACTAATGTGAGACTTAACTCGTACTAAATAGACCGTAACAACTATATCATATAGTCTATGGAAAATAGAAATTATACAGTTCTATGGAAAATGACATCTTTTTAAAATAAAAGGATTTCTTTTAATACTATAATAATAAATAAATAAATTGCTGGAAAGTAAACCAAAAAAAAAAACTATCGACATCCTATTTCGACCACTAAGGATGACAATGTCTCACTTTATTATTGTTTAATTGTGCCCATTACACAAAAACAAGAACAGTCCATATTTTTGAATTCCATATCCAAATATGAAACTTCCTTCACTCTACATGATTGCCAACCCATGTTGTGCCTTCTACCATGCTGCCATTGTTCACTGGTTGAATTCATCACCTAAAATATTGAAACATGAAAAAAGATACATAGTTAGATATGTTTAATTTAATTCTAATGGTATTTATACAAGTGAGGATAAATTTGAAGAGTAAAGACCAACACAAATTATTTGACATGCCCTTTTTTGTTTACAAAACCTAGTGGCTTATTTGACATTATAGCTTATTTTTTATTAAAAAAAACTATTTATTTTATCAAAATAACCACTTTAAAAAATATTACTTGTTACAGATTTTTAAAATAATAAAAATGTAAAAATAACCGGAAACAACTAAAAATGAAAAGTTGTTAAGAGTAGATTCGCAAATAATAGATTTTCTAGAGGAAAGAGAAAAGAAATGTTAAAACGAAAAAGTATTTTCTAATTAAAAAAAATCATTTTTACATGTTGTATCCAAACAAACTAAAGATTATTTTAGTTAAAAAAGTGATTTTTATTAGAATAAACAAATCAAAGTAAATTCTACTTTTCTATAAAATCTCTAAAAACTAATATCTAAATTATTGAATATCAAAATTACCATTTTTAATATGTAACAAACCGACTCATTGGTTAAATTTTAGGTGACTTAAATAAGAGGGAGTTTTTTACAAATCGGATGGACTTTAGTGTGAATTTCTTAAACATTAATTGATATTGTGATCCAACATACACTTAAGAATGTAAAGTGTGAATTTTTGGCAGTGTTAAAAAATAAAAGCAAGAAAACATAAAGCAAAAACAAAATAGATTTGGATTCTCTCGTGTTTGATGATCTAATCATAAAAAATTATTGTGCTCCATTATATATTTGAACCTAATGAATTTTAATGATAAAATCATCAACAACATAACTCTTTTATGAAAATAGTTTATATAAGTAAATAAATTATTATGTTACTTCATAATTTTCACTAGCAAAAATTGTGTCTTTAAACTACCTTAAAAAACTTATAATAACACATAAAACCTTATTTATTTACATAAGTTCGATTTTCTGTTATAATTTTCAAAAAACAAAATACGTTTAAGTTGAGAGTTTTCAAAATTTTCAAAAACCAAAATCAAGTTAAGTTATGAAATTTTCAAAAAATAAAACTTGCGTCAAACATGAAAATAAAATATTCATCACAAGGCTTGCAAAATAATTAAAATATATTATAAATATATAATGTATTTATTTAGTAGTAGTTCTAATAATAGTGGTTGAAAGTGGTGTTGGTAGACGACTGTCAGAATGGTGATTGGTGGTGGTTGGATTAAAAATGAAGCGGTGATTGGTGACATTCAGACCTGTGGTTGGCAATTGTCGGGGTGGTGGTGATCGGTAGTCAGAGTGGTGGCCAGATAGGTAGTAAAAGTGGTAGTCGATGGTGGTCAAATTGGTAATTGGTGTTGGTTGAAGTAGTGATTGACAATGTTAAAGTGGCAATCAACGGTAATTATAAAAAAAAAAACCGTGATTAAAGTGATGGTTGTCGATGGTTAAAGTGATGATCATAGTGGTCAGATTGAAGACTAGGCGTGGATAAAGTGGTGATCGACAATGGTAGAGTGCTGGTTGGCGGTTGTCGGAGTGGTGGTGGCAGCAATAGGAGTAATGGTTGATGGTTGTTAGAGTGATGGTCAACGCTGGTTAGATGGGTGGTCATAATGATAGAAGTGATCGTCAACGGTGGTCAGAGCGACGGTTGAAGGGGTGGCTAGTGGCGGTCATAGTAGTGGTCGATCGGAGACCACTAGTGATGTGATGATAGAACAAAAAATTATTTTTAAATTTAACTTTTAAAACAAAAACCCAAAACTTGCAACCACCCCAAACCTCCCCTTAATTTATGTAATTATTTTGAATGAAAGCTACTAGCTACTTCTTAAAACATAAATCAATAAATAAATAAATGGAATTTAGAAATATATGATCAATTAGATTGGTACCTGCAATATAGTATGATTGTGAGTGCTGCTGAATTGGGATGACAACTTCTGTCCTCAAACTCTCAAGATCTTGTAAATAATTTGAACAATATGCATTATAAATTGTAGTAGAATCCATAATACCATTCTTATTCTCATGATGAGTTGGCATTTGCAACAATTGATTTTGGTGTTCTCTAAACATCTTAAGTTCTTCAAATATTTTTTTATACTCATTGCATACTTTTATATACTCTCCATAAGAACCATTTATAGGATCCTTTTGTCTACTAATTGCTTCCCATATCAATGAATCCACAACTCTTTTTCTATCTACTTCTTGAGCATTCCTTACCAACTTTGTTATGTTGCTAACACCAAAAATTTTGTGCACTGCTTTGAATTCTTTACTTCTATTTGATGGAAAATAAGGTGCTAATATGCAATTTTCACTGCATTTTTTTCTTTGATGTTTGCATGCTGCACATGCTTGATGCATACCATTGTTGCTAATATTTCTTTGCATCCTACAAGGAGATTTAAAGTAAATTTCATATTAGACATAATAATCATATAATTAATAGATGGAGAGTCTAAGTGCAAAAACTTTATATATAAAATATTGTTTTAGAAAAACCAATACATCGAAGTTCAAGTGGTTAATGAGCCCCCTAAAACAAATTGTTCCGGTTCAATTCCCAGAAAATAATTATTGGCCGACCGAACTCTAGACTAGCGGGACCCTTCTCTTAGGAACTAGAGATTAGTAAAAAAAATATTGTCTTAGAAAAGAAAATTTGGTAGATAGGAATTGAATCATTGAGTATTACTACTATAAATATAGTGTTTTTATTTTAATGGAATATAGTGTTTGGTTTTGGTGAAATAGAGATGAATATTCATATATGAAACATTCTTGTTTGGTTGATTAATTTGGAGGCAAGAGAGCAAAAATTCATTCTCACTTGATTCTACTTCTCTTCAATTCTTGTTTCCAAATTTATGGTGCAATCGACTATACAGACCATTAGATTAAGTAGAAATTCTTTATCTCTTTTATTCTAATAATCTAAAACATTACAATGATTAAGAGGAAGAGAATACCTGCTTCAAATATTTTAAACCTATTATTATATATCATGAAAGTTTGTAACCAAATCATAACTAAATTACTCATTCCTTTCTATTATCTTAACCAATGAAAATATTTTAATAAATTGCATCACCTGACCTCCCTTTTTTTCCTCTCACCCTTCATTGAAATCCCCTCTCCTTTTCAAATATACATCTTTTTCTAAATTCTTCTAAGACTATAAATCAATCTATGATAATACTCTATTTTACTTTTTTTTTTTTTAGTTTTATGATTTTGTTGGTATCGTTAAATATGCATGCATGTGTGTGATGAATTTTTTTTGTTTGAACGGCAGATATATTATTATTAACAATAATAGTAATAATCAGGTTTCAGTATCGTTAAAAGATGAACTATACAAAAATCTATGTGTACGATGATTAAAAAAGAAGAAACAAGAATTGAAGAGTGTAACATGTGCTTGTTTGCATGATAATTATCTAAACTTGTTAATGCATCTCCAAAAACACCACCACAACAAAAAAAAATACAAAAAATTAAAGTAGAATAATTGAAGATACAAACCTTAGGAAATTGTTATTGTCTTGAACGTAAATGAAAAATCAATAAGTATAAATAACATATAACATATATATATACCTGGTAAATAAATTAAGTACAGAAAAAGAAGTATTGTTGAATGTAGGAGGAGCACGGAAAGAATGCTAAGGTACGTGTCTCTTGGAGTGACAATTATTTAAATAGTGAAAGAGAAGAATAAGAATGATTAAAAAACAGTTGTATATGAAGTTTGTTTAATTAGGAGATAATTAATCACGTATTTAGTCTTATCCCGAAAAATAAGGTAAAAGAAAACACCAACTAAATCGTAACAAGAACTTTCAAAACAAGAAACGAAACTATCGAAACTGTTCTGTTCCGCTACTTCTGCACTTTGCTTGTTTCATCCATCTTCTATATGTTTTATTTTTATCCAAAAAAAAAAAACTATTCTGGGCTGGGCCAATGCCAAGACCCAAGCACCTTAAGTCCAGTTCAATTCCATTTTATCTTGATGACTTCGGGTCCGTTTGGCCTAGCTTTTTTAGCTCTTAGAAGCTATCTGAAATCTAAAAGTGAAAATAAAAGCTTCCAAAAAAAAAGCAAAAGTTGTTTGGTAAAATATATTTAAAAAAAACAAGATTTGTACAAAAAAAATTAAAAAAAGATAATAACAACTAATAATATTTAAATGAAAAAATAATAAAAAGAGTTTTCAGCAGGATTCGAAGCGGGATCATTGCAAAAAAAACTCGGATTTTTTTTTCAAAATTAGGTTTCAACATCTTTTCCCAAAAGCTCATTTAATCCAATTTTGCACGTAAACAAAAATCTGCTTTTTACGGTTAAGAGCTTTATTAAAAATATGTTTGGCCCAACTTTTGATTAAAAAGAGAATTTAAAGCTAAAAAAAGTCGGGCCAAACGGAGCCTTCGTATACCAGCGCATAACACCGTAGATTCGATGTTTCCCCGCAGTGAATGCTCCTTTCACAACCCATATGGACCGTTGATTTGGTCTCAAAAGCTCCACGCACTCTCTGTTGGGCTCCACGTTGATGATCACAACCGTCTCCACTATATAACTACAAGAATTCTTTGGGTTTCCTACCGCATAGCTCCTAGGAATAAAGCCTTTTTTCGTAGGAAATGTCGTCGGAAAAACGCAGCACATTTCCTACCAAACCTTCGTAGGAAATGCAGGTCGGGTTGGAGCAATGTGCGTCAGCACATTTCCTACCAAACTTTTGTAGGAAATGCATGTGGGGTCGGAGCAATATGAGTCACCACATTTCCTACCAAACTTTTGTCGGTACTGTATTAGATATTTTGAAAAATTTAAAATAGATATTTTCGGCCAATTTTGAATTGAATTCAAATTAATTTTTAAAATTGTGCCAAAACGAAAATTGAATTTGCGCCAGAAATTATACGAAAATTGCGCCAAATAAATTCAAATTTTGGCTCCAACTTTTCAAAAACTGACATATTTTTTGAACACCAGACCATTTTTTTTTTTGGCAAAGGCAAATGAAATATAATATTTTTTGAAAAAAAAGAAGCAAAGTTTCATTAATAAGTGAATTGTGCACACAAAGAAGTGCAACAATCACTGCACCAGTACAAAACAAACCACAAAGTCAGTCTCCAACACATAATATAATCTCTCTAACACTACCTTTAACTAATACAAAAGGCTAGTAATGGAAAAACAAAGGCCATTAGAGCAGTACACATCAGAAAATCTTATCAAATACTACCAAAAAATCAACTCCCATCAGCATAAGTTGCAGGCTGCAGAAGCCACAAGCACCTTCACAACAACAGAATACTAGTGCACAGAAAAACAAGCCACCTTCCAGCCTATATCACCTATAATAGCAAGGCATAAGACATGCCACAATCAGTACACCATCTAACAACATAAAAAAAACAGCCTATAATTAAGGATAAACTTCTGTACACATCTAACAACTTCAAAAAACCAGCCTATAATTTTTTTGGAAAAGCAAAGATTATATTAAAAGGAAAACATGCACAAGTTGTGCAAAGAGAACACTACACCAATCCATGATACAAAACAAAGTTGTCACCAGTACAAAATACAAAACAAGGCTGCCACAAGAACACAAGCTTAGAATCTATAGAGCAACCAAAATCTAAATCAACCAAAACTAAAGAGATGGAAGGCTGCCAGGCAAAAGACAACACTCAACTTAGAGGCACTGATGCACTTCAAAATAGACAAGGAATATCATATTGCAACAGGCGCACAACAACACAACAGAAAACATTACCTTAACATGCATTTGTGTCCTCATTATTAGAATTAGCCGAGTCCTCATGAGGAGCAGTTTCGTCAATTGGAGCATTCATGGACGAAGAAGCTATCATTTTCTTCAAATACGCGGCCATTTCTAGTTTTTGTTGCTCCATTGCTTGTCTTTGCTCCTCCCTTATTTTTCTAAGTTCTTCCTGCATCTTTTGCTCCCTCTCTTGATCTTGTTGGGCCCACCTATCTACCTCCTCTCTTAATCTTTGAATTTCAGCTTGCGCCGCAGGGGGAATTTCTACAGGACGCGACCTTTCTTCAAATGTAGGAATATGGAGAAGGTTTTCATGTCTCACGTTGGGGGCTAACTTCCCAAAACCATATTTGGTGTGCTTTGTCCCGGTTCCGGATACCTCCATCCAAATATCTCGTCGGATGGTACTAGGTATTGCCTTATGGTTGGAATATTCAGGATGTTCTTGCAAATATTTCTCAATGCAATCCTCGTATAACCTCTGTATACATACATAATAAATAATTAATAATGTCAAATAAAAATTAGTAAATAAATTATAAGAAAATAATTCAAAATATATCAAATTAGAAGTTCACCTGAGTAGTTTCAGACCGCTGATCCACATAGGCACCCATGCTCTTCCTTGTGTGAGTTTCTTTGTTGATTTCGGGGATGTCTATGTTGGTACCCTTCTTTTTTATCTAATTTTACACACACAACAGAATAATCTATTATAAATTACTATTAATTAAAAAAATTTGAAAAGGCAAATTGACATTAAAGGCAAAAAGAAAATGAAAATGATATTTAGAATTCAATATGAAAGATATATAAGCCACATGCTAGAGACTATACATACATGTTTCTGAGAATTACTTATAATATATTTTTAGGAACACCTAACCAACAGACCCAACATGGTATAAACATATTACACACAACATGGCAAAGACAGCAGCAAATTGAATATATTTTTTACCACAAAACAGAAAAGGCAGCAACAACAAATTAAATATATTTTTTACCATATCTTGAGCATGGCAGATGCTGACAGATCCCATAGTATGCAAACCGCCCCCCTTGAGCATGGCTGATTTTCTGTTAGCTTTGTGTGCCGCGGAGCGTTTTTTAAAAGTTGAGTCATTTTTCCAATGTTGCAACAGTTTATCCCAAACTTTGTCTCCAATCCAATTAGGCCGATTTGGATTCTTTGGGGGATCATGCCTTACTTTGTAAACCGCTCTTGCATGACACAACGTGTCCTTCAACCGATTACGGGCATTAAAATGAAAATTATTTTCAACCGCTTCACGATGATGTGGTTCCCATGTGCATTGCTTTGAAAACTCCTCAAAAATTTCTTGCTTGACCCGATCTACTTTAATCAAATCTTCATAAGTGGGATAAAAAAATTTGTAGACAACTTTGATAGCTGTGCTTATAGCAAGAGCAGTCTCCGTACATGGCTCCAACCTAAATATTTAAATTGTTCATACTATGTATTTCTAAAGAAATTAAAATAAAAAAAAAAGATCAAAGTGCATAGAAATTTTTTGAAAACTTATGCATCACCCACAGGGTAGATTAAGATTTTTTGGCCCAAGTATTTAACTTCTTGATAGTATTTTCGTCGCTTTCGAAGCACAGTGTGATATTGTTCCTCTTCATGATCTTGTGGCATGGATTGTTGTTGGGTAGATTGTTGTTGCGATGATTGTTGTTGGGTGGATGGTTGTTGGGTGGATTGTTGTTGCGATGATTGTTGTTGAGTGGATTGTTGTGATGAGGATTGTTGTTGTATGGATTGTTGTGGCGATGATTGCTGTTGCCGCTGTTGTGGTTGTCGGGGCCTGAATGTTCCCAGCATTTCCAACAAATCAATGTTGTTCTGATACATAGCCTCATGTGCATATGGTTGATATGTAGTAGGCCGAAATATAGTTGACTGAGATGTAGTCGGCCGAAATATATTTGACTGAAATGCAGGTGGAGTGCAACCAAACTCCTGTGCATATGGCCGATATGTATGCTGGTATCCAGATGGCTGAAGTGTAGCCAGCTGAAGTGTAGCCGGCCAAAGTGTAGGTAGAGTGGAAATATCTCGCCCAGACATCTCTACACAGTACAATAAACAAATAATTAGCTAGTTACATTAAACATGAGTACAACAGTCTGAATCGAAAAACAGAAATCAAAATTAAAACCAGTGTAATCATAAAAC
This sequence comes from Trifolium subterraneum, assembly GCA_951799995.1. Taxonomy (NCBI): domain Eukaryota; kingdom Viridiplantae; phylum Streptophyta; class Magnoliopsida; order Fabales; family Fabaceae; genus Trifolium; species Trifolium subterraneum. The sequence goes on along the minus strand of OX637461.1, from coordinate 36,530,187 downwards.
AGAAATCAAAACCCTATATCAGTAATCATAAAAAACTAGTATAATCAGTAAAGAATCAAAATCAGAAATCATAATCTCAGAAATCATAATCATAAAAAACTCTATATCAGAAATTTCAAACCCTATATCAGAAATCAAAAACAGAAATCAAAATCAGAAATCAAAAACAGAAATCAAAATCAAAAATCATAATCTCAGAAATCAAACCCTAAATCAGAAATTTCATACCTGTATCAGAAATCATTGGGAAGAATAGCTATATCAGAAATTTCAAAACCTATATAAGAAATCAAAAACAGAAATCATTATATCATTACAGAATAGCTAATAGCTAAGTATCAATGATTTTAAACTTAAAATCTCGGAATCGAGAGAGAGACAGCGTGCGAGATAGAGACAGCATGCGAGAGAGAGAGAGAGAGAGAGAGAGAGAGAGAGAGAGAGAGAGAGAGAGAGAGAGAGAGAGAGAGAGAGAGAGCGTGAGAGAGAGCGTGCAAGAGAGTACCTAAAGGCAGAGAAAGATGAACCGGCGGAGTAGCTAAAGGCAGAGAAGCTGCGAGAGAGAGTCTGAGAGAGATGAGTGAGTGGAACGACAGCAATTTAGGGTATTGGCAATTTAGTGTAATGTTTCTTTTGTGTTGGCAATCTTAGGGTTTTTATTTTTATTTTTGGTAAAGAAAGATATATGTAATATATACAATTTTTTTTATAATAAAGAAAGATAATGTATATGTCTATATTCATCACTACGATATGTATCAATACTTTTTTTTTTTGAAGCAATATGTATCAATATTGAACTTAGGTATTTCACTAAAATAATAAAATTGTGACATTAAACTTAAGTATTTCATTAAAATAATAAAATTGTTACATCACTACAATATGTCTTATTCATCACTACAATATGTTTCATCTTCATTGTCTTCTTCATGTATATGTTTATCTTCCTCATTGTCTTCGGATTTATTTGCATCCTCCTCATTGTTGTTTAACAATTCTATCAACAGTTCAGCATCAATTTGAAGACCATCTACGTCTCTATCAACCAAATTTGTAACCGGATAGACTTCAATCACATTTGGAACATGTGACATTTCATCATTTTGGTAAGGCACTTCTGTATCCAGAACTTCTGTTTCAATTTGACCTCTTGGTTTTGTCTTGATAGCAGAACACCACCCTCGTTTAGCTCGGTGATGAGAAGGATAAGGTACATAATACACTTGAGAACATTTACTTGCCAAGATGAACGGATCAAATGAGTTATACCGTTTATCCATTCGTATATCAACATTTTTGTGCTTTGGATCAATTTTTGTTCCATTATTAGTTGTGTCAAACCATTCACAATAAAATAACACAACTTTGTTATCGTATCGGTAACTCAATTCAAAAATGTGTTTAATCACACCATAGAAGTCATCTTCACCTCCATCACTGACTCCTTTGACATAAACACCACTGTTGATTGTTTTTTTGCCCATCGTCCATGATTGAGTATGAAATATATATCCGTTGACAAAATATGTGTGCCATACTTTGGTCCTCGTATGAGGACCATTAGCTAATGCTCTCAAATGGTCAATTTGTGGAGACGATACAACTTTTTCCAATTGATTCGTAAACCATTCTGGGAAATAGGTAAATATGTCACCAACATTTAATCTTTGAAAACACTCAAGGTATGGTCCAACTTCATTACAATTAATCATCACATGAACTGTGGCTGACTGCATCTCTGCATCATTCATCCAATATTCTCCTTGTGCTCCAGAAGGACGAAAGACTGATAAGATCCACGTGCTCCTTTGACATTCATCAATAACTTCATTTCGTGTACTTGTTGGGGTCAACATCAAGTGGTTGAAATAATGAGAGCAAAAATTAGATGTTTCCCGATGCAAGTAAGATGCACATATTGACCCCTCAACCCTTGCTTGATTTTTCACTGTTCGTTTCGAATCACCCATGAATCTTTCAAAAGGATACATCCACCTATATTGAACAGGTCCACCAAGCATAGCTTCGTATGCAAGATGCACCGACACATGTTCCATCGAATCAAAGAAACCAGGGGGGGGGGGGAATTTGCTCCAATTTGCAGAGAATTATTGGAATATTCTGATCCATTTTAAAAAGTTCATCCATCCTCAAGGTTGAAGCACATAAATCTTTAAAAAATTGACTAACTTCAGTCAATGGATTCAAGACATGGTTTGGCAATGAACAAAACGCAATTGGAAGTAAGCGTTCCATTAAAACATGTGAATCGTGACTTTTCATTCCTCGCAATCTTCCTGTGTTAACGTCAGCACACCTTGCCAAGTTCGAAGAGTATCCATCTGGCATTCTCAATTCTTTTAACCACTGACAAACAGACTTTGCTTCATCAGAAGTTAGACTATAAACAGCCTTGAGTTTTAGATATTTGCCATTCGGAAGTTGTTTTAGCTCCATTTCTGGTCTCTTGCAATACAATGACAAATCACATCTAGCCTTCTCATTATCTTTTGTTTTACCGGTCACATCCATCACCGTGTGTAGTATATTGTCACAAAAATTCTTTTCAATATGCATGACATCGAGATTATGCCTCAGTAAATTGTCTTTCCAGTAAGGGAGGTCCCAAAAAATACTTCTTTTGGTCCAATTGTGTGATTCCCCGTATCCATCATATCTGATTCTTTTGCCAACATCTGGAAATCTGCATAGTCCACTAACTTTGTCAAATACATCGTACAATGTTATCTTAGGAGGCGGACCATCCGTTTCTATTGTATCCTTTTTAAACAAATTATTTTTCCTCCGAAATTGATGATTTGCTGGTAAGAACCTACGATGACAATCAAACCACGAAGCCTTTCCACCCTTTTTCAAGGTAAATGACTTTGTGTGTTTCATGCAATGGGGACAAGCCAATTTACCATGAGTGGACCAACCAGACAACATGCCATATGCAGGAAAGTCATTAATAGTCCACATCAAAGTTGCCCTCATGGTGAAATTCTCCTTCCTCGCAATATCATACGTCAATTCACCAATCCACAACCTCTTCAAATCATCAATTAATGGTTGTAAATATACATCAATTCCATCTGTTGGGTTTGACGGTCCGGGTACAATACAACTCAAGAACATGTAAGGTTTTGTTATGCACATATCAGGAGGAAGATTATACGGTGTAACAATAATCGGCCAACAAGAATAAGGTATTGCCGACGCTTGGATATACGGAGTAAATCCATCAGAGCACAATCAAAGTCTCACATTTCGCGGATCTTCTGCAAAATCAGGATGCATTGCATCGAAATGCTTCCATGCCAACCCGTCACAAGGATGTCGCATCAAGTTTGAATTTGTTTTATTGTAATAATGCCACATCATTTGGCTGGCGGTCTTCATTGATGCAAACAATCTCTGCAACCTGGGTATTATTGGCAGATAAAACATTGACTTGACTGAGACCCTTTTTTGCTTGCGATGAATGTCACTATTGTGGACTTGATACCTCGGTGCATTACAAAATTTACATTCCTCCAGCGCGCCATCATTTGTACCGAACTCGTTGTCGTAAAACAACATGCACCCTTGAACACAACAATCAATCTTTTTAACTTGCAATCCCAACTTCGACACCAACTTCTGCGCATCGTAATAACTTTTCGGCAGGTTGTCTTTTATAGGAGTCGCATCCAACATCATTTTTTAGAAGAACTCCAAACAATCTTCGGGTACGTTCCAATTTGACTTGGCGGCTAAGAGTCTCACACACATGGATAACTTCGAGTCAGACGCACCTTCAAACAACGGTTTATTTACTTCCTCCATCATTGCAAAAAACTCCAGCGCTTTGTCATTCGGAATTATTTCCTCTTCGCCGCCCCCTTCGTAGGACATGTTCACCCCGAGAGCGCCACCGACCATTTCTTGCATCCGACCAAAGTTTCCACACTCCGCTTGAACTCCACTGCTCGAAGCGTCCGTATTAACATCAAACTCGGTATTATTATTAGTCGGTTGTTGTTCACCTTGGTGTCTCCACACATAATAATCATTCATAAATCCGAACCTCTCTAAATGAGTTGTGACATCTTTTGGGCTCTTAATTGACCCACACATACATTTAATACACGGACATCTTATCCCTCCCTCACTTTTAACAATATCTTGCGTCATCGCGTAAGTAACAAATTCTTCAACTCCATCCTTAAAACGCGCTTTAACTGTCCTACCACCCAGATATTTTCTATCATACATCCAACTTCGATGAGACATATATTGATCCATCCACTGTGTATATCGTTGACATGAATTCAAACGAGTCAGTTTCTACTTTTTTAGCTGACATTAATATAACACGTCATTGACATTAATTCAAATTACTATTTTAATAAAATATTATTTTGTAATAATAATAATAGTAATAACAACAACATATATTTTTCCTAACAACCTAATTATTTAATAATTTAAATGAGTTAGTTTCTATTTTTTATTTGTCACTGTGTAAAAATAAGTTTTTTAATAAACAATAAGATTTTTACTAACTAATATTTCTTTTCTTTTTTTATCAAAAACTATATATATAAGATTTTTCCTAAGATTTTTAAATAACGTTTATTTAAAAATTATTTTTTAACTACAATTCTTTATCAACTCATTTTTTTATGAATAATGTTAACATTTTTTTTATACGAACAATATAATTTCAAATAAATTAGACAAACTAACCTCAAACAATGTGATATGATGACAAAAAGCCTCAAAAAGTAACAACAGCACCAACACAGCAAGAATCACACTACAAAATATATAAGAACAAATTAAATTAAGATTAACTAAAAATAATATACAACATAATATAATAACTGACTAAAAACTAACCGTGTAATAATCTGATTGTAAAATAGATATAAATAAACATAAAATTAGAGAATGTGGATATATATATAAAATTTAGAGAAGAAATTATATGAGATTGGGAGTGGAGAAGAAATTGTAAGAGAATCGAGTATATGCAGTGTATGAATGAAGAAATGTAAAAGTGAGTATGAAGAAAAGAAGAAAATGGTCGTTGGTTGGAGCATTGAAGTATGTTGGTAAATGACTGATGCAGCTTTGATTGTCCGTTGCAATTTTAATTTTTCATTAAAAATAAAACATTTCCGACGAAACTTTGTAGGAAATGCTCCACGTGTCAAATAGGAAATGTTATCGCATTTCCTACAAAACTTCTCGTAGGAAATGTTCTTTCAAAGTTGGGCCGCCTGAATTGCTCAGAAATTCAAATTTCGTAGGAAATGTCCGTCGGAAACGCAAGGAACTCTTGTAGTGATAAGCGCTTGCGCGCTAAGTATAGTTCAATCACTTTTCACCTTCACTTCTCCTTGATCACATTTTGACTTGAGCGTTGGAGTGTTAGCCTATTTTGCAGGTACCTTTTCCACCGTGAACCACCACTCTAGAGCTTCAACCCACTGTAATTGCCTCAACCTCGCCGTCGGAGTCATCTAGTTCTGATCCGGTCAAAGCAAAACCCATTAATCATCTTTTTGGTGTAAGACACCACACACAAATGAAGAGACCAATCCTTGGGTCTTCTGAATTCAAATGAATAACAAACTTTCTGATAAGAGTGTTTTTAATATGCTCAAGTTCTCAAGTTCATATGACATTAATTAATTATCACTATCTCTGTAACCAAAAAATAAAAGTATCACCATCTCTTCCATTTTAATGTTTTGTGTTTATTTTTTATAGTGGCGGAGCTAGCCCAAAAAATGGCGACGGGCTGCTACAAATATAAAATGAATATGCAAAAATAAATTACTAAAGAAAGACATATCATATTGAAGACATATTTAATGAGTTCAGATCTGCTCCATTTTCTTAGGCTTCATTTTATCCTTTTCATTGCTTAGATGTTTGACATGTGTAAAACATCAATTCAATGGTTCAGATTAAAACTTGTAACAAACTCTCCATCTTCTTCCTCCCTACTCTGTCTTCTTCCAAGAACGATACAACACTTCATCTTCCTCTCATAGTTGCTCGACGGCCTCACCCTCCCTGACAGTCACAGTGCTCGCCGCCATCGGCCCCTCTCCGACCTGTTTCTCTTCACACATTCACATCTTTACCATTTTTATTTTTGACTAAATCTTTACCAATGAAAAATTTGATCTTGCCTTAATCAGAGTCGACCAAATGCAGCGGTGTACGGTGGTTTTGTCCTTTGTTCAGTCCAATGCAACCGCAGGGGTTGTGTACTTGCAGACACTCCGACGCTCAAGTCAGTTGAGGTGAAGTGAATGTTTTCAGTGCTAAAGAATACGTATCTTGTAGAGCTGTGGGAGTACTCTATATATAGCCCTCAGCGCTGGGCCAAGGCCGTTGATGGACAGTTAATGTCCATCAATGGCTGTCGGAAAACGGCTGAGGAGTCGTGATGATCATTAAATGCTCATCATTCCAATGTCGAGCGTTAAACTTTGTAGGGGAAGTGTACGCTGACCAACGGTCATATGGAATTGGGCTTGTGCTTCGGGCCTTGCTCGACGGCCTAAAAGAGAATGTCCTCAACGTGTTGGGCATTTGGGCTCAGTCCAGAACAAACTTCACTATGTTTCTTTTGATTTTGCCCAAATTCCATATTATTGATGCAACTTTCGTTTACAAATCAATCCTGTGTGTATAAGAATAAGAATATTATTGAACCACATTCATGGTGTTTTGATTCCACATTATTAAACTAGGTCGTTTTCTAGTTCTATATTATTGAACCAAATTTGTTTATAGTCGCAGTTTTATATGTTGATAGTCATGGTGTTTTTAGTTTCTGATTGAAGTTTACCAAGTTTCAATTTTAATGCCCAAAATTCCATTTCAAATCTTTGCTATTTGAATCAGTTTTGCTAAAGGAGGAAGATGAAGAGTTGTACCGGATCCGGCGAAGAGAAAGAAGAAGCTACGGATGTTCCTTAATCTGAACCGTTGATTTTTATTATGCCACATGTCAAACATCTAAGCAATAAAAAGTTAAAATGGAGCATAAGAAAATGGAGCAGATCTGAACTCATATTTAATATGGGAGTAATCAGTCAATTTACTCCCTAAACTAACACTCTCTCACCAACTTAGTCCTTAAACTGTTAAAAACAAATAAAAGGCCTCTAAACTATTTTTCATCCATCAATTTAGTCCTCTGTTAACTTTTATGTTAACTATTTTATAAGACCCTAAAATACTATTAACACTTCTTCTTCCACATGCTTCCAAATCCTCACTGCCAACCACTATTCTCTCTGGCAACCACCGCAACGATTGGATTCTCTAATCGCTGCTGAAAAGGTTTGTCTTTTATTCCTGTAGCACGAATGATAAAACTAGGTTCTGTGAAGTTCCTAATGTAGGTTTTGTGAAATTTCATTCTCCGTCGTCGTAAATTACTGGTATGTAATGTGAGGTTGCTTAATATTGTTTTGCATTTTATTTCTTTGAGACGTGCTTTTGTGATCACTGATTGATGATTAGGGACTATTTTGGAGGACAAAAATAGGTGATTGCCTAATACCTTACCTTGGGTAGTTTATGAATGGATGGATCCTATTGGCAAATTTGTCTTTTTATTTTAAAAAAAAAAAAAGAAAAAATGATATTAGTTGGGAACTTGGATGATTTTGTTGTTTTTTACGATAGTTTTGGTACTATTTTGTTGTTTTTTTAGATAGTTTAGGGATTATTTTGTTGTTTTTTTAGATAGTTTAGGGACTAAATTGAAGTATTTTAATAGTTTAGGGACTACTAACGGTTACTTAACGGAAAAATTAACCCATGGACTAAATTGAAGGATGTGAAAATAGTTCAGGATGTTTTAGTTGTTTTTAATAGTTTAGGGACTAAGTTGGTGAGAGAGTGATACTTTAGGGACTAAATTGACCGATTACTCTTTAATATGGATATCTCAAAAAATAGTCAAAAGGTCGACCACTACTAATTTTAATAAATAAATATTAAAAATAAATTTTATGTCAATTTATGCAAAAACTTCATACTTTTTAATTAGTCCTTGTACTTATGTTTATAATATTATATGATTCTTCTCTAACAAAAATTTAAATTTTTTTAACAAAAGACTGATGAAACATGAATTTTTATACACAAACTCTATTTTAAATAAAAATTTGAGTACTTTTTTCTCAAAAAAAATATATTTGAATACTTTGACAAAATAAATAACACATTTTAAAATATCTATAAATTATTAAACAATAAAACATTAGAAGAGATCCTTCAACAAATAAATTAAGAAGGATATTTGAATTATTAAGAATTTTGGGTGTCTAAATAGAGGGGGTTTGAAACCGCCGCAAATTGGAAACCAGTTAAAGAATTCTGAGTCTTCCACCAAAGAAACCCCCGCAAAGTTAAAGATAACAAACTATACGAACTATTTAGCGGGGGTTTAAAACCACCGCTAAATAGCATACATGTAAAAAAAATTAAAAAATCTGGGGCGGGCCATGGCAGCCATATGAGAAATTGTGCAAATGGAAGGGAGAAAGAAAGGGGAAAGACTTCAATATAGCTATGTAATGGATTTAGATTCTCTACATTCAAAAATCTTACATTCACCTACATTCACATGCATTTAGTGTAAAAGTACTGGGAGAGAGAATAGAGAGAGATAACATGGTAGGTGGTAATGACAAATTTAACCTTTAAAATACACTAAATGTAGGTGAATGTAGGATTTTTGAATGTAGAGAATCCAAATCCCTATGTAATGTTTATAGAGAGTAAAAACTTGCTCCTTAAGTTTTAATAGGAAGAGGACAGATATAATGGGGCCCACTTAATTTTATTTTCCCATTTTTACCCTTCTCCTTTTTCTTTTGTCTTTCTTGTTCTTGATAAAAACCCTACTTTTTTGTCCTTTACACCCACCAAATATCTTTCCATCCCGATTCTATGCAGTGGGAGATATAAGTTTGGTAAAGTCACATAAGATTAGTTTTTCAATTCGAATTTTATATTTAAATTTAATTAAAAATTTGACCTGAAAATTTTAACTTTGCCCAGCATTTCCTACAACATGAAAATAATGAGCTCCCCATCAGCCACATTAATCGTATTTCAGGATATGTTGTTTCATATAAAACATGTTGCTGAATGTTGCGTTCATGGGAAATTTGTATAACTAGATTTATTTATTTTTATTACAAGAGAGTCTAAGCTCAAAAAGAAAAAACACTAACGATTTACTAGCTGAGATGTTGTCACACCAACATTATCAATTAAGTAAAAAGAACTAATCTAAACGGGATATCGTTCAAAAATTTGATTCCCTATGTAAATGACATATCGTTCAACAAAATAGAGTTTCATGTGGATTCGAGAGTAGTTGTCTCCAACTTCTGGTAGATTGGGGGCTGCAACAGGCTGAATTTTATTGATTGAAGATGAACATATATAAAGATAAACATATATCTCTAATTAATTATCACATAACCACATGTTATCAACAAGTTATAATAATCAAGTGAAACAACATATGCACCTACCAATCATGTTTCACAATTAAGAAAATACCATCATCGTAATTAATAAATAAAGTTCCATAAATGTCAATTACCATTTACCAATTAGAACAGAAAACATCTTCCTAAATGCATTTAATGCCAATTACATATGTTATGTCATCCCTAGACACAACTGTAACATCCCGATTTTCGTACGTCGATATATTTTACTTTACTTAAAATCTCGATATTTTATTTCTTTATAATTTGGTCGTTTTTGCCGTATTTAATATATCTTTGGTTTTTAAAGTTTTCATTTAAATATTTAAAGAGCTTGAAAAGAGATATTTATTTATATGAAAATAATATTTATTTTATGATATTATGAAGAAATATTTTATCATGAAATAAAAAGAAATATTTAAACAAGCTATTTATACTATTTTATGGATCACTATCTTAATCTAATTGAGTTGTGTGTTAAATAAATGACATAAATTTTAATCTTATTTCAGCTACAAAAATATTTATTTGTTTTAATTATAAGAAACTTGATTTTTATTATATGTATATGTACACGTTTGTTTTTATATATATAAGCTAAAGTCAGTTTAATTTTATATGATTTGGTAGAAAACAATTATTTCATCTCATAGTATGATAAAATATTTATCCAAACTATATATACAATTTTATGATTTAACAATACCTATGACTCTTGTTTTATATACGTTGAATATTCTTTTATTTTTAAATGTCTACTATATGTATTTATTTAGTATGCTATATGATAACATAATTTATACCTAACTATGAAAGATCATGTAAGTACTAGATTTCTACTAGATTTCAACGGAATGCTATATCAAACAAAACTTTCTTCATTGTTAAGTAATTTATCCAAAGTGATACACCTCCTACTTAAAGAATAAACCACATTAAGCTTAGTGTCCATTAACATGGCATGATATTAGCATAGGAAGGTGATTATTAAGCAAGGTTAAATGATTTTTTATTCATTTCCAAACTAGTATAAATAGGGGCTTCTATCACCCCATATTCATTCATCGATCAAAAGTTCCCTCTATCAAATTAAAGTTCTTATAAGTGAGTTGTGTTGAGATTTTGTGGTTTCGGTTTCTTTCGAGTAAGTTTATGTGTATCGTTGTGCTGCTGAAATATTTAGAGCATTGAGTTTTCTTCCAAAGATTTGTAAAGGTATTTCTCACTTAATTTAAATACGTTTCCTAATATTATTATGATGTCGGGATTATGCCCAAATTAACTCATTTACTTTCAATTATATTTTATAATATAGTAGAGTTTATAAAGGTTTTATAAAGATTTTTACGCCGTTACTAGGCTTCTACTATGATTTTATTTGAAAGACATTTATAAGCCTTTGAAAACTATTTTTAGTCACTATAGTTTCTGAGGGTTATTCTAAATTTTATTACATATTTTAACAACTATACAATTATCAGTAATTACGTCGTGAGCAGGATTACCACCAGAGGTGCTGTTATTCAAGACTATTATCAACAACTAAGGTCGGGCAAGATTCCATACACGTTGGGACGGTTAGCGTAAAATAGCTTAATATATATATGTGTAGTGGTGTCGACAGCCACTACAAGCGATAAATAAATAAGGAGAGCTTATTCTCTTTTAGTGATTTCCACGAATTGCTAGACGAGGGTACACCGGCCTTAATTATTTATCATAGGAATGATCTATGATAATGTGTGTTTGTATTGTGCTTTCATTACTTGATTAATTGTCTAAGTGTTTATTTGTGAATATGTGATTGATTGTGATTGTTAGACTAAGAAAATGAGTTATACTCTTTAGGGTGAGAAACATCGGTAGATATGTAAGACCCCAATAACATAAGGGCAGTTTGTTACTTTGAGTAGTTGTATTCGGTTGGATTCTGGCTAAGGAAAGACTTGGTAGACTATGTCTCTTAAGGTTACCTCTCTTTCCTGGGAAGTCAACCATACACTATTCATTGTACGGATTGAACTTGTTGTGAAGAAGTGAGGTTTGTGTGAGGAAAGAATGATAAACATACTTTGAGGTTATTGATGGAAACTAGCACTCAACCTAGGTGACTAGAGTATATTATAACTAGATTGATTGATGTGATGAATTCTTGAGGTTGAATTAGTACTTAAGGTTTAAGTTGCCATAAGCTGCTGATTGAGAGTGCATATAGAATTGCATTTAGGATGTGTAAGTCCACTGCCGTACGGTATGGGACGTACGAGGTTGATCAGCTGCCTGAATCCTGACGAGGATTTTTCTGCGCGCTTGGCAAGATAGTGAGATCTTGGCCTGTTTTGTTAGGGGCGATCAACTTATAACACTTGGACTCCACGTGAAGTCAAGTGGCGTAGCTCTTGGTAAATGGGAGGACGTTGGTGGCAAGTGGTCTCGTGATATCTGATCTCGGTAATTGGGAGGATATCCTTGACAGCGTCTAGTGGCCTGAGTCAGCATATAGTTCATGGATGCATTAGGATAGATAGAATCTATTCCTAGAGAATCTGAAGAAAAACACTAGAGGATAAGACGTTTGATTGATTACTTGTGTTTGTGTTTGGCATATATATTCCTATTTTACACCCCATCCCCACTTTCTAAACTTGTACGTAGTCTTAGCCCTATGTTTTCTGTGTCTTGTATTTTTATCTATGTACTCAGATCCCATAGAAGAGGAGTTCAAGGTTAAAGATGGTGTAGTTCTTTATACGAATGGCGATGTAGATGCCAGTATCGCCGAACGATAATCGAAGTCTTGTTTGGATAGCCAGTGTGTCTTTTGTAGTCTTATATTTTGAGTCTTTTGAAATATGATGTACTTTCCATATTTGTTTTCACGTGTACAACGCGGTATATGATAGATCCGCAGACACCTTTGTCTTTATGATATAAATAAAATAAGTTTTGACTGATATCTATTATTTATTACTTATCTATTTAATTTTAAATTTCTCTGTACTTCCATGAATAACGATTATAAATATAAACGGGTTAGAATAGTTACTTTGGTTTCACCGAGACGGGGCGTCTCAACAACTATATGCATGACGTACCATCTACACCAATTTTTCATGGATAACTTAATCAACTCTACATCATTTTTCTACACCGAATGATTTATGGATAAATCCAATGGGTGTTCATACCCATAATTCCACACCGATAATTCTACACCAATATATCACCCCAATAATTCTACATCAATATTATTCATCATGATATCACAAAACATCATTAAATAATCATCAAAAATACAATTTTACTAAGTTATAATCACTCAACATCAATTTTACTAAATCATAGCTTTAACATCTATAAGTATTATGATATAATTTAACACGAATTAAAACATCAATTGACACTAATATCATACTAAATTATCATGATTCTTTACTTTTTCATATAACACAAAATGAGTACAAACATCTACAAATTCTCAATTTTTATCCTAAAAATTCGTCCTTTCAAATAGGAATATGTGTATTAATCATCAACAAAGCATAAATGTTTCATTTTCATAAAGAATCAAAAACTAATTACCAACTAATATACTAACACTAATAGTATTGACAATTTTAACAGCCTCCCTCAAACTCAACATTGGAAAATTCCCCAATTCGAGTTTGGAATACAAAGAAACAACACATTGAATTTTTTGACATTCCTTCAAACCATAGACTCCAAGCAACATAAAATCTGCACAACTACATTGAGTCTTGAAACCCATAATCTCCAAGTAAGTGTTACTCATTAAGTGTAAATATTCCAAGCCACAAGAACATATTTCCAACATCTTATCTTGGCTAAGAGTGAGAGTGACTAATATTTTGCATAGAAAGTATAATAGTATGACCCCAAGAATGAATTAAGCAATAGTACACACTTGCTAAGACAAATCTGATAAATCTTCCACCATATTAGATTATGTGAAACTTCATCTTTTTTAAACACCTTGCCATAAGGTCCCACTGGCACTCATATAGGAGGTAATATAAAGTTTCTTCCCATTTGTGATTGCAGTAATCAATTAAATAACCCCGTGTTTTCTACCATGACAGCAAAGTTAATTTCCATTAAGCAACATAGGTTGATTCCAAAATAGAGCCAAAACATCAAATATCATTTGTGCAAAGATAAGTTCACATAGGCCTACTTCTATATCAAATTAGTAATGGACAATACAATGAAGCTTGTGCATATGAGACCTAAGTTCAATTAAAACAACCATTGGACCTCAAGATTAACTATATATTAACAGCAACACTATAACAACTAGCCATCAGAAAAATACAGCTAAAAAATTCTTCAATCTTCATATAAGAGAAACCAGACTTATGGTAGCAAGGACATAACCAACAACCAAAGTGTATAAATTTTCAAACCATTGCAAGGCTCACCATCATAAAATTCCACAATTGCAACAATAGTAAAGGCAATTTAAACTGTTACAATTGATAATTCAAGCAAGTCCATTGAATTGATCTGATGTAAGGCTACAAGCAACTAACAATCAAACAAGCTTGAACAATGTTGCAGAACTAACTTCTATATTTGTCTCCCTCAAACTCATAGTAAGACAATTCTTAGGATAAAGTTTCGAAAACAAAGACTAAACAAGCTTAAAACAGTTTGCAAAACTAAAAACAAATCATGGTCCAAAAGGATAAATTAGTAGCAAACAAATCCAAAACATTCATTAGCACAACAAGATTATTGTAAAGGAATGCTTGAATCATGTTGTAGAACTAAAACTGAACAGTTGTGCTTTTATATTGTAATAGCCTCAAAACCTAATATTCAGAACCTGCTAACCCTTTAGACTTTATAAACTATTAGAGCTAAAGGAAAATGCCACCAGGATCGAAGGGAAAGATTGAAACCGAAACGAAAAATGACAGAATAGAGAGCATAATAACAACACTGTAAATCACTGATATAATTTCATCGGGATCAAAAACTGTTGTGACGGAAATAACGATGTTGTTGATGCGGTGAAGCAAGGAATTCATGCTTATAGAAACTAAATATAGATCAAGATGAATCATACCTTCAACAACGTGACTAGCGAATGGGAACAAGTGAGTTTTCACGGTGATGTCGAAATAATTGCGGCGAGTATTCCGCACCGCCAAATCCAGTGATTTTGGGAAAACCTTCTTCAGGAACAAAGGTAGATGGTGATGAAATCACCCCCTTAACCTCTGAAATTGAATCAATAAAAAATTCTGGAATATCAATCGATGATGGTTGTGGTGGAAGCGGCGAAAATTACTTCTCAATCTTTGATATCTTCCACAAGTGACTGACAATGGAATGAATCAATAGAAAAGAATGTGGATCGAAAAGTATGATGTAAAAGTTTCTTTGTGATAAGCAGTGGATGAATTTTCTGGTACTGGTACGATAGCGGAAGCAGAACGTGTTCCCGATGATCGAAACCGAGGCTGTGATGATACCATGTTAGAATATGCATGGTTTGGGGGAAGTGGAGAAAAACTTAGAAAATCTTCAAGATAGTAGAAATCATAAAGATTCATATTTGATAAAAGATTAGTAAAATATTATATTGGTGGCTCTTATATAGAGCTATTTTTGGCATTAACCAACTATAACAAACTATTGAATAATCCTAAGTAGCCAATAAACCTTCTAACTAATTACCAACTAATCTATTAACACTAACTAGTGTGTATACCCGTGCCTGCACGGAAAATTTTTTATAAAATTAAATTAAAAATAAAATATTTTATATTTCTTATGTCAAATTATTTCAAATTTGATATAAGATTTCAGTAATAATTAAACTCACCAAATGCAAAAACAGGAGTAACTTTCACTTTTTAATGCTAAATTTTTCTGTCAAGTACTCCCTCCGTCTCGTATTATAAGAAAAAAACTATTTTTTCTTGTTCCAAATTATAAGCAAAAAAAACTAACTTTTACCATTTTCAAAGTTTACTTTTACTTATTCCTATAAAATTTACACTCTCTCTTCTTTTCCCCATAATCAATAACCAATCAATTTTTTTTTTACATCTTCCAATAAAGCTTATTTCAAGAAAAAATACAAAAAATCATACTTCAAACTATCACATTTTACTTTTCTTAATAAGTGTGATTTTTTTTTTTTGCTTATATTATGGGACGGAGGGAGTAGTTTTGTGGTAAGAAATTTCACCTTAAAAATAAATAAGTGAATTGTCCAAGGTTCATATCTTGGCTCTTGCATATATAATGCGATGTTTCTATCAACGAATCTAAACTCACATGAACATTTTTTAAACCCTTTATTTGAATTTTCATAGTTTATCTTTTCTGCCATAGATAAACTTCATTGTTTATCTTGTTTTTAAAATTATTTTGAAGAATTACTCAAATAATTTTAAGGAAAAAGTAAAAAAAACAACCATCTTGCAATAATTTGCTGGAATGACATGATATATATTTTAAGGAATTGTTAAACAATTAATATTCCGGGATTATGATTAAAAAAAACAAAAATATTAATATAATTTTGAAAGAAGTACATTTATAATACCTTAAAATTTTAAAATTTAATTAAAGTTTTTACTTTCATTTCGATTTTTATTTTCTTAACTATAACTTTAGGAGTATTGTTTAGCATTGCCTCAATAAATAAATAAAGTAAAATAATACTAATAATTTATTTTTGGTGATGCCAAATGTAGAAAAGGCACCTAACATGTAATACATATACAATACGTTAAAAAAAATGTAATACATGATTTTTCTTACTAATAAAGATATACAATGATGATACCTAAAAAAAGATAAAATAACACTAAAACACCAGCTCCGCCCACACATTTACACTTCATAGATCAAATTTGATCTTTTTATGCCGTTACAACAGATCAAATTAAAGATACCAAATTCAAATAACATAAAGAACATCCATCCAGAAAAGAAAAAAACAACATAAAGAACAAAAACTGAACAGCTGCACAATAAGAAATCTGCACGAAGTTTTTCAATTTAACATTTGCAAACTTTGTTCTTCACATAAAAACTGTCGGAACACACCAAAAAACCAAGTTGATAAATCTCTCCAAAGATGACAATACAAAAATATTTACTTTAAAAATGCAAACGATGAAGTTTCTCCCAAAATCTGTCAAAACAAACTATATAAATAATCATAGACGGCACTGATGCAAAGCCACAATAACTATTTTATTGTTTCAAGATTAAAAATATTATCTGGATATGCAGAAAGTCACTTTTTATTTTTGGATTGATGATAAAATTTGTCTCGATGTATGAAATGAGATGGTTGAAGATTGGGATTATAGATACAAATTCGGCTATATATCATATGGTTTGCTTTGAGAAAGGAGAGAGCATTGAATATTGCTAGCTTGTTGGGAATAGCCATAGGGGAGGAGAACAACTAGAGCTTGCTTTGAGAAAAGATTAATACACACAATTCAATACACACCGTTACAAACACCAACAAAAAAACCTTCCAACTACGATTCCTTTTTTTTAGTCAAAAAAAACTACTATTCCTTTTTGATAAAAAAAAACTACTATAATTAAAAATCAATACACAAATTAAAATAAGCAAAAAACACAATTAAAAGACAATTAAGAAAATATTACTATTAATAGTAACTTTTAAAGAAGTAAGCTCTCTAGTTTGCTGCCAAATGTCAAATTTACCAAAGAACTCCTTTTGCTTTATTATATTCTATGATAGTATCGACTATTTTAACAAATTCTCTACCTTTTCCTATTCACACTCCACTCACTTGGTCTTCTAACACACAAACTCACACACCAGACCCAATACTTAAAATCTATAATTGTTCCTAATTACCACTACTAATTATTTATTCTACCAACTGTAACACCCTAAGCTCTTGAGCGCGTATTTATTAAATATAAACAAATAAACACTATGCCAATTAAGGTATTACATGGGAATTTAAAAACAAAACATGCATTCAAGACATTTATCATGCTTATAATTTGAAACGACAGCGAAATACAATTCGATTAACATATATTCAAAGGTTACATCACATGCAACCGATTCATCACAATAATGTTATAATTTACAAAATAGCAAGGCCACCAAATTAACAAGTTATAAACGAGTTCAAGCGAATAACTCTGACCTGATGTTACAACTATCAGAATAATTGCTATTACAACCCAACAAAATATATCACTAAAGGAGTAGCAAATCTAAACTCCTCACCAAAAAGTATGCTAAGCCTAGCACGATCACGCTCTCTAATCCTGAGCGGACTCATCAACCTGGTGATCTGAACCACCCAACAATTCGTCAATTACACAAAACAGAGAGTTAGTAATAATAATCAATAAATATAAGTGTAAACAATAGTCTATACTTCATATATATTATCATGCATAAACTAACTCAATATGAAAATTCAATCTTATAATCATACATAAGATCTTCCAAATAACACATGGAAATATCAATTAGAATCAATGTTAAACAACATAATTCACTCGTATAGTCCCCGCAACGCACATAATGTTACATAACAATTACCACGTAATGTGCACATAATTCTAATGCAATCTAATGTCAATCATGCTATGTCACCCTAGACATATTAATGCATGTGGTACCATTACTTCTTTATTAGAGTATATCGCCTCTAATATTCTTCTTTATCGGAAAAATCCGATATTCTTCTTTATCAAAATATTCAATATACTTTTTTTTATTGGAAAATCCAATATTCACATTAATTCATGAATGCATGTGTGTTCATGAATATACTCACACAACTCAATATATTATTAAGTTCTCGTTTTATAATTGGAACACAATCCAACAATACTTCTTTATTAAGATAACAAAATATCTTAATATACTTCCTTTGATATTACACTAAATACCATCCAACAATTAATCACATTCATCAACAATCATCAAGAATACAATTAGTAACAATTCTTGAAAGTATATGAAGTAGGCAAACATATATGAAACTTCATAAACCAAACCTCATCTTATAAAACTAACTTCGGAATCGGAATATACACGAAAAATCAAGTGAAACATATTCCGGGTGCATAAACCGTCAAATAGTAAAAAATTCAACCAAAAGTTAACAATGGTCAACAGGCTCTGTGCGTCACGCGGGCGTGTCATGTAGCAAGTCAGTGGGCAAAGGCTTGTATTGCGTGTCACGCAACAGTTTTGCAGAAAAATGCATTTTTGAGCACAAAAACACTTATTTTGTCCCAAAAATCACGTATTTCAACTCCATAAAATATACCAAACACGAGTTATATTCATACATGTTCAAAACACGTAAAAGCAACTTATTAACACCAATAATCACTTATTTTCATGGATTTTGACATATTTGCATAAAACTCATAGACATTTACATAACCTTAACAAACATATACAAATACCCATTGTTACCCATTAAATTCATTCATCTCATATGCTCAGAGTATATCAAACATGCTATGAACATTAGTTTTCACTTTCATTAAGAAAATCATCCCAAAAAGCCCATGAAAATGTGTGGAGAAAGTTTGGGTTTGGAAAAATCGACATTCTCCCCTTTCTCGAGTCACTCACAATTATGAAAACTAACTCTCGTACCTTAACTCGACGATTCCTCGGATCTTGCTCTTGATTTTCGAGAATCACCTTTGTCCTAGCTCTCACTTGCTATTCCTTCTCTCTAAAACTCCACAAAAGAACATGATAATCTCTCTCTCTCTCTCTCTCTCTCTCTCTCTCTCTCTCTCTCTCTCTCTCTCTCTCTCTCTCTCTCTCTCTCTCTCTCTCTCTCTCTCTCTCTCTCTCTCTCTCTCTCTCTCTCTCTCTCTCTCTCTCTCTCTCTCTCTCTCTCTCTCTCTCTCTCTCTCTCTCTCTCTCTCTCTCTCTCTCTCTCTCTCTCTCTCTCTCTCTCTCTCTCTCTCTCTCTCTCGAAAAGCCCAATAAGCTCACTATCATTTAACTCTCACAAACTTCGTCCAATTAACTAATACTCTCGCTAATTAATTAATTGACACAACAGAAATAATAATAAACATAATATAATATAAAGAATAAATACATATAACAAATAATAAAATCGGGTCGTTACACCAACACACATAAACAACAATTAATTTACATGGTTGAAATTTTCAACACCAACTTTTTTCACTTTTTACACTCGACATCATCTTCTCTCTTCCATCTAATAATTCAACACACATTCAACTTTTACTTACTACAATAGTTTTGTTTAATAAAATTCAACATCCTACCCCACCACTTTATTTCATATTCTTATTTTCTTTTATGTTTTTGTGATTATATATTAATAACAATTGTCGATTGAAATTAAATTAAAATAATTAAGAGTTAAATAATTAATTTTATTTTTTTCCTAGTTTAATAATTTATTCGAATTTATTTTTTATTTTTTATTCTTAATTAATTTTTTTTCTTGCAAGTAATAAAGACGATATATAGGGATAGTCATTATTAAAACAAATAAAATTACAAAAAACTTAAAATGCGATACAGTACACTAAGCACAACACGCTTAAAATGAAACGATAATTTGGATTAGATGACGACATGATGAAATTTGGAGAAAATCCATCATTTGGTATATTTTGGGGATCTTGTTGATTGGAAGATTCATTTTGAAATCTATAGTTGTTGGGATTTGAGCAGTTGAAAGGGTAATTAGTAGAATTTTGAGTGTTATTGTTGAGATCCATTTCAATAAAAAGATGTTTAGAGCTACAAACAAGAGTTTATTGAAGGCTAAATAGAAAAATTAGAAGGAAAAATTCGTTTCCTGTGTCCAAATCAACTAAACCAAGTATCTATTTATAGACAAATAAAAATGATGAATTTTGGTGAAAAAAAATTAATTTACTATGAAATAATTGACCCCAAATAATAAGGATGAGATAAAAATCTAAAAAACACAAGAACCACTAAGATGTTGCCAAGTGGAGTAAGGGGGACCCACTCCCTCCCCCACCATTTGTTGTTTCAACTGGTTGCAAATTTTTAACTCCAATTGATACACATATTTTTCATCACCCAATTCAACTACCCCATTGTACACATTCAATTATTGAATTCATTTTTCAACCACCCCATTATAAGTGGTCTTAGTAGCGCTGGTCGTTTAACAATGCCACCTTCTTCGTAAAAGATTGAAATTCCAGAATGATATACATCACATATATGACATATAGACATTGCATTAAGAATTAAGTTTATTATCCTTTGTTATGTACATGATTTTATATCTGCTGCTATATGTTTTTTGCTCTACTCATATATATATATTTTAGTTTTAACTATATCTAACTGTATATGCTCCAAGATATCAAAGCAGCGCCTGTAGCTCAGTGGATAGAGCGTCTGTTTCCTAAGCAGAAAGTCGTAGGTTCGACCCCTACCTGGCGCGTTTCTCATTTTAATTTTATTTTTCTTTTTGCAAAATTACACCTCCTCCAAAAAACCAAAGTGAAAAAACACACGTGTGTAGTGGCTACTACTTTACTTCATTGTAGCGTTAAAACGCTAAAACCCTCGCATCACAAAATCACGGTGGCTAATGGCGGTTCCGTTTCTTCTCCGTTCTCTCTACTCTTCCACCAAAAAATCCTTTTCCTCTTCTTCACCTTTCACTCCATCTCCATCTCGTTTCTTCTCCCGCGCCTTCTCTTCTGCTCCTGCCGCCGCCACCGATCCCACCGTATCCCCTGACCCCAGCCGCCTCCGCAACGTCGCTGTCATCGCTCATGTCGACCACGGCAAGACAACTCTCATGGACCGACTTCTCCGTCAGTGCGGTGCTGATATCCCTCACGAACGCGCCATGGATTCCATTTCACTCGAAATTGAGCGCGGCATCACCATCTCTTCCAAGGTTCGTTTCACTTTTTATGAATAAATTCAAGGTTATACGAGAATTGTAATTAATTAATTAATTGATTAATTGATTGGTTGGATTTTTAGGTTACTTCTGTTTTGTGGAAAGAAAATGAGCTCAACTTGGTGGATACACCTGGACACGCTGATTTTGGTGGTGAGGTAAATTTAGCCTTTCAAAGTTTAAACTATACCCTGTTTTATTTCTTTGGATTCAAATTCTAATTGCATAGCTTAAAATGGTTGATTACTAAAAAATGATTCTTGGATGCCATAAATGGTTGTATGTTATTTAGGTCCTAATTAGATAAACAAATGCCTAATCGCATATGTATAAGCTATGCTAAGGGCCTGTTTTGTTGGATTGGCCTGTTTGAGCTTATCTACTTATATAAGATTTGTGGGACTGTTTGGGAGAACCAACTTATGACAATTTTCATAAGTGTTTTTCAACTTATTTTCACAAGTTCTCCAATATAGCTTATGAAAATAGCTCGTAGTATATCTAAAAACAATTTATCTTTATTTTATTTTTTGTTATAAAAATAGCTTATGTTATATAAGCTGCAAATAAGCTATTTATCCAATGTCACATATTGCCAAACCGTTTTCATACAGGTTATCAGCGTTTTTTTTCATAAGATTTCCTGAGGAGCTTATGAAGATAAGTTGAAAACAACTTTTGGACGTGTCACAAGTTGTTTCTTTAACCTCTTACAAATAGATTCACAAGTGTTTATGGTAGTAGATAAACACTTTTGGATAATCTAATCCAAAACAAACTTTCTTTTTCATCGAAGATTGTTCTTTTTCTTTGTGACCTTACAGGATTGAACATACTCTTTTGCTATTAGATGATCAAGTTTTGTTTTTGTTTTCAATGTGAATTACTATTAGTGAAAACTGCATACTGGTTGTGTTCCACGTTAATTATTTTCATCTTTGGTTTATTATTAGGTTGAACGTGTAGTTGGTATGGTTGAGGGAGCAGTTTTGGTTGTTGATGCTGGGGAAGGTCCACTTGCCCAAACTAAGTTTGTTCTTGCGAAAGCCTTAAAGTATGGGTTGCGGCCTATTCTTCTTTTAAACAAAGTAGATCGGCCATCAGGTTAGTTTCCTATTTCTCTGCCATAATATTGCAATACCATTTTTACAAAGAATAGAATTTAAGTTGATGGCATGATTTTTTTATGGTATGTAGAATTTTTTTGTAACAAAGACCAAGAAATAGCACCAACTTCTTTTTTCCAGTCTTTCCAATTGCTATCTCATTTTCCATGCATCCTCTTACTTTTCTTCCTCTGGATTTGAGTACATTGTTCTTGTTCTCCCTCATGCCACATTTCACATAATAAAACATTAAATTTGATCCTAAGACTTTCTCAAATTACACTCACTTTTAGAAGCAAAAAATATTGTAATGCAGTAATCACGTGAAAGCAAAACACTATTTAACTGTCTCACCAACATTTTCTTCTTTGCATCTTTTAGGTACTTCTAGTGTTGTGAACTAAGGGTGCATTTGATGCAAACTGAGTCATAAATCAAGCATAATCACACAAACACATTACAAACAAAATAATGTGAAATCTACTTCAATATTTCTTTGTATTGTACAACCTTTATTGCGTGTATATATGATTTTTTTTAATATTATTAGATGTTTACCTAAATAATAAAGAAAGAAGAGAGATAATGACTGTTGAGTAGAAAATTGATAAAAAAAATTGTCTTATAGGGTATGTTGTACTGGCAACAAAAATCTGTCCCATAACTTGTTGAATAGTAATGTTTTAGAGTTGTCTTGTACCTGATTTATGGGTTTGTAGTGTCCCGTGACTCTTTTAAAAATCTAACACGGAATAAACAATTTCTCATCTTCAATCCCTCATTTTAAGAAAATCACACAGACCCTAAACCTTGTGATATTTATTTCTCTTAGTTACCGAGGAGATGTGCGATGAAGTTGAGAGTCTGGTGTTTGATCTGTTTGCCAACCTGGGTGCTACAGGTACATAAAAGATATGAGAATTATGCTTGATTTGTTTGTAATTCAAATTCTGTTTTCTGAAATTTAATGTTTTATTTGTATCTATAGAGGAGCAACTTGACTTCCCAGTTCTTTATGCTTCTGCTAAAGAAGGATGGGCATCCACCACCTATACCAAGGATCCTCCTGCCGAGGCCAAAAATATGTCACAGTTGCTTGATGCCATTGTATCACATGTCCTTCCACCAAATGCAAACATTGATGCATCTTTCCAAATGCTGGTCGGTATTTAAAATATTGTTGAATTTATTATTGCGTCTGTTTTGTGTGATAAGCTTCCTTTCGGGGAAGTTTCCTTTTTGATGCAGTGTTTCTTTTCTTTTGTTGCCAATGCACTTTTCCCTTTAATAAGGGAAGTTTGTATAGAGGATTCAGATGGCTCGATCTTATTTATTGAATTTTGAATCCAAAATGAATGTTCATGGTTCCTTACTTCAAAATATGATTCCCTATCCAAGTAATCACAATCACAAGTGACGACTAATTATAAGAGATCACATAAGCCCAATGGCTTTAGGAAAGTCTGGTCTCATTTGTTCTTGTACAAATCCTCTTTATTGTAGTTTCTCCGTACTGTTCTTGGATTTATACTTTCAGATCAGTGAAAAACCATGCTTAATAGTGATTTTCAGGTTTCAATGATGGAGCGGGACTCTTATCTTGGGCGGATTTTGACTGGTCGTGTGTTTTCTGGGGTTGTTCGTGTTGGTGACAGGGTTCACGGACTACGTAACAAAGATTCTGGCGCTGAAAAAATTGAAGCTGGAAAGGTGTGTAGATCTATGAGCTCTCAATTACATTTGTAATTGAATAATTGAATAGAATGGTAATTTGGTCTGATACTATGGTGTTAAATTGCAAGAGTTAAATAGTTTTCAGTATTTTTCAGTTAATGTGTAATTTATTAAATTATCCACTACACATTCTTACTGTTGTTCATTGTGTGGACAACACTTAAAAATATACATGTATCATTCATTTAATAAAATCATTTATGGAATCAGTACATAGCTCCTTAAATACAAATTGTTCTGTAATGGCTAACATAATAACTGAAATGTTGAAGTCCTGTTGTCTATTATCAATTAACGATAGCATTTATGAGATAAATATATCTTGACCTTCTACTGGAAACACTAATTTGACGAGTTTTCATTTAAAAGGTGGTGAAAATAATGAAAAGGAGGGGTACAACCATGATTGTAACTGATTGTGCTGGAGCCGGCGATATAGTTTCAATTGCTGGTTTGTCAAGTCCATCAATCGGCCATACAGTCACTACTGTGGAGGTATTTACAAGTTTTCATATTTATGCCTCCTTTTTTATAGCTTAATGAACAAGACCATGGATCATTTGATGTGACCTTCATGATTCCCTTTTCCATTATTATAATACTTTTAAACCAAGACATAAGCATGCTTAATAGTTAATATTGCAGATAACTTCAAAGTTCAAACAACAGTACCAAACTATAATGATGTCAAATTAGGCTCTTGAACTTGAATACCAAACTTAATGTAAGGCAATCCAAGAGTAGTCCTCTTGGCTTGGTACTCGGGAGTTGGGATAAACCTAGAGTACTTCTCTAAGGCTTAGTGCTCATCTGATTAATATGGAAAATTCAACATCTTATAATAATTAAAGTGTCTCAAATGTTTACTCTACTAACAAAGCTAAACATCCTAATTATCTAGTAAGCTATTCTAAGTTAGAATACGATAGTCCAAACCTGAATAAATCCCTAAATAAAATAATAAAACCAAATATTCTAATATGCATCAGTAGTTTAATAATTTCCTAACAAAATTATCCATTTGTTCGCTGGTTGAGATCAATCGTAAGCTCTTGTTTATTTTCTTTATGTTCAATAATCAATTTATATGTAACTAATGTCCTGTATTTTGAGAATTTTACTATCACAGAATTGGCGACAGAAGTAACTTCGTGTTTTTATGCCTTAGATTATGTCTGCATTACCCACAGTTGAATTGGACCCCCCAACAATTTCTATGACCTTTGGTGTAAATGATTCCCCGTTAGCTGGTCGTGATGGTACTCATGTAAGTTGTGTTTGTGTACCTTTATTTTCTTTATTGCTTCAGGAACTTATGTTAAATTTTTTGTCAGAGATTTCCCAAATCCAAGCTCAAACTTGACCTTTCTGTCGTCATTGAGGCTGCATTATATAGTTTTTCCATAAATAGGTTTTGTATGTCATTAAGTTTGTAGCTTTTGTTTCTATCAAGTAAACGGGCTAATGCTGGATTTTTTGTAGTTAACTGGGGGAAAAATTGGTGATCGACTAATGGCTGAGGCTGAAACCAACCTTGCCGTAAATGTGCTTCCAGGCATGTCAGAAACATTTGAAGTTCAAGGAAGAGGAGAACTACAGCTGGGTCTGTTCTTGTTTCTTGAAATTGCTCACATGTTAAAACTCTATGATTCATTTTGTGCTTAGGAATCAGCTCAAAGTATTAATGTTAACAGGTATTTTAATTGAGAATATGAGGCGTGAGGGATTTGAGCTATCTGTCTCTCCACCTAAAGTCATGTGAGTCTCTGGGGACTGAAGCTCTGAAATTTTGGTGTGATTATCAATTTTGATTTGATGTGGTTTTGCTTGCTTAGTGCTGTATTTGAGTTTGTCATGCTATTTAATACTGAGTGAATGCTGTAAGTTTCCTGTGTATATCTTGTGTATTATTGCTTATATTTTGGCGGAGACTATTGAAATTTTTTCAAAGATCAGCTCTCCTAGAAAGCTTAAGCTATATAAGAGGATTAGTAATGTCCAAATTCATTTTCTATATGCTCAAATTAATTTTAAAAAACGGACTGCAAGAATTGATCTCCTAAACACTTGGTCACAGCAATCTAATACCATGTCAGGGACCTAATTTATTGTTAAGTCACAGCCTCAGGATTGGTTTGATATCCAGTACAGAAAATATTGCGGAAAGATAGAAAAGGACAAGAGAAATAGTAGTGATTAGTGATGTGGTGCATAACATTAGCCTTGTACTCCTATTTACATTCCTATTCTAAATCTAATACAAGTCCAGGAAATAGCACTGATAATGTAATAAGACTCCTAAAACAATAAGATTCTAATAACAGATACAGAAGTTCATGAATTAATAAAATCCAATAAGCACAGAGCTGGTGTCCCTCAGGGAGAGTTTTGAAGGCTGCTCATTTATTTTTGAATTCGCTGTATTGATACTTCTCGTAACTAAATGTCAAATATTTTTGAAAGGTCTGCCCATGCAAAATGTTCGATCTGGCCAAATATTGTATGTTGATTGATAGTTCAGTAATTTTGGTCAAATTATATGATATACATTATGGCGTTGTTGGTTGGTGTTGTTATTCTGTTTTAATGTCCTTTTGCTATGGATTTGTTAGGTATAAAACTGAAAATGGTCAGAAACTTGAGCCAATAGAAGAAGTTACAATTGAGGTAATAATTCAATTTGGTGTTCACAGTATGCTTGTGCATGTGTTTGGACTTTTAACATCATAATTGATCTATCCCAGGTAAATGATGAGCACGTTGGCTTTGTAATGGAAGCCTTGTCTCACAGACGAGCTGAGATTGCTGACATGGGTCCTGTCGCGGGAGCTGTTGGTCGAACTAAGTTGTGTTTGACTTGTCCATCAAGGTTGGTTTTGTTGTCTCCTTTTCCATCTTGACTTTATCTCTTTGATTTATAACCCCATGTACTGTACATTTCTCTTTGATTTACTAACTCAGTTGAAATTTCTGGTTTACTGTTTGGTCTCATAGAGCTAATTGAGTAATTTGAGCTTTGAGAATTTAGTTCACTATTGTCCATCATTTATCATATATCTATCAAGAATATTAGAAGATATTTTCATATTTTTAACACAACTCTTGAGCTAAAACTTAATCTTAAGCTTGTTGAAAATGTGCCCTTTGAAAACGTAATATAATTTGATATTGAAAATAGGTAGAGAACAGAGTTCAGACCGTATTGTGGTTGGGACAAAAGCTGGGGTGACTCCAAAGGTAACAGATAAAATGGTGGCAAACCGCACTTGAGACATAACCAGTA
Source organism: Trifolium subterraneum (assembly GCA_951799995.1). NCBI lineage: Eukaryota > Viridiplantae > Streptophyta > Magnoliopsida > Fabales > Fabaceae > Trifolium > Trifolium subterraneum. The sequence goes on along the minus strand of OX637461.1, from coordinate 36,502,583 downwards.
TTAAACCGCAACTGTAACAAAACCTTTGCAAAAATGCAACTGGTGCAACAATACAACTGAGATAAAACCAGTGCAAAACTGCATCTGAAACAAACTGAATGCCAAACCAATTGAGAAAAACTAGTGGAAAACTATAATTTAGACAAAACCAGTGTGTCTTCATGGAAACACATTCAGTATAGGTTGGATTGGAGAAACATGGATCGATACAGGGGAGATCACAGAAATGTGCCGCATGAGCTGCAAATGCTGGTTAAATGAACCTCAAATGAGAGACTCACAAGCTAAAAGTCGTCTGAACAGGTAGAGCGTTGGCAAACGGGTGGGATGGGTAGCTCAACTGGTTAAGCTAGTTGAGCTAAGGGTTAAGGAGTTGGAGGTCCAGGGCTCAAGTCCTGGCAAGGAGAAAACTAACATAACATTGTAATATATACTAACAATTTGCCATTCAAAAAAAAAAAGGTAGAGCTGGCAAACAAAACTTGACCAGAATGAGCAGATGGCAGGAAGGTGGCGTGTGGAGCTCACATGCCGACAAGAACAAAAACCTGATCGCCAAAGAGCGACAAGACAACAATGGTCTTAAATTGATTATATGAATACAATTATTATAGTAGACTCTCAATATCATATTGAAGGTACTAAATCTTGGATTATATTAGGCAATAATATGCATAAATTGCATTACATTAAACAAACCAATCAAATTTAAACACGGTATTTTAACAAAATTTGACAATGAAGTACAAAATTTTGAACAACATCCTAGTGAGACACATAAGAACATTTGTTTTTGGACAAAATACATATATATATAATAAACATAGCAGCACAACATGTCCATTAAGTCTCTTTTTGCCACATTTTTTATAAATCTTGTTTTTCCAAACAGATAGTATAGGTTTTAGATAGAGAGAAGCACAAGAATAAAGACTTTTGAGTTATGAAATTAATATGATTGACAATTATGAATGTTAACTAAAAAAGGCTGAACACTGGCCTTTATTTACAGAAATACATGGCCACAAACCTAACTATCATAATTAAATGAGGAAACATGTTATGATAATAATATAGAAATATGAAAACTAATCTTAAGGGATAGTCTAAGATATGCTAAGATAAGAAACTAATCCTATTAAATAATCCTAACAGGCGTTATATTTATAGTGAAATCAGATGTGCAACAAATGTAGTAATTTTGTTAATTTTGTTTGTTCAGGGGCCTGGTTGGTTACAGGAGTGTATTCAGCAGTGAGACGCGTGGAACTGGGTTTATGCACCGTGCTTTCCTCAGTATGCATCTTTTGCTAAAAAAAATTATCTTCTTCCAACTGGCATGCAAGATGCCGATTCTTAGTATGATTGTTATATGTTTTCTAAATCATGCTGGTTTAGCTGCCCCCATGATTTAGGTTATGCTCATTTACGTTTGTGGATCATGCTGCATGCTTATTTGAATAACTTCTCATACTATTTTTTAGCACTTCGATTTTTGCAATGAAGCCATTGGAGTTGTTTTTATACATACAGCCTACATCCATACATATTTATATTTTGTAATGTGCATTATTGTAACCTTGCAGCATATGAAAAATTTCGAGGCCCTCTTGGCAATGTGAGGAAAGGAGTACTGGTATGTTTGTTGGCTGCCTGTCTTTACTTCAAGTATTAACACGGAGTTACTACTCACATGATATACCCGTTTTAAATCATAAAGCTGTTTTGAGTGTGATTTTAACAAGTGTTCGAACTTGTTCCCTTAATTGAACAGGTATCAGTGGGTTATGGTCCAATCACAGCTCATGCATTAATGAGCTTAGAAGCTCGTGGGACTCTTTTTGTATCTCCTGGAATGGAGGTAGGAGCCAATCCCTTCTGCTATTTCATGTATTATATGTTATATTGTATACCTTCCTTCTGGATCACTTTTTTAAATAAAAAAAATTGGTTCCCCCCCCAAAGAAAATCATCTGTGACCTCGTCTATTACTGTTTTGGCCTCTATGGATTGACAATGCGTTCATTGATGTCCTTATTCAACATTAAAGAATTTAAATTTAGAAAAACTGAATTTCAAGTGAAATACTCCCTCCGGTCCATATTACAAGGAACAATTTGGAAAAAAAATTTGGTCCTTTTTATAAGAAACTTTGACCAATTTTCAAATGTTTTAAATGTTTAATTTCACTTGTGCCCTAATTTATTATGAGTGAGAATATTAAAAATAAGTAAGTTAGTTGAATTGAGAGTAATTAAATAAGGGTATACATGGAATAAATTTAAAATTAGAAGAGTATTAAATGAAAATAACTATGTAGAATGTGCTTCCTTGGTATGTGTAATATATTCAAATTGTTCCTTATAATATGGACCGGAGGGAGTACTTTCTTGCCATGATTTTTCATTTTGATGCTCAAATACTTTGACCTTGGAGTGTAGTGAAACACGAGAAAGTGTGCTAATTAAAATTATATTAGACTGTTTCATCTAGCTTTTGTTTCTATTGCACATACGTTTCTTGTGCATACTGCCTGTAATACTTGTTCTTTCGTTTACAGACATATGATGGAATGATTGTTGGAGAACATTCACGTGATACAGATCTCGATGTAAGAAGAATTCTTAGCCTAACTGTCGGTGTTATGTCAATGTTGGTGACTCACTGACGAAGACTGATATGAATTGCAGGTTAATCCAGTGAGGGCTAAACAACTTACAAATATACGTTCTGCTTCCAAGGATGAGAATGTGAAGCTGACTCCTCCTCGCCTTGTATGTATTTATGTGCTAAAATTATGCCCTTAAATTAAATCTTGCTTATTTTAGACAATCGAGAATTCTGCTACCTACTTAGGTTTTGGTTAAAGTGCATGTAAACACCAAGATGTCCAGCACTTAGTTGCAGGGTTCATCATTTGATAAGACATAATTAGGATTTCACAGGCCCTGGTGTTTTACAAATCAGTTTTTTTTTAACTGGAAAAAAATCTAGGGGGAGGGGATGGCATGTCAGTCTAAAGCAAGGGAAAAACTTACATATTGGAGTATGTTCAGTACTTATGATATTGCATCTGCCCGTATATAACATAGATGCTTTTTTAAAATATCTGATTGAATTGTGGGAGTTTATGAAGTTTCTGTTTGTTTAGTTATTTTTATTCTTGAGCTTAATATGTTTGCTTACACCTAATATTTTTTGGTTGTAGATGACGCTTGAAGAAGCTATAGGGTATGTAGCTTCAGATGAGCTTATCGAGGTACGTTCTAATCTAAAATTTATTAATACTGCAAAAGTTTTATCTGATTTTTGTGATGAAAATATGAAAGGATGCTTCATCCCAAGCTCGCTTCCACTCTATGCCACAGTACCCAATACAATCTTATGACTAAACCCTGAATTGGTTCTTCAAATATATTGTTCCTCAACGATTTAACTGGTAGCCATATTACTAGTCCTCTAATTACTCCCCCTCAATCTAGTTCCTCGGAAGTTTCAAGAATTGTCTCCAAATTTGTCCCTTGTTGGCAGCATTTTAGTTGTGTATGGATGAATTTGCTGACAGTTTGTATCTTTATGGAGTCTAATTTTGTGATTTTTTTTGGACTAATAATGAGGACAATTTGATTAGGAGGGGAATTATCGTGATAAAAATGTTTAGAAGGCTAATATGATGACGCCCTGATTTGACAGACAAGTTGGATCAAATGGTCTTCATCCAATTAAGGCAAAATATAGACACTTTGAATGCAGCACATGTTTAAATGGAATAATGAAAAAGGGGAAAAAAACAAACAATCTTATGAGATTTTTATATTGAGTCTAACTCATCCTTACAAAACTGATTTGTAAGGTGAGAGAATTTTTTCTGACACCCTACCAATATTTTCACGCGGCCTTCAAAGATATCAAAATACCTCTGTCCACTGTTTAAGTAGCGGATACAATTCGCTACTTAAGTAGATAGCGGACGTGTACAATCTTGAAATTTTCATATTAGGGGTGGTTTTTGTCAAATTTCTCATTTTTACAAAATCGGCTTGCAAGGTGAGGGGTGCCATGTGGCCTTATCGGACTTAGTTTTTTCAAATAAATCTTAATGTGACTAAATGCTATTGCTATTATTTTATTGTTTTGACGGTGCCCTTACTTCTGGCATGAAGGTTACTCCAAAGACCATCCGGTTACGAAAGAAATACCTTGATGCCAACAAGCGTAAAACCATGAGTAGAAGGCAAAAGGAATGAAGAGGACAAAAGCCAAAGGAATGAGGTGTTCTTTCCTCAATTAAATTTTGTAACATTAATTTATTCAGCATATGGTATAGTCGTCACGAGCAAACGTTTTCATAATCAGGTTCTAACTTGAATTCAAATATTGTATTACAGGCACCTATAGAAAGAAATATTTTTTGATAGTGATATAATGCAACTAAATTTTGTATTTCTAAGAAATGATTAATAATCGCCTATTGATTAAGAAATAAGTTACTCATTGTTATGTTCTATAAAGATTTTTTTTTTATATAATTGTTTTAGAGGATTAGGCTTTAAATATAGGGTCATGTTATAGGCAGAATGTCTATTCAAATTTGATGTCGTCTAAAATACTTACTTAGCCCCTTTTTTTTTGTCTTAAAAAGTCTTTTTTTTTTGAAGAAGCACAGATAGATTGTTCTTACTTATTAAAAGTTGCAGATTTGGTCTATAAACAGTTTTTTTTTTTTTTTTTAAAGCTGTTAGTTGGAAAGAGTCTATGTATTTAATCTAAGTGAACTTGAATAAGTATTCTTTTTAACAGTAATGAAAATTTGGTTTATTACATTTTAAAATGAATATCAGATATTAAATCAAATATACAATGATACACATTCGTGATTTATTTTTGAATGATTAGAGTTCTTTTCTCCTTAAAATCAGAGATCGTGATTTACTTTTGAATTATTAGAGTTTTTTTTCCTTAAAATTAAATTAGAGAGTTAATACAAAAAAAAATTAAGATTTGTCGGTATTTACGATTGCACACTAATAAAGACGTTAAACATGGCATGTCATTGCTGTCACTGATGTGGACAAGTCCATGTTCCTTGACGTAACTTTCACAAGATAATGGTTAACTCAAATAAATGTCTTGTTCGAGTGAAACAGCAGAACAAGAAAAATAAGATACTATTTATAGAACATGTACGGTAGTGTCCCATATACACGAAATGCTCACCTATTCTATCCTGTACTAGTGATATTTGGTGTGCACAAATTAAATGACCCAACCAAACACTTTTAACGATGGAAATGGATTTAACGCAGTAATGCTAGTAACTACTAGTGATTGTCGGATTAAACATTAACGGTTCAAATTGAAACTGTAAAATATTATTTAAATTATACTAGATTAATCTTAACCGTACAATTATGTTTTGACGGTTGAGATGGTTAACTGCGTAAAAGCAATGCAACAGATAATTCGAGTCCTCTAATAATTTGTGTTACAAAAAAGTGTATATTTTTATTGGTATATGCAATATCAATTAATTCTTAAAATAGTATATTTTGACGTGCGATTGGAATATTTTTCTTGTATTACTATGTAATATAGGTCGTGAATTTGTAAAAGTAGCAAATAGTAGAGTTTGTCAAACGGGTTATGGCGCGTGGTTTCTTAGCTTTTCAAATATGCAATAATTTTTCCTTGTGTCTATTTCTCTCATAAATGGAGAATAAATGAAAGAGTAGTAAATTGAGGAGACCTTGTTCAATCTTTAAAAGTTTGGTCTATAATTTCTATCTTGTTTGTGTTGTCTAGGGATTATTTTTTACATATCAATCGGATCCAAAGTCGTCCTTCAACCATATAGTTTCATACTTGCACAACCTTCAAAATCTTTCACATTCTGATTTGATTCATTTATTCATTCGCCCTTTACTTATTAGATATATATATTTTATGCATTAGTGATAACTCTTCGTTTTCATCAACTTTAGAGTTTAGATGTCACCTTCAACTCGTTTAAATTTTTTCTTTTTTATTATTTTATTATAAAAAGAAATAAATAAAAAGAAACATATGATAAAATAAAGATTCAACTTAGGTTAAGTCTTCTAAATTAACTAACTAATATATTCTTTTTTGACAGCTTAATATTTTAATATATATGGAGGGTGGAAAAAGTAAAATGCAACCAACTAAACCATGTTGTAATTCTTCTTTGTATTATATTTTTCATTTCTTTGAATGTTTCTCCTCCCTCCTCTCTTTTAACAATGCCTTTCTCTATCTCAAATTCTGAAACCTAAAAACCATCAAATTTCATTCAATTCAATTTCAAAACCCTATTTCATCAAATCCTTCATCTTCAACCTCAAAGAAGATTAACAAAAACAATGGGTGCGTACAGAGCCGATGATGACTACGATTATCTATTCAAGGTTGTTCTGATCGGAGACTCTGGCGTCGGTAAATCTAATCTTTTGTCACGATTCACAAAAAATGAATTCAGTTTGGAATCAAAATCTACCATTGGTGTTGAATTCGCTACACGTAGCATCCATGTTGATGACAAGATTGTAAAGGCACAAATTTGGGATACCGCAGGACAAGAAAGGTTACATTTTTTTCTTTCTTTCTTTTTTGGGTTTGATCTTATTTCTTGTTGATTTCTTTTTCTGGTTTCTGAATTTTTGTTTTTATTTGTGCTTTTTGTGGTCCTAATTTTAGTGGGGTTTGGTTAGATTTTAATGGGCCATGCTTCTTCTTTTTTATTTAAAAAGTGAGATTTGATTTGGCTGCATGAATTTGAATTGTTTATTTTCTGTTGTTGTTGTTGTGAGGTTCTTGTTTTTTGATCTGGATAATTAGGGCACTTGAAAATTAAGCATTGTGTTATTGTTTGATTATGCCTTAGACTTTGTTGTATGATGGAGAATATCATCCAAATTTGTATGGGACAATGTTGCTAAATATACCATTTATTCAATATTTATGTCATACTTCATACATGTATTGAGAAAGGGTTACAATTGATGACTTCTTCTGTAAATTGGTGAATGGATTGAAGGCTTTCTGTTGCCAGGGTTTTAGCTTTCGAGCCATGGTTTGGGGGGAGGGAGGGAATACATACTCATATCATAGAACAGTTGAGTGAGGGGTCGGAATGGGCCAGATCGTAGACCCCTGATATGTTAGGTGGTTATAGGGTTGGAAATAGGCTAGGTTGTAGGCCCCCTGTCGGGTGGTCCGGTTTATTCCCACCCCTATGATGGAGGTTTAAGGTACCTTTCCTTGTGTGATATCATTGGTCCTCAGAGAAATCTGGCACCAATTGATTCCTGTCATAAAAGTGACATCAATTTGGTCCTCCAAAAAAGTTGACATTAGTTAGTTCGGCAATCAAATCTACCCCTTCAGTCTTGCAAAGTTGATATCAATTTAGTCCATCAATCATACAAATGACACCAATTTAATCCATCAATCTCTGTACAAAGGATAATTTTGATGATGCTTTCAATGGTTTGAGGGACTAACTTGGTCTCAATTTTGAGGGGCGGTAGTATTTTGGAAGACTGAAGTACTTATAGGAGTTGTAGTTTTTTACTGTTGTATTTTGTATTCCATTTTGCTGTATATTTTGGAAGACTAACTTGTTAATTTTTATTCCCACAGATATCGTGCAATTACAAGTGCATATTATCGGGGAGCTGTTGGTGCATTGCTTGTGTATGATGTTACAAGACATGTAACTTTCGAAAATGTGGAGAGATGGTTAAAGGAACTTCGTGATCACACAGATGCCAACATTGTAATTATGCTTGTTGGGAACAAGGCTGATCTTCGTCACCTGCGCGCCGTGTCCACTGACGACGCTAAGGCATTTGCTGAAAGAGAAAACACGTTTTTCATGGAAACATCTGCCCTCGAGTCATTGAACGTTGACAATTCTTTCACAGAAGTGCTTACTCAAATATATCGAGTTGTTAGTAGGAAGACTCTTGAGATTGGAGATGACCCTGCTGCTTTGCCTAAAGGGCAGACAATCAATGTTGGTGGTAAAGATGATGTCTCAGCTGTTAAAAAGGTTGGATGCTGCTCGGCTTAATTTGACAGATAATAGAAAGGATCGTCTTCGAAACACATGGTATATCTATCTGTGCATGATTCAATCAATCCTCAGCATTTTGAGGTCCATGTGAAATGTTTTAATACCTAAGCTTTTCCTTTTTTTGTATTTTCTTTCCTCATGTTTTATCTTTTATTATTGTCTTTTTTTACCAAGTGCTGTTTGGTCATAGGGATTATATCATTGTACCCTTAGATATACGAAAATACTGTTTGTATTGATTGATTGAAAGGGATATCACGCTAAGAAAAGAAAAATGCACAAAATTGAAATTTCAACAACTATTCATTTTATTAGGCTGATTGATGATTGATAGTATATCATAGTAAACTATATCTGCCTTAAATCATTGTAACGTTTTTATAGTTGGTATGGAAGTTCATTGTTGCAAGCTAAAAAACTTTCATATGTAATGTAATGTAATGCCTCCATTTATAATATAGTACTCAGCACAGCACACAAGAATCACTTGAAGCACTCCCCCTCCTTTGATTTGCTTGAACATGAGTATTCAACATATATGATATTAAAAACATACAGCTAAAACTCAAAGCAGAGTGAATAAACCAAGAAATGATTTACTTGGCACCAAAGAGTATTTCATCGTAGAATAGAAAACAATATAACATCAATATTCGTTTACAGTACACTTTAAAATGTTGCTACTGCTAATGTTACATCTATTTATTAGCGCGGGTCCTGGAAAATTATAAAATTATTTGAAACAAGTTACTACGCAAGCAAAAGTTACTGCAGAAGTTAATGCTTTTTGTCTGAAACAGATTCAGAATGGTGAGTGGAGGAATAAAAGTGAAGTTTGCGAGCAGCATGTTTGGTCACTTCTTCGTGATACTTGCGAGAGAGAGGTGCACGCACCAGGTCTTCAGAACCTGGAGCAAAAGGGTCGAAAACATCCTTGGGTGTTTGGGGGCTACAATCGTCATTGTTGGAATCAATGTGGATCCCATCCAGCGTCTTCGTCACAAGTGTCAGTGACAAAGGTGACCGAGGTTCCAAATCCACACCCTTGCTCACTTTGTAAGCAGGAGTTAAACAATACACTACATGCTCTTTTTCCTTTCCTTTCAAAGAAGAAACAGTAACATTCACCTTTGTTGCTTCTTGTTGTTCCTTGCACTGATCCATATGAAATGAGTTTGCCTACAAACAACCATTTGTAAAGTTAATTTAATTCTCCACAAATATTTCGTTTTTCTCATCGTATAGAAGGAAAATGAAAAAAAACCCTAATTTTACCTCCCCGACATTGTTGCCAATATCATACGGCGCAAAATAGATGTTTGTTCAAATTTTGTAACACATCACATAAAACGAAAGAAAAAGAAACCCTAATTTTACCCCATTGAAATTGTTGTCAACAACATATGACAAAAAATATCAGTTTGTTCAAATACTATTACACATCTTATCAAATGGAAGGAATGGGAAAAAACCCTAAGTTTACCTCCACGTCCTCGCAACACAAGAATGCATCATGTCCTATGAAAATTCTCTACGGTGGAATCTCAATTACTCAATATCTTAGTATTGATTGGTGGAGATTTTTACTATATTTCTCAAATCTAAATTTCTATGGAAACGATTTGTTCCTCTATAACACAGGAATAGATCCCTTGCTGATGGAAATTTTTTGCCATGAAATCTCACTCACTTAATTATCTTTATCACACGTGGTCAACAATATCGCCGAAATATAATTAATTGATAAAGATTTTTAATTGATTATGTGAAATTTTCACAAGACAAAATTCATTCCGACAACACAAACAACAATATTTATTTTTAGGGCAAAAACTATAAAATAAAATCAAATAAAAATTGAAAAATACAAGAGAGAGAGAGAGATACCTGGATTTGTAATAAAGAGAGACGGACAAAGTCAAGTACAAGTACAGCTTTACAGCAACACCACCGCCGCCACGAAGCGCCAACAAGATAGAGACAAGTACAATACGCCAAAACAAACCCTTATCCGTATTTATATGTCATTTACATTGCACGTTTTCGTTTCATATTTTATCTAGTATTTATTTATTATCCACGTCACTTGCGCACGGTTTTTTTTTATTTCCAAATAATTTGGCAATATTATTATGTCTTTTTATTACATACATTTCATATTTATTTTCAAACTTGTGTTCAATATGAAATTATCTCTTTGATGAATTCTTGTTCTAAAAATTTCCTTCATATAATTTGGGAGTAACTTTGGAACTCAATCTTGTATTTACCAAATATTCTACATGAATTAAGTGAAGAAATAATTGTTTGCAATCTTTCCACTTAATTAATTTTAGACTACTACAAAGTTAGCGATTTAGGAATTAATTTCAAAGTATACACTTAAATAAATGAAGAGCAACTTTTACTTTGTTACAAAAGGCATTAATAAAGAGTTGACACTTCACACTATATAGTGCTCGTTTATTTATACTTTTTATCTTGACCATATTTTCTTAAAGGAAGAGATTTATTACTTTGGAATTCAATCTTGACGTAAATAAAATACGGTTAATAATTATTTTAAAATTCTCCCACATAATTTGCCTTTAACTAAAAGTTATTAATCACTAAAATCTAATCACATTGACGTCCATTTGTTTTATCAAAATCTTGTTTTCCTACGAAAATGTGATTCAGTCAAAAGAAACATATGATTTGTTTGTACATAACCTTTTGGCAATTAGATTTTTCTTTTTATAAATCAATCTAAGATCTTTAAAATAAACATTGAAATTAAAACAATATTTTTTTGTTACATATGAGAAAAAAGTAGAAAGAAAAGAGAGGTTATTCTCTAGTAAACACTATTCGCCGAGCATAAGCGGAGAGCGGATCAAGTAATTCACTTGGAGTTGCATCAATCTTTACCAAAGGAGAGGTAGATATCAGCACACACATTCCCTTCTCAGAGGGTATGATTGTCAAGTAACTGATTATCTCAAAAGCTTAAGCTGTTAGGATAAAGTCATATCAATGATTTTATATTATTTTTAACACGTCCCTCACGCAAAAGTCCACTTGGGCTTGAAGCGTGGGTAATGTTTAAATTCCATCTACCATATAATTAAATTCCACTTTTTAATTAGAAAGTGAGAGGAGCGGGGATCGAACTCTAGACCACTTAGTCATAGAGGCTCTGATACCATGTCAAGTAATCGATTATCCCAAAAGTTTAAGCTATTAGGATAGAGTCATGATTTTATATTATTTCTAACAATGATTAATCACTACATCGCACTCATTAGCAAGCGGATCTTATTAGCGAAATGATGGTGGACAATTTGATTTATATATAATAAAGAAAGTATCTACCAACTACAACAAAAAGACTGTATGTTTGGTGGAACAAAATACAAGTAAAATTTAACTAATTTGATCATATTTTAAATGCTATATGATTTTCAAAATACCCTTCAATAAAACAAGTTCTCATATAAAATTAAATGAAAAGCAAATAGTAGTTTTGGAGATGCAACTCTCTTTTTTTAATGGCAGATGTAAATAGTAGTTTCGGAGATGCAACTCTCTTTTTTATCATGTAGTCTAGTGGTTAAAAATTCACCTTAAAGATGGATAAGTGGAGTGTCCGGTGATCGAACTCCGGCTCATGCGTTTATAACAATATGTTCCTATCAACTGAGTTAAGCTCACGACGTTTATAACGCTATGTCCCAACCAACTGAGCTAAACTCATGGGGGCGGTGCAACTCAGATCAAGAAAACTAAACGATATTATTTTTAGAATAATAATACTAGCAACACACCTGTTTTTTTTTTGTCATTTGTCAAGTAGCGTAATCGTTAGAAATTTTACCTTTTAAGATAAATAAGTGTGTTCGGATTTCAAATGTTGGCCCTTACATATGTAATGTAATATCCCTACCAACTGAGTTAAGCTTATGGAAACCTAACAACACACTCCTTTAATCCACATTTTTCAATGCATTCACTTTTATCGGTTAAAAATTACACAAGTCCCATCGATGCCCACTTGATTGGATTAGGATGTACTGCAACAACTGAATCACATAGTTGTACGCAGTAGTAGATCCTAACCGTCCATTTCAAATTGGTCGATTTATATTGTATTTTAATAAAATTAATACAAACTAATCTCAACCATTAATATTAGATCGGACGATCTTGTTTAAGTACAGCGTGATAACTACATGAATAGTTAATGCAGGAAATCTTATTCCCACATAATTTGGTAACATCCGTGTTTAACCCTAAGCCCAATATTTAAAATATTCTAATTTAATAATGTTTTTTCAAAAACCACACAGCGGATAAAAATAGCTTTAAGACTCGAAGTAAAAATGGAAGTATAAAATATTGGTTTAAGGCATTACATACTTCTATAAACATTGATGTTCGTAACAGAACTCAAGTTTTATTAGTAGAGATAAAAAGAGGGTAGAGAACTCACATTGGTGGATCGATGGAAGAAATACTCCGAGCTAGATGTTGGAATCCGAGCGTTGGAGATGGCCGGTGACACAGAAGGGGGGTACTTGCAGATAACGCTCTGACGCCCAAGTCAGTATAAGCTTGAGGTGGAGGTCGAGGTTAGAGCAATGCATACCTTGTGAGGTTTGTGAAGGTTGTATATATAGGCCAATAGATATCGTATTGGGCCGGTGGATTTGACATTGGGCTTGGTCAGCCCAAAGGTCTTGTCCAGAACAAATGCTAATTAATATAATTATTTAACATAAACATCACTTAATAAAATTATTTTCTAAAATGATACATTTACAATTAAATAAGGAAACAAGAATATAAGCTCTATGAACCCTCCCCAAGTGTCACAACCAGAGCGGAGTTTCACCAATAACTAGAGCATCGATAAACAATCACACAATTTGAGAAGATGAGCCTCAAAGGCCAAACACATATACAAAACAGAGGGTTAGACAATGTAATCAATAAACATATAACTAAAGATAAATAATCTATCGCACGAGCATACCACATCAGTTATACATCGTCACCTTCATAAATCATCAACAAAGTGCATCATCATTGATATTCATTATCACAAACTATACTAACCAATTTAGCCATACAAGTATTCAACTTGTCATCAATAAGCATTAGATAAATCTAATCACATCAAATAGAGAATACATATACATAGACTCATCTACATAGTCGCTATTCGTCTCTAATGTCATATATATATGTCATGTCATACATAGACTCATCTACATGCATGCGGTACCATGTCACCTTTATTATTTATAGATAACTTAATCCAATCACCTTTGACACCCTAAGTTTCACAATTGTTCAATTTGACCCTCAAGTTTTAATCATTCAATTTTGGCCCCCAAATTTACTTCATTTTGCATTTGTTAATCCCCATAACATTTTTTGCTAAAAATTGCTTGTGACGTTTAAAAAAAAAACTTTTGTAAAATAAAAAAAATAGTTAAAAAAATAGTTTTTTATTTTTTATTTTTTTGGTTAATAGACGAAATGACGAAGCCATTAAAAACTCACACACACAAAGTGGAGTGACCAGAGATCGAATCCCGGTCATGACGTTCAACACTTACAATTTCGGTATTTCTACCGGTTGAGCTGGGATTTGTGGTATATAAAATAATTTTATAATAAAAATAATTCTCATCTCCTTCAACAATCCAAAATAAATCTTCACCATTTCCAATCTCCATAATCTTTAAACAAACCCACATTTCACTATATTTCAACAAATTACAGCAAAACAAAAAACCAAGAAACAGAGGAAAGAAGAAGAAAGAAAGAGAGAAACGCAATCGCCGATACAGTTGATAAAAACGTCACCACCGCCATCTCCCACCATGCTGCCACCACCACCTCTCTCTCTCTCTCTCTCTCTCTCCCCCTCCCTCCCTCCCTCCCTCCACACTCAAGTATTTTATCACTCATAGAATACTTTTTTATTTATTATTTGTGCATGAAGTTGTGCTGTTGATTGCTTTGTAACAATTGAGATTAATTGATCAATGAGTCTTTATTTTCTTTAACAACAGCCAACATATGAAAACACTCCGTGGAGTGCGGCTTGGGTCTCAGATCAATAATTGTTAAAAAATTGTCATGAACGGTTGTATACGGATCGAGTGCGAGTCTCTAAAAATTCATCTATTCATAATCGAAATCGATCGAACAATTACTAAAATGCAAAAAAAAAAATTCGATTTCGAGCACTTCTTCCCTCTTAATCTCTTATACTCTTTGCTTTGTTATTTTTATCTATCTTTTTTTTTTGAACGGCAAAAGAAACATATATATATATATATATATATATATATATATATATATATATATATATATATATATATATATATATATAATTAATTAAAACATTGGGAAAAAGTACAAATGGTACTAAACCCACAAATCGGGATTAAGTACAAGGGGTACTTGGCCCAAAACCGGGGAGAAAAAGTAGATCATAATGACATCCAAAACCCCCACTAGCAAATCAAAGCCTATCTAAGTATACAATCCATAGGGTATGTGCTCCATTCATAAAAACTACATGTTTCACCCATTTTCTTTTCCACTAACCACTTCCATGATTGCCTTGTGATTCCATCAAATACTTCATCAATTACAGGGACTCGTGAGTTAAAAATCAAATCGTTTCTTACCCTCCAAATACCCACACAACCGCATGTCATACCGCAAGGAAGCCCTTTAAACGTTTTCCCTTCCCACTCCCGACGCTAAACTTATGGAATATATCTAAAGGGTCTCTAGGAACCACAAGACCCAAACCAAACCACTTAAATATCTTAGCCCATAATGTCGAGGCAAATGCACAACCACCAAAAAGATGACCCTCGCTTTCCAATTCCATCGGGCATAAAACACAATTTGAATCGGTTCCATTATCACAAATTCCTCGTTCCCCAAGATTTTCTCTAGTTGGTAGGCGACGACGCAAAAGTTGTCAAGAGAACACAACGACTTTTGATGGCGCCAAACTTTTCCATAAAAAGCCCAAATCTCTTACAAAATCCGGGTTCAAGGAAATAGGAGAAAGGATTGAACCGGACAAAAAACAATAAAGAAAACTAACCGAGAATCTACCACCGGTAGCATGGTGACACATCCACTCATCATTAGAATGCGAAAGTTGGATAGGGGTCAATATCATATCCAACATGTCCGCAAGCTCCTCTTCCCACGCAAAGAGGTTTCGTCTCCATTTGCAATCCCACTCCCATACTTCCGAGACCCACCGGCCAACCTCTAGAACACTACACTCCTTTTGGGAGGATATAAGAAATAATCTTGGGAATACTTCCTTCAACGGTTGAGCTCCCACCCAAGTGTCATGCCAAAAGCTAGTGCCACCACCGTTACCAATCCTTTTGAAGAAGAGATCTTCGGTTCGATCCAATCCTTCAATCAAGCCAACCGTCATTAAATCATTCCACCAAGGGGAAGCAATATTTGACGGCAAATTATGATCTCATGTTTATGTGATGGTGTTGTTGAGTTGTATATATGTACATTATGTGTTCTATATGCATATTGTTGGAGTTTGCCTTGAAAATTGGATGAAGAAGCAGTGCAGGTTTTTTTTTGCTCCTAGTGGTGGCGTGTCGCGCCCGTATGCCTGCGCGTCGCGCAGTGCTTGATGCATGCTGATGTTGTTGCTTCTGTGTTTTGATAGATGATAGAAATGTTATATATTTTACAAGCTTAAGCTTGTAATATGGTGATAAAGGATATGCGAAAGATAATATTCTAAATTTATCTTAATTTATACTTCTCATCTACTTTATTTATTATTGTCGTTGGATCTACAAATTTGAAACAAAGTAACTACATCTTTTCCTTTTGGTTATATTGTGTACGAAATATTGAACTATTTGAAGAATATGAATTTTTTGAATAATGAAGTTTTGGATGTAACAACAAAGTTTCAAACTAACCCGTTAAAACCGTTATATATGTCACTCATATGACCTAATACCCGAACAAACCGAAGATGTAAACGGTCGAAATTGGGTCTAAATAAGAGGTTGCGATTTTTATCGGTTTGACGATTTTTGGCCTGCACCTGACCGAACCCGACCGATGCTCAGCCCTAAACATGTGGATCAAAATCGAGCAATTGAAACTTAAAAGGTCAAAATTGAACAATTGTGAAACTTATGGATTAAAATCGAGCAATTGAAACTTAAGAGTTCAGAATAAAGTAGTTGTAAAACTTAGAGTGGCAAAACTATATTTAAGCTTAGGTACTCTCAAACTTTAAAGTATATGTAAAATTTAGACAGCCAAAACTATATATAAGCCAATCAATTTCATGTAATTATGTACTCTCAAAATTAAAAGCATATTAATCATAAATATTATTTATCATTCTCAAAATACAAAAAAAGGTAAAAAAAAATCTCTCGTTTTTTCTCTTCTCCCCTCCATTCTCCATTTCTCCTAAACAGAAACGACTTAACCTCCCTTGAGGTATTTCAAAATAACACAAATACCCCCTCCAATTTATGACCGAACACTTTGACACACATCTCCCTTACACTTTAACGCCAGCTAATCTCTATTAACCTTTCACTCTGTTATCTTTTTACCATTAATGTTTCCTTCTACAAAAAAGTTCTACCAGATGCTTTCCATGAATAGAGTCCGCCTCAAGATGGACTGAAAATTCTAGCGATGACAAAAAGAAAGAAAACTACTCTTCCCACCCCACGTTTCTTTTTTCCCTCTAATTTTCCTTTTTTGTCTTTCAATAAAAACTTCGGAATGCATTTTTCAATTTTTGTTTTCCTTGAAAAAACTTCGATATGTATTTTCCAAATTTTTTCTGATTTTGAACTAGAAAAACGCATTCCGAATTTCTTTCAAGGGCAAAATTGAATTTAAAAAATAAAAAAAATTGGGATGGAGAATTCCAAATCCACTATAGAAGCTTGTTTTGTTGAGATTTTTAGGGATATGAAGTTTCTCTTCTCGTCTGATTCCTGAACTTGTTGCCAAAACAAATACATCACCAATGGAGACACAAATAACAATAATTTGACTTTTTTTTTTTATAATTGGATTGGCTATATTCAATCCTTTGTTTTTCAAATCCATTAGGATTTCGATTCTGTAACTTTTAAAATTCACACCAGCCATGAAGTTATATTTGTTTTCTTATTAACAACTTTGTTCAGAGCTGCTTGCGGGAATGGTTGAACAAGAGAGGACTCATCACTCTATTTTGGAAGAAATTGCTACGGAATATAACTTTTTTAGTAAAAAAAAAAAAAAAATTGTAGTATGTGTTGCGTAATAACACTAGAGTGCGTACTATAGCCTGTTTGAAAAAGTAGTGGAAACAACATATTGTGCACTGAAGACACTGTTTAAAATCAATGCTGAAAACTGAAAAGCCACTACACATGAAGCACAAATTATAAAGAAGCTTACCACAGGTCCACAACAAAATACTAATAGCATGTTTAAAATCACAAAGCAAAAGAAGAAAATTAGCCAAGGATCAGAAATCCACAAGGAGATATAAAGCAACAAATAGTGTTATATTACTATGAAGTTTGACCTACAAAATCGGTTGGCAAATAAAAAATTACGGTGAACAAAATTCGTGTTTTCCTGTCAATTGGGTTTCTTACTTTACTATGCCCCTCATTCTTTTGAAGATACAGTTATACCGGAATTTTGAAAGAAATCAGTTTTACCTTTCCTTGATTAATTAACTCCTGAAGCCTAAAACAATGTCTACTTAAATTTTCTTTTTTTATTATTATTATTATTATTTCCCTTTCTGCCAGATTTTTTACCCTTTGGTGACTTGCTCTTAATATAAGAAATTTTGTTGGCTTTCTTCTGCCTCTCCTTTCGAATTTGATCCATATCTTTGATTTCTGAACGCACATGAGCATTGGGCATTGAATGCTGCTTCTTGCCGCCTCTGAAATTCCTACCACCTTGTCGGTAAGATCCTGCATTACAAAATATCAGAAAGTTGTATTGTTCAGCGTTCATACCAAAAAAAGATTCTTACTACAATCAGCAGGTATCACATGCAAAACTATTTCCTGGACAGTGGAAAATCATGACATAGAAAATGAGGCAATTTTAAAAATGGGATTCCAGATTTAGTATGCAACGCAAACACGGAAAAAGAATCCAAATTTCATATGCTACTTAGATTAGAACAGTTACTAAACTGAGCAGTGACCAAGCTACAATACAACCATTCTTATGTTTTTGTTTATTCGATACTTTTTGGCAGGAAGGTAAATACAATTTCTAGAGCCTAAATACCCACGGATTTTCATAGATACACTCTACCCGCATAAACATCCATGGATATATACGGGGATGATTGCAGGGGAAGCACTACCTGCCCCAACCCATTGTCATCCCTAAATTAAAGGAAGTAGTTCATTAAGTATATTACCTCTAGAACTGGTTGATTCCTGAGCATCACCATCAGCACTTGTCCCTTTAAGAGATATTTTGGAGTGTGAGCGTTCCTTCCACTTTTTATATATACCAGTCTTGTTGGTCTTTGTTTTCGCACCGCTCTCTGTCTTTATCTGTAATCAAGTAGAAATAAAAATGTTGTGTTCTAAATCCTATGCATAGGTAAATAAAATAATATCATCTTGCATAGTAAGTACCAACATAAAAGATAGAACATTATGAATCATATACCTTTCCATTTGCAGCAACACGGTCACCATTGTTTAACTTGATGTACTTTTTACTCCTCTGACAGCAAAAGGTTTATAAGAAAATGAATGGAAGATTTTGCAAAATATTTAAAAGCAAATAACTTCTGTCCTTTATTTACTTACAACTCAACCACAACTGCTTAGCATTACCTTATCCCAGTGATATACAGATTTTTGTTTCTTAATGCCAGCACCATCATCTGCAACTAGATCTAGGACAGCATCATCCAATCTGTACATATTACACATCATTAGGACCAAAGCCAAACAAACAAAAGCTAAAAACATAGAAAAGTCAGAGGGTGTATCTATAACTGAATCATCCAGTTTGAATATCGAACAATGTAATATTTTGCAAAATTTATTGTCGATAACCAAAGCCGAAATGGATATATATATATATATAAAGGACCAAACAAAGAGCGGTCACCGAGAGTGAAATGAACGAATTTGGCCAGAGGGGGCCACAGGATTAGACTCTCGATGTATTATTACATTTCTGGCGGGAGGAGAGTAGCCCCGAAAGAAGTCGGTCCAATTAGTAATTAATCTAGTAAATATTTACCTGTTTGAAGAAAAGCCTTCTTTAGCTTTTACTGCAAGGCCTGCCTCCATGTGCTGTGTTATGATTACAAGATATAAGTTAAAGGGTAGATGAATTATTTGTTTCAAAAGAACAACCATCACATAACATAGTATATGTCTATGTCTATGTGAATCCAGATAAATATGAAAAATAGTAATACAGATAGTTACTTACATGATTTTTAGGTATGGAACTTATATAAAAATCCTCGTCCTTGAAGCTTTCTGGCTTTCTCTTCGAACCGCGTGCTGCTGAAACCAAAAGAAACAGAGTCAGAAAATAATTATCTTTTGTCTTCCTTGTCTAGCCTTCTCCACTCAAAATCCTAAAAGCATACAAAATAAAAGGAAACCCTGAAACTTTTTATCAATTTTAACATACAAATTATCACAATGCCAAAATCTTAACAGCTAGGAAATTTAGGTCATAAGGTTGAGGTACTAGATTCATTGACTTCAAGTACAATGCATTTGAAAGTCACTTTATATAACAGGGAAAAAAAGAAAACCGGAAGAGGGGGTTGGCAGGAACCATTATGAGTTATCAGTCCATCCTATAACTTAAATAAAGTTGAAGTGTGGTAAACAAAAAAGTATATTCAATCAACAGCCAGAGAAAGGCGGCACTAACATTCATACCAAAAGCTGCCTTGAAATAATAAGCACCACCTTCTTCTTCTTAAATCTCCAAATTTTACTAAGGCCAAGGCCCTGTTATTTCAAAGATAACGAGCCAAAGGGCCCGTTTGTTTAAGCTTTCTTTAAAAATGATTTTTGTAGTGTATTGGTTTTTGTTAAAAGTTGTTTTACAAAGATTTTTTTTATAAAAGCTTCAAATGAAAAATTGGTTTAAATAGCTTCTCGTAAAATGTCGTTTTAAGTATTTTCATTATTTTGTTACAAAATTTTTTGGATCATAAAATTTCAAAATAATCTCTAAAAAAAGCTATTTTAAATAGCTTTTCATAAAAATCATTTTGAGAGATACATTTTTTTTAAAAAATTGTGATTTTTATCAAGTTAAAATGTTTAACATGAATACTTAAGTTATTGAATGTCAAAATCACTCTTTTAATTTACAAAAAGACGAATTTGAAATAACTTTTACTATTTTTAATCAAGTTTACATAAAAATCATTTTTAAAAATACAAAGAAAAAATCACTTTTTTTAAAGCTAAAACAAACGAACCCAAAATCCAACTTCTATTTGGGTAAAATAAGAAATACATTAAGATGAAGACAAGAAAATTGCAAGGAATTCAGATGATAAAGAATCAATAATGAACAACTACAGCATTTTCTCGTTACATGGAATCAATTACATGAATTTAACACCTTCATTTGCCATCACAAATCCTATTTTAATAGATCAATTGAATCTTAATGCTTCCTAATGGTTGACTTATATCTTTCCTTAGTCTCCTACTACTAAATATTGGACTATTGTTCATTTGATTTACTCTCCAAAGTAGAGCCTATGCTAGTCATCTCCACACATCCCCCCAACCACAAAGCAAGACACTTGCCATCTAATCCAGAATGACTTGTCTTATGAGTCCACTCGTCCATGTTAACATTATCATCATATATTAACAACATTAAGCTGGATTTGTTGTTGCCTCTTCCCTTCCATGGACTCAATGTCACACACAGCAAGTCCTATAACTATGTGGTAAAAGTTCTCCTTGAGTTTGAGTGGTACTTTTTTTTAATAAATATTTTTCCCTACGACATTATCTCATTACTCTACTTAAATCCTATACTTATCACCTTCTTTACTTAGCGACAATTTTGTTCGAAAGACCCAATATACTTAAACCATGGAACTTGAGATATGCTATGGTTTCCCATTTTCACCTTCCGTTTGGATTGATGGAATATAATGGAATGGAGCGGAGCGGGATGGAATAAAATAATGTTCCATTGTTTGGATTTGCAAAATAATAATGGAATGGATTCCATCCAATACTACCAATACCTTCAATTTTGTTCATCTCCATATTAAAATATCCAAACAATGGAATGGAAGATTTATTCCGCTCCGCTCCATCTTATACCACTCCCCTCTATTCCGCTCCGCCCCATTCCGTTACATTCCATCAATGCAAATAGAGCCTAAGCTAGAATGATTACTCCCCTTGCCATACACTCCATTACTCTATTTTACTTCTACTTGAGCAGAAGTGAGTGATGAGTTCTCAAAGCTTCTTTCCACAACTCTAACTTCCCATTTATTTGTTCTCTCGAATATCCCTATGATGACAATCTGTCAACGTACACAGCCAAACAAATACACCCTATGTCTTGAATGACAATATAAGACCGAGTGATCTGCCTCACTCCAAGTCATACAAAATTGATTAACATGAGTAAAATCTGCTAAACCAAGACCTAGGTGGTAGTTTAAGTCCATATAGAGTTTTGTGAAGTCAACAAAGAAACCCTAAGACTCCCGCAGGAGCAACAAATCCAAGAGGCTACTTCATAAAAACTTTTCAATGAGATCACCACTACATAGCAAAGCATTCTTAATATCAAGCTAGTGAAGAGGTTAGTGGTAAATAGCAACCATAGGCAACAAAAATAACTATACAGAAGTCATAGTTTGCCACCAGCGAAAAATGTGCCCCCATAACTCAAGCCAAAGAACTACATAGAACTTTTAGCAACTAATTGAGCGTTAAACCCATCCACTTAACAATCAAGTCCAACTTTAACTGTAATAGTCCACCAATATCCAATAATTGACTTCCCTAGAAAAAGATCAAGGTATCAAATCCCACTGCTTTTAAGTGCACACATTTCTTCAACCATAGCCATAGCCCTATTTTTAGATTTTTCTTAAGCGTGTGTGACAAGTTCTTGAAGTTGTCGATGTTAAAAAATATCACCTAATGACATATTTGCACCTTAGGATGAACTAGAAATAGTCCGAGACTAATATATCACATAAAATCCTAGCATAATATACAATGTGAAACAAACAAAATAAAAGAGCACCAAAATGAGAACAATCTACCTTTTCTCCCTTTCTCCACAGAAGAAGGAATTTCCAATTGATTTTCGTCCTGCAAGGAGAAAACATATGTTTGTCCTTGTTCATGAATAAATGAAAAGAAAATGCCGAAATAAAACTAACTAATTCCAATCAATCAGCAGGAAAAACCAGGCTAATTAGAAAAGGGTGGTCGACCAGTCCAAATCCAAGTTACTGTAATAGCTACGTACCTGTTCATTATTACTCTTAGTCTTAGATTGGTGTTCATGAACCAAATTTATAGTGCTATCATGAACGGCTCTTTTCCTTTTCATCACATCAACCCGCTGACCACCCTGCATTTATTTATTGAGCTTCATTTTAAAAATTTTAATCTAAAGGTATAAAGCAGAAAAACAGTAATGTATGCATGCACATCAAAATAGATATTTCAATAGGTTTAGACGGCAGGCAGTGCAAACTCCAATAGCACAGCAAAATTCGAAGTGTAGGAGCAAGATAGGAAGATGACATAAACGCAAAATGTTGGAAGTAATGACATCATGACATCTAACGTCTGATACACAATCAGATATACATGCAATAAACAAAACAAATTATAGTTTTCACAATCAAATGAGTTTATTCAATAAACAACTGGGAAATGTACAATGTGACCCTTGCATTATGCATATTTTGCAACGTAAAAACGCCATCAAAACATGGCTAGAATGTCTGACTATAGAAAACACAAGCATGTGTCTGGTGTAGAGATATAGAAGCAACAAACAAGCAGGTAAAATGAAACTGTGTTAGGCAAATAAATTGAGTCTCCCAAAAGTCAGAAATGCAAAAAATCAATCACTAACCTACATTGCCTAGGTGCGGGTACGGTACTGGTACCCGATACGGATACCGGTACGGGGGTACGGCCTTTTTAGAAAAACTAATCTTCGGGTATGGGCATAAATTAAGGTACGGGTACGTACCGGTACAGGTACGTACCCGGTCACAAACTATCGGGTTGCATATTGCAATCATCCTATCAACAATATCTTTCATTTAAAAAGTTGGAGCAAGGGGGTGGGGAGATAACAAAGGAAGGGATGGTTGGGCTAAGGATAAATACTATAGATATTTGCATTTTTACCAACTCAGATTTTACACCTAATTAAGAGCAAGCTATCAAACTAGATATGACAAAATCTACAAGGTCAACAGTAATTAATCCCTATAGCAACTTATCTTACTTCACTCCATTTACTCAACAACTAATAGATCTTCCCTACAGACTAATTTATAGTAATTTTGACTCAGACAATTAAGATTTCTGATCAGTACTTTTTAGATTGGGGCCATAGGGAAAAAAACATGGGCTTAAGTGAAAGGAGAAACACTGCAAAAAGTGATATATTGCATATAACTTCTCAGCTAATGTTTCATAACCAAAATCTGTTGACCCAGTGAGGCACTTTTAGGTTTACAGAAAAACATATAATGGACAATGATTGAGAAGAATTGTGGAAATTTGATAAAAGACACAGAAAAATCATATGATCTCGGCATCTTGCCATATCCAACTTCCATGTATACAAATATATTAAAATGGAAAATGTTAAGTTGCATAAGAGAATCATGAAATTTAGTCAATTGAAAGAGGAACTAGAAAATTTAATCCAAAAAAATAATTATTAAATTAGACCACCATAATCAAACAAACTGCTCTAACCTTTGATTTAGCTGCTTCTCCTTCTGCTTCCAAAATTGTCTGCTTTGGCCTGATATTGAATTATTAAAGTTATGCATCTATAAAATCTTCCGTAGAGGGTTGGTAAGAATAATTCCAGTTTATGAATATAATTTTGCACTCACCTAAACTTTTTCAAATGTTCGGAAAATGCAATTGCTGTTAACTCCCCCGTTCCCAACAGTTTGTTGAAAATCGGATGCAGACCTTCTTTTGGCAAATCTTTTACTCTTCTTATGGACTCCTTTGAGGGTAAGGGTTTCGTTTTAGAATATAAACGGAATGCATTTTTACAGGCTCTCTGCAACGCTTCCAGCTCTGCAGAAGTATCAATAACTTCCCTAACTCTGTCAGAAACAAGGTCAATGACTTTTTGTGGAAAACGGCCATAAATGGTTTCTCTGTTTGCCATTGCCTGGTCAATTCTTGACATTACTCCATCCATATCCTGCAAGACCTCTTCTTCAGTGGGAGCAGCTTTGACTGGTTTTGAGAGAAACAAATGAAGATCCAAGAGGTAAGCCATATCCTCGGTAGTCAAGAAAGAATAAGCAGTACCAGTACGACCTGCCCTTGCAACTCTTCCAACTCGATGAACAAATATTTTAGGCTTGGAAGGGAAGTCCCAATTGATAACATTATCAAGCAACGGAATGTCAATGCCCCGAGCAGCAATGTCAGTGACAATCAACAACATTGTCCTTCTAGACCTAAACTTGGACACATTGATTTTGCGAGCATCTTGATCCATGTCTCCATAACATACAGAAGGCTCGATACCCTCTTGCCGAAACAACGAGTTGAGAAACTCAACATGATGTTTAGTGGATACAAAAATTAAAGTCTGCTCATCAGAACCGATAAGTTCCCTAATTAAATAGAGCAAAGCAGCATACTTCTCTTCCTGCCTCAAAGTGAAAAAGACAAGCTTCAAGTCAGGGCTAATTTTAGTTTCCAAATCGAGGCGAACAAGGCGAGGGTCTCGCAGACCGGCCTTAGCGAATTCTGCAAGAGCACTGGGTAATGTGGCACTGAAAAGCAAAGTCTGACGGTTCTCACCAAGCTGAGCAAGAATTTGATGTAGCTGCTCAGCAAAACCCATCCCGAATAAACAATCAGCCTCATCAAAAACAACATACTCCACCTTACGCAAGGACATGTCATCAACCTCAGACAAATGGTGCATGAGCCTACCAGGAGTGGCAATTATAATGTCTGGACTCTGAGATAACTCCTCAAATTGACTTTCCATACTATCACCACCAACTAACAAACTAACACGAAGGTCTGATTCAGAAATAAAAAAACACAGATCAGAAAGAAGCCTTGTATTGTCTGTGTAAATTAGTTTTACACTGACATATCCAATAAGGACTCACTACTTTATCACTTCATATAATCAATTTCAAAATACACTTACAAGAGTGGGATAATGTGCAAAACAATGGACACTCATTAGATGTCAGCATAAAACTAGTTTACACTAAATAAACACTACATATCCTTTAAACTATGTGATTGTGAACATGTTTGGATCGACTTATTTGAATCTATATACTAGCATGAGCACTTGCGAGAATATTTCCGAGAAAACAGTTTGACTTTATTTTAGCTAAAATAAGTTTAATTTCAGCTTATTTCCATATACTCTTCGGAATATGTTATAAAAAAATTACAACATTCTGTTATAAGTTTAATTTCAGCTAAAATAGGCAGTTTAACAAAATTACATTCTGTTATATAAATAATAATAATAATAGCTTATACATAGACAAAATAAACAAACCTAATTGATAAATGTTTATGCTATGAGCGCTTAATTAAGCTTATTATCCAAACAAACAAAATATGTAGTTAGAAAGAAAAAAGAACCTGTGAAGTGACCAAGCTCTTGGGTAAACTTAAGAGTTTGAAGTGCCAAATCCCTAGTCGGAGACAAAATGAGTCCTCTAACGCCACCCTGAGGAATATGCTGGTTAAGTCGGTGAAGCATGGGAACAAGAAACGCCGCCGTTTTGCCAGAGCCAGTCCGAGCCATAGCAACGACATCGACGCCGGAGAGAATGAGAGGCATCGTCTTCCTCTGAATTGGAGTCGGAACTTTGTAACCTTTACGTCTGATTCCTCTGAATACATTGGGATTTAGACCTAGTGTTTCAAAACCACCTTGACTCTTGTTGTTTTTCTTCTTCTTTGAACCTAACATGAATCCACCCATTTTTTGCGATACGGCGGCGCGATGATGAATTCAGTTCAGTTCAGAATTCACAACGAAGAAAGTGTGTGCTATTATGCTATACTATATGCTTACGCGGGTCGGGTCGGTGGAGTTTGTGAATTGTAAACCTAAACGGATGAACGGGTGTTTGGTAAGCGTCCGTTTGGATTAGTTTATTTTTAAGTTTATGCAAATAGCTTATGTAACTTTTGTGTATTTTTATAAATTTATCAAGGTAGTATATGGTGAAATAGCTTATAAAAATACAATTTTCACTAGTGTGAACTTATAAAATAGTATAAAACCTAATTTATATTGCATAAACTAAAAAATAATCTAATCCAAACCGGTCATATGTCCAATAAGCTAGCTTATAGCTTATTGGACTAGCTTATAAGTTTGTTTGGAAAAAGAAAAAAAAGGACGTATTTGATAACAAGTTTATCTAATTAGCTTATAGCGTTTTTTGATATGTTATTTCAAGTAGCGTATGAGCTTATAGCTTTTTTTACATTTTATTTCATACTTACCTTATCCTTATTATTTTCATTTTTTATTTTTTAAAAATTATAATAGCTACTCATTAACCATGTACTTTTATGTCATTTTTTACTTACAACAGTTACATTCGTCAACCACTTTAATTTTATTCTACTAGCTTTTCCGCTACAAACTATCAACTATCAGATATAAGCTAATTTTTCAGTTATAAGCTAGCTTATCAGCTATCAGCAAGCTTATATAGCTTATTTTTATCAAACAGAGCCAAAGACTCTACACTTGTTGCCTATGTGGCAGTTTTTATGACTCGGCCAGGAAAAAAGTAAAAAACAAATAGTAACAAAAAATGGGAAAAAAAACTATCGAATTTGAGATGGTGAGTGAGACGGCAAGGGAGAGAGATAGAGTGGAGGAAAAAAATGGTGGGCTGGCTGAACGTGAGGCCGGCCGAGTAAGGGGTTAGGAGATTAGGGTTTTTCACTATCATGTTTTATTATTTATTTTTTTGGTCAAGTACATTTTTTATTATTTTTTATTTGTCTTAATTAATATCGTAGTAAAATTTCAATTTAAATATAAGTCTAAAGGTTATGTACCGTCAGTGTAAAATAATTTTACACTGACAATCAAGACAATGCGCCCTTAAGGCACATGTTAACATGACCCATAAAAAGAATATCTTTCAGTGAGAGGAATAGAAAAAACTAAATCTAAAGTAATGTATATACGTTTTGTCCTTAACCTAAATAAGTTTCTAATTTCTCTTCGTCTTGTTTATATTTTATTTTTCTAATTTTGTTTTGTGAAGACCCAAAGTGGTCATCAAAAAAAAAAACTCAAAACCCAAGATGCTCCTAGCAATAAAAAATACTCATTTTTGTCCTTTACAAAAACAAATTGGGACACTTAAATCCTTAAGCTTAATATTCATTTTTGTACTAATATACATCGTATTTCAAAACCAGGCCCGACCTTGAGGCAGGGCATCCAGGCCCACAGCCCAGGGCCTCAATTTTTTTTCATCCCATCACATACAAGTAGTTATTAAATCTATGTCTGGAGGAGAAAATAACATTAATCAGTAAATGGCTTGGTGGTAGGTGTTTCCGTATTAAGATTTATGCATCATGGTGTCTCGTGTTCTACACTCACCCATGATTTTTTTTGTTTTATCATGCCTATTTGTTTAAAACATCAATTGTTGGCTTTGTGGCACTAACCCGAAAACTGAACACTACACCAATAAATAATGTTCTCAATGAATAATATATGCTAAAATTCATTCGTATCAACTTGTGTAAACTGTAAAAAAAAATCATATTGAATATTACACACACTATTTTAAAAAACTAAATAAATTTCACTACTTTATTTTAAAAAAAAAAAACCTATATTTTGAATATAAGGAATTACTCCTTATATTTCAATTTAATATATAAGGAGTATTTTCTAAATTTAAGTTGCAACTTTTATTAAAAACACTATTAGTTTTTCAATAATACTGTTAATTTATAATGATATTAAATTGAAAATGTATTTTTTTATGATTAATTAAAATATGACAATTTTTTTATATTGTTGATATTATTTATGTTTTGAATAAAAGTTTTTTTTTTAAAAATTAATGGCATATATTAATAAAAAATTTCTAATGTTACTAAATTTAATTTATTTTTTAAGGGCCTCTTTTTTCAATTCGCCCAGGATCTCCAAATGTATAGAGACGGCCCTGTTCAAAACATGTGTTGCAATTAATGAAAACACATGGAAGATTACAAACACCCAAGAATTTTATCTTGAACTTTAGCTCATCCTCAATTATCGTTGTCCTATTTTCCTTATTTTTCAGCTCATCAACCTTTTTTAGTAAGGATAACATAACTTATGTGACATAACTATTCATTGTGCGACTCTCTCATTCGTATGGTATGTCATTGAGTTTTCTAGTCTCTAAACCCACCACTACACTACATAAGTAATAATAATTCATCAATTCTTTTGCGAGTGAGACATAATAAAGCAACACTTATTTGGCTCCCGATGCTCCTCCCTTTGGAAATGGTTGGCGGTGGTGTTTGCGAAACATACATCCTTCACACACACCATATTTTTCAGGCCAAAGCTGCTTCTATTTTTTTTACTAAAAATCAAATATATTCTAATAAAGTAACAATTTCTAAATTTTTTGGTATTACACATGAAGCAATCTATGGTTGAATTTATTGTTATATATTCTACATATATGCATATACGGTTTCAATATTCAAATTGAAAATAAGTTGAATGTTCTATATTCTAACTATGTGTGTGTGTATATATAATTTTGAGATGGTGCATTGGCGAATCAAGTGGGGAAAAAATTGAAATTTTATTTAGTTGTATTATGTTAATTGATGTTGAACTTATGAACTTAATTTTATATATATGGTTGTATTTTGTATTTGAAAACCTATGGATCTATTATTGTAAGCTTTGTTTGAAATTGAAACATGTGTTTGAAAACCATGTCATTGTCTTTTCTTTATGTATGGTGATAATTGATTACACCAAGTGTTACGCGGATTGAAAAAAAATAATAGAAGAGAATATATCGAAAAATATAATAGCAGAGAATACATCGAAAAAAAGCGCTACAAACCAATTAAAGTATCCAAACCAAACACATTAGTTTGGTTCAATTTTATCTTTGAAAAACACCAAAAACCAAATCGAACCAATCGAGAGTTCAAAGATCGAACATTAGATTCACCAAAAACCGATCCTAATTGGTCCAATTACATCCCTAGTTGTGGTGATAATTTGAAAGAATTAGAGCCTATTTGAAACAATTTTGATTTCTAGTTTTTAAAATGTATTTTATAAAACTGTTTTTAAAAAAGAGAAGCAAAACTTCTTGAAGTTGTTTGACTTTTTCAGTTTTAAAATCTAATAAATAGAAAATAATTTTTTAAAACACTTTTGTAAAATTAGATTACCAATAAAAAAATTTAGCAAATTTTTTTAAAAACTAAAAACGGATATGTGATACGAAACTTAAACCAATAATTAGGATCATTATATAATTATTCCGATCATTAAGAAAATTAAGACTAGAGCAACGCTCATTCAGTTTTGGAAAGTGATATTATCTTTACTACATTCTTTTCTTTTCTTAAATTAACTAACTAGATAACAATTTCCCTTATCGGTTTTCATACAATTTAATTAGTAATTTATTTATATGAAGTTTTGTGGCTAACTTGTTTATCTTAGTCAAATCTCTCAGTCAAATCCATACTCATCATATCAGCGGAAATTTGGTCTTTAATATTAGGGATTTAACATTGATGCAATTATTTTGTCAAAAGAAAAACATTGAATAATATTTTACGAGTTAAATTTAGGATAGACATTGTACACAATTGAATTCTGGATATTCTAAAAGTTATGAAGAATTTTTTCCACAATTAAATTAGGATGTTGCTAACTTATATCCTAAGGACACATGTTAAGATGCATTAAATTAGCTATTCATTTATTATTCTACTTTAAAGGATCAATAATCAACTTTAATAATTAAAAGTTATAGTTCCACTATATTTGATAACCTCTCATCAAATATAATTTTTATAGTCTTTTTAGTTAAGTTTTTGGTTATTTTTATTAGTTTAATATTTTATTTATAGTCATTTTAAATAAATTGCCTCTTTAAAGTATTTTTAGTCAATTATGTGCTTATTATGCTTTCAATTTTTCTTTAACCAAATATATTTTGTAGTTCTTGTTTTATTTTTTGTTAAATAGGTTGGTCATTTGAGTGAAAGATTATGATCATAGATATCTTGGTTACTTGTGAAAGAATTATAAAGAATATGTTAATTGGTCATAGAGGGGTGCATTGGATTAAAGAAGAAAAAGACCATGTTGGCCTGGCCCAAAGAAGAAAACATAACTTGGAAACAAAAAAATAAGTCCTTTGGATTAACGTGAACAGAAAGAAAAGGAAAGGAATTTTGACACTTATATAAAGAGGCATTAGCACTCAGAGAAAGAGAGGGAATTTGACGCAGCACAGTACCGAAAACACAACTTGCACTGTTTGAGAGAGGTTATTCAAGTGGCTCTCTACAACATTTAATTACAATTTTATGTGTAACTCTCAATACTCTTTTATCTCTAGTCAAATATTATGAGTAGCTAATTTCCCAATTGTTAGGGATAAGTAACCCTAGATGACAATTTTTATTATATGATTTGAGTTATGATTATTGAAGAAGTTTATTGAATTATTTTTCTTATATCTGTTCTTAATGTTTTTATCGACTGATCACCTTTAAATTGATTTACGGTTCATATTGTGATACGGGAGTTGAATTTATGAATGCTTTGATATAAGAAATTCTTGTCTTTGTAATCTAGGAATAGATGCAAACCCTTGAAATCAATTATGAATTTTTGTTCAATCATGCTTAATTCTAATCTTAAATTCACTAAGGAATTAGGGGTTATTTTAGAATTAACGACTCTGTCACTAAGGAATTAGGACACGAATACTTTAGAGAGTTCGATAATAATTTAATAAATTGATTCAATAGTTATAGTCAAGTCAGAAACTCAAAATAGTTGTCTAGTGAAACTCATCCCTGACAGTTTTATTTATTATAAAAGTTCAACCAATTTTAGTTATTATAATTTTATTATTGCAAACAAACCAACTCGGAACCTTTTGTTCAGTTAAGTAAAAATTATAATTCGATAGTAAACGCAATCCTTGAGTTCGACACTCGGTCTTACCGTTTTATTTTTACTACTTGGACGATTCAGTACACTTGCTGAAATCGTCATCAATATTCTTTTTTACGGAACCAAACTTAATGCATTTCATTTATAATAATAGGAGCAATACAAGTAGGAATTAAACAAAAGTATTGTGAGAAGCATGGAATAGAGATGCTCGTGCAAGAGCATGAACGCTTCCTTTTGCTTGCCGCTTAATAAAGACAAACTTAGAAAAATTGGAGAGACACAAAAAATTGTACAGAATATCAACAAAAAAAATTGTGCTGCTTCTAAGTTTTTGGTAATTTTTTTATTTTTATTAAGCTAGAAACAAAAATTATCCAAAATATATTAGCAATTCAAAAGCCAAAAAAGTAGTAACATTTGTTAGTATCACAACATAATATTATCGAAACAAACTTAAACAAATGAAAATTAAACCTACTTCATACTTAGTATCAACTTGCTTCTTTAAAGTCTAAGAAATATCACTCTATATTTGATTAAACCTACTTTATACTCAGTATCAACTTTGTTTCTTTAAATTCTGGATATACTAAGTTTAATTAAATCCAAAAAACAAACTTAAACAAAACAAAATTAAACATACTTCATACTTGGTATCAAACTTGCTTCTTTAAAGTCTAAGAAATACCACTTTATGTTTTTTACAAACATATTCCTTTAAAAGAAAATGGAACTAATTTGTACCTACTTCATACTTATAAAGAATTTAATAAATAATCACATGTATTTGTTGTAATTACTAATTAAATTAAAGTAAAATGAGTTAAACCATAACTAATTTAATGTACTACATGTGTTTTATACATGTTAGCATTTGTTAGAATATGAATATTGTTATTTGTTACGTATATAAACCATGTTACGTGGATATATATGATTGAACCAAGCAAAATAGTATATAAATATTTTAACATAGGGAGTGTAATTCATTTTTCCTTCATTGTTGTCTACTTTATTAATTTTAATTGTATGCTAATTTTATTAAGATAGGACACAAACAAATTTTTTAGTGCAAATTTATCGTAAAACTTACAATATAAATTATACTATAGTAATATATAAAATCATAAATAGATAACTTTAATATTCATTCCAACTAAAACATACAAACAAAATAAAAAATTCACAACAACATAATAATATAAATCATGTTGTTTGTCCAAAAAAAAAAACATAACCACGCAAAACTTACAAATATCGGGCTGGTTTCCACTAATTTCACTCCTAAGTTCTTTTTCTCGAGACCATTTCAAAATTTCTGGATTGGTTTATTTCAACTGATCTTGGAGTTATTTGGTCATCATCAGGAGATCCCCTCCTATTTTGTCCATCACCGAAGATGTGCGATCGTTTTCACTTATAGGATCATTTTCTCCAATGCTTTCTTTGAGGGGTATTATTATCTGCCATGTGTTCATTAGGGGGACGGGGAGCTTCTCCCAAAATTTGGCGAAGAGAAGTATACTTTTTTTCAACCTCTCATAATAATTTGCGCCTATGCTTTTAAACCTTTGAATAAAGTTTTCACCATTTTCAGAAAATCTCAATATAATATAACATACTACTGATCCTACACCCACCAGAGTTGGAAATACAACTTTAGAAACAATGTTGAATGAAACAGTTGTTATTTCCTTCTTTTCAGTTATATTCACACTTAATCTCAAATTAATTAAATAATAGTTCTAAAAACTTGTGATTGGTGAATTTGCAGAATAACCAAAATATAATTGTTCATTTTGAAAATGAACATCAACCGATTGCATTACCACTAGAATTGAGGATTTAACAAATAGATTTTGACTTATGTAAACTGAAATAGTATTTTGGAAATCCTCTAGATCCACTCCATAATCAATCCAAACTCTATATTGGGTTCTAGCATTGAGTTTGAAGTCTACTTCATTGTTTACAAGTGGATGGTAACTATCATTGAGAATTTTAATGTTATTACTGAAAGAGTTTCTGTCTAGTGACACACTTGTGTCAAACACAACTGTTAAATAAGAATTTGACAAATCGAATGGGAAAATTTCCCACATCGGTTATGGCATTTGGGGCTAGAAAGAAAGCAAAACCATGCCCTTGAT
Source organism: Trifolium subterraneum (assembly GCA_951799995.1). Classification (NCBI taxonomy): domain Eukaryota; kingdom Viridiplantae; phylum Streptophyta; class Magnoliopsida; order Fabales; family Fabaceae; genus Trifolium; species Trifolium subterraneum. The sequence continues at coordinate 36,468,836 of OX637461.1, read as the reverse complement.
TTTTAAAATTTGAAGTTTTGGATATTAAGAAGATAAAATCGGTTTGAAAACCGAAAATTAGAAATGGAGTTATGAATACTAATTTCTTTAAAATCAAAGCTCCGCTGCTCCGGTTGTTGTTACTAACAAAAGGATGTTTTATCCGATCCAAAGAAATCACTTCCGGCAGAGGAGAAACGACATCACATTTTAGAACAAAGTTATCAATATACTTTCTATTAAAACTAGGTATGTTGAGAATGAATACATATGATATTTTTTAAACACTAACAATATTTAACTATTATTATATGTACTTCATTTTTACTATAGATTCACATAATCTATTTACTTTCATAAAAAATAGTCACAATCATAAGTAGTTATCATTTACATATACACAAATAGTAAGATATACTTCAAGGTTCAATCTCTTAGATCATTACACAAACATATGATCACAATTAAACTATGTTAACTCTGCTTCAGGCTTGAATTTAAAACATCATCTAAACTCGATTTTCAACATAAAAATACACAAAGATGACAACTTTAAGCATTATAACTATATTAAACTCAAAAGTACAACCAAGTTCATGCATTTTCATCAAAACATGTCAAATTTATGAGATTTGACCATTTTTATTCAAAACTCATAAATACATGTAAATTCTACAAACATCTACAAATACTCATTTCTTTTAACCCAAAATTCAACGTTAAACAAACTTAAAGGAATCAAAAGATATCATTTTTCTTCTTAAAAATTCCAAAAAACGCTAAAACCTAGAGATTAATGAGTTTGGGTATGGGGAATAATTTCTTCTCCCCTCTTTATGAATCATCTCCATAATGAATTAATTTAACTACTCTCTTATCTTAGATTTGTTGAAATCTCTAGTCCTTCAATCTTTACTTGGAATCTAACTATGGTTTTTGTACTTTTTCCTCTTACTTTTCTTCTCTTTCTTTCGCTCTTCCTTCTCTCTACCTCTTTCACAATTTTCATATAATGACCACTTCTCTCTCTAAACCCCTTATATAGCTAGGTTAAACCACCACCCTTTACTAAAATATCTTTTTTCTTATCCTAGGACCAACTCTATTTCTTAAGCCCAATAACCTAAAGTCCACTGATTCTCGTAATTAATTAATTAACTCATTCTCAATTAACTTAACTTCTTACAACATAATTTAAAATGTTATAATGACCAAAATACCTCCAAACACACAAAAACATAATTAATCACATAATTAAATCAACCCGACAATAACAATTATCAATAAACTAAAAACAGGATGTTACATCAGTATCTCACATGAGAATATATATTTCTCTACATCGTCGTCTTCTATGTCCTAATATACATAATCCACATATTATGGATGGTGGTCATCCATAAACTACTGCTCTAGAGAGTTGTGTGCCTCTCGTTAACTTGATGTGCACATATGATGCGATCGACCTAACACACTCATTTTGGTCAGTACTAAATGGAGGCATCATACCTGCTCTCAACACACACAAAAATTGTTGAGGCAAAATTATGGGTTCAAACAAAAGTTTAGAATGTTCATATATCATAAGTTCATACAAAAGTTCAGAAGGTTAAACTCATGACTTACAAGAACAAGAAGAAATATGAACATCAGAAGGTTCACAACGAAGTTCAGAAAGTTAAACCTAGAAACTCGTGAGAAATATGAACATCAGAAAGTTCTTACAAAGTTCATAAGATTCAACCCATAAAATGATTAACCCAGGAAATTTCAAGATGAACCTCAAAAGGTTCAACGTAGAAAATGATGAACATCAAAAGTTCAACCTAGATGAAGATAAACATTAGAAAGTTCAAGATAAACCTCTAAAGGTTCAACTAGAAGGTTCAACACAAAAAATGATAAACATTAGGAAGTTCAACCTAGATGAAGATGAATTTTAGAAAATTAAGAAGAACCTCAAAAAGTTCATCCTAGAAGATTCAACACATAAAATGATGAACATAAGAAAGTTCAACTCAGATGAAGATGAACTTTAGAAAGTTCAAGATAGACCTCAGAAGGTTTAACACATAAAATTATTGTTAGATGTATGGTCAACGACTTAGAGGGGGTGAATAAGTCGTAGTTTCAGCTTTGAAAGTTTTTCGAAAATGAGTTACGATGCGGAAGTGCTTCAAGATCAAAACGTCTATCCCGAACACATTGGATATGAGAGATAATGCGAGTAAATCGAAAATTATGAATTTGTTAACAATAAGATAAGCTAAATCATTCAATTGATTATTTTTGAGGTAAAATTAATTAATTGAGAAATCAATGATTCAATCAAATTATACAAGTATCAATAAACTAGTTTTCAACTAAGCGTAATTTAGAGAAAACTAGTTTGGTAATTTAATCGAATAGTTTGTATTCAATGTTGCAAGTTTGAAATCAAAAGACAACGGGATTTCACACTAAGTGTTTTTACAGATACTTGTTGTGCACTCACCAAAGTTTGGTTTGTGAAGTATTTCAAAAGTACATAAAAAACATTTTAACAAACACTTAGTGTGCAAATTGTATAACAACAATTAATGAACACTAATTAATCCACCAAATTTCAACTCAATAAAGCGATAAAGAAAACTAATCGACACAAGGATTTGATTAGGGAGTTCCCGGAATTCTCGTCCTAGCTATTGTTTGGTACATCTCCCCCAAATCCCAAAAAGAGGAATTGAGAACTTTATTTTCAAAAACAAGTTTAAATGAGTTTAACACAAAAGATAGCAATACAATACAAATAAAAGTACTAAGAACTCCTTCTTCAATCTTGAGGTTGAATCTCCAACTCTTCCTTGATCTTCAACTAAGATCGATCCCCAAACGCTTATATGCTAAAAGATCTGTTTGATGACTGTCTTTTCACCATGAACTTATAATTATTTTACTAACTTATAGTTTATTTTTCATACGCTATTTTAAGTAGCTTATGAGCTTATAGCTTGTCATGGTTTCTTTCATTTTTACCCCTTATTATTTTATCTAAAGTCCACTTTTACACTTTATAATTTATTTTAACTTAAAATAATATAATTATGTTTTAAAATAAAAAAACATTTCATGTATCATATAATTTTTATTTTTTGAGCAAGCATATAGTTAAGATTATCTTAATTTTTATTATATTTTTACTGTAAAATTTACATAATTGCGTCGAATATATTTTATTAATGTGTTTATTATTATGTCATTTTACATAATTGATATAAATTTTGTTATAAATTAAGAATTATCTTTTATATTACTCTACATACACAATTTTGCATTACTGGAGCATAAATTCTAATTACAAGCACCACAAGTTGACTAGTGTACATCTACATTTTGACGTGAAATATACATAACATTAAAATTTTGTTAAAAAAATATATTACATTAGAGCGAAATGAAAAAAAAATTAAATTTTAGCATATAAAAATTAATTTAATAATAATAATATATAAAAGATATATTACATTACTAAATTTAAACTAACATTTTAAATATAAATTTTATTATTAACTAAGAATGTTCTCTTATGTCATTTTACATTTATCAACTAGTTGAACCGCTAATTTTACCAAACACTTCAATTAACTTATCAACTATAAGCTATTAGTCATCAGCCATCAGCTATAAGCTATAAGCCATTACCTAACTTATCAGTCATCCACTATTTTTTACCAAACAGAGTCTAATATTGTGTAGAATGAAGCAAACGAGATTTAAACTGAGATATTTTTTTATAAGTTATGTGTTAAGCCCAATGATAAGGATATTACGAGAGCTTATTAAAATATGACATTAATATCTTATGAAATTGTGATAAACACTTTTTATTAATTTATTCAAACACTAATACAACAACTTATATCAGTAGATAAACCTACATAAACTTAAAATAAGCCAATTAAAACAGGGCCTAAGTAGCCTATAAACTTCAATTTAGTCCCTAAAGTATATGAAAATCCATCAAATTTTTTATGCAATGAAAATATGTTAATTTAGTTCATACATCTTAGTAACAATGAATGAATTGACATATTTGATACACTTTAATGATTATTTATTATATTTATACGGTTAATTAGAAGACTAATTTGGAGAAAATATGATAATTTATGAACTAAATTGACAGTGTCTATGAGGCGTCTAGAAAAATGCGCGAGCGGAAAGCGCTCGCTAGACAGTAAAGTCGCCACCGAACTTTATTTATTCCGGAAGGAAAAGGAAAATATCGATAAAACCTTAAACTAATGGAAAGAGGGTCATCGCAACCATTTCCAGGTTCGGGAGTCGATTATGCGAGGGGAAGGTATTAGCACCCCTCGCATCCGTTGTACTCAACGGGAACCTTTTCATTAATTTTGGGGTTAAAAATAGTGTTTTAATTTATTTGCATGCTTTTTATTAGTTATTGAAAATATTTACAAAAGGGGAAAAAATTAGTTTTTTATTAGTGTGCTTGACGAGATGTACGAATCTCGCTCCTACGTATTCTCAGGTGCAATGAGAAATTCAAAGCTACACGCAGTTCTGGGTAGAAAATACTTGTTTGTTGGTTGATTTTATATGTGAAAAGATTTTTATTTTTTATATTTGACTGTGCTAAAAATAATATTTGATGCGTTGAGTTATTTTTAGGTGCGGAAGACCAACAATCTTGTAACATCCCCAATTCTTACACTAGCATTATAAACTCCCAAGAGTATTTTCTATAAATGATCACATGAATAGAGCTAGCACTAGAGTATAACCATAAGAGATGTAATAGTTACTTGATAGTGTGTGTGTGTAGTGGCATGGCTAGAGAAAGGACATGTGCCCCATTTGCAACAAACAAAATACATGACTAATAAGCCAAAACACTACACCATTCCCTGATTATTCTTGTTGCCAAAAAAAACAGAAGCTCTCTCCTTCTTTCCTCTCTCTCACGCCCAAACAAACACCAACCACAATTGAATCTCTCAAACTCTTTCCATTTTCAGCCCAATCAAGCATGCATATGGAAGTTTTATTACAGTTGGTTGTGTGAAGTATGGTGGTAAGTTTCAATCTTCCAAAACTCTTATCAATCTATTCCAATTCATGCTCCATGATCCTCTAGTCCAAACCTCAAATTCTGTTTTCACAATGCATGTGTTGGAGACATGCTCATCTTGGCTTTCTTGATGCTCTAGGAAGTGGACTTCAAGATTTTAGCTCAAGAAGGAGTCATAATCATCAAATCAGCTGAGGATCAAGTTTGTTAGCAAAGAATCAAGCTTCAATTCTGAGGTGGGTTCTTAGGATAGAGTAGTTAGAATGATTCCCCTAAATTCACTTTGCATGAGAACATAGGATTTAGGGATTGAAATGTGCATGAGAAGGGTTTAATTCCCAATTCTCTTCTCCTTTATAATTATTAGGAAGTTCATGATGTTAATGGCTTGAAAGATTGGCAATTGTAGTGTAGAAATCTCTGTTTTGAACTGGTTCTGCAGGTCCTCGCGCCAGGGCGCAGCACTTTCGCGCCAGGGCGCAGGCAAAATGGGACAGAGGCAGAATCTGGAATGCAGGTTCGCGCCAGGGCGCAAAAGTCTCGCGCCGGGGCGCAAGCCACCAGCAATTTCCAGATTTTGTCCCCTGTTTCCTGCTTTTGGAAATTCGTACGCATTTTGGATTGTCATCTTTTAAGTCTTGTTTTCCATTAACATTAAGAATACCTTATAATTATGATGTCGTTGTACGGATAGGATTGATTATAACCTAGGCTAATAGCTAGGTTAGTTTCCCGGGATTGGGACATATTGGTAGTTGTTGAAACTATAGTTATGTACATGTCAGTCGGAGAGTAGTTGGTTGTCTTCTGTACACCACTACAGGGATTCAAGGAATCCGGAGTTGAGAACAAGTGGCTGTCTTCTGTACACCACTACAGGGATTCGAGGAATCCGGAGAAAAATATTAATAATAACAACTGTGATGCCGGAGGTCCGTACCATAGTGCTTTGTTCACGAGAATTGGTGCGGCGGAGTGTGAGGCTCTCTGAGACAGGCTCACCTCAGAGTGTCCTTGCGGAGTTTAAAATGAATTCAGATAATTATTTGTGATACACCATATTATTTACTGTATAGAGATATATATATTTGTATATATGAGATGCGCTTATTGCGTGAGGACTGACGTGTAGGTTTTTCCCCGGTGTAGTCACCAATAGGAGGGTAGTAGAATCCACGAGACTTAGCAGTCTTACCCCCCCCGTTCATGTTTCAGGTACTCAGGGTGATCGTGGCAAGCAAGCTGCGGAGTAGTAGCATTGCTTGTATCTGATGATGTTCTTCTTAGGATGTTTAGTTTATCGGGTTTCTATCTATTTTCTTTCAGCTGTGTTGTACTATTATGTACTATAGCACCTGCGTGTGCTTGAATTATTGTCTATGTATTTGTAAACTTGTTGTACTCGGTATTTAATTATGGATCTTATGATATATTCTAGACAATGTATTATGGGGTGTTATAATTGGTATCAGAGCAGGTCGATTCAGACCGTGCCAGAGTCATAAGTATACAGTACATTCCAAATACATACTCTAGGGATGTCTAACATTTATTCTACATGTTGTATCACTTGAGCCTAGCTAACTCAATTTGATTATGACAGATAGAGTAATATGGCAGAAGCACCAAGAGGACGCGGACGCGGTCGTGGTAGGCCACGAAGGAATGTGGCAGAGGAAGAAGAAGAACAACCTCAATATCAATACGCTGATCCAGATGCAAATATGTGGGCACATATGATGCATCAGCAACAACAATTCCAAGCTCAGCAAGCCCAGCGCCATGAGGAGATGATGATGATGTTCCAACAACAAATGGGGAATGCACATACTCAGAACACGGGAAGTGCAGCGTTCAGGGAGTTTTGTCTGATGAATCCTCCTGAGTTTGTTGGAGAGTATGTTCCCTCGGTTGCAAGAGAATGGATTCAGAGGATGAGTGGGATTCTGGATTCCATGGCATGTACTGAGCTGGAAAAGGTTACCTTCGCGACAAGATTTCTTCGCGGAGCGGCTTGCAATTGGTGGGAAGGTGTTAGAGCTTACATGACTGCAAGTCAGATGGAGATGACATGGTCTAATTTCAGACGTCTCTTCATCGACCATTACATTCCCGAGAACTATAGGATGTCAATGGAACGGGAACTGTTTGAACTTAAGCAAGGAGGTAAGTCTGTGGCGGAGTATACAGCCAAGTTTAACGAGTTAGTGAGGTATATGGCGGATAGTGAAGATGCTCCTACCGAGGCGTGGAAGATCAAGAAGTACCGTTTCGGTTTAAGGGCGGATATTGCACATGATGTGTCTATGCAGCAAGTTGCTAGTCTTGGTGAATTAATTCAGAAGAGTTATCATGCTGAGTCAGGCCTTGAAGCCATGAGAAAGGAAAGGTTTGAGGTGAACCAAAAGAGACGAGATTCGGGAAAATATAAAGAGCAACTGAAGCCAAGGGGTTCTCCACAGAATGGAAAACAAAATGTTCCTCAGAGATCCCATCCAGCATGTCCAGAATGTGGAGTGTTCCATCATGGAGAGTGTATGAAGGGAAAAGGTGTATGTTTTCACTGCAAACAACCCGGTCATTATAAGAATGAATGTCCCAAGTTGCACGGTTCCGGAGGTTCGAGTGGAACAACAAGGAGCAAGGGTCGAGTGTATTCTCTTGATGGTGAACAAGCTAGAGGTAATAATGCCTTAATCATTGATGTTTGTCAATTGGGTCAGTCTGAAGTTGTTGTATTGTTTGATTGTGGAGCTACCAATTCTTTTATTTCTGTTGAATGTGTGATGAGATTGGGTTTATCATCGACTTCTTTAATCCCTCCCATGACTGTTGCCGTTGCTACGGGTGGCAAAGTTGTTTCCAAGAGAGTTTGTCAAAACTGCCCTATTAGCGTCGCAGGAAAAATCTATCATGTTGATCTAATCTGTTTGCCGTTTAAAGACATGGACATAGTACTAGGCATGGATTGGCTTTCTGCCAACACTGTGTATATAGGCTGTGCTGAAAAGAATCTATACGTTCCTATTGATCTTAATGCAGAGAGTAGAGCCCTGACTGCTCTGCTGCAGAATACTCATCAGTTAATCCAGTATCTCGGTGCAGAGAACAAGTGTTTCAGTATTATGCTCACCATGAGTTCAGAGTCTAGTCTAAGCCCCAGTGACATTTCGATTGTCAGAGAGTATCTGGATGTGTTTCCAGAAGAGATAAATAGTTTACCACCAGAAAGAGAAATTGAGTTCTCGATTGATCTTGTTCCAGGATCTCAGCCTATCTCAGTTGCACCATATAGAATGTCCCCTCTTGAACTTCGAGAATTGAAATCTCAACTTGAAGAATTATTGCAAAAGCATTTCATTCGTCCGAGTGTTTCACCTTGGGGTGCTCCGGTTCTGTTAGTGAAAAAGAAGGACGGTACAATGCGGTTGTGTATTGATTACCGTCAGCTCAATAAAGTTACCATCAAGAATAAGTATCCGTTACCTCGTATTGACGATCTGTTAGATCAACTAAGAGGAGCTACTATCTTTTCAAAGATTGATCTTAGATCCGGATATCATCAGATCCGTATCAGGACTTCTGACGTGTCCAAAACTACTTTCAGGACTCGTTATGGTCATTATGAATTTTTGGTTATGCCGTTTGGTCTGACCAATGCCCCAGCAGTATTCATGGATTACATGAACAGAATTTTTCAGCCTTATCTTGATAAGTTTGTGGTAATCTTCATCGATGATATTTTAATCTACTCTAGAGATCCTCAGGAGCATGCAGAGCATCTGAGGATTGTTCTTAATATTCTGAGAGAGAAGCAACTTTATGCCAAATTCAGTAAGTGTGAGTTTTGGCTTTCTGAAGTAAAGTTTCTGGGTCATGTAATATCACAAGGAGGTGTATCTGTTGATCCATCCAAAGTTGAAGCGGTGCTTAATTGGGAAAGACCTAGAACTGTATCAGAAATAAGAAGTTTCCTTGGTTTAGCAGGCTATTATCGAAGATTCATTTTGGGATTTTCGGAGATAGCACTACCATTAACCCGGTTGACTAGAAAAGGAGCTGCATTTGTCTGGAATGAATTGTGTGAGAATAGTTTTAACTTGTTAAAACAAAAATTGACTAGTGCTCCGGTGTTAGTAATTCCTGACCCTGATAAAAAATATGTAGTGTATTGTGATGCTTCTAATAAAGGACTCGGATGCGTACTTATGCAAGAGGGCGCCGTAGTTGCATACGCATCGCGACAGTTGAAACCACATGAAGAGAATTATCCTACCCATGATCTTGAACTAGCAGCCATTATTTTTGCTTTGAAAATCTGGAGACATCACTTGTATGGTGTGCAGTTTGCACTGTACAGTGACCATAAGAGTTTGAGATATTTGTTTGATCAAAAGGAGTTGAACATGAGACAACGGAGATGGATGGAATACTTGAAAGATTTTGACTTCGAATTGAATTATCATCCAGGAAAGGCAAATGTAGTAGCTGATGCTTTGAGCAGAAAGGCGTTGTATGCATCGGAAATTTTAATGCATCAGTGTGGATTGTATGAGAAATTCAGAGATATGAATTTGAATGTCACCTACCGGAAGGACGGAGTCAAGTTGAATAGAATAGAATTAACCCGTGACTTGCGTTCCACAATAGGTAGTGCACAAGAGAAGGATATGGATTTACAAAGAAGGATCGGGAAACCTGAATTCACTGTAGCAGATGACGGTGTAATTCAGTTCGGGAATAGAATTTGTGTACCAAGTGATGCGGATTTGAAAAGATCGATTTTAGAAGAAGCACATAAGAGTGGATTTTCAATTCACCCCGGTTCCACCAAGATGTATCATGACCTGAAGAAGAGCTATTGGTGGCCGAATATGAAAACTGAAATCGCGGAGTTTGTATCGAGGTGTATTGTATGTCAGCAGGTTAAGATTGAACACCAGAAACCAGCCGGTCTTTTACAACCTTTAGAAATACCAGAGTGGAAGTGGGAATATATTACCATGGATTTTGTAACTGGTTTACCCCGTAATCAGAAAGGAGAAGATTCCATTTGGGTTATTGTTGATCGGTTAACAAAATCAGCTCATTTCATTGCAGTGAAGTCAACTTATAAGGCGTCGCGGTATGCTGAAATATTCTTGGAGGAGATTGTTAAGTTACATGGAGTTCCAGTGAGTATAGTGTCAGACAGAGATCCAACCTTTACCTCTCATTTTTGGCGTGCTTTCCAAAAGGCAATGGGAACACGGCTTAGAATGAGTACTTCAAATCATCCCCAAACAGATGGACAATCTGAGCGGACCATTCAAACCCTTGAAGATATGCTCCGAGCTTGTGTTTTAGAGGATGGCGGTAATTGGAGCAAACACCTGCATCTCATTGAATTTGCCTACAATAACAGTTACCATGCTAGTATCGGTATGGCACCATATGAAGCCCTGTATGGGAGAAAGTGTAGAACACCTTTGTGTTGGACTGAAGTAGGTGATAAAGGAGTATTAGGACCTGATATTATCCAAGAGACTACTCTGAAGATTAAGTCAGTTAAAGAGCATATGAGAGTTGCACAGAGTAGACAAAAGAGTTACGCCGATCACAGAAGGAGACCACTAGAGTTTTATGAAGGTGATCACGTATTCTTACACGTAACGCCTAAGTTGGGTTTGCGCGGTGTGTTTAAAACAAAGAAGCTTGCTCCTAGGTACATTGGGCCGTATCAAATCCTTAAGCGAGTTGGTCCTGTGGCTTATCAGTTAGCATTGCCCCCATCTATGTCCAAGATGCATGATGTGTTTCATGTATCTCAACTCAGAAAGTACATTCCTGATCCATCCGTGCCGGTGGAATTAGAAAGCATTGATTTGCAACCAGATCTAACTTACCAGCCTGATCCCGTTCGAATTGTAGATCGTGATGTTAAGGCTCTTCGGAACAAGAAAATTCCTGTGGTGAAAGTAGAATGGTCTCGAGCACCGGATGGCGAGTTCACTTGGGAGTTGGAATCCGAAATGATGAAAAACTATCCTTATCTTTTCTCAGGTATATATTTTCAATTTCGCGGACGAAATTTCTTTAAGGGGGGTAGATTGTAACATCCCCAATTCTTACACTAGCATTATAAACTCCCAAGAGTATTTTCTATAAATGATCACATGAATAGAGCTAGCACTAGAGTATAACCATAAGAGATGTAATAGTTACTTGATAGTGTGTGTGTGTAGTGGCATGGCTAGAGAAAGGACATGTGCCCCATTTGCAACAAACAAAATACATGACTAATAAGCCAAAACACTACACCATTCCCTGATTATTCTTGTTGCCAAAAAAAACAGAAGCTCTCTCCTTCTTTCCTCTCTCTCACGCCCAAACAAACACCAACCACAATTGAATCTCTCAAACTCTTTCCATTTTCAGCCCAATCAAGCATGCATATGGAAGTTTTATTACAGTTGGTTGTGTGAAGTATGGTGGTAAGTTTCAATCTTCCAAAACTCTTATCAATCTATTCCAATTCATGCTCCATGATCCTCTAGTCCAAACCTCAAATTCTGTTTTCACAATGCATGTGTTGGAGACATGCTCATCTTGGCTTTCTTGATGCTCTAGGAAGTGGACTTCAAGATTTTAGCTCAAGAAGGAGTCATAATCATCAAATCAGCTGAGGATCAAGTTTGTTAGCAAAGAATCAAGCTTCAATTCTGAGGTGGGTTCTTAGGATAGAGTAGTTAGAATGATTCCCCTAAATTCACTTTGCATGAGAACATAGGATTTAGGGATTGAAATGTGCATGAGAAGGGTTTAATTCCCAATTCTCTTCTCCTTTATAATTATTAGGAAGTTCATGATGTTAATGGCTTGAAAGATTGGCAATTGTAGTGTAGAAATCTCTGTTTTGAACTGGTTCTGCAGGTCCTCGCGCCAGGGCGCAGCACTTTCGCGCCAGGGCGCAGGCAAAATGGGACAGAGGCAGAATCTGGAATGCAGGTTCGCGCCAGGGCGCAAAAGTCTCGCGCCGGGGCGCAAGCCACCAGCAATTTCCAGATTTTGTCCCCTGTTTCCTGCTTTTGGAAATTCGTACGCATTTTGGATTGTCATCTTTTAAGTCTTGTTTTCCATTAACATTAAGAATACCTTATAATTATGATGTCGTTGTACGGATAGGATTGATTATAACCTAGGCTAATAGCTAGGTTAGTTTCCCGGGATTGGGACATATTGGTAGTTGTTGAAACTATAGTTATGTACATGTCAGTCGGAGAGTAGTTGGTTGTCTTCTGTACACCACTACAGGGATTCAAGGAATCCGGAGTTGAGAACAAGTGGCTGTCTTCTGTACACCACTACAGGGATTCGAGGAATCCGGAGAAAAATATTAATAATAACAACTGTGATGCCGGAGGTCCGTACCATAGTGCTTTGTTCACGAGAATTGGTGCGGCGGAGTGTGAGGCTCTCTGAGACAGGCTCACCTCAGAGTGTCCTTGCGGAGTTTAAAATGAATTCAGATAATTATTTGTGATACACCATATTATTTGCTGTATAGAGATATATATATTTGTATATATGAGATGCGCTTATTGCGTGAGGACTGACGTGTAGGTTTTTCCCCGGTGTAGTCACCAATAGGAGGGTAGTAGAATCCACGAGACTTAGCAGTCTTACCCCCCCGTTCATGTTTCAGGTACTCAGGGTGATCGTGGCAAGCAAGCTGCGGAGTAGTAGCATTGCTTGTATCTGATGATGTTCTTCTTAGGATGTTTAGTTTATCGGGTTTCTATCTATTTTCTTTCAGCTGTGTTGTACTATTATGTACTATAGCACCTGCGTGTGCTTGAATTATTGTCTATGTATTTGTAAACTTGTTGTACTCGGTATTTAATTATGGATCTTATGATATATTCTAGACAATGTATTATGGGGTGTTATAAATCTGTCGACAAAGCGTGACGCTAAGCCCCCGATCGTTCGAGAGATCAACGAATGTACATTTGCCAATCTCCTCTTTAATCCAAGATTTTTATATATAAAAAAATGTCTATGTGGAAGACGAACAACCCGTCGACAAAGCGTGACGCTAAGCCCCCGATTATCCGGAAGACAAACGAATGTACATTCGTCAATCTCTTTTTAATCCGCATTTATTGTAAAAAAAAAAAGAAAAGACGGTTTTGCAAACCAAATTAAATAAATAACTCGTTTATGTTGTTGTTACAGTAGAGAATTTAATATCTTCTTGTTTTTTTTTAAAAAAAATGAATGAATAAAACCAAATAAAAATAAGTAAAAACAAGTCATGGTCGATGCACTTTTTATGCTTTATTGTTTACATATTATCTACAGGTTTCATGTTATGTTTGGATTAAGTGAAATTAGCACATTAACAAGACAAAAGCAAATCACACAAGTAAAGAATCACAACAGGAAATACAAATCAAGTAAATAGATATCAGTCCAAAACAACAAATAGTCCAATTAACAAATTAAAATAAATGAATAACTAGATAACTAAATAAATAACAAATAAAAACAATGAATGTTGGAAACACACAGAACCTGTAGTCACGAGGGAGAGAGTGAAGCGTTTAAGAGAGAGTGAAAGCTCGCCGGCGGGGAAGAGACCGACAGACCGTTGCGGTGGCGTGGTCTGGAGGGTACGACAGCGACAAAGCACGATCTTCTTTTGTTTCTCTATTCAATTCTTGCGGTTTTAGTTTTGTCTCTTTGCTTCTGATTTTTTCATTTTTGTTTAGTTTTTAAGAGGGAAGTGATGAACAATGGTGATATGGTTTTGAATGTAGTGGAGTTTGTGTGATTTTGTGTTGGTGAAAAACAGGGGAGATGAAGTGAAGCACGCAGCAGCCTTGCTGTTGTGTGGTTGCTTCTTTTTCTATCCTCCCCCTCTTCTTTTTTTTTTTTTGGTATTTATAAGTAAAAAAATTAGGTTTTAGCCTTTATTTCTGATTGTTTAAATTGGGAATGAAGTTATGTGAGTTCAATGAGGTTTATGAACAAATGAGGATCTTCCCTTTTGTGTTGATTTGCCATGATTTCTTGATTCCTTTCCCTTTCTATTCTTGTTTGACTTTTTTTTTTATATATTTATGATTTTTTGGGTTTTCTTTTGACAAAAAGTACATAAAATAATGAATAAAATTTTCTAAAAAAATGGCTAAAATAAAAAACGAAAATTAAAAATTAAAAATGTAATTTTGTGATTTTTTGAAATAAATACAAGTAAAGTAAAAAAAAAATACAAAAAGATGGAAAATGTGGGACTCGAACACACGACCTTAGCCACAAAACCTTCTTGAACTCTTTTCTTACTACAAAATGGGCTAGTACACATATTTGAAAGAAAATGCGATAATAAACTATATGATAATAAAATGTGGGCAAAATTTAGGGTATGACAGTCTATTGCAAAATATTCTATGGAAAGTTGATGGCTTTTCTTGGTGTTGAGGAGTGTTACAGGGAGAGAATGAAGGGTTGTTATGTGACTTTTCGAAGGGGATTGACATGTTAATGCATATGTGGTAGAATTGTGGAGAGTCTTTGAAGGTTTGAGTTTTACATTATCATGTGGTTTTTTTAAAATAGAGTTGCATATTGATTTAATGGTAGTAATTGATGTTTTATGTACCAATGTAGTAGGAACAATGATAGGATGGAACTTGTTGCAAAACATCAAGAGGTTGTTGGAGCTTGAATTGAAGGTTTACATTACTCATATTTTTTGAGAAGCGAATAAATGTGTGTATGACTTGACGAATTTGACATATGAGGGTAGTTTTTCTTTGATTATTTATGAGCATTAACCAATCATATGAGCTCTTTAATTTTTGTAGATAGTATTGGTATTTCAACTCCTTATTTTGTTAAGCGGTAATTTTTCTTTTCTTTGGATTTTAACCAGCCCTCTTGTATTAAAACAAATGATGGTTTATTATAAAATAAATAAGTATACAATTTTGTTTTACTAAGGGTGTGGATTCAGGTGCGAGTATCAATACTCTCATACCGATCCTGACTTTAAATATTAGGAAAATATGTCCTAACACATGGATAAAGCAAGATTTTTCGTCAAAGTCGAGGCGAGTTTCTTCATATACGTGCAAGTGCAAATTATATTGTCATACGTAACCAAAACATACACCAAACTTCAAATAGCAGTTGTGTTATTTTGATCAACTAAAATTTGATAATTTTTGTGACAATAATTTAATAGTTAACATAGTTTATTTAAATATTTAATAGTTATATTCCTTGTGAAAACTCATTAATTATCCACATGATTAGACAACCAATTATTTTAGTCATTGAATATATGAAACTCTATGATTATATTCTTAGAATGGTTAAAATGACTAATATATTAAAGAGGGACTTGAAAATATAAGTTTACAATTTTGATACTTGTGAATCAAGTTGACACATATTTATTTTTAGCTTAAATGCAATTTTGACCTCCAAGTATTAAAATTGTTTGATTTTGACCTTTTATGTTTCAATTGCTTGGTTTTAACCACTAAAATTTCAAAGTTACTCAATTTTGGTTCCCAAAGTTTCAATTGCTCTCAATTTTGACCTTCCAAATTTACCCTCTTTTGAATTTTCTATTCTCATTAACTTTTTGATTGAATTTTGATCCCCAAGTTTACTTCCTTTTTATTAATTTTTTAATTTTTTTTAATTTTAAAAACAATATATTTTTATTTTATAAACATTTTTAATTTTTTTTTCAAAAAAAAAAGAAATTTATTTTAAAAACAATTGTTATTTTACATTTTTATTTTAAAATAACATATAAACATTTTTCTGTAAGAAAGTCAACCGTGGACTAAAAAATCTAAAATAGGATGAATTTAGAGGTCAAAATTGAACAATTAAAATTTGAGGGCTATTACTGATCAATTGTGAACCTTTAAGGGTTAAAATCGAACTCAAAGACCAAAATAAAATAAATGTGAAACTTGAGCATCATACCCACATTTAAGCCTTTATTTATTTTTTTCAAATAGCATAATATCTAAAATTTCAGTCTTTATAATAAGAACTTACTCACTCCGTCCCTAAATATAAGAATATATAAAAAATAAACGGGTATTAAGAAAAATTGGAATAATTTTGTTTGACTTGTATGAGACTATTACTAATTAAATGTATTAAATGTTGTTTTTTCAGCTTGTTGTCCGTTTGCATTTTATTCTTGTAATTATCTTAATAAAATTATTAATAATAATAATATGAATAAAAAAATTATGGCTTAAATGCAGTTTTGACCCCTCAAGTTTCACAACTGTGCCATTTTGGCCCCTCAAGTTTCAATTGTGCTATTTGACCCCCCAAGTTTACCCTGTTTTGCATTTGCTAGCCCTCCGTTGACTTTTTTGAATAAAAATTGTTTATGTGGCATTTTGAAAAACAGTTTATAAATTTTTAAAAATAAAATATATTTTTAAAACAAATTAAAATTTAAAATATGTTTTAAAATTAAAAAAATGTATTAATTTCTTGTAATATAATTTAAAAAAAAAAACAGTTTATACAGTTTTTAAAATAATTTAAAAAATTAGTTCATTAAAAAAATTGTAAACTATATTTTATAGCAACTTTATTTTATAAAATACATATAACAAAAAAAATACTTATTTTATAAGTTTTTTTTTAATTTTAAAAAGAATGTAATTTGTCATTTACTTTTAATTTTAAACATATTTTTAATTTGTTTTTAAAACATTTTTTTAATTTTAAAATGTCACATAAACAATATTTAGTAAAAAAAGTCAACGCGGGACGCTAAACTTGGGGTCCTAAATCGCACGATTGAAACTTGGAGGGCTAAAATCGTAAAACTGTGAATCTTACGTGTTAAAATTGCACAGTTGAAATTTGAGGGGTCCAAATCGCACAATTGTGAAATTTAGGGGGTCAAAATTGCAAACTAGTGGTATTAATGAGAGATACATCTAGAAAAAAAGAGTAATAATTACATGTAAAAATTTGTAAAGGGTCTTAGGTTCCTATAATTAGGAATAGAGGGAGTAATTTATATACACCGATAATGTAAAATATTTTACACATGCATCCAATCCAATCAAATCACGCCATAAAAAATTCTGAATTTAAACCTCTCATATATGTGTTTGATGTTTCTGGTCTATGTTATAGATCAAATACTTTTAGAGAAAAAAAATAGGGTTAAATGGTGTTTACCCCCCTGGAAAATTTTTCGTTTAGATTCCCCCCTACAAAATATAATTTTCTGGATTCCCCCCTCAAATGACACAGTGGCAGACGGAATCTCTACGTGGCGCTGCCACGTAGGAAAATTTTGATTAAAAAAAAAAAATGCCACGTCATTTATTATTATTATTATTAAAAAAAAATATGCACTGACATTGTAAAATAATTTTAAATTGTCAACCAATCATAACTATATTTTCCGTCACATCACCCAGTTTCACTCAACTTTCTTAATGTAACATGAAAAATTAAATTAAACTATTTATATTAATTATCAGTGCAAAATTAATTCACACTCCCAATGCGTGTGATTTAAGCTCATAATTTTATAGTTTAATACTTATAACATTTTATGAATTAAAAATAATTTGTTTTTTTATAATAAATACCAGAGAAAAGTAGTATAATGTCTTTGCCAATACCAAAAAAAACTTATAATGTCTCTAACCAAACATACATTAATTTGATTTTGGAAGTGGACACTGCCATTTTTTTTTATGTATAACGCTATAGTTTCTAGGGAAGGGGCCCTAGTAATATAGAGTACGACTGTGAGGTAAGTAAAGTCTGACCAAAAAATTGTTTCACCCAGGATTTGAATTCGGGTTCTACCGAACGATTCATCCTTTGGTGAAACTTATTAACCACTTGAACCCAATGACTTGGTTAGTGGACACTGCCATTTTGCTAACATAATAACGGGACACAAGGAGTGGTAATTAACGAGTTGATATCTTCTCCATTTCTAATTATTTCCATTTCTTTTATTATTATATAGTTTTAGAAATATAAATGTAAAAATGTGACATTAAATGAGGTGTAATTACAATTATGCATCCCAAATTATTTATCATAGAAAAAATGGAAATCTCTTATATTATAAGCTTGTTCTGTTTTGTTATTCTTAACCCTAATTTTCCCCCCGCTCATTTTCTCTTTCATTTTACCCCAACATTAATTCAAATAAAATGTTAAAAAATACCTCACCAAGAATCGAACCTACAACCTTTAACTCACAATGTTAAATATTTGTTATTATTAGCTCCATACTATTATTATTATTATTATTGTTATTATTATTATTATTATTATTATTAATTCAAATAAAATATTAAAAAATACCTCACCAAGTATCGAACTCACAATCTTTAACTCATTATGTTAAATATTTATTATTATTAGTTTCCTACTACTACTACTACGGCCCTGTCTGACCCGGCTTGTTTTCTACTTCTTTTAAAAAAAATTAAGGAAGTAAAAAATTGTTTTTGACTCTATTTCTACGTAAAATAAATAGAGAAATAAAGTAAAGAAATCAAAAGCAAGGAGAAATAAGGTCAAACATAATTTTTTACCGATCTACTTCATTTAAAGTGAAATAGAAAAGTAAAAAATAAGCCGGGCCAAATGGGGCCTACTACTACTACTACTGTTGCTGTTATTATTATTATAAACTTGCTCCGAAATGCTAACCCTAAACCTATTTTTTTCTCCTCTCATTTTTTTTCTCTTTTCATGTGGTCCATTATATTAAAAAAAAATACAAATTTGTCTGCATGAGAATCGAACCCGCATCCCTCTAATTTTTTCTTTTGCGAAGACAATATTAATAAGAGTCAGAGACAGTCTCTTAAGCATGTTGGAATATATCTTTTGTTGACAGTGTTTTTACATGGTCAGTTGTATGTTGCAACTTCAAAAGTTATTTAAAGAGAATGATTAAAAATATTGATTATCACCTACGAATAAAACTTCCAATGTAGTCTATAAAGAAGTATTTCGTAATATATCATAATTTCTGTTGTATGAATATTTATCCAAATTTATTGTCAAACTTATGTTTAATAGTACTCAACGTTTTTTTAGTGTTAACAAAATTATATCTTATTTTTCATATTACAGATAATTAGACCCGTACACCACACGGGTCGAAGTTCCGGTAATTGAAAATAAAGAATCCCAACTCTTAATTAACGAATTAAAGAACTCGTAACTTCGGTGAATTGGAACTTTTTAGAATATATGTTGGCCAGAATGGGGTTTGCAGAGGGTTGACGTAGGTGGATTCGTGTGTGCGTGTTCCAAAGTTCAATGTCTGTTCTGATAAATGGCAGCACAACAGAAGATTTCACTGTCGACAAAGGGCTTCGTCAAGGAGACCCTCTCTCTCCTTTTCTTTTCTTGATTGTGGCGGAAGGCCTCACGGGTCTAATGAGGAGTGCAGTGGACAAAAGTCTTTTTCATGGTTACACGGCTTGAAAGTTAATTTTTTTAAGAGCAAACTCTATGGTATTAATTTAGAGGAACACTTTTTAAGAGCTTCTTCTGCATTCTTGAATTGCGAAGTGGATTCATTACCTTTCCGCTTTCTTGGTATACCGGTCGGATCTAATCCTAGACGAAGAGCCACTTGGTCAACAATAGTTGAATCTATGAAAAAAAGACTTTGTTTATGGAATGGACGTAACCTTTCTATAGGAGGTAGAGTTACTCTCATCAATTCTGTATTATCTAGTATACCGCTTTATTTCTTTTCATTTTATAAGGCACCGATGAGTGTGTTAAAAAAGTTGGTGAGTATTCAACGAAATTTTATGTGGGGAGGAAGCACAAATAACAAAAAAATTTGTTGGGTTAGTTGGGATCAGATATGTCAATCAAAGGACAAAGGAGGATTGGGTATAAAAAATTTGAAGCTTTTTAATTCATCTCTTTTATGTAAATGGAAGTGGAGATGCTTAAACGATTCTTTAGCACCTTGGAAGGAACTTTTGCTTTTTAGATACGGCTCCTTTGTTAAAATTTTTTTGATTGGTGAAGGAATGGCTGGACTTAAATGTGCGTCAATTTGGTGGCGTGACATTTGGAGTTTAGGAGGAGCGGGGGAGGGTAATTGGTTTAGTAACAATGTTAGAAGTGTCTTAGGCGATGGAAAAAGTATTGATTTTTGGAAAGAAAAATGGCTGGGAATGATACCTTTTCACAGTTTATATCCTTCTTTATTTGTTAAAACAACACAACAACATGGTAATGTTTCGACTATGGGCACTTGGGTAAATAACTATTGGCACTGGAAGGTTGAATGGACGGAACCGCTCACAGAAACGGAGGCAGCAGCTGCGGCTGAATTGCAATTGTTGTTGGAACAGGTACGACCTAGTATGGATGACGAAGATAGACGCAGGTGGATACCAAACACGGTTGGTGTTTTTTCGGTTAACTCCGCTTACACCGTTTTGCAAAATACTTTGGTTATTACGGAATTAGACTCTTTTACTTTGACAGCTTTGAAGCAGCTTTGGAAAAATAAGGCACCGTCGAAAGTCATCATTTTTGGATGGAGGTTGTTATTAGACAAACTCCCAACTAGAGATGCTCTATCCAACAAAGGCCTACTCAACAATTCTTTTGACAGGTATTGTGTTCTATGCTCTAGGGAGATTGAGGATACCCAACACTTATTCTTCCATTGCCATGTGACTCAATTAGTATGGCAACACGTTTTTAACTGGATGAATAGGGACAATATTGCTTTTCATACTATGCCTCAACATTTTGTTTCTTTTGGAGACTTATGTCATGGAGGTACTAGTAATCGAACCCGTAGTCTAATTTGGTTGGCTACGATGTGGTGCATATGGCGTCTACGTAACGTTTTATTTAGAGGAGCTCATCTAAATGTTACTATTTTAGTAGACCAAATTAGATATATTTCTTGGTTTTGGTTCATAGGTCGTGGTTGTAATGTCGATCTAGATTTCTCCTCTTGGTGTAACAATCCTTTAGTATGTCTTCAAAACAACTAAAGTGATTTTGTATGAATTGTAACTTTGTAAGGGCCGAGTACCCCTGTAATCCTTATAATTCAATTTTTTAGGTATAAAAAAAAAAAAAAAACTCGTAACTTTGTAAGAGAGAACAAATAACGAAAGAAACATGTGTTAAAGAAGTGGAATGCGTCAACGTGTTTTTGCGTGCACTTAACATATCCATTTTCCATTTTCCAATACCAACATCACTTTTTATATTACCTTCCGAATTCCCCCAACCACCGTCTCTGAACACCGAACATGGACACTAACCGTATTTCCCGGCGAACCAAGATCCTCACCAACCACCTCCGTCACGATCCACCAACATCAACAACAATTCTACAACACAACGCTTGCTTATGCTACTCACCTCCAGAGCTCTCGGAATCAAATCTGGTAACATTCGATGTTCGAGAGATGCGGAAGCTATTAGACGGCCACAATTTGGAAGAACGCGACTGGCTATTCGGATTGATCATACAGAGCGGTCTATTCAACCGCCGGGAAGTCGACGGACGTGTGTTTGTTTCCCCTGATTATAATCAGTCGATGGAACAACAGCGAGAGATGACGATGAAACGAATTGCTTATTTGTTGGATCGCGGTGTGTTTCGCGGTTGGCTCACCGGTGATGGTCCACAAGAAGAGTTGAGGAAATTGGCTCTACATGAGGTTATTGGAATGTATGATCACTCTCTTGCTGTTAAGCTTGGCGTTCATATCTTCTTGTGGTAACTATTTCTTCTCTCCATCTACTACCTCATTTTTATAAAAGATTTGTTATTTTGACACAAAACTATGGTTAGTGAAACGATTAAGTGAAATTTTATAGATGATTAATGAATACTCCTCATTCTTATTATAAAAAAAAGGGTTTATTTTTAGGTTCTTAGAATATTTGATACATCTGGTCCGTATTATAGATTAGATACATTATGAACTTTAAAGATAAATTTTTTCTTATAATAAAGACAAGAGGGAGTAGTCCCGTGAGCTCTCAATTGGTAGGGATATTGCATTATTATGCAAGGGGGCCGGAGTTCGAACGCTGGTCATCCCACTTATCCACCTTAGGGTGGAATTTCTAGCCACTAGGCTACTTGACCAAAAAAAGAAAAAAACACAGGTGGGAGTACAATTGTATATTTGAACACAAAACTATGGTTTATACATGTAAATAACATGTCACAACTCATTCATCATCATCTGAACACAATTAACTACAATTTTTAAACGTATATTTGAAAGCAAATTGGGGGTAATGAATATATGTATACTTGAACTACTGAAAACCATGTATATTTGAATACAGTACAATTTAAATGATTAATGAAAATCATGTATATTTGAATAAGTGATGATTAATAAGCTGTGTTAACTTGCTATATTCATCAACTATCCACTAAACGTAATTAATCACATATTTGAGCTACATTAACCTTCAAATTGGTATCGATATGGTTGTTAGTTTTGTTACTTTTGTTTGTTCATTGCTGTTTTTTTTTTGTTATTTATATACGTCACTTGATTTTGTTATGCTAATTGAGCTTTCAGTTGTCAAGTTTGTTGATATGAACCAATAATTAAACTTTTATAGTTATGTTCACCAAATCTGCCTATGCC
This sequence comes from Trifolium subterraneum, assembly GCA_951799995.1. NCBI lineage: Eukaryota > Viridiplantae > Streptophyta > Magnoliopsida > Fabales > Fabaceae > Trifolium > Trifolium subterraneum. Next base: position 36,446,102 of record OX637461.1, on the reverse strand, counting down.
AACTTATGCTAAAATTAAACTTTAATTTACAAGATAGTTGGCGACGATGGAATTCTAGATCACTTTGTTAAAGAATGAGTATTAGAAAAGCTTAAGCCTTTAAATGAAGGTTATGAATGATTTTTAAGTTTGACACATACTTGTTCTTGTTGAATGAATTGTTTCTTACTAGTAAAACTTCCTGGACCTATAGTTTTATGTGATTTCATGCACCCTGAAGCTAGCTGTAGGTACAATTATGACGTAATGAAATTAATTTGTATAATTTTCTTTTTCTTCATTTTTTATATTGAGGTGGTTGTAGATAACATGAAGAGAAGAGAGTGGTGGATCTGTTTGATGATGCCATCCTAAATTATTTATTATCCTCTTCCAAAAAGTTTATTTGACAAATGAGTCACTGTTGGAATGGTTTCTTTATGAATAATGGATTTCAGGGGCGGGGCTGTGAAGTTTCTGGGAACCAAGCGTCACCATGACAAGTGGTTAAGAGCTACTGAAAACTATGACATGAAGGGTTGTTTTGCTATGTCTGAGTTGGGCCATGGGAGTAATGTATGTGAAGGTTGCTCAATAGGATGGGATTATTAGGTCCATATGCAGTTTAATCATGCTTTTTATTCTGTCCCTTTTAATAATCTTTCCAGAGTAATGTTTGTAGGTCCGAGGAATTGAAACAATCACTACTTATGATCCAACTACTGGAGAATTTGTCATCAATACTCCGTGCGAGTCAGCTCAGAAGTATTGGATCGGTGGTGCAGCAAATGTAAGGACTCTTTTATTATCGTTTCTATTTAAAATCCTAGTTGTTGTACGATTGTTCGGATGCTGACACTTTCTCCCTGCTATATCTTTGTACATATAGAGACTGTATTAACTTACTTTTCTATTCAGCATGCAACACATACGATAGTTTTTTCACAACTCAACATAAATGGAAGCAACCAAGGGGTGCATGCTTTTATTGCCCAAATCAGGGATTTTGATGGAAACATATGCCCAAATATCCGAATAGCTGAATGTGGTCATAAAATTGGTTTAAACGGGGTTGATAATGGCCGTATCTGGTAATATATACATTTTTTTAAGCAATATTGCACCTGATAATGAATTTTATTTAAAGGAGTAAACTCAAGTTCTTATTGGACATCTGATTTCAGGTTTGACAATGTAAGAATACCCAGAGAGAATTTGTTGAATTCCGTGGCTGACGTTTCACCAAGTGGCGAATATTTGAGTGCAATAAAAAATACAGATCAGGTGATTGAATTTTCTAAGAGATGGCATTCTTTTTTATCTCCTTATGCTCTTATTTGTTCCAATTGCAAAGTTTGCTGATATATCTTTTGTTGTATGCCTTTTTTGCTCCAGAGGTTTGCAGCATTCTTAGCCCCTTTGACCTCTGGTCGTGTAACTATTGCGGTCAGTTCTGTTTACATCTCCAAGGTAAAGATTCCATCCTTATTTGTGAATATGATTGCATTTGTCTGTTTTATTTTATCTATAAACTCACCAAACTTTAACATCTTACATTATTGTGCCTTTCATTTGCTGTTGTTAGATTAGTTTAGCCATTGCTATAAGATATGCATTGACAAGGCGGGCCTTTTCTATTGCACCAAATGGGCCTGAAGTTTTACTGCTTGATTACCCAAGTCATCAACAGCGTCTATTGCCTTTACTTGCTAAGATGTAAGTATTCTAATACATGCATTTTAATATCTACTTGTTGAGAACTCAAAGTGCTTCAAATCCCTTAGGTATGCATATGCCACTTTTAGTATATGTATCACATAATTAGGTTGCATATACCAGAACTTAGGTATGCATATACCAGAACTTAGGTTGTTTTAATATATATATATATATATATAGGGGAGGTTTCAAGTAAGAGTACTTGTTATTGTGAGAGATGAGAGGAATAACAATTGACCATTAGATTAAAGTGTACTGTACATATTAAAAGATCTAATTGCACCTGATTTTTTTTCCTACACTTCCTTCCTACCCTTTCTCCTTCGTCGTACTCTCTGAAATGTGACAACGGCTTCTCCTACATGACAGTTTCATTCAACAAGCTGAGAAAAGTATTGTTATGGATTTGTAATTTCAATCGATATCCATTATAAACTCTTTGTTTTTCTTTCAACTTCAGATCGGATTAAAAACAAATCGGGAACGAAACTAGAAACAAGTAGAAGCATCAATGGGTTTTCATGTTTGTTCCTAAATTTAAACTAATTCTAATTTGTAATCTTCTGGTTTTGTCGGTAAACTTTTTAGCTTTATTTGTTGGCAACTAACATTTGTAAAACAAGGAAAAAAAGATTGAAAACAACAGATTTTATAAATGGGTCTTTCGGTGGTGTTCTAACTTCTAATGTTTGGCCAAAGATGGGTTTGGCATTATAATAAACAATCTGCTCCAAATTCCAATAAACAAAATAGATTTACAATTGCAGAAAACCACTTATCACAAAACCGCAAAATACTCCATGTCTATTTCCACCATGGGTAGTTTTAGTTTAAGTTTTCCCTCACATTTGATATTGAAATCATAAAAGGGAAAATAGAAATTGGTGGTCTTTTGTGTGAATTGGAGTGAATCCATGAGATCTTCCACAGATTAATATTCAAAATTTTATCCCTAATCCAAACAAAATCTACATCCTGAATAAGAGGGAACCAGCGTGTTATTCCCAGGTTGAAGAAGGAAGATGAAGCGCTCAATTGGAAGCGCGTGTAAATTTGCAAAGATGTTATGTTACAGTACAATTTTCAATGAGTGATTTAATCTCAACTTTTAGTTTTAATCAGAGGGCTATTATTCAATCCTCTCATCTCTCACAATAACAAGTCCTCCCACTTGAAACCTCCCCTATATATATATATATATATGTATATATGGGATGACTCAGGTGAGAACACTTTGCTATTGTGAGAAATGAAAACAATGAATAATAACCGTTAGATGCAAATCAGTGGCCAGGACTAAATAAACACGCTTGATAATTTTGTGCGCTAGAGTTATCTAATTTTTTCCTCTGTAGAATTGTCATCTTCCTCCCTTATCAGTTTTTAACAACTACAACCTTCTCCCTCCTCATTCCTTGGAACATTCAATCTTTTTCCATTCACTACCGTTCAGACAAATTAAACACCCACACACACAATTCTACGTTAGAAAATTTATATGAAATTTTTTTGAAACTCATTTATGCTTGTATATGTAATCTATCGCATAGTCTCATAGGTACAACATTCGGTTCAACCCAATAACTAAGACCCCTCAATCCCCACCAACACAAAGCATAAATAAGACCCGTCGAATATCTGTTCAATCCAATAACTACGACCCCTCAATTCCTTGCATAAAAAGAGTGATGGAGGAGAGCCGAGTGGTGGGAGTAATGGACACCACGATCCGTCGGAGATCTGTGTTTTCTGCCATTGAAAGAAACCTATCTTCGCCACATACATCGTTCTATGATTTTACAGAAAAATACCAAATAAAAGATTAATTTTGTTGAGTAATGTTAATTTGCTGGGAAGAAGCATGTGGTGGTGTTTTACTGAGAGATTGAAAAAGGGACGTGTGTATGAGGGAACGGCAGCCAGCAGGACAACAGGTTCCAGGGATGGGTTTGGTTGCATATGAAGTTTCAGTGTTGGAGGGTGTATAGATAGGTTTTTAAATCCTGGCCACTGATTTGCATCTAACGGTTATTATTCTCATTTCTAACAATAAGTGTTCTCACCTGAGTCATATGTGTATATATATATTTCAGAGGATATTTTTCCATATGTATTCTAGACGAAAGCATTTGATATAAAATCAACAGACGAAAGCATTTCATATATGCTGTTAGGTTCTACTAACTATTTTGACGCTAGAGATTTGATAACAAGCAACTATCCTAGTTTGACCATGAGCAGATATAATAATGTACCTGTTTATGTTCATTTCCTTACGTTTTCTGCAGATATGCAATGAGTTTTGCTTCAATTGAGCTCAAAATGATGTATGTGAATAGAACACCTGAGTCAAACAAAGCAATTCATATTGTTTCTAGTGCATACAAGGCTACTTTTACATGGAATAATATGCGCACTCTTCAGGTAATACAAATTACTATTATACTTGGGTGTGATGGATTGTAATTTATAAGATGTGGACCTCACTAAGGTTCTATTAATGCTTGATTTAGGAATGTCGTGAAGCATGTGGGGGACAAGGCATCAAAACAGAAAATCGTATTGGCCAATTCAAGGGTGAATATGATGTGCATTCAACATTTGAGGGGGACAACAATGTTCTGATGCAGCAGGTATATTATAGTACTCTGTTCAAATTCAATATGAAACTTAGTGTGATGTGTAGCAGGTTCTGATGTTAGTTTTTGATTAGAGAAATACTCCCTCGGGTCTCGAATATAAGCAACAAAAATGACAAAATTGGTGGTCTCAAATATAAGCAAGATCCAACTACCACTACTCTATTTAATGTTGTCACTCCAAATTTACCCTTAAATTAAGTTTAAATTCATTTTTCCGATTTTTTAAATGTTCCGATGAAATGCCTTTCCACCAAGAGGTAGTTGCTATCTCAATCTCGTTCGGTTTTATTGTTATATTCCCAGAGTTTGCTTTCCAATCTTTTTCAATTAGTTTAGAGGCATTTACTAGCATCCCATATCTAGAATTTCCAAATTTTTCTGTTACATGAAGAAATCCAAGAGTTTAAAGGAATGCCAAAAGGTGCAGTATTCTTTAACTTAAAAAGGTCAACAAACTTGTATGTGAATCGTTTTTACGATAAATTTAATTTAATTAGAGGCACAGACAAGGGCAAAATGGAAGCATGATTATTTTTTATCATCACTTAAATGCAGTTAACCAACTTTCTTAAGGGGCGTACAATTTTTTGTTGCTTAAATATAAGACTGGAGGGAGTATTTTCTGCAGGAGGTCTAGGCTCTAGGACCGTTCTTAAATAGTGCATTGTTTGAATGTATGGAATTCCCCTTTTCATTTAGAAACTGTTTTCCTGTGAAATTCAAACCATGTGTATATTGCAAAACAATACTTGAATCCTTTTGTTAGATTAGTTGCATTTTACATTTTAGTGGTGGAGAAAATAGAGAAATATCAAATAATCATGCGGGGTTCAAGTCATTCAACTTTGAGAATACTAACAGGGGCTTTAGCTCATTGCTTGCAACTTCATTTGAATTTGTTGAAGACAAAACTTACTTTGTGTGTTCAATGTAAAGTTTTGGGTTGATTGGTTTCTAATCATAACATTTGAGCCTTTTTGTTCAAGTGGTTAGAACTTACAATTCTGATCCTTATCACGCTTATTGTTCATTAATTGAGATTTCAGCTAAAACGTATTGGTAGCCTATCCTTTGTCATGCTTAGACTGAGAAGTGATTTCACATGAGTAACAAAATTTGTTCTTATGCATTAATAGAGATACTTAATGAAACCCCATCCAGAGCTGACGATCCTATTTCTGATATGGCGGACCTTGTCAATAGACTTTTAGCTCATGATTTTTTATTTATCCCATTGAAGACTTGAAGTAGCATTGAAAAACTCATGTAAAATTTAAGCAGCATTCCACTCTTTTTTGTTAAATATGGATGGATTGAATTTACCGGTTCTACATTTTGCCTCAGATAAGCAAGGCACTCCTTGCAGAATACATAGCATGTCAGACAAAAAACAAGCCATTTAAAGGTCTGGGATTAGAACACATGAACAAATCTTGTCCTGTCATCCCATCTCAGTTAACAAGTTCTACCATCCAGAGCAGTGAATTTCAGGTAATCGTTCGACTATATACCTGTTGATATTTGGAGTGACCTGGTTGATATTTGGAGTGACCTGGTTGGTAGAACGTAGAAGCTTTTCTATTTGTTTCTTACCTCTCATTTATGCAGATTGATCTGTTCCACCTAAGAGAGCGAGATCTATTGAAACGTTTTGCTGAAGAGGTTTCAGAACATCAATCTCAAGGAAATAGCAAAGAGTCTGCCTTTATTCTAGTGAGGATTCTACCACATTTTGTTAATTATTCCTTCATTATTATCACTATCTTACAGTTTGAAGCTACTCTCTTTACCAGAGTTATCAACTTGCCGAGGACTTGGGCAGAGCTTTCTCTGAACGAGCAATACTGAAAACATTTATGGAGGCCGAGTCAGCTTTACCAGCTGGTTCATTGAAGGTAAATCATGTTATTGCTTATGGAGTATTCCTTCTCTGTGTGGTTGTATTTGTTACATTATTTACAGCACATAAAGATGTAAAACAAGTCTATTTAACAATCTGTGTTTGTCTCCTCTGCAGGATGTCTTAGGTCTGTTAAGATCGTTATACGCTTTGATTAGTGTGGATGAAGACGCTGCCTTTCTCCGATACGGGTACTTGTCAACAGAGAACGCTTCTGCTGTGAGGAAAGAAGTGCCAAAACTATGTGCTGAACTTCGACCACATGCACTTGCCCTGGTTAATTCCTTTGGTATTCCTGATGCTTTTTTGAGCCCCATCGCGTACAATTGGATTGAGTCAAATTCTTGGTCTACTGCTCAAAATTAAGCGCTGATACAAACTTCTGCACGTGATCGAGTTTATCTCATTATTTATTCATACTAATAAGGAAATGTGAATAATAGTTGTTACTTAAATGTAATAGCTGTTGGAATATATTCAGATCTGATGAATAATTTTACTGGTATATGAAATATTGAATTGCAGTGCTTTTAATCTGTTGTTAAAATAATTTTATACACGTTCGAAATACTTTTGTCAATTTGATAAATATAAATAAAAAGCTAGAGATTAATTTCTATGTAACGACAGGGTAATTTTTTTTACACGTGCATCAAATTAAATCATTCCAAATAGATATTTGTAAGGAGAGATGTGATAGGGTTATTCACTTAAGACACAAAAAGCTGCTAAATACTGAATATTCTAAATTCACTGTTCTTTTTGTTGAAATTGTCCTGTAGCTAGAAGAATATTTCAGAATTGATGAGATGTAATGATCTAGGGTAATGTTTGGGACCTTTGGGTGAATCATTGTGGCTGGCTTACCTATGTAATGCGATGAGAAAATGCTAGTAACTATTATCTTTTAAAATATAAATTGATTATTCACAAAGATGGTGAAATATTCATATTGAGTATGTATCAAGTAACAATACGCGAAATTTTTTCCTTCCACCTCTACGATTGACCCTTTGTTTATTATGTTGTTTTTTATAATATTTTTAATTTATTCTTTTCAGCTGTTTCAGGATTTGTGCACACCCTTTCACTACAGTGTTTCTATAAGCTTATTTTTGTTTCGATTTGTCACAATTTACCGGAACACTTTTCAAATGTGTTCCGATTTGTTATTTTTCAAAAGCGTTTTTTGTTAACTAGAACATTTTAAAAGAGTGATCCAGTTTGTATATTTTTAGAAAAGTTGAAATTGTTACCGGAACACTTTAAAAAAGTATTCCGATTTGTTGTTCGTGCCAAAATTGCACCAGAACACTTTCTTATAGTATTAGGAATTATAGATTCGGTATTCAAGTCGTGACAAGTGGAAAAACTAGCATAATATTTTAATATATTAGCAACTAAGTTTGCCATAAAAAAAAAAAAAAATTTAAGTAGAATTCATTTCCATCTAATTTGGTCTTGTAACTATTCAAGACCGGTTCATGTGTTGAAAATTGAAATAAACACCGCGGTCCGATACCACCAGTGACAGAGAGAGGGAGTATATATCATTATATTATTAGAAATGGATTAAATGCTGTTACTGCGTTGATGCAGTACTCATTTGCAACCGTCCGATCAATATAAGCGGTTGAGATTAAATTGTGTTTAAATTATTTTGATTAATCAGAGCCATCTGATTGCTTTTGGATGGCTGCAATTGCTTACTGCGTGAACTGTTACAGCAGACAATCCTGATCTTTATATTGCATGAATGAGTTATGAGGATGACAACACACATTTTACTATACGTGTAGTTGCTTTATAAATATAATATAATAAATACATACACAAGACAAAGACAAGTTCCTTAACCACCAAAATAAAAGGATCTCCCCATCACTCTTATCTATATTTAGACAAATCACTCTTTTTTCTCTCTTCTTTTTCATCTTCTCTTTATTTCATTTTTCATCACTTTGTTGGGAATCATCATCATCATCATCATGGATTCATCATCTTCTTTACACATAGCAATGTATCCATGGTTTGCCATGGGACATCAAACAGCATTCCTTCACCTAGCAAACAAATTAGCAAAAAATGGCCACAAAATCACTTTTCTCACACCACAAACAGCAAAATCAAAATTAGAATCACATAATCACCACCCTCAATTAATCACATTCATCACCATCACAGTTCCACATGTTGAAGGTCTTCCTCCCAATGCAGAAACAACAGCTGATGTTCCATACCCTTTACAACCACTCATCATGACAGCAATGGATCTAACAAAACCAGATATTGAAACTCATCTCTCAAATCTCAAACCTCACATTGTCTTCTATGATTTTACACATTGGATTCCATCTTTAACTAAGCCTTTAGGCATCAAAGCTGTTCATTATTGCTCAGCTAGTTCAGTCATGGTTGGTTACACTCTAACACCAGCTAGATATGCACAAGTTGAAAATTTAACAGAATTTGATCTCATGGAACCTCCTTCTGGTTACCCTGATTCATCTATAAAGCTTTATAACCATGAAGCTAAATCCTTTGCTGCTAAAAGGAAAGAGTTTTATGGTAGCAATATTCTTTTCTATGATAGACAATCCATTGCTTTGAATGAAGCTGATGCTTTGGGATACAGAACATGCAGAGAAATTGAAGGACCATTTCTTGATTACATAGAGAAACAATTTAATAAACCGGTCCTTACTTCAGGACCGGTTATATTTGATAACAACCCAAATTCTATTTTAGAAGAAAAATGGGCTAATTGGCTTGGTGGATTCAAAGCAGAATCAGTTGTTTATTGTTGTTTCGGAAGTGAATGTGTTTTAAGGCCAAATCAATTTCAAGAAACAATGCTTGGTCTTGAGTTAACTAATATGCCATTTTTCGCAGCATTGAAACCTCCTTTTGGTTTTACAACAATCGAAGAAGCATTACCAGAAGGGTTTTTAGAAAGGGTTGAAGGAAGAGGTGTTGTTTATGGTGGTTGGGTTCAACAACAATTGATTTTGGAACATCCTTCTATTGGATGTTTCATTACACATTGTGGTTCAGGTTCTCTGTCTGAGGCATTGGTGAATAAGTGTCAATTAGTTTTGTTGCCGAATGTTGGTGATCAAATATTGAATGCTAGAATGATGGGAAATAATTTGAAAGTTGGTGTGGAAGTTGAGAAAGATGAAGATGGTTTGTATACTAAGGATAGTGTTTGTAAAGCTGTGAGTATCGTAATGGATAATGAGAATGAAATCAGTAAGGAAGTTAAGGCTAATCATGAAAAGATTAGAGAAATGTTGCTTAATAAAGATCTTGAATCATCTTATATTGATGATTTATGCAAGAAGCTTCGAGAGATGGTTGAGGAAAAGAATTAGTTTATCTTCATGTAGTTTAATTCAGTGCCTATTTTTTTTAAGTATGGTCAACATCGTCATCATGAATTAAATGTTAGATAAAGTTGTGGTTGTGTTTTTGCAACATGCCCAACATGCATGCATCATGATTCTTGTAACTGTCTCCTTCAAAAAAAGAAAAAAGTTTCATGACTGTGAATGTGTGATTTTCGTATTAGTAGTATTGTGTCGCGGTCACTTCAAAAGAAGGATCCCGTGACTGTGAGTGGTTTAATAGAACAAATTTGGTTTGAATATGAGACCGGACATAAGAAATGATTTTATTTCACACTATGGCCTGTATGTTTAACCTTTAAAAAAAATGGATTTTTTTGAAAAAAATCTAGAGATTTTTTTTATAGAGATTTTGAGGAAAATTTAAAGTTATTTTCCGTTTGTTTACAATCATAAAAATCTACTTTGAGAAAAATTATTTTGCTTTTCATTTTGAAGAAAAAATAGATTTTTTTACTAAAATGATTTTTGAAAAATATCTGTAACAAACAACACTAAAATAAAAAAAGTGATTTTTTTTAAAAAAAAATAGATTTTTTGAAAAGAAATCTCAAACAAACGGTCCCTATATCTAAAGAGAAGAGATGTATTTTTTGTTAGGAGAGATACTGTGGATTGTAGGGGGGGTGTTTGTGTTATTATTAGATTCATTGGAAAAATTATATATATGAGTCAGGATCCGTTGACACCAGATGTCAAATTATATTTTGATATTGAATCTAATCCGTTTATTTATTTTAATCAAATGGTTGTAATCAATTCACTTAAAATGTCATGTGATTGTGTCTTTAGTGAATTAATTCCTAATTACCTAATTTTTCTCGACCAAATCTCTATAATTCACCATCCTCATTACAAAAAACACTAATTCACTGTGTTTGTTAGTTTTCTATCAATATTTGGTAAATCATTTTCTATGAATCCTTTTCTTAATGTCGACGTTCAACTCACAAGGAATTTCTTCCATCTTTCTATTTTTCTGCATTCTTAATGCAACATTGTAGTCTTCTATTTCTTGGTTTGTCTCTTGTCATCAAATTTACTCTCACATAGAGAACATGAGCAACAACCACCTCTAAAGTTTTCACCAATTCCCACCCTCATGAGGCAATACCACTAGCTAGTACATGATAAATTTATGGTTGTATTGAAGCCATAAATTTAATTAACCTTTAAGCCTATACATGTATATACTGTGATTGTATAATCAACGATGAATTAAACTTAATTTGTGAATTATTACTAATAATATTTGCCGAAAATCAAACACAGTGAAGTAGGGATTTATTTATATTTTGGCTAAAATGCAGTTTTGACCCCTCAAATTTCCCAATTGTGCGATTTTGGCCCCCAAGTTTGAATTGTGCGGTTTTAACCCCCTAAGTTTCCACAATTGTGTGATTTTGGTCCCCATGTTTCAATTGCACGATTTTGTCCCCCATGTTTCAATCACACAATTGTGAAACTTAGAGGGTTAAAATCGCACAATTGAAACTTGAGTGGCCAAAATCGCACAATTGTGAAACTTGGCGGGCCAAAACTGCATTTTAGCCTTATTTTTTTAAGTTATGAAAACAGTAAATCAGGGATTTAGTTGAGAAAAATAGGTAATTGGGAATTAATTCACTAGCTAGAGATACAATTGTATGATATTTTAAGTGAATTGATCACAACCATTAAATTAAAAAAATAAACGGATAAAATTTGACACCTGCTGTCAACAGATCCTGACTCATATATATATATTACTCTTTCAATAAATTTAAAAAGTTAAATTTTGTTTAAATATAAAATCGGAGAGTGTTTTGTCGGAGTTTTAAAACAGGCCCTATTCTTGAGTTGTGTATAAAATGAATTTAAGGAAAATAACTTATAAATTCATAACATGTTGCTGTGCAATATTGCAATTCCTTTATCCATTCAACTGCATCTTTTATCTTTTATCTTTTATCTTTTACATATAAAGGGAAGCTTGAGTTGCTCCTAAGCCTTCATTTTGATGATGTGGCACCTCTAAGAAAACTCTATATTTCTATTGAAATTTTACCTACTTTCTCTTAATTATTATTAAATATAAAACAAAATTTATCCTCCACAAATTAAATACATAAATAGAAATTTGAAAATAATTTGACATGTAACAATATTTATTACTTTCTCATTATCCTATTATTTTTTTAAAAACTAAATAATTTGTTATATTTATTTATTTTTTGAAATTATATATAATCTTTTATAAATTTATTTCCAACTATTTTTTTTATACTACTTTTATAAAAGTATTGTACTAATAATCTAAATTAATAATTTGACATGTAACAATTTTTATTAATTTCTCATCATCCTATTATTTTTAAAATAATTTTAATGAGTATTATGCATAGTAGTTAAAATTAGAGATAAATAAGAATAATTTTTTTATTTGTTCAATTATTTTGTATTTATTTATTTTTTGAAATTATAATATTTTATATAACTGATATATTTTTTAAAATCAAATCATAATAAAGTTTTTTATGAACAAAAAGAATATCAATAGCAATAATTAAAAAAGTAACCGATCAATATGGAGACTTATGATATTCATGAGGTAACATGAACTCAATTAAGTTAAAGGAGTTTGTAACTTATGGGAGACCAAAGAGTTTGTAAAAAGAATGACTAATATATTTACTATAATAATTGAATAATCTCATATAAATTACTACTATTATAATTTCAAACACTAAATAAATATGAAATAATTGAAAAAATAAAAAAATATTCTTTTATTTATCTCTAATTTTAACTAATATGCAAAACACTCATTAAAATTACTTTAAAAATGAATATGATAATGAGAAATTAAAATAAAAAAATAATGTAATGCATAAAGGAAAATATTCATAAAGTATTATAATTTCAAACAATAAATAAATATAAAATAATTGAACAAATAAAAAATTTACTTTTATTTATCTCTAATTTTAACTACTATGCAAAACACTAATTAAAATTATTTTTAAAATGAATATGATAATGAGAAATTAAAATAAAAACATAATGCAATGCATAAAGGGAAAAAAAAGTAACATATATCATTTATTAGGCTGTTATGATTGATTGGAATGCCATGAATCAAAACATTTCAATTAAACATAAAAAATAGCCTACAAGTGCATTATATATAGTGTGCCTTTTACAAGAGGAATCACAAATGTTAAGTGTTCATATTTTAGGCTTGGTTGGTTTGGTGTGTTTTACAATTGAAAATATATATTGTTTCAATCATGCTAGATCGGAAGCATGGGGATATGTTTGAAAATATATACAACTTCTCCAAGCAACTTTTAAGTGAGAGTTGTATTGTTATTTTTGTTTGTCTTTGTTACTCCTTACATATTTCTTGACTATTTACTATTCATCAATGATTTATGTGACTAGATAGATACTCAAACCTCCTCTATTATATAAATTAACAAAATATTTCAGCTCTACTTTTTTACCATTGGACTTGAGATACTATATAAGATTATTCTATTTTTCTTTCTTATGTTTTCTAGAATAGTAATTTTGGATTCTTTTGATTGAATTCATTACTTTTATATATTTATAAAAAATCACGAGTTTCTAATAAAAATTACCAATTAACTCTATCCATGCATCTCAAGCATCAGAGTAAGGTCGTGTTATTTCTTTCTGTTCCCTATTTTAATTATATCACACGTGGTAATTTGTGCAATTATAAATTTGTTAATTTTTTTTTTTTACCGTTTCAAGTTTGAATCACGGTTAAATGTAAGGAAAATCATTCGTCGGGTATCAACGCATCATTATATGCAACTTCATGTTTTTACTATATGCGGCTTTTTTTTACGTGTAACAGTTTTGTGAAACTTATCTTTGCGCAAGTAAATGTAAATATGGTACATGAGAATATAGTTTACGAATGGCTAAATGAGTACATCATTTGTAGAAAGAAAAATTAGTGATGAAAATAATTTATTTTGAGATATCATTCATGGAAATTGATATATAGACGAGTTTGCCAAACTTCAAATATAGTATAAACTTTATTATACGTTCTCTTAATTTAACTAATCACATAGACGGTGAGAAAGTGAAACCTATTTATAAGGTGTCTTTTTACATAAAGAGAAAAATATAGATTAATTAAAGTATTGGAAGATTTAGTAGTGAATATTTTTTAGTGAATTATCGCAAGTGAGTTATCTAAGGAGAATGCAATTGATAACATATGCAATTGTTGTCATTGAAAAGTAGGTTACCATTTATGAATCAGGAGCGATAATTACTTTAAAATTTTAACCCATGAGTTATCAATTAGAACCTGAAAGGTTTCGTCACAACTACAATGACTCCAATAAACGATGAATTTTGAGACATTAGCTCAAAAATCAACAATAAATAAAAAATAAATAAATCAAATATTTAATTATATATGATTATGTTTATCATAATTATTATTTTAAATTGTTAAAAATATTTTAAATGTGTGTTCTAATCAAACCCGTGCAAAGAAAAAAATAAGTCTTAAACAAACGAAAAATATGATTGTAACATATATATTTATGACTTTGAGAATATGATTTAAGAGTGCTCTTCTATATTGTTAAAAAAACAGAGAGAACTCATCTATAAAAAAGAGAACTGCATTCTAATAAGCACTACTAAATAACATTCAAATAAAAATTATTAAATAAAAAAAAGACAAAAAAATGAGGGGAGGAAAACCTCATAAAAAAATAAAGAGAAAGATTTTAAAAAAATAATAACAGGAATTAGGCATAGTAGTAAGAAGATAAATAAAATCTCCGACTAAAAATATTCTGACCAATATAACAATTAATATAGTTCTACCAAGTGAATGTTTTAGAAGAAAATTCATAATAAATCAATTTATTATCAGAATAAGAATCGTCTTTTTATAAATATGAGAGACCTTAAATTGTATGGAGGAATAGAATAAATAGTTATATCATGTGGTGCATAATTTTTAAAAAATAAGATGAAAGGTTCAAAACCAAACAATAAATTTGAAGGGACACAAACCTCACCAAGTAAAAGAAAAACATGTAAACCATACAATAAACTAAAAAAAATCGGGACTAATAAAGTTAGGATAAAATTCCATCAAGGGAATAAGTGAGAAGAAACTTCAAGAAAACGAGAGGGGATTAAGTAGATAAGTTATTTGACACCTTAAATTTTATAGAATGGAGTAAGCAGTTAAACTATTTGATGTGTAATTTTCACCCAGAGTTAAATGATAGATATTATAACCAAAACTTACTTCAACATTTATCATGAGCAATATTGTCTGCAAGCATAATATATACCTCCAAGTCTTATTGAAAAAATAAATAAGGGATACATCAAAAATAAAAAGCAAAGTTAGACGTGACTATAAACTTGCAACTCATATAAAGAAAACTAAGATCTTATACAATTACACTATTAAAATAAAATATGATACATACTTTCAAACTTATGAAATATTATAAGAGATCTATTATATTAAAATATAAACAAAACTACGATATAAATCAATAAAGAATCTCATATTTCTAAACAATTTTTTCTTTATGCATATATTAATATTGAATACAATCATATTTTAATAGTATCTATCATTTAAACATATATAATTATATTTATCACAATTATTTTTTTCATTTATAAGAATATTTTAATTATACATTTTAATCGAACCCGTGCAATATAATAAGATTTAAATAATCTTATATCATAAAGATAGTGTAGATGTGTTCTGAAATTCACTAAAAATTCTAAAATTATTACTTTGATTTAAATAATAGTGCAACTATTTAAATAAAATAAGTACATATTCTACGGTGTTAAAAATTTTTAAATATAACATTTTTTTAGACAAATAATAAGATGACATGCTAAATTCTTCTAAAATAATAAACTTTTTTTACTTGAGCCAAATAACTAAAACTAAATTCAAATATATAAAATCATCGTCCAAACTTATATATTGGCAACAAAAAATATTTGAGTTTATATTATAATAAAAATAAACTAAATATTCAAACAAATATTATTAAATAAGAGATACAAAAACTAACAATAAATTTGAAGGGAAAACAAACCAAAAACAAAGGACCAAGCAAAAAAATGTAAACCAAACAATAGACAAAATAAATCGGGACAAATAAAGTCGGGATAAAATTTCATCAAGTGAATATGTGAGAAGAAATTCAAATAAAATTCGTATTCGCGCTATAATGTTATTCGAGACTTGTGCACCATAAACAATTACAATAATTATATTATTGTTGGTACAGGTGATAATTAGTATTAATTCTTTTGAAAAAACAGAATGAGTGAGAGAGGAGAGAAAGGCGACCACGGGCATTCACGACACGGTGTCTATCGCCCCTATCAACGGTGGTCACCGCGGCGTTCGTTCTCGCCGACAGAGGGTATACACGGGGGGGATGGGTCTTATGCCGGGGAGGCAGATATTGGGGGGGAACAGGGTGATTGGATTTGGGTGAGTCGGCGACGGAGGAAAGCGACGGGATCGGATTGGACAAGGCAAGACAGGATCCACCAGGAAAACGGCTTCAGAGGAAGGGTTTCTGCAAGGCATGTTGGTCGGATTGATCACGGTTACGACAGGGAGTTTCATCGAAGGGATGGGGTTTGCTACAGAGATGCTCGTCTGCGCAGTGGGATGCGCTATCAGTCTAGGGCACGGCGGTCTCACTCTCCTGTTCGAGGACGGTCCTTACCGCGACGCCATCATCGTCCTCCCTCGATTGGTACAGAGCAACAGGGGACACAATTGATGCAATTAAAAGGTTGTGGTATCAATGACAAGCAGGTTTCTAATAACGGCAGTGTTGGTTTGAAGGCTTCACAGGTATTTTACTTTTCAAATTTTCCAGACAAGCTTAGTTATGTAGACTTACATAAAGGTTTAGAGGTGTGCGGAATTCTGGACGATATGTATGTCTCCCGGTATAGAAATAATCAAGGTTTTCGTTTCGGTTTTGCAAAATTTCTGAAAGTTAGGGATGTGGAAAAATTGAGGAAAGCCCTTAATACTGTTCAATTTTGGGATTTATGGTTGTTCGCGAATGTTGCTAAATATGACCGATTTGTGAGGAAGGTGAGCAACGAGGGTGTAGGAGGTGGAAGGGTGGGAGAGGGAGTTAATCATAATAGGGAGCACAAAATGAGAAGAGTGGCTTGTGATGTGGTTGTGGTGGGTTCTCTTAGAAAATTAGAACTAGAGAAGGTGAAGGAGGATGCCATTAAAAGTGAGGAGGTGAGGGAGAGGGAGAGGGTGAGGGTGACGGAGGCTAGTGAAGGGTCGGGGAGGAAGGGTGAGGTTGTTGTGGAGAGCCTTGAGAGAAAGGAGGAAGGGAGGTCAGTTCCGTCCAAGGCAGGGGAGGGGAGCACGGCTTGGCGTTATTTACCTTTGTTTGAGGATGTGGCTTGGGCTAACCAGTGTAGCATAGCAACATTGAAACACGGGGTCAGTTTACCTTTCGCTCAATAGGCTCTTTGGGATGCGGGTTTAAAGGAGTTTAAACTGATTCCTTTGGGAGGAGATAAATTATTAGTTCAGCCGCGGGTGGATGATCAAGTGGTATTGATTCAACAGGAGGTACTGGATATTACTAATAATTTTTTAGAGGATGTGAAGCAATGGAATCTTGATTCTGAGTTGTGTTACGAACGGGGTGCATGGGTACGTTGCTTTGGCGTACCTGTGCAGGCCTGGAATAGTGTCTTTTTTGCTGAGTTGGCTGAAACTAAAGGACGGCTTCTAAGGATTGACGATGCCACCCTTAATAAGGATAGGATGGATTTTGCACGTATATTGATTGCCACTCCTTCTTTTACTGAGATTAACCTTACAGTTCAAGTTTTGATTGATACTAAAACAATTTCTATCCGGATCATTGAAGACTTGGAATTTGGTAACGCTATTGATGCTTGCTTGATCGATGATGAGGAAGATGTTAATTCTTTGTGCTCCGTTCATACTGGTTTGCAAGATATAGAGCCTCTTGTGGAGGCTTATGTTCAACACATACACGATGATTGGGCTGGTACAGTGCAAGCGGATGAGGATATTGCTTGTGCCGCGCCAAAAATTGTGCAAGACATTGCGGTTAATGATTGTGCCGTGACTAAACAGCCAACACTTAAGGTTATTTCAGCTGGGAATCCCATGAATTCTAAAGTTTCTATGCACTCAGCTGCTGCTCGCAGCAGGGATAAACAAAAGCATCGACATCAGCACCCGAAAGGAAAATCGAAATTTCCTGCTAGAAGGAAGGTGTTTCCTTCGGTGAATTGTTTAAAGAAAATAGCTAGACTTTCCGAGGAAGACAGGTTAGTTTTGATTCGATCTCTTAAAAAGTCAAAGCGTACATACCGGGAGAAAAAAATTTCCAACTCATCTTCAAAGAATAGGGAGAGGACTTCTTTATCCGCGGGATCGAGATGTTCGGGTAAGAATTCTGATCCAAAAGAATGGAGTAATTGGTTAACGTTGCATGGTGATGGAGAGAAGATTTATAACGATGTTGAGGAGGTTGGTGAGATTATCGGGGTGAAGTGC
Source organism: Trifolium subterraneum (assembly GCA_951799995.1). NCBI lineage: Eukaryota > Viridiplantae > Streptophyta > Magnoliopsida > Fabales > Fabaceae > Trifolium > Trifolium subterraneum. The sequence goes on along the minus strand of OX637461.1, from coordinate 36,427,850 downwards.
AGTAACAGTTTTCAGGCTCTAAGTAGAGGTGGTGGGAGGGTGACGGAGGCGGTGGTGAGGAAAAGTAGTGGTGGTGTTTAGTTGGAGGGTATCGGGAAGGGTGGTGTGAGGGGTGGGGAGTTTAAAATGAAGATAGTTTCCTATAATATTCGTGGTATGGGAGCGGTGGAAAAGAAACGGGCTATTAGAAACTTATGTTTAGAAAAGAGGTTGAATATTTTATGTCTACAGGAGACTAAGTTGGAAGTGGTAGATATTGCCTTGGTACGATTTCTGTGGGGTTCGGAAGCGGTTGATTTTTCTTTCAAACCTTCAGTCGGGGCATCAGGTGGTATTATTACGATATGGGATCCTGGTACGGTTTCTGTTCATTTTACTATCAGTTTGCAACATTGTGTGATTATTGGAGGTTGTTTTTTAAAGGACATGATCGCTTTTTGTCTAGCTAATGTTTACGCCCTGTGTGATATTAGTGGGCGGGCGCTGCTTTGGCAAGGTCTGGAAGACAAAATTTCTCAATTCGCGAATATGGCGTGGTGTGTGTTAGGAGACTTTAATGTTGTTCGGGTTAGTGAGGAGCGAGTTGGACGGGCAAGTGGTACTAGTATGAATTCAACAGAGGAGTATGCGGCTTTTAACTTCTTTATTGATAATAATTTTCTTATTGATTTACCACTTTGTGGCCGCAAGTTTACTTGGTATAGAGGTGATGGGCTTACTATGAGTCGCCTTGATCGTTTCTTATTATCTGAGACTTGGATTTCTAGCTTTCCTAATTGTATCCAAGAAGCTCTACCCAGAACTTTATCCGATCATTGTCCCATTCAGCTTAGTATTGATGAGCTGAACTGGGGTCCTAAACCTCTCCGGATGTTGAAATGTTGGACGGACGTTCCGGGTTATTATGAGTTTGTAAAAGAAAAATGGGAGTCTTTCCCGGTGTATGGGTGGAGTGGGCATATTTTGAAAAAAAAGCTCAAATTTATAAAATCAGAATTGAGAAATTGGCATTTAAATCACACGGCTAACATTGAAGGCAAGATCCGGGAAGCTAAAAATCGGATAGAAGAGTTTGATGTTCTTAGTGAAGAGCGTAGTTTAAACGTAGCTGAGGAGCTTGAATTGCACTCGTTTCAGGCTAACATGGTGTCATTCTCTAAACTTCATGCTAGCATGCTTTGGCAAAAGTCGCGAGTTAACTGGCTAAAAGAGGGTGATGCGAATTCCAAGTTTTTTCACGGTTTGATGTCTTCTCGGAGACAATCAAACTTTATTCTTTCACTACATGCCGATGATCGAGCGGTAGAAGGTGTGGAGGAGGTTCGTCGGGAGGTCTTCCAACATTTCAGTTGTCACTTCCAAAAACGAGCAGTGCAGCGGCCTGATATCAATGGTCTGTGTTTCAAAACCATCTCCACTGATAATAGTGCTGACCTTATCAAACCTTTTTTAATGGATGAAATTAAAGCAGCGGTGTGGGACTGTGATAGTTTCAAATGTCCTGGACCTGATGGAGTCAATATTGGATTCTTTAAAGATTTCTGGGAATTGTTGAAAGTAGATTTATTGAACTTTTTCGTGGAATTTCATTGTAATGGTGTGCTCACTAAGGGTCTTAATTCCACGTTCATTGCTTTAATTCCGAAAGTTGCCTGTCCTCAAAAGGTATCTGAATTTCGACCTATATCTCTGGTTAGTAGTATATATAAAATTCTAGCAAAAGTCTTGGCTAATAGATTGCGTAATGTTATTGGAAATGTTGTGGCTGAGTCTCAGACAACCTTCATTAAAGGTAGACAGATTTTGGATGGGATTCTTATAGCTAATGAAATTGTTGACGATGCTAGGCGTGTTAAAAAAGATTTGTTGATGTTTAAAGTAGATTTTGAAAAAGCTTATGACTCGGTGGACTGGGATTACCTTGATGAGGTGATGCAAAAGATGAATTTTCCGAATATTTGGCGTGGTTGGATTATGGAATGTGTCACAACTGCTACTGCTTCGGTTTTGGTTAATGGTAGCCCGACAGATGAGTTCAGGTTTGAGCGAGGCTTGAGGCAAGGTGACCCCCTTTCACCTTTTCTTTTTATTCTTGCAGCTGAAGGCCTCAATGTTATGATGTCGGCTATGGTTTCGAACAATCTTTTCTCTCCTTATGCTATAGGGCCGCGACATGAAGTCAAAATATCTCATCTTCAGTTCGCGGATGACACTTTATTAGTTGGTATTAAAAGTTGGGCTAACGTTCGTGCTCTCAAGGTAACTCTATTACTTTTTGAAGCTATCTCGGGTTTGAAAGTCAATTTCCATAAGAGTATGTTATTCGGTGTTAATGTAAATGCGACGTGGATTCATGACGCTGCCGTGGTTTTGGGTTGTCGTCACGGTCAGCTTCCTTTTCTATATTTGGGTCTACCGATAGGTGGTGATCCGAGTAAACTGTGTTTCTGGCATCCATTGGTTGATAGGATCTGAAAGAAGTTGTCTGGGTGGAAGTGCAAAAACCTGTCTTTTGGAGGTCGTTTGATCTTGTTGAAATCTGTCTTGTCCTCCATTCCGGTTTACTTTCTTTCTTTCTTCAAAGCTCCCTCAGGTATCATTTCTACCCTTGAATCTATTTTTTGTCGTTTTTTCTGGGGTGGGTGTGAGGTTAACAGGAAAATTGCTTGGATTAAATGGGATACTATATGTTTGAATCGGGTGAATGGAGGTTTGGGGGTGAGGAGATTGAAAGAATTTAATATCTCGTTATTAGGTAAATGGGTGTGGCGGTGTCTGGTTGAGAATGATAGCTTGTGGAGCTTAGTTTTGCGTGCAAAGTATGGGCAGGAAGGTGGGAGGGTGAGGTTCTCTGAGGGTGTTGGGTCGACTTGGTGGCGTGCTTTAAATTCAGTCCGGTCAGGTGTAGGTGTACGGGATGTCAGGTGGATGTTAGACAATTTTAGGCGCAAGGTTGGTGGAGGTCGCGGGTCTCTTTTCTGGTTGGACCCGTGGTTGGAAGATAGTCCGTTTAGTAGGTCTTTTAGTCGTTTATATGATTTAGCTGTTGATAAAAATATTCTGGTAGCTGATATGTTTGAGGCTGGTTGGGGGGTTGGTGGTGAGGCTTGGAAGTGGAGGAGGAGGTTACTTGCTTGGGAGGAGGATTTGGTTGCAGGGTGTATTGCTAGATTGGCTAACGTTTCTTTGCAGGTTGGTGTACCCGATAGTTGGGTGTGGCAACTTCACAATTCAGGGTGTCACTCAGTTAAAACAGCATATTCTTACTTAACGGCTTCGGAAGCTCGGCTTAATGAAAATTTTGACAAGTTTCTTTGGTTACGATCGGTTCCTCTAAAGGTCAATATCTTTGTGTGGCGTTTATTTCTGGATAGACTCCCTACCAGGGCAAATTTGTTGAGGCGTGGCTCTCTTGATGCAACTAATGTGTATTGTCCAACATTGTGTGGTAAAACGGAAGATTTAAACCATTTATTTTTTCAGTGTGATGTGTATGGGCGGTTATGGCTCTTGATATCACAATGGATGGGTGTTTCCACCGCCTTTCAGGATAATCTTAGTGCTCACTCAACTCAATTTTGTGGTTTGTTTTCTTCTCAGAAAAGTTCTGTTATAGGTCTTGCAGTTATTTGGGTTGCGACTCTGTACGTGATCTGGAGAGATAGAAATAATAGAATTTTTAAGTCAGTTCTTGAGTCAGTTGAGAAGCTGGCTGAGAAAGTCAAACTACAAACTTTCTGGTGGTTAAAGTCCTGTTACACTTCTTTCGATTTTGATTACCTTGTATGGAGGCAGCATCCTTGGGTTTGTTTTCAGGCTTTTTTGTAAGGGTGCCGTTATTTTGCTGTTTTTGTTATCTAGTGTTTTTTAGTTTTTTGATGCGCATTTTGGGCGCCAAGTTCTGATGTAAACTATATTGTTTCATCTCTGACAGGCACACCTTGTGCTTGTAAGACTACTTTATCATTTTAATATAATTATCTTAGCATATTCAAAAAAAAAAAGAAATTCAAATGAACGAAAGAGAAGTAAGTAGAAAAACTATTTGGTACCTTAAATTGCATAAAAGGGAGTAAACAGTTACGCTACTTGATATGTAATTTTCAAAAAACGAAATCACATGATAAAAAGTAAGTATGCATGTCTCCAACTCTTATTGAAAAAAGTAAAATAAGGGATATACCTCAAAAATAAAAAAACAAAGTGACATGTGACTATACAATTACAATATAAAAAATCTAAAATCTTATACGATTACACTATTAAAATAAAGAGAGTTGTTATATAGTGCGAATTCATTAAACACAAACGCATAACGAATCACGCATGATGGTCATTGTAACTGTTTTTTGCATTTTAAAGCAAAATAAGCAAATCAGGATTAAGAGTGATCCAATGATTAAAAACCATTCGTTGAATTTCGTTAAAGACATTTTCGCAATAACAAAAACCTATTTAGTACCTTAAATTGCATAGAACAGAGCAAGCAGTTACGCTATTTGATACGTAATTTTCAAAAAAGGAGATCACATATAAAAAAAAAGTATGTATACATGTATTTCTCCAACTATTATTGAAAAAAATAAGGGATGTATCAAAAATATAAAACAAAGTGACTCCTTTCCAAAAAAGTGATGTGATTGTACAATTGCAACTCATATAAAGAAAACTAAGATCTTATATAGTTACGCTATTAAAATAAAATATGATGTATCCCTTCAAATTTATAAAATATTATAGGAGATCTATTATATTAAAATATAAACAAAACTACGGTATAAATCAATGAAAAATCTCATATTTCTAAACAACTTTTTAATTTTTATACATAAACTAATATTAAATATAATCATATTTTAAATTAGTACCTATAATTTAACTATATTTGCTTATACTTATTACAATTATTACTTTTCATTTATAAAAATATTTTAATCGAACCCGTGCAACGCACGGGTTTATTCGTAGTTATTTAATAAAACTGCGTTTTTTCATGTAGCTAACAAAAAAGCTGTGTGAATCGTTTCTCAATCTCATGAAGCAATTCCTTGATTTTCTTAAAATAGTATATTGAGTATAATTTAGTTTAATATTGTTTTCTCATCTTATTTAATTAATTTTGTTTACCCAAACATTAATTAGAGAAATTTAATAGATTTGGGTAGTAATTAATTGAATAATGTAGCGAGATAAGAGGGGTAATTATGTAATTAAATACGGTGGATCTTAACAAATTAAATAATAAAGATAGAATTATGGAGAGATATACTCAGAAAATAAAAGTGAAAATAAATTATCGAAGAGATATGATATAATTTTAAATTGTAAAAATCTCAGGAAATTTTCCGTTTTATTTTCTTTAAATAGGCAAACATAAGACAAAAATAGCATTGGCCACAATTTTACAAAAGATACCAGATACGAGAGAAGAGGGTAAAGCAAATAGGTAGGGGTTTAACCTTTCATCTCAGTTTCTGAATTTTCTTTCGCTTTCCTTCGGTTGTTGCACGTGTTGTTATTGTTGTTCATGTTGTTTATGCTTCCTTAAAATTGAAATTTTAAGGTGTGTTGGTGTGTTGTTGTTAATTTGTTCTCAATTTGAATGTCCATAGACTCTGGTTGTGCTGCTATCTTCGTGCTCTGCAGGTATTGCTAAATCTCGTCTAGAACTACTCACCACCCCACGATTGAGCACTTAAAATTGTCACATGAACATGCTCTTTTATTTTATTTATTTCTTTTTACAATGGAGCAGAGGATGGAACACATAGTCTCATTACATGCTCTTTTATTTTATGCGATATATATAATTTTGCCAAGAACAATACCCAGGTTTATGCATGCGTTCAATGGTCTTGATTATACTATGTTCAAATTATATTATTGTTAGAGGCTTTTATGTATCAAGATTGACTAATATATGCATAGATATTTTTCAATCTCTTTTAAACTAGTGATTGGTCCTCTCATGTTTTCATTGTATTGTGAATTCCACTGATATAATAATGTTTTTAATTGAATGTAAAGAAACTTATTTTGAATCATAACTTAGATTACAATCTGTTCGGAGATGTTTTATGATTTTTATACAAATTAAATCAATTAACATGATATTGGTTTTAATTGGTTTATTTAGGATTGGCTTGAAATCTGTTGAGATGTTGTATTATTCTTAACTATTTGATACTTATTTTAGTCAATTATATTAATAATTGATGGGCGCCTAAGCCATTACTAATGATGTGGTTATAGTTGTTGGTAATGATGTTGAGTCTAACGATGTCAAGATAAAAATAATGTCTATGTAAAAATGATGCCGAGTAAAACTAATGTCGAGACTATGATACCACATGGTTGGATCTCATACATTACATTGAGTTGAATTTATTTCTTTTATTTAGTTGAATCTATTTAATTTGTTGGGTTGTTGTATTTTAATTATGTTCAATATTCTTTTGTCATTGTGTTACTCATCCCGTACGTTTTCCCTGGCTTGGCCCTACTGAGTTCGAGAGCTTGTCCTTTGCTGCTTTAGTAATTCGCTCTGCTAGGAAGTCTTTTGGGGATTTCTAGTTTATTTAAATCATTACCTTCGTTAAGGTATTTCAGATCATGTTAGTTTTCAATCAAGACTTTGTTACAAAAGAATTTTTAATATTTGACATGTATTAATTTTTAATTCCGCCGCATTATTATTAATTAGTTGACGTGTAGTAGTGTGACACTCTTGTCTAAATCAATTAAAGAATTTTTCTTAAATAAAAAAGGGTGTTACATTTTTCGCTTTACCAATTCGTTCATGGGAGGGACTCCATGGTATAATTAGAAGCAATACTATCATGAAGTGCTTAAAGGTTGATCCGAGCCAATCTACAAACTCGTAAAAGTGATTATTTCTAAACCCTTAGATTTTTGTCTACTAATTTTTCTCTCTCTTTTTTTTTTTTTTTCTCTTTCAGCAAGGTGATTCAACAAATTCATGCCGAATTCAAACAAGAATGCAACCTCTATCTTTATCAGAAGAGTCCTCTAAGAACTAACTTCCAAGGTAGAAAACACGTTCATGATTTATCAATTTAGTATAAAAAATATATATATTTTCCTCTATTGATGTTTGTACAATATTGAAGCAGTCTTAAATTGTATCTCTTCAAGTATTCCGAACACTTTACCATCTATAATCAAAGTTAAATCAGGTGGAAACCAATGTGAATTTACTGAATCTAGTTCATCAAGACAATTAAATTTGGATACTCAAGCTGCATTAGCTTTTCATCCTCATTGCCTACCGGAACATCGTCATAGTTTTACTAACGATGTTCACCGCAATCCTCTTGAGGTGACAACATTTAGTTGATCAGATCCGTTGAGTATGATTCATAATTTACTGGATAGTTACTCTAAGTTTTTTAACCGTTATGCATTTGAAGACGTAAGTGCAATTGGACGAACTGCATGATCAAATATCATGTGTTCTTTCTTTGCGTTTTTTGTATCTTTTACTTTGGAACCATGTTGTTATAACAAGATATTTCCCTCTTCTTCTTTCAGTTTCAAAATTTTCCGGTAACGTAAGCTCAAGCTTCCCTCTTTATGGCCATCATAAAAAATGGAGTAGCCTCTATCATTCTCCTCAAACAATGTGGCCAAACTAGATCAGATTTAATTTCAACAATGACACCATGGATACTAACATAAATCAAACTATTTCAAAAATTATTTCCTTTTATAAAATAATAAATTTTTCCTATAAATTAAATCACTTTATACCTCATAAATAACTTTACTATTTTATTTTTTAAAAAAACTATAATTTGTTATTTCTTTGAAAAATTTCTTTTTGTTCGTAAAGGTTTGAAAAAATTCTTTGAAAATAAAGAATTAATTTCTAAAATTAAATTGTATTTTTTGTTAAAAAATAATATCATTTTTTTTTATAAGCAACAATGTCAATTTTTTAATGAGATTAGCTAGAAGGTGTATTTTGTTATTATCGATTTAAATGTGATTATTTTTTACATCATTGATGTTAGTTACATTTTAAATAAAAGATGACTTTTTAAAATAGTATTTTTTTTTAAAAATAAATAAATAAAACTAAATTTATTTCATCTTCAAAGGGTCCCTTTGTCAAATTTGTCCGGGGCCTCCAAATACTCGGGGACGACCCTGCTTATGCAGCGAAATCTATAACACCACCTTGTGTCGACTTTGTTCCTCATAACATGCTCCCTCGTTTTTGGACTCAACTTCTGTAACCAAAGGGGCATGATATTTGCTGGTAGAAATCAGATGATTAACAATTCATTTGATGCTTACAAACGCGTAAGGAGCCGCGTAGAGATGTAGACACGTCAAACTTGGCTGACTTGAAACGGTATGAACTTGACATTAACTGCATATAGAGGGGAGAAGATAACCGAACAACACTTATGATCAAGAACATTTCTAACAAGTAAGTAGTATTATCTCATATATGCTTTACGTTTGTAGGAGATAATACTACTTACTTGTTAGGAATGTTCTTCATCATAAGTGTTGTTCGGTTATCTTTGTCTCTCGTTATTCAGTTAATGTCAAGTTCATACTGTTTCAAGTCAGCTAAGTTTGACGTGTTTACATTTCTACACGGTTTCTTACGCGCTTGTAACCATATGGTTTCTACCGTGAAACATCATGCCCCTTTGGTTATGGGAGTTGAGTCCAAAATGATGGAGCATGTTATGAATAACAAAGTCGACACAATGTGGTGTTACGGATTCCCTTGCATAGGTATTTGTTGGTAAGAGAGTGGTTATCATATGTGATGATGACATAGGAATTTGTCTAAATCATTGCAGAATAGATGCTGCACAAGTTCCGTCGAACGGTGAGTTTGACCATGTTGTTCGAGGAGGCGGATATGAGTGTCATGATATGCAGAAAAAGGGAAGATTGATCTTACATTACCGGAGGATTTTAAAACTGAAAAAAGAAGAGGGACATATCTTGTTAGAACAACAATTAATATGGTTCTAAAGTAAAAGATACAAAAAACGCAAACAGAGAAAATGTGATATTTGATCATGCAGTTCGTCCACTTACGTCTTTGAATGCACAACGGTTAAAAAACTTAGTTTACATAGTACTATACAATTGTCCAGTAAATTATTAGTCATACCCATTGGACCTGACCAACTAAATGTTGTCACCTCAAGAGGATTGTGGTGAACATCGTTAGTAAAACCATGACGACGTTTCGGTAGACAATGAGGATGAAAAGCTAATGCAGCTTGAGTATCCAACTTTAATTGTGCTGGTGAACTACATTTAGTAAATTCATATTGGTTTCCAACTGATTTATATTTGATTATAGACGGTAACATGTTCGGAACACTTGAAGAGATACAATGTAAGTATGCTTCAATAGTGTGTAATTTTCTATCTTCTTTGTCATGTTAATTATGCTTACGGGTGTCTAATTACCTTAGGTTAGGTTCCCCTAAGAATATTTGAAACATATAATTGGTTCGAAAAAGATTATATTACTTGTAGTTCAATTTACTATCTTTAATTATCTCTGTTTTTCATGCTATATTAATAGGTAGACGTATTTATGAATTGTTCTCGAGCATTATTTGTCTTGTAACAAAGCTTTTAAATCTCGATTTGCGATAATTAATCTAACCGCCACTAGGGATAGTAACATTATGAAAGTTTTAAGAGTGTAACCTAAGAGGGGGTGAATTAGATTTTAAGACTTTTTTCGGTTATTTTAGAGATGTTGTGATTCTTTTTATTTTTTAGGAAATTCTGTGATGAATGTATGAAAGTTATGCTGAAAAATAAAGACAGAAGGGAAGAGAAGAAGATCACAAGATTTGTATTGGTTCCCCGTCTAACCTAAGGATACGTCCAATACCTTAACACCCCGGAAGGATTTCATTATGTTGGAAACTTGTTACAAGCAAGCCTCACCCCAAGGCCTCCCTAACAATTTTCCAATGTAACACAAGATAACACTCCCACTATCTTTAACAAAAAGAATCTTCACCAAATCCTATGATGAAATTCTCATACAACACAAGATAACACCCCACTATCTTTTAATAAGTTACGTTTTCAAGTTTCAAACGATGTGCTGTTTTCAAATGACAAACAACAACAAGTCTTTTTAAATTGATTAACGACCGAACTGATTTAAATGGTGCTAAAAGCTATTTTTCAAAACACAGCTCTTTATAATTTTAAAAGTTTGCTTCATATGGACTTTTATATGTAACTTAGAAACTTATTTGTAATTAATTTTAAAATAATTTATGAGCATTCTAAGTTATATATTTATTAAAAGTAATAAATCAAAGATAAAGACCATACTTATAATTAAATTAAATAATAAGCCTTATAAGTCTTGGTCTTCATCTTGTTTTCTCATCATGAGCATCCATAAGTTTTCTTCTTTTGTGATGTGAGTTTGTTATCATCAAAACTCAGCCAAGTTCAAAAAGGAAATCTTCTTCACACATTGAACTCGAGGTTAGAGACTATATAATTAACCCACACTTAATTAATGCTTTCATGAATTCCAACTTCGTATACGAAAGTAGCGGGTGTCTTTAATTGAATAGGGTGATTTTAGTATACGAAAACACATCTCACTATTTTTGGGTTAATTCATCGTGATAATAAAGGGAATTACAAGGGAATATAATGCCATATTACCAAATAGGAATAGAGGAGATTCGAAATAACCTAATCATCTTTCTCATCTTGAATTTCCCAAATATCTCAAATTAATACTTCTTACTTTGTTACACAATCCCTGTGGAGCAATGAAGCACCTATACAGATACAGGTATCAAATACGATTGAAGTAGCAAAGTTTTTCACAAGAAAGGGAGGTTTGAATTGTGAACCTTTTAAAAATTGCCTATAAAAATTATCACAAACAATATACTCCAAGAGTATTATCAGAATGTTAGTTATATAAAGTATTCAAAATATATTGCAGACTGGAGAACGTTCTCCCAACACTTTGTGATAGTAAATATAAATGATAACTTGGGATTTGTGTGATTAGTGTATGCATAAATTAAATAAGAGTAAATGGAAAAGAAAACACACAAACAATTTATCCTGGTTCACCCAAAAACTTGGGCTAGTCCAGTCCCCACGCTCCTATGAGATTGTCCACTAAGAGATGTTAATGATCTCAAGTTACACTTCCTTTTGATCTAGATCCAAGACCAAAATATCTTCTAAGCCCTACAAGCTTAATCTACCTAAGTCTTACTGACTCTGAAGGTATCACTCAATTAGTAGTTACGTACTATTTGAGCCAAGATTACAATAATGGAAGATTTGTCATCAAAGCCTATTCACTCAATTAATATTTGAGAAGCTTTGAAGAAGATAAACTGTCAGTTCACTCAATGGATATTCTAATCCTAGATTTAGAAATTACAGATCTGAGTGAAAGAGACAAAGAAGAGCTCTTGATAAAACTTGTATTACAAAGACAAGTGTTGAAATGTTGTAGTTGAAACTTTTTTTCTTCAATGTTGCCAAAGACCTCTATTTATAGTTGAAGCTTGATCTGGGAGTCTTGGTCACAAAGCATATCCGTTAGTGATTTGAAAATAACGGCTAGTTGCTTTACATTTGATGGCTCATGATCTTTGGTGAAGAAACTGATCATTCTGAGAGCGTTCTCCAAAGTTTCTTCATCTTTCTTGAAGCAAGAGGAGTGTATGATGAGCTTGCGATGAGCGGTAGATTGCTGTATGTTGCTTATCAAACAAGTATATCCGTTGAACAACTTTTGAGCACGTTTTAAACAGTTGCGTATGAGCTATCTCCTTTTTGCACAAGTACACTTACTTTTCAGTAACGCTCTAAGAGCGTTCTCCAGACTGGGTGTGTATGTGATTTATTCTTTGAGAAGAAAAACTGATGCAAGGCTTTGACCAGTTGTAGTGGATAAGTTTGGCAGATGTATTGTACTTGTTGTGACTCTCAAAAGTACTTTGCAAGTACAATTACATGGAAGAAGGTGAGACCCCATTGGAGAGTGTTTATTTTTTATTCTTTTGCAAGTACACACTAACTCATAGATAGTTTTGTGTTGTCTATTTCTTAATGGTCCATGAATACTTAGTCCAAGCCATGTGTGAGGTTCCTCTGTGATATTTGGCCATTTGCACATGCTTATCCTTGAACTTAGCAAATGTGGTAACTTCTCTATTCATCCAAATATTCGTTGCCTTAAATGAACTCATTGAACTGTAGTGATCTTGTGAGTTAAGTCCAAGAGAAAAGTGCTTCTTTGTCTTGTACATGGTTGACTTATAAGTGCTTTTGCATTGAATGTGTCATTGATTGAAATGTTGCGCTGGATTCAGAGAGCGTTCTCAGAGTGATCTTGAAGCTTTTATTTTTACCAAAATAAAAGAGTGATATTTAATCTAAAAAGCTCAATTGTTCTTAGCTTAAATAAAAACACTCAAGATCACTTGTTAGATACCAAAGACACCTGAATTACACTTAAAATATAATTAAGAGGTTTGTTATCTTTAAAACATCAACTTGAGATTTTGCCTCAACAACGATACATATCTGATACTGTGATACGTCAATCTTTGAAAATATGGGATACGATACGTTTAAGATACATATAATAAAATTTAAAATAGATATTTTTACACGGAGTAAAAGGCTAGCAAATGATATAAATAACAAACAATTAAATTTAAAATAACATTGCGTGACTTCTTCATTATGCCTCTTGATGATTAGTTTAGATCAAGCTAGGAGGAATATTTGTTTTCGTTTATTTGCTTCTCGTGAATTAGAATATCCTTTATGAATTTATTTGCACATGAATGTTGAAAATTGATAATAACTATTAATAAGTATTGAATGTGAAGAAATTGATAAATAGAAAGGTCGGTACTAATATACGTGAAATAAAACTAAATAAACACTTAAGTATCAAAAATATATGAACAGTCATGCATATCCCCGGCGTATCGGTACATATCAACAGCGTATCGGCGTATCGGGTACGATTCAGAAACCATTTCTAAGTATCGGTGCTTCGGAGCTGTGGAGACAAATCTATGAAAAATGCGGGCTAAAAAGTTGGTAGCAATCAGTTAGCCATAAGTCATTAAAACGGGCTAAAAAGTGCGCAATTCTTCTTGTTCATGCATTTGGGCCTACAAAATACTCCCTTTATTCCAAAATATAAGTCACTTTGAGAAAAAAATTGTACCAAATTGTAAGTCACTTTACATTACCAATGAAACATTTAATCCTATTTTTCCTATTATACCCTTAACTATCTATTACTCTCTCTTCATGCAATCATTCAATTTATCTTTCTTATGTCATTAATGAAGGACAATTTTGTAAACTAACTCATATTTTCTCTTTTCCATGCAACATTAATTATATTTCTTAATTTGTGTAATTTGGCCAGAGTGACTTATATTTTGGAACAGAGGGAGTATAAAACAAAGGTAATAAAACAGTACTAATAACTTGAATAAAACTACTACTAAAATTATGCATATTTTAGAGGTATCAGTATTCAGACAAACAAAAGATCACAATTAATTGCTTTTTGATTATATTAGTCTGCTGATGATTCAGACAAACTACTACTAAAAATCCAGTTGCTTATTATTACATAGTCCCCTTTGCAAGATCAATTGGTTTGGCGAATTTGAAAGACAGTTCTCTTACTGCTAAAATAGCGTATAAACACCTTTTTCCACCACATATTGTTGCTCCATGGACGTCTTGGTTATGGCATAAGAGTGTTAGCTCCTTCGCTGTTATTGAAAGGTTACACGCTGAATACTCCCTGTGAGTGTAAGACTCTTCAAAACTTCTCTTTAGTGTCTAAGGTCTGTACTCCTAATATTACTATGGTTTTGTGGCAAGCGCCAATATACCTTTGGATGAAAGCAAATACTGGTGGGTCTGTTTGTAGCATGACGTCTTTGACTATTTGCGGGGGCATTTTTCGTGATCAAATATCCAACCATGACGGTTGTTTTGTTCGAAAGCTTGGGAAATTTTTTGATATGCATGCGGAACAACGGTGCCAAAAACTTGATGGCGATTTCAGCAAGTGTACTGAATCGTCCAAGTAGTAAAAATAAAACGGTAAGACCGAGTGTCGAACTCAAGGATTGCGTTTACTATAAAATTATAACTTTTACTTACCTGAACAAAAGGTTCCGATTTGGTTTGTTTGCAATAATGGAATTATAATAACTAAAATTGGTTGAACTTTTATAATAAATAAAACTGTCAAGATGAGTTTCACTGGACAACTATTTTGAGTTTCTGACTTGACTATTGTTGGATCAAAATGAGTTTTAATTATAAAACACCCTAAGTTTTGATGATAACAATGTATTAAATGAACAATTGGTATTACTAATGACTGATCTAGTGTGCAGGAACAAAGTAAAAATCTCATCCACGTAGATCATCGTTTGAGCATCTGAAGGACACAATCTGAAGTGTTAAGGCTCTGAGAAGCAAGAAGCTTCAGAGCCTCTGAAGAAGTCCTCAGAGGCCAAAGAAAGAAAACACAGTCTGAAGCTTGCGTTCATCTTCAGAAGATCAAAGAAATGATATCATCAGATTATGAAGAACACTCTCTGAAGGAAGACAGCTCATAACTAATGAAATAGTACAACGGTCTTGTCAACAAAAAGAAGAGTGTACAACCAACGGTCCTTTCTCAACGTCTTTATACCTAGAGTATAAATAGAAGACATCCTGATAGAGAGAAGACTACTGGAAGATCATCTGAACTCAGAGAAAGATTCAAATTGTATTCAAGCTGTAAACTATTGTTATTCTTTCTTTTGTAATCTTCTAAGTAAAATATCTTTTGATATTGTAGACTCTGAACTTAGTGTTTAGAGAGTCTTGCTTAGAACTTTTAGTCATATTTAATCTGTGTATTAAGTTAGTTTGTAAAGTCTCTTATCTTGTGTGATTTGAGAAAGGAAGTCTCTTGTCTTGTGTGACTTGAGCAAGGAAGTCTTAAGCTTGTGTGCTTAAGCAAGGAAGTCTCTGATCTTGTGTGATTAGAGCAAGGAAGTCTTAAGCTTGTGTGCTTAAGCAAGGAAGTCTCTGATCTTGTGTGATTAGAGCAAGGAAGTCTCTTTGTCTTGTGTGACCTAGAGCAAGGAAGTCTCTTGCTTGTGTGCTTGAGCATTAGTTGTGTAATCTTTGTGATTATAGTAAAATCCCTTGGAAGTGCAAGGGGACTGGACTACTCTCGTTTTGTGAGAGGAACCAGTATAAAATTTCTGTGTGTGTTTCTCTCTCTCTCTCTCTCTCTCTCTCTCATTTGCGTTTTGTGTTTTGTCTAGTTTCTCATATCCGCTGCATTTCAATTTACTTTCAAGTAAAATAATTTATTTTTCAAAACACAATTCAACCTCCCTTCTTGTATTTTTCACCTTCAATTGGTATCAAGAGCTCCAGTTCTGTTTTTTAATCACTTCACAGTGAGACAATAAAAGATCTTTGAAAAACACTGTATGTCTGGGGAAGCCATATCTATACCTACGTCTACTGCTTCAGATCTATCTCAAGTTCAATACACCTACGACAACATGACTTCTACCTCTTCAGCATCTAATCATGATTCCAGCAATAAAAAGGTTCCAATCTTTAGTGGTGATGCTCTAAGATTTGAATGGTGGAAAGATAGCATTTGCCACTATGTCAATGGAATTAATGATGAGCTTTGGGACCTGATAGAAGAAGGAAGACAGCTTCTGAAGAACACTCTCTGAAGGAAGACAGCTCATAACTAATGAAATAGTACAACGGTCTTGTCAACAAAAAGAAGAGTGTACAACCAACGGTCCTTTCTCAACGTCTTTATACCTAGAGTATAAATAGAAGACATCCTGATAGAGAGAAGACTACTGGAAGATCATCTGAACTCAGAGAAAGATTCAAATTGTATTCAAGCTGTAAACTGTTGTTATTCTTTCTTGTGTAATCTTCTAAGTAAAATATTTTTTGATATTGTAGACTCTGAACTTAGTGTTTAGAGAGTCTTGCTTAGAACTTTCAATCCTACTTAATCTGTGTATTAAGTTAGTTTGTAAAGTCTCTTATCTTGTGTGATTTGAGCAAGGAAGTCTCTTGTCTTGTGTGACTTGAGCAAGGAAGTCTTAAGCTTGTGTGCTTAAGCAAGGAAGTCTCTGATCTTGTGTGATTAGAGCAAGGAAGTCTCTGATCTTGTGTGATTAGAGCAAGGAAGTCTTAAGCTTGTGTGCTTAAGCAAGGAAGTCTCTGATCTTGTGTGATTAGAGCAAGGAAGTCTCTTTGTCTTGTGTGACCTAGAGCAAGGAAGTCTCTTGCTTATGTGCTTGAGCATTAGTTGTGTAATCTTTGTGATTATAGTAAAATCCCTTGGAAGTGCAATGAGACTGAACTACTCTCGTTTTGTGAGAGGAACCAGTATAAAATTTTTGTGTGTGTATTTTTTTTCTCTCTCTCTCTCATTGTCTCATTTGCATCTTGTGTTTTGTCTAGTTTTTCATATCTGCTGCATTTCAATTTACTTTCAAGTAAAAGAATTAATTTTTCAAAACACAATTCAACCCCCCTTCTTATGTTTTTCAAGTATAACTATTGAATCAATTTATTAAATTATTATCGAATTCTCTAAAGTATTCGTGTCCTAATTCCTTAGTGACAGAGTCGTTAATTCTAAAATAACCCCTAATTCCTTAGTGAATTTAAGATTAGAATTAAGCATGATTGAACAAGAATTCATAATTGATTTCAAGAGTTTGCATTTATTTCTAGACTACAAAGGCAAGAATTTCTTATATCAAAGCATTCATAAATTCAACTCCCGTATCACAATATGAACCGTAAATCAATTTAAAGGTGATCAATCGATAAAAGCATTAAACATAGATATAAGAAAAATAATTCAATAAACTTCTTCAATAATCATAAATCAAATCATATAATAAAAATTGTCATCTAGGTTTACTCATCCCTAACAATTAGGAAATTAGCTACTCATGATATTCACTACAGACAAAGAGAGAATAAAAAATTACACATAAAATTGTGGTTGAATGGTGTTTAAAGTCAACACCAAAGAATTGCTATGCAAGTGTGCAGTTTTCTCCTCTCTGTCTGCGTGAAAAGATCTCCCCTTTTAGTGCCTCCTCTATGTGTGTATATATATGTATCAGCCGTAACCTATTAGTTGCTTTTCCATCAAGCCAGCAAGATTTAATCACAAAATAACTTCTTCTTTGGGCTAGGCCAAGGTGGCCTTTTTCTTTTATTTTAATCAATGCACCCCCTTTGACTCAAGTAACATATTATTTATGTTTCTTTCATCAATTGTAATGCTTCAATTGAACCATCAACATTTTTTTCTATAAAATAAAATAAAAACTACACAAAATATTTGGTTAATGAATAAATTAAAAGTATAGATACTCAATTGACTCATGAATTCAAAAACTACAATTTATTCAAATTGACTCTAAAGTAAATATTAAATTATTAAAAATAAACTAAAATTTAATTAAAAAGACTATAAAAAGTATATTTGACGAGAGGTTATCACGTCCCACCATGGCTGGATGCAACTATGAATAAAAAATGATTCCAAATTAGCTCTGGAGGTCTTTGATAACAAGAACATCGTATTGTGGGATTTATGGGATCGTTGGAGTAACTATATGTCACTTGATATTGACATTCTTTTCTCGCAAATTTACCAGAAGGTAACTGTTGTGCTGATAGACTTGCTAACCATGTCCACACAATTCATGACTCTGTGGTAATTGGACTTTTTGTCTCCCTTCATTTGGGATAAATTCTTACATGACAAGATGGGGCTCACTTGTTTATCGCATTGATTAGAGATTTTGCATATTTTTTTTTGTATTTTTCTTCTTTTCGGGAGAAGGCCTAGTCACCACCTTCTACATATTATTCTGAGCTATAGGTAGACGAAAAGAATGTCTAGGGATGCCAACTTAATTGGAATGTCTATTCATTCTGTGATAACTAGATGTTATTAGTTTATCTAAAAAGATTGATAATATATTTATAATATAATTCATTTTCTAACAATTGATAATAAATCATTTTACCGGTGTATCGCTATAAGATATCATACTAGTGTATTTCTCTATGACACCATATTAGTATACTTACATATAGATGAATTAATTCTTTTCCTCAACCATCTCTTGAAGCTTCTTGCAGAAATTATCTATATAAGATGACTCAAGATCTTTATCAAGCAACATCTCTCTAATCTTAGCATGATTAGCCTTAACATTTTTACTAATTTCATTCTCATCATCCATTACAATACTCACAGCTTTACAAACACTATCTTTAGTATACAATCCATCTTCATCTTTCTCAACTTCCACACCAACTTTCAAATTATTTCCCATCATTCTAGCATTCAATATTTGATCACCAACATTCGGCAACAAAACTAATTGACACTTATTCACCAATGCCTCAGACAGAGAACCTGAACCACAATGTGTAATGAAACATCCAACAGAAGGATGTTCCAAAATCAATTGTTGTTGAACCCAACCACCATAAACAACACCTCTTCCTTCAACCCTTTCTGAAAATTTTTCTGGTAATGCTTCTTCAATTGTTGTAAAACCAAAAGGAGGTCTCAAAGCTGCGAAAAATGGCATACCGGTTAACTCAAGACCAAGCATTAATTCTTGAAATAGGTTTGGATTTAAAACACATTCACTTCCAAAACAACAATAAACAACTGATTCTGTTTTGAATCCACCAAGCCAATTAGCCCATTTTTCATCCAAAACGGAATTTGGATTTTCATGTATAACCGGTCCTGAAGTAAGAACCGGTTTATTAAATTGTTTCTGCATGTAATCAAGAAAAGGTCCTTCAATTTCTCTGCATGTTCTGTATCCAAATGCATCAGCTTCATTCAAAGCAATGAATTGTCGATCGTAGAAAAGAACATTGCTACCAAAAACTTCTTTCCTTTTAGCAACCAAGGCTTTAGCTTCATGATTATGAAGCTTGATAGATGAATCAGGGAAACCAGAAGGGGGTTCCATTAAATCAAATTCATTTAAATTCTCACCCTTTGAATATCTATCTGCTGCTAAAGTGTAACCAAGAGTGACTGAACTAATAATGGAATAATGAAGAGCTTTAATGCCTAAAGGCTTTGTTATAGATGGAATCCAATGTGTGAAATCATAGAAAATAACATGAGGTTTGAGGTTTGTGAGATGATTTTCAACCTCAGGTTTTGTTAGATCCATTGCTGTCATGATTTGTGGTATTAAAGGGTAAGGAACATCATTTGTTGTTTCTGCATTGGGTGGAAGGCCTTCAACATGTGGAACTTTAAGTGTAACAAAAGTGATTAATTGAGGGTGGTGATTGTTTGGTTCTAATTTTGATTGTGCTTTTCTAGGTGTGAAAAATGTGATTTTATGGCCATTTTTTGCTAATTTGTTCGCTAAGTGAAGGAATGGAATTTGATGTCCCATGGCAAACCATGGATACATTGCTATGTGTAGAGAAGATGAATCCATAATAGTGATGATTGTCAACAAAACAATGAAAAGAAACAATTAATTAAAGAGAACATCTTTTTATTTAGCATTTTGGTCAAGAAGATCCTTTAATTATGGTGGTGAAGGAACAAGAAACACAAATATATAAGTACTTGTGTTGATTAAATATAGAGTCAAAGTTGAGATAAATTAGCCATTGACAATTTGACATAGTTTAGAATTTTATAAATCTCATATTCTAGAAAAATTTATTTATTTGACGTGTTTCAAAAAAGATATATTGTGTGAATGGATCACGTCTCATAGTCTATCAATTTGAAGGAATAAATACATTTATTTTGGTAAAAAAATGCTAGTAGATATTTTGATATAATTTTTTCCTTCTAATTTTACTCTTCGTTTAAATTTTTATCCAATTAAATAATTTTATTTTTTATACTTATGTAGGTAAGAGATATTAAATTTTGGCATAACTTTCTTTACTATTTATTCAAACTATTATGTGATTCATTTAAATTTTTACACAATTAAATAAGTTTATTTTTTATACTTATATAGGAAGGGGATATACAATTATCTGATTCTTTGGAAAAGATGCTAAAAACCAAAAAAGAGAGCCCAACAAGACATGTCATTGAGGATTTTTTTTGCAATAATACTTTTTTTTTTTTTTACAAATTACAATGGAGTACATAACTAAAGCATTTTTTTTTTTTACAATAATTAAAGCATATATTAAATTTTAGTGACTTTTTGTTTATCCAAATTTATCATTCATGTAAACTATTTTATTTATAATTTTGTTTGACATCTGAGTGACAAATATACAAAATAGTGTTTGCATGAAGTACGACCAAAAGATATTTATAAACATCCATTCAACACCTTATTTTGTTTTTGGGTTATGCTAATGTGTTCTTAGAACACGTGTTAAGAATATAAAAAGAGTAATATTTTTCAAAAGTTGTACTTTTAATTTATGAAAAGTTTAGTAAATTAAATATATGGACTTAAAAAAAAACATAGTTTTTAGATTATTAACATGTGCTCTAAAGGCACATGTTAGCTGATACACCGGGAAATATGCTATTTATTTAGTTAAATTAATATAATATTTCAATCATTTTTATTTCATTCTCGAAGTTTTATTTTATGAATTGTTACTTATTCCTGGTATTTCATTTAATCAGATAAAAGTGAACGAATTGAAGAAATGAGCGAAAATGGACCAAAAAGAGACAAAAATGTCACACACGTGCAGCCCAATTGGTCCACACGCGTAGCCCAAACCACACAGCAATGTGGCGCTCGCCAGGCCCATATGGCGCCCGCCAGCAGCCCAACAAAGCAGCTTGTGGCGTGCGCCACAAGCCTTACGCACCAAGACAAAATCCTGGCCATTCATGTGATCCTGTAGCGCTCGCCACACTGGAGATTTTGTCCCACATCGCCTATTTCAATATTCTTTAGCATTTGTAAACAGTATAAATATGTCATCCTTCTTACATTCCAATACACAACAACTTAGCAAGAACATCACTTGTAATAGTTAAATAGAGAAATTAGACAGAGCCTTTGTGCTTAGTCCTTTCTCTTAGTTTAAATTTTATTGTTGCCGTTCCGGTGTTGTACTCGAAGTTTTTATTCAGGTTCTTATTTTTTTTGTTTTTTTATTTTCTTTATTGCTTTTATTTATTTATGCTTTATTTATTTATTTTCTTTCTATTTATTTTTCCTGCTTATTTATTTTGTCTTTAGTTTAGTTATGTCTAGCTAATTTAATATTGCTAGGATGTGTAATTAGGAGCTAATAGGGGTTTGGTAATTAGTTTGTGCGCTTGTTTTTAAACGAGTTTTCTTAACCAGATTTTAATTAAATGTTGACTATAATTTGTCACGAGAGTGAGAATTAATTAAAGTAAAAATCAATAGAGCGAGATCGTGAGATTTATACTAGACAGTAAAAACTGAACATTAACTCTAATCAGCAACTAGAGTTGGAGTTAGAGTTAATTAAATTATATTGGTTTTCAAAAAGTATTTTATTAGCGGATGTGAGGACGAGAGTTAAGTATCACCTTTAGAATTTATAATACTAGTCAAGATTTGCAAGAGCTGAGATTGGTATTTTTAAATCAATATAGTTTCGAAAACTAATCCTTTTACCTAGCACGAATTAAGTATTGAACCCTGTGAAGCAACTAAGATCGCATCCTAGTAATACGCATTATTATTTTAAAAATCTAAAAAATATTTTACAATTTAAAACCCTTTTATTTAATATTTAGCCATAGATTGACAAAGTAACATTAGATAACGGTAGTTCGACTATTGGTCCTTTGAGTTCGATAATATTTTAAAACTAGAAGACAAGACTGTATACTTGCAGTCACGTTGTCGTCCTCCGATCATTAGCTTTTTCCTTTCCTTTATATATCTCTTCTCTCTTAAGACATACATACTCTTCTACTCTTCCATCAAGTCGAACTGGACCTCTCTGAAGATGATCGACACATTCAAGAGTAACCACATGAGTAAAATTAAACATATCTTCTAAAATTTTAAGGAATTAAGTTTATGAGTTTTCTGCTGTCCGAGTAGCCAAAACGTATGGAGTGTGTCTACTTTTTTTCAGGTTGTTCACACTGCTGTAAATAGTGAGGATATTGCTAAAACTATAATTTTTCACATCTTGAAACAACTATCAAAAAATGATGCAGCCATCTTTGCTTGTATATTGTGGAGCATTTGGAAGCAACACAACAATGAAATCTGGAATAATGTCACCGATGCTCAAAATTTTGTTTTTTCTCGTGCTATTACTATGTTACAGGACTGGAGAGCAGTGCGTACTGCTGCAAATACAACAAGTACAGCTGCACAGGCAGAAGTGCAACGATGTTGGCGCAAACCGATGGCTGGATGAGTAAAATGTAATGTTGATGCTTCCTTTCCGACTAATTCTGACAGAGTTGGTATTGGTATATGCATTAGAGATGAACATGGAGATTTTATTTTAGCTAAAACTGAATGGTTTACTCCAAAAAGTGAAGTTCATATTGGTGAAGCACTTGGGTTGCTATCTGCACTCAAGTGGGTGCACAAGCTTAACTTAGGACCAATAGATTTTGAGTTGGATTCTAAGAGAGTGGTTGATAGATTTCACTCATCTAGTAGAGATTTTACATAATTCGGTGCTATTATTGATCATTGTAAATTAGTTTTCTCTACTTATTACAGGAACTCTAGTGTAGAGTTTGTGCGGAGACAAGCAAATGAGGCTGCTCATACTTTAGCTAAAGCGGCCACATTGTCTGCTAGTTTCCAAGTGTTGGTCGATGTACCAAATTATATTGAACACATTTTAATTAATGATAAGCTATAAGCAATATTTCGTCAAAAAAAAAAGTTTATGAGTCATTTTAGCGATACTATGTTGTTCAAACTCAACTTTTCTATCAAATATGAGATTTTTTTTTCAACACACACTTTAATATATATATATATATGGAAGCCACTAATATGGACCTATTTTTCTAAGGTCCACCCATGATCTGAAGGTGTGAAAAACACATGAAGGGGGGTTTAATTGTGTTTTGACAAGTTAAAAACTTTTTCTTTAGAAAGATTGAGATGCAGCGGAATATTGAAATAAAACACAATAACAAAGAAGGACAATGCTAAGGAGAGAAGGACACAAGCAATTTTATATTGGTTCCTCTCACTAACGAGAGTAGTCCAGTCCCCTTGTCTTCACAAGAGATTTCACTATAATCACACAAGATTACACAATTGCTCAAGCACACAAGCAAGAGACTTCATAATGCTCAAGCACACAAGCAACAGACTTCCAAATGTTCAAGCACACAAGCAAGAGACTTCCAAATGCTCAAGCACACAAGCAAGAGACTTCCAATCGTATATAAAATAAGATATGCTAATTTGAACTAAGCACCTAAGACTTTTACTCTTTTGAATAACAATTACAGAGTATTACAACTTCTTGAAGAAAGTAGTCAGAGTTTAAAGTCTTGTGCAAATGTGAACTTTGATAGCCTTGAGTGTAGTGTTCTAGTGTTATAGATTTTCAAGAGAGATCTTCCGATTCACCAAGTCTTCTATATATAGGCAGTTGAAATGTATGAAGGTGTGAAAAACACAAGAAGGGGGTTGAATTGTGTTTTTAAAACTTAAAGCTTTTATAGCTTTTGTAAGAGTTAAATGCAGCAGATATGAGAAAGCTAGATAAACACAATGCACAAATAAACAGAGAGAGAGAAGAGTGCACACACAGATTTATACTGGTTCCTCTCACAAACCGAGAGTAGTCCAGTCTCCTTGCACTCCCAAGGGATTTCACTATAATCACACAAGATTATACACTTGCTCCAGAACACACAACAGGAGACTTCACACTTGCTCAAGTCACACAAGACAAGAGACTTCAAAACTAACTTAATACAAATTAAGTAGGACTGAAAGTTACTAAGCTTAGACTCACTAACACTTGATTTAATCCTAAGTGAATACAAAGAATTAAGCTCAGAGTCTAAATAATATCAAAAGATATTGTAGCTTAGAGTTACAAGAATGAACAGTTCTATGGCTTGAAATTCAAATTGCTCTCAAAGTATATTTGTTCAAACGTTCAGTGTTTCAGCATTTCAGTGGTCTTCTCTCAAGAGATAAGTCTTCTATATATACTCCAAATGGATTGAGACGTTGAGATAAGACCGTTGATAGTACATTTGCAATTTGCTGATATGGAAAATATCGTGGTTTCCAAAAGGAGTAAACCAATTCCACTACTTCATCCTTTTGAAATGGCGCTTCAGCATTTTGAGTAAACAATAGTATAGAGTACTATACGCTCCATTTGAAGATAAGGATGATGTACTATTTCATTAGCCATGAGCTGTCAATCTTCAGAGAATGTCACTAGATGAACTTTGTTATTCAGAATGTAACAAGTACACTCTGTATGCTTTTGAGCGTTCAGAGTATCCAATAAACATACCCTTATAAGCTTTAGCATCAAATTTCTTTAGATGAACTTTGGTATTCAGAATGTAACAAGTACAACCAAATTGATGAAAATAAGATACATTGGGTTTCTTTCCTTTAAATAATTCATATGCAGTTTTATTCAATATAGGTTTTATATAGATTCTATTTTGAACATAACATGCTGTGTTTATAGCCTCTGCCCACAAATATTTTGCTATGTTAGTTTCATGCATCATGGTTCTGGCCATTTCTTGCAGAGTTCTATTCTTTCTTTCTACAACTCCATTTTGTTGTGGAGTTCTAGGAGAAGAAAACTCATGTAAGATGCCATATTTTTCAAAAAAAAAATTCAAACAGTTCATTTTCAAATTCACCACCATGATCACTTCTAACTTTCAAAATATGTAAATTCTTTTCTTTTTGTATCTGAGTGCAGAAACTGCTAAACACATCATATGCATCATCCTTATTTCTAAGAAATTTACCCCAAGCCCATCTACTGTAATCATCAACAATGACTAATCCACATTTCTTTCCATTGATATAGGTTGTGCTAACAGGACCAAATAAATCAATGTGAAGCAATTCTAAGGGTTTAGAAGTAGAGACAACATGTTTAGGTTTAAAAGAAGTTTTCACAATCTTTCCTTTTTGGCAAGAACCACATAATGCATCTGAGTGATAGTTTAGTTTAGGCAAGCCTCTGACAAGATCAAGTTTGCTAAGCTTAGAGAGTAACCTCCAGTTAGCATGACCTAATCTCTTATGCCATACCCACTTCTCTTCACTCAGAGTCAATAAGCATTTAACCTCTTGTTCTGCCAAATCAGATAGATTAATTTTATAAACGTTGTCTATCCTCTTTCCCTTGAATACTATAGATTGGTCAGTATCTTTGATTACAATACATGATTCCATATTAAACGTTACCACAAACCCATTGTCACAAAATTGACTTATGCTAAATAAGTTGTGTTTGAGTCCATCAACATACCATACATTTTTAATTAGAAGGGAGGAATTACCTACATTACATGTACCTTTGATTTTCCCTTTCTGATTACCTCCAAAGCCAACTGTTCCACCATCTTCAAGTTTTAGAGACGTGAACATCTTCTTATTACCAGTCATGTGCCTTGAACATCCACTATCCAGATACCATGAATGATTACTGTTTTCTTTCAGACTGGATAGCTGTAGAATAAATCAAGGTCAATCATTGTAGTAATATTCTCCACACTCATTGTGTAGCTATTTCCAATACTCATTTGTTTTCTTCAAGTCAGCAGTTTTGGAAGTAAAGTAATGTTTAGGAACATAAGCTTTTCTTCCATTGCTGATCACAAGCTTCCATTCATCTGATTTGAAATAGTTTTTCCTACAAGGAAGATCTGAATGGTAGACAATTTTATACTTTGGTACCCATTGCTTTCTGGGTCCAGGTGGGTTAGTTCTATAATCCTTGTTTCTGTTTTGTACTTTTGAAAAACTATTTGGACTTGTAAAGAATTTTCTTTGAAAAACAGTTTTCCTAGTCCATTGTTTTTGAATTTTAGGCTTTGATTTATAATCATTATAAGACTTAGAGTGTTCTTCTAATCTAGGATTAGCTTTGCACACCAGAGTTTTACTTTGATTATTAATCATCAGCTTGGTTTGTTTCAGACTCTGATTGGTTGAGCTTCTGAGTCCCAGAGTTTCTAGAGTCTTAGACATGATAGTCTCAGATTCTGAAACTTTAGGTTCTGAGTTACTCACCTTGGGATTCTGAACTACAACCTCTGAATTGACTTCAGAGTTTGTTTTGCAGACCCCAGAGGTTCCTTCAGATTCTGATACAACCACTGCTTTGCCTTTGCTTTTCATTGGTACAAAAGTAGAATAGAGATTATCAGGGGTTTTCTTTAAACAAACAGAAGAATTTGGTTTTCCATACGTTCTACCATATGAATAATCAATTCCTTCACCTCTATTTTTACAAATGCTATAAATCATAGAAGCGACTTTACTCTTATTTACATTTTGATGAACAAACTCTTGAAGAGCAACTTCATGCTTATCACTAGGTTTGTTACATTTGACGCAACCATTTTCAAGCTCTTGAATTTTGATCAAAGAATTTTTATAAAGAGTTTGAAGATGATCAGCTTTCTTTGCTAAGTCATTCTTTTGTGTTTTCAAAAGTTTTATCTCAGAAGATGATTTAGCAAATTTGCTCAAAGACATTCCTAGATAAGTTTTAAGTTGTTCTTTGGAATAGTTTAGAAATACCTGTTCTGACTCTTCAGCGTCTGATCCTTCAGAGTCTGAGTCTTGTTCAGAGTCACTATCAGAATCAGTATTTGCCATCAGAGCCACATTTGCTTCTTCATCATCATCATCAGAAGATGTTTCCAGATTTTCAAATGTTTCCATTAAACTCTTCTTGAATCTTCTTTTGTAGCTTTCCTTCTTGCTACTTGACTTTTTATTCTTATCCTTTGATGATGCTTCAGGACATTCAGCAATAAAGTGTCATGGTTTCTTGCACTTGAAGCAACTCTTTTCTTCTTTACTTGAACTATTCCTTGAGTTGTTGCCTCTGAAGTTCTTGTTGTTTATTTTTGCCCATTTCTGAAAGTTTCTTGTGAACATTGCAAACTCATCATCCTCTTGTTCATCCTCTTGGTCATCTAGGCAAGATTCTTCATCAGTCTCGATAGCTTTGGCCTTGAGTGCCTTAGAAGATTTTCTAGTTAATGACAAAGCCACTGACCTTTCTTTCTTCTTAGCCACATCAGCATTCAATACCAACTCATGGCTCTTGAGATTGCTGATGAGTGACTCAAGACTGATGCTTTCTAAATCCTTAGCCTCCTCAATAGCTGTGACCTTGGGTCTCCACTTATCAGTTAGACTGTTAAGAATCTTCCATACATGATCAGAGGTGGTGTAACTCTTCTTCAGAACCATAAGGTTGGACACCAGAGTCTGAAACCTTGAAAACATAGTCTTAATATCTTCATCAGGCTTCATAGCGAAGAGTTCATATTGTTGAACTAGAAGTCTTGCTTTTGCATTCTGAACTTGTCTATTCCCATCATATGTTGCACATAAGGAATCATACATAGCCTTAGCTGTAGACCTATCCATTATTTTGGTATATTCATCATGTGAAATGGCAGACATCATGATGTTTTTCACTTTATTGTGCTTGGAAAAGATCTTCTTATCAGCTGTAGATAAAGCCTTCTTCTGAAGTAAAGAGATTTTGCCATCAGGACCTATTCCATCAATAGAAACCCCTTCTATTAGATCTCATAGCTCATCATCAATCCCATTTATGTAGTGATAAATGTTGTCCTTCCACCATTCAAATCTCAAAGCATCTCCACTAAATACTGGTACTTTCTTGTTGCTTGAATCATGTTTGGATGTAGAAGTCATGTTGTCGTAGTTATAAGCAACTTGAGAGAGATCAGTATTGGTGTTTGTGTTTGTAGGCTCTGCAGACATGAAGTGTTTTTCAGATCTTTTACTGTCTCACTGTTAGGTGATTAGCAACAGAATCGGAGCACTAGATACCAATTGAAGGTGTGATAAACACAAGAAGGGAGGTTAAATTGTGTTTTTAAAAGTTAAAACTTTTCTAGCTTTTGTAAGAGTTAAATGCAGCAGATATGAGAAAGCTAGATAAACACAATGCACAAATAAACAGAGAGAGAGAGAGAGAGAGAGAGAGAGAGAGAGAGAGAGAGAGAGAGAGAGAGAGAGAGAGAGAGAGAGAGAGAGAGAGAGAGAAGAGTGCACACACAAATTTATACTGGTTCCTCTCACAAATCGAGAGTAGTCCAGTTCCCTTGCACTTCCAAGGGATTTCACTATAATCACACAAGATTATACACTTGCTCCAGAACACACAGCAGCCAGCAGGAGACTTCAGACTTGCTCAAGTCACACAAGACAAGAGACTTCAAAACTAACTTAATACAAATTAAGTAGGACTGAAAGTTACTATGCTTAGACTCACTAACACTTGATTTAATCCTAAGTGAATACAAAGAATTAAGCTCAGAGTCTAAATAATAGCAAAAGATATTGTAGCTTAGAGTTACAAGAATGAATAGTTCTATGGCTTCAAATTCAAATTGCTCTCAAAGTATATTTGTTCAAACGTTCAGTGTTTCAGCATTTCAGTGGTCTTCTCTCAAGAGATAAGTCTTCTATATATACTCCAAATGGATTGAGACGTTGAGATAAGCCCGTTGATAATACATTTGCAATTTGCTGATATGGAAAAGATCGTGGTTTCTAAAGGAGTAAACCAATTCCACTACTTCATCCTTTTGAAATGGCGCTTCAGCATTTTGAGTAAACAATAGTACAAAGTACTATACGCTCCATTTGAAGATAAGGATGATGTACTATTTCATTAGCCATGAGCTGTCAATCTTCAGAGAATGTCACTAGAAGCTTGTAATGACGTTTCGTTGTCTTCTGACTGAATTACGCAAGCTTCTGGACATGTAATCTTTTGGCATCTGAAAGACTTGGTTCAGAGGCTCTGAAGGTTTTATAGTTCAGAGTCTTAACGTTCAGAATGTGGTCTTCAGAAGCTCAAAATGATGATCTTGGTGTTTAAGTTTTTACTTTATTCCTGCACACTAGATCAATAATTAGTAATCCCAATTGTCCATTTAATACTTTGTTATCATCAAAACTTAGGGTGTTTTATAAGTAAAACTCATTTTGTTCCAACAATGTAGACGTTGGAAGTGACCTTTGATGAGTTTACGATGTCAGCGTAAACTTTGCTGCATAGATACTTGAGTTTTTGTCCTTATACCAAAAGAGGCAAAACCTGTAGCTATCAGCTTCCTTTGAACACTACGATGTTTGCACGGAAGTGGTAAAGTCTTCCTTTTGTCTAGGCGCTCATCCTTCAGATGTGTTGACTTGATTCAAACTAAAGTAACCTTTTAGAGTGCAGAGGAGAGCCCTTTCTTTAACGGTTGATTCTTCAGATCTTCTGAGTGCAAACTTTTGATGGCCTCTGATAACACTTGTTCTGGATTCTGAGTGTGTTCAAAACTTTCAGAGCCTCTGACTTAACAGTCAGAATCTATCTCTTTTATTTTTTCTGCATTCTTACAAGGTAGATTTTTAGTATACCAACTGTGAATTAATACTTTGTTATCATCAAAACTTCATTTTGCTCATAGGGTTTGTATGGAAAACCATTCTTGTTCCAACAATCTTCCCCTTTTTGATGATGACAAACATAAGTATTAATTGCTCGTTGTTGTTGAATTAATTCATCATGTTCTTCTCAGGTTTGTGAGTTTTGCAAGCTCCCCCTGTGTCAGATCTTCTCTAGGGTTAGGTTTGTAAGCTCCCCCTAAGTTTATCCATGATTAATTAAGACAGTTTAAGAACTAATCATTATATCTTTAGATCAAAGCTTCATACTTTGACACTCAGAGGCTAGGTTTGCTAGCTCCCCCTATGTCATGTAAGACTAAGACAAGTTCGCAAGTTGTCTTAAGTTTTACGTATGATTTTTCAATCATAAGATTATAATTAGATCTCCTTCAAAAACAGTTCTAAAATAAATAAATTTGTAGATTAATAAAGGGTTCACTTGGAAAGTTTCAGATTTTTACGCGCAATTAATAGCTTCTCTTACTCCCCCTTTTGCCATCAATCAAAAAGAACTTATGAAGCATAACAGATATGTAAAGCACATAAACAGATTGTATAAAAGCAGAAACACTTAATAATAGTTGAATAACACCTAATGAGAAGATTTTACAGAGACATAGCAAACTATCTAATAGTGCACAAACATAGCAGTTAGGGGTAATGAAAAGGGTTAGTGAAAGGGTGCTTTCATTTTGCGCTTTCAATCTTCCTCATTGACGGATTGTCCTTTGCTTCAGCAGTTTCTTTACCAATCATGATTGAACTCATCATCCCACCAAGATGTATCTTCAATATCTTCTGGAAGTGGACAGGGTAAAGGATTATAATCGTCTAAGTTGCTGTCCATTGAGGTCTCATTTGATTCTCTTTCATCAACGTCGGAGTCAGATCTGTTGCTTCCTCAAAGATGTATTTCTAGATACAGAAGCAGGAAGACCATTGCACGTCACTTTTATCCATGAAATGGGAGTATCGAGATTTATGCTCATGTTTCCAGTAATAAACAAAATTTTGCTTCTTGGCACCCACTTTTGGATGAGTCTATAAGAGTTATCCTTAACTCGTTCATCTTCTTCTGGTATCCCTTGAGTTGCATCTTGAGGTAAATCCTTAGTAATTCCTTGAGATGATTCATTGAAATTTCCAGATGTTTCACACTCCAAATGTCGCTTCTCTTGAGGTAAGACTCGCTTTAGAGCATAAGAGAACGAATCAGTAGGTTTAGAACGGTGTGAGGAGAACATAAGATGTGGATAACAAGCTTTGATATTCTTATTTTGAGTAATAGAAGTAGATGCGGTACTGGAATGCATGGACTTATGACAATTGTTAGATGGAGTAATGTGAGGAAGAGATGAGGATGTCATTGTATTGGATGGAGAGAAAATCAAATATTCTGACGGTTGGAAATAAAGTGAGGGAAGTGAGTGAAAGATGTTTGATTGTGTGATTGTGTACAGGTGATATAAATAGACTTCATGCCATAGGGAGAGATGAACTATTAAAAAAAATGCACTAAAGATCACATCATTAACTTCCACTTTACCCACACAACATTTGACACATATTTCAAGGAATTAAATTGAAGTAACTGACTCGGTAATGGACAGCTGTGAGTCTTAATGTCACGTGGCTTCCATTACTTATTCAGAGCAATTTTTGAAAGTTGAAAGGTTTCAGACGCTGAAAAACTCAGAAGCACACTATAATCAGAGGACCTAAGAAAGGGTGTCTACTTAGGTTATTCAGAGTCTGTTTTTCCAATAGCTATTCAGAGATCACTTTTCATCATAGATAAGAGTCATATTCAAATTTTTCTTTATAAAATCATACCTTTCTATTGTCAAAGGCTTATCAGCCCATTGACCTTCAGTTTCAACAAACTTTAAGTCAACAGTTCCTTTTTGAACATGATCTCTTATGAAGTGATGTTTGATTTCAATATTAGCTCGAGAATGCATTATTGGATTTTTAGAAAGATGAATGGCTACAGTATTGTCACAATAGAGAGGGACATTTGAACTGTTTACTTTATAATCCTCTAATTAATATTTCATCCAGAGTAGTTGTGAACAGCACTTTGCAGCTGAGATGTATTCTGCTTCGGCTGTAGATAATGCTATAGTTGTTTGTCTTTTACTGGCCCAAGAAATAAGATTCTCACAAATAAATTGACAATTTCCACTGCTGAATTTTCTTTCTAATTTATCTCCAGCAAAATCAGCGTCACAAAATTCAACTAGCTTAAAATCATTGGAATTTTTGTAAAAGAATCCAAGATTAGTGGTTCCTTTCAGATATCTAAAGATTCTCTTTACAACAGAGAAATGAGATTCTCTAGGATCTGATTGGAATCTTGCACACAGACACACACTCAACAAAATATTTGGTCTAGATGCAGTGAGGTAAAGTAGCGAACCAATCATACCTCGATACAGCTTCTGATCAATTCTTCCTTCTGATTCATCTTTGTTTAAACTGATCAAGGTTGAACTTTTTCAACAGCTCCTTGGTGTACTTTGTTTGATGAATGAATGTTCCTTCACTTCTTTGATTGATTTGAATTCCAAGAAAAAACTTCATTTCTCCCATCATGCTCATTTCAAATTCATCCTGCATTAACTTAGAAAATTCTTTACACAAAGATGCATTAGTAGAACCAAAGATAATGTCATCAACATATATTTGGATAATTAAGATATCTTTCTTTAGTGTTTTTCTGAAGAGAGTGTTGTCAACCTGTCCTTTTTCAAACCCTTTTTCAATAAGATAAGTACTCAATCTTTCATACATGCTCTAGGAGCTTGTTTGAGACCATAGAGTGACTTTTTTAATTTAAAAACATAATCAGGGTTTGATATATCTTCAAAACCAGGAGGTTGTTTGACATATACTTCTTCAGAAATAACACCATTTAAGAAAGCACTCTTTACATCCATTTGATAAAGAATAATATCAAGATTTACAGCAAAGGAGAGAAGGAGTTTGATAGCCTCTAATCTGGCTACTGGTGCAAAGGTTTCAGTGTAATCAATTCCTTCTTGTTGGTTGTATCCTTGTCACCTTGTGCCACCAATCTTGCTTTGTTTCTCACTACTTCTCCTTGTTCATTTAACTTATTTCTGAATACCCATTTTGTTCCAATAATGTTCTTGTGAGAAGGCTTGGGTACCAGAGTCCACACATCATTTCTTTCAAATTTGTTCAATTCTTCTTGCATTGCCACAATCCAGGCATCATCTAGGAGTGCTTCATCAATTTTGGTTGGTTCTGATAATGAGATAAGTCCAAGTAGTGAGTCTTCATTTCTGAAGCTTGATCTTGTTTTCCTAGGACTGTCTTTGCTTCCAAGAATAAACTCATCTGGGTGTGAAGACTTATATTTGAATGTGTTCCTTGATTGTAGATTGTCTTCACTTCTTGGATTGTCAGCTTCTGATGCTTGTGGAGGATTAGTTGAAGTTTCAGCTCCTGATTCTTCATGGTTGAGAGTAGGTTCTGGTAGAATTTCTTCATCAGAGTCTCCATCTTCTGATAGATGCGTATCTGCAAGTTTCTCAACTAGCTCTGACGTTCTGTCAGGCTGCTTGTCATCAAATTTGACATGCATACTCTCCTCAACTGTATTAGTTTCAGAGTTATACAGTCTGTATGCTTTTGAGCGTTCAGAATATCCTATAAAGATACCCTTAGAAGCTTTTGCATCAAATTTCTTTAGATGGATTTTTGTGTTTAAGATATAACAGACACATCCAAACTGATGAAAATAAGAAACATCAGGTTTTCTTCCTTTGAACAATTCATATGCAATTTTGTTTAAAATAGGTCTGATGTAAATTCTATTTTGCACATGGCATGCTGTGTTTACTGCTTCTGTCCATAAATGTTTTGCCATGTTAGTTTCGTGCATCATGGTTCTGGCCATTTCTTGTAGAGTTCTATTTTTCCTTTCAACTACTCCATTTTGTTGTGGAGTTCTAGGAGAAGAGAACTCATGAAGAATGTCATACTTTTCACAAAATATTTCAAATGGTTCATTTTCAAATTCACCACCATGATCACTCCTAACTTTTAGGATTCTTAAATTCTTTTCGTTTTGAATCTGTGTACAGAAAACAGTAAACTCATCATATGCATCATCTTTTGTTCTAAGAAATCTAACCCAAGTCCATCTACTGTAATCATCAACAATGACAAGTCCATATTGCTTTCCATTGATTGAAGCAGTGCTAACTGGTCCAAAAAGATCAATGTGCAGAGTTTCTAAAGGTCTGGAGGTAGATACAATATGTTTAGCTTTAAAAGAGGTTTTTACAAACTTTCCTCTTTGACAAGAACCACAGAGAGCATCTGAGTGATAGTTAATCTTTGTTAGCCCTCTGACTAGATCATGCTTACTAAGTTTTAAAATTAATCTCCAATTAGCATAACCTAATCTTTTATGCCAGATCCATTTTTCTTCACTCATAGTCAGAAGACATACTACTCTTTGGTTTGCCAAATCAGAGAGATTGACCTTGTATACATTTTCCTTCCTCTTTCCTTTAAAAACAATGGACTTATCAGAGTCTCTGATTACAGTACATGCATCTTTATTAAATGTAACCACAAACCCACTGTCACAAAATTGACTGATGCTTAAGTAAGTTATGAGTTAATCCATCTACAAACCAAACATTATCAATTGACAGAAAAGAATTACCTACAGTACCTGTACCAATAATTTTGCCTTTTTGGTTACCTCCAAAACCCATTGTACCTCCTTCTTCCATAGAGAGAGATTTAAACATGTGCTTGTTCCCGGTCATGTGTCTTGAACACCCACTATCCAGATACCAGGAGTGACTAAGAGTTTGTCTTTGTCTGGATAGCTGTACAATAATTAATATCAATTATCGCAGTAATATACACCACACTCAGTGATGTATTCATTGTAGTATTCATAGTCTTCTTTTAGTATTTGTGATTCATTTGCAAAATAATGTTTTGACACATAGGCTTTCTTTCCATTGCAGATGACTTTCGTCCACTTATCAGGCAGTGTGTTACCCTTTTTGAACTGAAACTCTGTATTATAGACAACTTCACACTTTGGTACCCATTTGGGTTCTGATTGGTTAGTTCTTCCATTTTTACTCCTGTGTTGTACCCTTGGAGTGCCCATTGGATTGGTATAGAATTTTCTTTGAAAATAAGGTCTTTTGAAAGTTTTGGCTTTAATCCAAGGTTTTTTTGAGAAGGTTCTAGACTTAGTATCATCACAAGTATTTTTTTCTCTTAACAGACTTTAGTGTTGGTTTGTTATAGATCAACGTATTTGTGTGATTCTTTAGTCGTTGCTTTGATTGTTTCAGAGTCTTTTCTACTACCAAAGGAGTTTTTGAAATTTGTTTTTCATTTTCAGAGTTCTGAGTGATTTCCTTTGTAGTAGTCAGAGGCTCTGAGACATTTGCCTCTGAGTTCTCTTCAGACTGTAAAACAATCATAGCTTTACCTTTTCCTTCTTTGGGTGCAAACACAGTGTAAAGATGAGGATAGCATTTTCTTAGACGTAATGATGTACTAGGAGTTCTATTGTAGCATCCTAATCCATCATT
Source organism: Trifolium subterraneum (assembly GCA_951799995.1). Classification (NCBI taxonomy): domain Eukaryota; kingdom Viridiplantae; phylum Streptophyta; class Magnoliopsida; order Fabales; family Fabaceae; genus Trifolium; species Trifolium subterraneum. The sequence goes on along the minus strand of OX637461.1, from coordinate 36,392,479 downwards.
ATTTCTTTGACAATTATTAAATAACATAGAAATTATTTTACTTTGATCCATTTTGTTCTGAGTGAATTCATGAAACTCAATTTCATATTCATCATAACATCTGTTACAAGTGGCACATCCTTTTTCAAGATTCTTTATTCTGATTGAAGAATCAATGTAAAGATTTTGATAGTGATGTGCCTTTCTTGACATTTCATCATACTTGTTTTTAAATTCTTTTAGTTCAGATGAAATGTCAATAAATTTTGTCATGGATCTTTCAAGATAAATTAATAATTGTTCTTTAGTAAATTTAGAAAATACCTCATTTTCTGCATCGTTGTCTTCAGAGTCATTCTCAGAATCAGAGTCTTCAGCATCTAAGTCATCTTTTGCCATAAGTGCTAGATTTGCTTCTTTGTCTTCTTCATCAGATGATAGATCCAGACTTTCAAATGTCGCCATAAGACTCTTCTGAAACCTTCTTCTAAATCTTTCCTTTCTATCACTTGGTTTCTTGATTACTTCTTTAGTCCGTTCTGGACAATCTACAATAAAATGTCCAGTCTTCTTGCAGTTGAAGCATGCCTTGTCTTCCTTGTTAACAAAGTTTCTTGAGCTACTTCCTTTGTTTCTGCTAAAACTCTTCTTGGCCCACTTCTGAAAGTTCTTCGTGAAATATGCAAATTTGTCGTCTTCTTGGTCCTCCTCTTGATCATCTATGGAAGATTCTTCTTTATCCTCCATAGCTTTAGCTTTAAGTCCTTTAGAAGAATTTCTGGTTGATGACAACGCCATTGACCTGACTTTCTTCTTTTCAACATCAGCGTTCAATACCAACTCATGGCTCTTGAGATTGCTGATGAGTGACTCAAGGCTAATGTTATCGAGATCTTTAGCTTCTTCGATAGCTGTGACCTTAGGTCTCAATTTATCAGTTCAGCTATTTAAAATCTTCCACACAAGATCAGAGGTTGTATAACTCTTGAGAATTCTGAGATTTGATACCAGAACTTGAAATCTAGCGAACATGGTTTCAATATCCTCATCTGGTTTCATTGTGAAGAACTCATATTGTTGGACCAAGAGTCTAGCATTTTCATTTTGAACTTGCCTATTTCCATCATACTTCACACAGAGTGAGTCATAGATATGTCAATGATCTTTGTGTATTCATCATGAGATATGGCAGACATCATGGATTTGTTTGACCTTGTTGTGATTTGCAAAGATCTTCTTGTTTGCAGTAGTTAAAGCTCTCTTATGAGCAAGAGATATTTTCCCATCACTTCCAATACCATCAATGTTAACTCCTTCTTCAACAAGATCCCACAAGCTATCATTTGTTCCATTAATGTAGTGATAGATGCTATCTTTCCACCACTCAAACCGAGTAGTATCTCCACTGAACACAGGAACCTTTTTGTTGCTTGAATCATATTTGGATGATGAGTTCATTGTTTCGTAGTCAAATTGAACGTTTCTGTTATCAGTACTAGTGTTAGTGGTAGCAGAAGAATCTCCAGACATAGAATGTTTTTCAGATCTTTTACTGTCTCACTGTGAGGTGATAGTAACAGAACCGGGCTCTAGATACCAATTGAAGGTGTGAAAAACACAAGAAGGGGGTTGACTTGTGTTTTGACAAGTTAAAAACTTTTTCTCTAGAAAGATTGAGATGCAGCGGAATATTGAAATAAAACACAATAACAAAGAAGGACAATGCTAAGGAGAGAAAGACACAAGCAATTTTATATTGGTTCCTCTCACTAACGAGAGTAGTCCAGTCCGCTTGTCTTCACAAGAGATTTCACTATAATCACACAAGATTACACAATTGCTCAAGCACACAAGCAAGAGACTTCACAATGCTCAAGCACACAAGCAAGAGACTTCCAAATGCTTAAGCACACAAGCAAGAGACTTCCAAATGCTCAAGCACACAAGCAAGACACTTCCAAATGCTCAAGCACACAAGCAAGAGACTTCCAATCTTATATAAAATAAGATATGCTAATTTGAACTAAGCACCTAAGACTTTTACTCTTTTGAACTTTGAATAACAATTACAGAGTATTACAACTTCTTGAAGAAAGTAGTCAGAGTTTAATGTCTTGTGCAAATGTGAACTTTGATAGCTTTGAGTGTAGTGTTCTTGTGTTATAGATTTTCAAGAGAGATCTTCCGATTCACCAAGTCTTCTATATATAGGCAGTTGAAATGTTGACGTTGGAAGTGACCGTTGATGAGTTTACGATGTCAGCGTAAAATTTGCTGCATAGATACTTGAGTTTTTGTCCTTATACCAAAAGAGGCAAAACCTGTAGCTATCAGCTTCCTTTGAACACTACGATGTTTGCACGGAAGTGGTAAAGTCTTCCTTTTGTCTAGGCGCTCTTCCTTCAGATGTGTTGACTTGATTCAAACTAAAGTAACCTTTTAGAGTGCAGAGGAGAGCCCTTTCTTTAACGGTTGATTCTTCAGATCTTCTGAGTGAAAACTTTTGATGGCCTCTGATAACACTTGTTCTGCCTTCTGAGTGTCTTCAAAACTTTCAGAGCCTCTGACTTAACAGTCAGAATCTATCTCTTGTATTTTTCCTGCATTCTTACAAGGTAGATTTTTAGTATATCAACTGTGAATTAATACTTTATTATCATCAAAACTTCATTACGCTCATAGGGTTTGTATGGAAAATCATTCTTGTTCCAACATGATCCTCACTAAATGACAAACAATAGTAGAGAATTACATCAATCTTTATCTCTATCTCTCTAAAAAATTTCTCTTAAAATGAATAAGTAGAAAATTAAATTCAAACTCTATTTCTACATTAATAGATTTACCAATTGAATTATACGATCATAGGAGTGAGACATCACAACAAAAATTTAAAAAGTAAAATACATTATTTGATTACAACAAAAATGAAAAAAAGAAATTCACACATAACATTTACTCAAGGCAGTTACACGCAATAAGCAATTTCAGCCGTGTAAATACATGTGCTCTCTTTGTTTTGATTGATATAAAAAATAGGTTCAAAGTAATTTGATTTGAACTAGGCAAAGTATTGACTAAAGTTTTTCTAAAAATGCATTAAACAAGTTTAATATTTTAAGAAAATAATTTTTGAATCGGTACATACAGGGGAATGAATTGGTGCATGATTTGTAGAAATTATGAACCGATGCACAAAGATTATGAATCGGTGCATAAAGAAATATGGAAAATCCAAAGTGTATTTTGTACCGGACATAACTAGGTTGAACCGGTACAAGATTCTTCTGGAAATCTTGAACTGGTGAAAGACCTGTATGAACCGGTGCAATGACTTATGTCAAAAACTCAAGAGAATTTTGTACCTGTACATAATCATCTTGTATCAATACAAAAGTAAAATGGGAACTTTTTGAACAGGTGCATGCTATTAGTCTGAAACCTACCGTCAGGGAGGTCGGGAAACGGAACACAGAGCAGCTCAACGCTCCACCGGTACATTGCTCCATTAGATCGAAATTTTGCCTTGTGAGTATCAAACCACTAACATTTACATAAAATTAAAGGTATTTACTACCACTCGGATAAAGATATTATTTATATGTATTTTTTCTTTGTAGTATATATATTACATATATTTTTGTACGAGAACATACTCTCGCTCATAAGTTTTGATGTTTTTCAAAAACATAATCACTTTTGATTTTCTTTTATTTTTATGGACTCTAGATTTTGTATATTGTTGATTTAATTCTTAATTCTTGTTTAAGACTTATAAAATTTTGTTATGGAGACCGGTTTATTCAGCTGAATTATTCAGTTTTCTTCGGTGTATAGTCGTGTGGTTCGAACCAGTACCTTCAATGGTTCGATAACCGGTTCGATTTTTAAAACATTACATTGATCTTTTTCATTCTTCTTCATCATGAGTTGGTGATTCAAGCTTGAGGGTAACGTCCATGGTGGTCAATTGTGATTGATTTTTGGATTTGATCAAGGTTTGGAGATACTAAGGAAAAACCATAGTTTTACTTCAATTTGGGAATTAAAATAGTTGCGACAATCTTCAATAGAATCGGTCAAGATCTGGGTTGAAGATTGAAATTTTTGTGAAGATTTAGTACTTGTAATTCGATTAAATAATTGATTACCCGGTTGATTAGTTTTATCTCAAAATTACTCAATTGAACATTTTGGCTAAACTTTTCATAAATGAATCCACGTTTTTTATTATCTCACATAACATTAATCTCTTATTCAATAATTCGGGAAAGGCGTTGTTGATCCAGAAACCGCTTCTGCAAGCAAACTCTTTTTGGAAAAACTTTTAAAGTTAATGCTATGACTTATTCAATAGGACGCTTCTAATTATTATCAATAATTTAAATACAATTTTAATCTGGATTATTTATCGTTGATTGAACAGTTGAAAATGACTACTGCGTTAAAGCATTACAATGGATAATCTTTTCCATTATTCAAATCCCACATCTTTATCTAGAAATATTTTATTCATGATGGTAGTGATGACCACACAAACATACCTATCAAAAGAGAGACAAATCCATACAAACTGACTCCCAAATTGAAACAATGTTAAACTCCATAAATATAAATTAATTCTTTTCCACTACAATCTCTTGAAGCTTCTTGCAGAAATCATCAATATAAGAAGACTCAAGATCTTTATTAAGCAACATCTCTCTAATCTTAGCATGATTAGCCTTAACTTTTTTACTAATTTCATTCGCATTATCCATCACAATACTCACAGCTTTACAAACACTTTCCTTAGTATACAAACCATCTTCACCTTTCTCAACTTCCACACCAACTTTCAAATTATTTCCCATCATTCTAGCATTCAATATTTGATCACCAATATTAGGCAACAAAACTAATTGACATTTATTCACCAATGCCTCGGACAAAGAACCTGAACCACAATGTGTAATGAAACATCCAACAGAAGGATGTTCCAAAATCAACTGTTGTTGAACCCAACCACCATAAACAGCACCTCTTCCTTCAATCCTTTCTAAAAACCCTTCTGGTAATGCTTCTTCAATTTTTGTAAAACCAAAAGGAGGTTTCAATGCTGCAAAAAATGGCTTACCAGTTAACTCGAGACCAAGCATTAATTCTTGAAATAGATTTGGCCTTAAAATACATTCACTTCCAAAACAACAATAAACAACTGATTCTGTTTTGAATCCATCGAGCCAATTAGACCATTTTTCATCCAAAACAGAATTTGGGTTTTCAAGTATAACCGGTCCTGAAGTAAGAACCGGTTTATTAAACTGTTTCTGTACGTAATCAAGAAACGGCCCTTCAATTTCTCTGCATGTTCTGTATCCTAATGCATCAGCTTCATTTGATGCAATGGCTTGTCTATCATAGAAAAGAACATTGCTACCAAAAGATTCTTTCCTTTTAGCAGCAAAGGCTTTTGCTTCATGACTATGAAGCTTGATAGATGAATCAGGGTAACCAGAAGGAGGTTCCATGAGATCAAGTTCAGATATATTGTTTCCTTTATAATATCTAGCTGGTGCTAGAGTGTAACCAACTGTGACTGTACTAATAATGCAATAATGAAGAGCTTTGATGCCTAAAGGCTTAGTTAAAGATGGAATCCAATGTAAGAAATCATAGAAAACAATGTGTGGTTTGAGATTTATGAGATGAGTTTCAATGTCGGGTTTTGTTAGATCCATTGCTGTCATGAGGTGTGGTTGTAAAGGGTATGGGACATCAGCTGTGGTTTCTGCATTGAGAGGAAGACCTTCAACATGTGGAACTTTGATGGTGATAAAGTTGATGGATTGAGGGTGAAGATTGAATTGTTCTAGTTTTGATTGTGCTTTTTTTGGTGTGAAAAAAGTGATTTTGTGACCTTTTTTGGCTAACTTGTTTGCTAGGTGAATGAATGCAGTTTGGTGGCCCATTGCAAACCATGGATACATAGCTATGTGTAAAGAAAATGATGAAACCATGATGATGAAAAGAGTTATTTATTTGCTAAAATACAGAGAAGATGCAAAAGAGTTATGGATATGAAGGAAGAATTTTGTCTTGTGTATATTTATAATCAAACATATAACACTCATGTCATGTGACTACTAGACTTTCAACCATGTATATAGAGTCCACAATGGAATATTGATAGTTAGATACACCTGGCCAGGGATAGATAGTTCGATGTGAAGGGTATATAATATAATACATTTAATATGAAATAATTTTGTATGTCTTTTTCATGAAATGGGAAATTCAATTTGGAGGTTTGCATGCATTGCATACACAGGTTGGTGGTTATAACCACCATCCAGTTTAGCATGGGAAATTTGATTTTTTTTTTCTTTTCTTTCTTTCTTTTAGGCATAAATACAGTTTTAGTTTATCAATTGTGCGATTTTAGGAGAAAACTTAGGTAAATATCATACATTCTTTTGATTTTGTTTTTCACTTAAAATTTGACATACAATTTTTTTCATGTCAGCTTTTAACAAATTGTTCTCCACTTAAATAAGATGTTGATGTGTCAAATTTTAAGTGGAGAACAGGACCAAAATGATGTATAATATTTGACCTAAATTTTCTCTGCGATTTTAACCCCTTTAATTTTTTTTTTAAGAGTTGACCACTCTAATTTTAAATATGCGACTTTGATTGTGGATTACTCAATTAGAAAATGGCAAATTTGTAGGGTCAAAATCGCACATTTGAAAGTAGAGAAAAAAAATCACACAATTGATAAGTTATAAGATCAAATATGCATTTAAGCATTTCTTTTACTAGTGAAATTTGACTCTATGGTAATTATGCATAGAAGATTAGATGAGCTTAGAGCAGAAAATGGATGATTTAGTTGATAGGTGAGTGTTAAGGGTGGTCCAAAATTCCACATACCTCGAAACCCTATTTTTGTAATTTTTTTTTTCATATTTATATATTCATTATTGACTTTCTCACTAATTTTTTGTGTGAATAAACACAATTTTTTAATCAATTAAAAAAAATTAATTCTCTTTTGATTAATATTATTTATTTTGTATTATATCATTCTCTTTTTACTTTTTTGTATATATAAACAATGTAATTTTTTTTATGATCAAATTTTGTGTAAGTATTAGTTCAAAGTTAATTATTTACTATTTTGAGTCACTTGGTACACATAAATATTATTTTAAAGTAGGCAGTTTAATTTTTAATGACCAATTTTTTTTTACACTAGCAAACTTATGGCATTTCATCTCGAGTGATCAACTTTGTACTTATTACAATTTAAATTATTATATCCAATTTAATTTTTCTATTTAATTTATATATTGACGTAATTTTTTAGCAGTCCACCCAAACAAAAAAAATCCTGGCTCCGCCACCGGTGCTACTATACTAAATAGATAGCAAACAAAAGGAAACTCCTGATCCATCAAAAAGTGTGCAACAGGTAATGAGTTTCTTATGATTACTTCACACAATGCAAATATTCATATGTAGAATATCGTTTAATTTTGATTTAATTGAATTTGTAAAAAGTGATTTCGATTAAAAGTAAATTTAAGTTTAAAAAGTACGTTTGGGCCAATAGTTATTGCTTTAAGTCAATCAATTTTAAAGAAAAGATCAATTCTTCTAATTGAGAACCCCAAACACACCAAAGTAATTTTAACCCTTCAGAGTCACGTAAGTCGCGTTTAACGAGTCAGGTTTAACTCTCTTAAAAGTGAATCCAAACATACACTAACTCAGTATACAAGAATATGAACACCAAAGAACTGAATATGAACACCTAACACCACAAGAATCTGTCATTACTTGATTCAGAAAATGTTAAAAATTTCCAAAAGATTAAGTCTATCCTCAAATATATACGAGTTGGTCAGTCATTTGCCAAAAATCATCCCACAAAGTATTTATAAAATTTCAGGCAGGCAGGTCAACATTCTCAGACTTGGCATCAGTTTTTCCCTTGACAGATTTTCCATTGTCTGGCGACGGAAAAGCAGCTGTTAGCTTTCCCATCTTGTTTTCCAAATCATTAAGAGAATCCTTAGACACTTTTCCCTTAGGACTTTTCTTTTTATCTACAAGCTTTAATTCTAATCTGTATAATGCACAACCATCATGGCCATTGATCTCATACTCGTACAAATGCCAATCACGATTAGGAGGCTGGGGGTCCATGTAATAGGATCTCTTTTGTCCCCCGTGTTCCTTCATCACCTGCTTCCTTGATTCATGCCAACCACGCCCATGGTAATCAGGGAGTGATCTCTGTTTCCTAGTTCCACTATCAAACGCCCTTCTAGGCTTGTCAAAGAACAGCCATTCCCTAACAGTTTCACCCTCAAGAAAAGAAATATCAAAGAACTCTGCAAAAAAAAAAAAAAATACTAACAATTTAAATTCTAAACTTAACCAAATAGATGAAAGTAAAAAAGTATGGATTGACAAATTACTCTATATCATTATCACGTTTAATAGACAAGCTTGTTGCTAGAATTTACAAGATTTCAATAATATAATTAGTGATATACAAAAAGCTAACAAACTTGTATACTAACCTGAAGCATTCCAGGGGGCTTTCGTTGAAGCAGCGCCTTCACACTTAGGGATGCCCACTTCTTTTCCCATTGCCTTTGCAAGAACAGCAGCAAACAAAGGACCATCTTTTATATCAATGCCACCAGGTCGCAAAATTGGAGTCATGCCAGGACCTTCATTTTTTGCCAAATGCTCATGACAAGTACTACAATAGTCCTGGCACCATTCTAACCCTTGAGCAGGCCTGAAACAGTCCCACAGTGCACATTTTGGAGATAGGAAAGCAGAAGGTGGAGGGCAGATATTTGGAAGAATGTTAGGTATGTCTCCAAAATTTGTGGTGTCATTATCTACGAAAAATTGATTACAATCAATGCCTTCTTCAAAACTAAATTGACTTGACTCTGAATTTTTTATTTCTGTGTTGTGCCCGAGGCTATGGTCCTCAAACAAATTAAACCGACCAATCAAATCAGAGTTGTGACCTACAGCGTTCTGATCCATATCTTGATTTAAACCGAATGGATGAAAATCCAACTGTGCCATGTCTGAGTTATTTAAAGAACTGTTGAATAGAGATGAAGCAGAGCCTTTAAAAGTATGATCTAGTGGCTGGTTATTCTCAAAACAATTCTGCAAGAATATAACTGGCAATTGTTATCTCTTAAAGAAAAGCAAGAAAACATAAGATTATTGAGTAGAGCAAAAAGAAAAAAGATTAAGCAGATAGAAACATTCAATTCGCATATACTCTTTCTACATGCAATGTGCATTAGTTTTATCTTTTAGATCATTACAAACAAAAAAAAAAGTTTCAATTTTCATTTAATTCTGACATGAATGAAAAGCAACTGCAGTGAAAATTTGCGCTAGCGAGACGGCTAACTACGGAGAATGTATTTTCGGGAACACTAAAAGTAGTTCTTTCACATTTTTCAAAGTTCAGAAAATGCTGAATCAGTTATGAAAAATGCATTTCAAAAAAATTGAAGAATGCATTCTCTAACGCTTATTTTCAATGAAAATGAAAACAAGTATATATTCAAATATTTCCATTTTAGGAACAACTAACCACTCAAGCGGTTAATCAAATCAAGAAGTTAGACGTTCACAACTCTGAACACTGTTAAAAAGTTAAATGGTTAACTAGTCCTGACTTGAAATATTTTTTAAGAGTTCTCTTTTGGTAATTTTACCACTACAAATGAATTTCAATTCAATAAGTAGGAATCAATGTGAACTGAAAAATCAGAACAGATTTGAATGTCTTTCAATGTGAACTGAAAAATCAGAACAGATTTGAATGTCTTCCTAAAACCTTCAACAACCTAACCTACATCAAGTGATCAACCTAACCTGCCAAATAATTTGTTCCCCCACACTCCCCTTTATAACCACCGCATGATGTACCATAGCCCCAAGATTGAAGCTCTGATACCAATTTGATAGGAATTGGATCTAAATATTAAACTATGGATATCTCAAATGGAAATTGGTACTTACAATCAGAAACAAGCGTACAACTAGAGACTAGTTTCGGATATATATTGGAAAACGAAAAGAGAACAATAGAACAATGAAATAATAAAACAGAAAATAGATAAGACCCGTCCCTCAAGCCAGCCAGCTTACCCAACCTTTTTCCAAATATTTCCTTAACATCCTATGTTCCCCCTCACTTCATTTATAACCACCTCACTACATCTCACTTTCCAATCCCAAAGTGCCACCTGTTAATTATGTTACAGTTCCCCTTCTAACAATTTTCCTGTCCTCGCAACATTGTCATGGGTTTATCACCACATACAGATTGGTAGTCTACCCTTATGCTATACTTCATTAAATAACTTAAATTAATTTATGTTTAATTATTTACTATCTAGCATAAAGAAGGAAATAAAAACTATATTACAGTTGGAGCATATAACAGGTAATTTGACCAAACTGTTTGAGAGTCGACTTACTCAATTTTGCCAAAAAGAACAAATAAAAGCACCCTATTAAAAATGTAAGGAACTATAACGAAAGCACACAACTGAGAAGCATGATAAACGAAAATAATTAGGGTAAGGTTTTGCTTCTAATATAGAACAAGACAGGTTAACCTGCCACACACATACATAGGAGTCTCCGGAACAGGTGACAGACACTCACCTCCTGAAAAAATGGATAATTGCCATCACTAATGTTATTTTGATGGAGACCAGTCTTCAGTGGCACAGGGCTTGTAAATGGACTTGTTGCATCATCTTTCTCCTCAATTTCTTGCAACAGTTGGGCTAGTTCCCCAGTAAACGAACCAAGGCTACCATCCTATAAAATGCCAAAATTTATAATACATAAAATATTTCTTGCATCATCTTTTTGCAAGACGAGGAAAAAACATGCACAAATATTATCTAGCTATGCATAACAATTGAAAGACATACAGCTAAGGAAGTAGCCGGAGACTCCAGTTCGGCCTTCCACTCTCGAAGCAACTGATGCATCTGCTCCTCACAGATCACAATGTCATTAGCCCTACTTTCCTTTCTTGCAGATTGAAGATTGGTGAAAATCCCTTGAATCTTATCCACCAGATGTTTCTCCTTCTCTTTCGTGGAATTTTTAGAAGAAGAAGATCCATATTTTCCCTTGGAATTTTCTTCCATCATACCTTCCATGAAAAAATTGCACAAAAAACTTACATTGATAGCTAATAATAAAGGTTTTAAATTGAGGCTACAATATAAGCGTTTTAGACTTCTCTACAACTACATTGCAACCACAATTGCAGATGTTAGACGGTAACCACAACCGCAATTTAGAACAATGATAGTGATCAGAGATCAAATTAACTATAACCCTAGAATAAAAACTCTTAAGCTAAAATAGCCATTAATTCACATTCAAGCAAAATAACAATAATAATAATAATAATAACTGCAACATTTTGGGGTTTTTGAACATCGATATTGAAATTATAGTTAAAAAAATTTGTGATGGGTAATAGTATATACCTTTATTGGGTTGAATTGGAGAAAGAAGAGAAGTGGAATTGGGTTGAAGGTTCCGGTGAAATGATATTTGATGGAAAACGGAACCCTAACGGGAGGCGGCGATTTGTTTGTTGAAAAGTTTGACACTTGAATTTTGATGAGTAGAAGAAGCTTAAATTTGACGCAACACAACAAGTACACAAATTTGGGATTTGGGTTTCTGATTTGATTCACAAATGCTTTTCTTTTCTTTTTCTTATTACTTGCCCTTTTTTTTTTTGACAAACTTGCCCTCTCTTTGTTAACGTGCTGTGGATGATGGGATTTTCTTGGTTAATCTACTAACAATATATTTATTATATCAAAAAAGAATTATTAAATAAAAATATATATATTAAAAGTAATTACTAAATTTAAAATCGATAAGTTATTCTATAAAAAAAAAATTTTAAGAAAACATCAAAGAAGATTATGCCCTTTTTTATGGTGGAGTCTAGGGTGAGGGATCAATCAAGTCCCTCACCGGTGAACCATATATAATATATTGTTGGATCAATTCAACGCTCTAGATTTGAGGAAAATAAAAATAAGAGTATCTATACATGTTCACACACAATACTACCCCTGTCTCTTCCAATCCATGTAACCGCTCTCTCCAATGGTGGTTCAATGGTGATATCTCACTAGTTCCGTACTTTATGGTTTAGTTATTAAAATTTAATGCTAAATCGATTATATTGAAGCACTAATGGGTACCAAAGGAAGAACACATATTCCGTTTCCATACGGAGTTGAATTTTCGATACTTCGAAATCAAAAGAACTCATGTCAATCTTAATTTTAGTGTTCAATACGTAGAGATTGGAATAACTCATGTCAAAATGTCAAATCTCAATTTTAGGTTCATTGTTCAACCTTCTATAAAAACACAAACAAACTCCCAAATTGCTACTAAAATTAAAACAGAATCTGAGGAACGAAGAAAAAAAAAAGCAATAATTAGAAAGTAAATGAGTGAGACTATGAATGGTGATAGTGGCATAGTAGAAATCTGGACTCATCTTCCTTTCTCAACCAAAATAGGAGTTTGGGCGAAGGAGATGAAGCTGGTCTGAGATACAAGGAAGAAGACGTAGGGAGTTATTGTGTGCAAACATGTATAGATATTCTCATCTTTATTTTCAACAAATCTAGAACGTTGATAAGATCTATTGGTATAATGTTCATGGTTCACTGGTGAGGGACTTAATTGATCCCTCACCTTAGACTCCACCCTTTTTTATAGTGGCGTATTTATCTGTGAGAATTTGTTCTTGTATATATGAATTTTTTTTTTACAAAGTTCTTGTATATATGATTGTGTTGAACATTCCTATCATTTTAATTAGAATCCAATATTTATATTTTGGTCCACTCGATTATACTCCCTCCGTTTTTTTTTTAGTGTCCGTTTAGAATAGTAATACCAAATTAAGAAATTGGATTTTTGCACTTTATCTTCTTATTATACCCTCATCAATAGATTTATTGTCATACAAAAAAAATATTTTCAGATTATTGTTATCAATACAATATAACAATAAACAAACTTTTTTGTTTTTTTTTAAAAAAAAAGCCTTTAGTTTTTCAAATATATAAAAACAAATATTTATTGAAAAAGATAAGTGTAATTAAAAAAAGGTACAATTGACAAATCGTACCCTTAAAACACAAAATGGACAGTTAAATAAAAACGCTAAATCCGACAAAACTGGACACTTAAAAAAAACGGAGGGAGTACTCTATAATTTTATTTTTATTTACTTTTATATGAAAAATATAGATCTAATATATTGATAAATAAATATAAAAAAATTGCGGGATTAATGTTTGTTATTGATAGTTAAAATGTTATGGAAAAAGTATTGACCATTGATACATGATACAAAAAAATACATAATAAATACTCACTCCATTTTTTTTATAAGTGTCCATTCAAAATAGTAACAATAAATTAAGAAAGCGTATTTTTGCACTTTATCTTTCTATTATATCATAATTTTAATTCATCAATAAATTCCTATTTTTTTGCACACATTTTCTCTTTCCAATAAATTTAATACATTATGTAAAACAAAACAAAATATATTTATGTTAAGTACCAAAAAAAAAAATTTTAAAAAAGACTTTAGTTTTCCAAATATATTTATAGCATTAGTTAGTTTTATTGAAAAAGATAAGAGTAATTGACAAAGGGTAAAATTAACAAATCTTATCCTTAAAACACTAAATTGACAGTTAATTAGAAACGTTAAATCTAACGAAACTGAACAATTAAAAAAAACGGAGGGAGTAGTTTTTATTTAAATAGTAAGACAATTAGTTATTATTGATAAATATATAAGAAAAAAAAAAGGAAAAATGTTTGTCACTTATACTTAAATAAAATTGGATCTAACTGACTCGCTTCAGTAGACCACATTTCCAATATATTCTAATGGACAAAACCTTTTTTTTTTGTGGTAAGTTTGTAACGTTGACGCAGTCAAAGTTTTAATGGCCTTGATTATATCTTCTATCATTGATGTAGTCTTTGTCATTGATGAGGATATTCTAACTGCTGCCGCCTCATCAATGATTGGGGCTCTGTGTCAGACCTATAAACGTTCCTTCTAACGAATGACTCAAGTACGTATTCGAACACATTATAACTCTTACTTCATGCCTCTTATTGACTTAGTGCAGTAGTGTTTAAATGTACCTCACACCACCAACAACTCGCACTTTGATGTTACGTGAGACGTTGGCCACAACTTTCTAATAAAATGTGAGGTGGGGCCGGGCCGGGTCAGGTTGTACGACTCCTACACTAGTCCCCGCCTCCCAATACAATACCACCCCAAACTCTATCAGAGATAATAATTGACAACCCTCCCCTGTCAGTGGAGGACGGATCCCCGCCTCGCCCCCACCCACATAAACTATCATTTAAAAATGATTTTTTTTTTTAAAAGAAAAAACCTATTTCAAAGCTGCTTTTTTGAAAGGAAAAAAAATAGAAAAAGGTGAAAGAAAAAAAGATCATGTTTTAAAAGCTCACTTACTTTACTTTATATGTATATTGTACTATCTCAAGAATGATAAGTAGGAATAAATGTTATTAGATATAAGGGTAATATGGTAACTTTCAGTAGGACGGGGCGGGGTGGATGCGGGGCGAGTGTAAGCATCCCCATCCCCGCCCCCATATTTAAAATTTGAGTTTTCCTTATATTTGTCCCCGCAATCAGTTAGATCGATTTTTTCTACTAAATTTAGGGCGAGCCTGGATAGGTCTGGGTCCATTTATCATGCCTAAATGAATTACGATTGTGTACCAAAAAAATATTCAAAAATTGTCAATTTTTATGTTGAGATTGTGACGGTTTAAGTATCTTGTAGAGTAAGTTTCTTACTTTAGAGTTTTTTTTTAAAAAAAACTAGATATCCTCTACGCGTAACTGCATAGACTAATTTTTCAAATTTTGTGGAACCTAAATGGACGGAAAACTCTCTTAAATTGATTTTTTGTGGCTTTCACCACTAGTTTAATCTGGTTCATGGGTCAGTTTTGACATCAAGTGGTTCCAGCCCCCTCCCGATCGCAATTGCGGGGATCGAATCGTGTTCCTCCCTACGAAGTCCAGTGTCAATCACTACTGAACCAACTAATCGGTAACTCTCATAAAAAAATTGTAAACAAGGAAAGCTTCTTGTTTTTAAAGTATATCTTAAGATGAGTCTGGGAACACATGTAAGACAATTTGATGCAAGAACAACAAAGAAAGCAATAAAGAACACAAACAATTGTTAACCTGGTTTGGTGAACCTTCACATACTCTGGACGATACCAATCCATGAAACGAAATTCACTACTTCGAATTAGTACTTGGTCTTACAAGTAACAACAAGTCCCTATGTTGTTCTCAACGCCTCTTTCTAATCCTAACTTCTTTTTACCTAAGTGTTCTGCCTAGACAAGATGTCATAGTCAAGCCGGGACATCTTGTCCAACATGTTACACTGTCACATCTATCCTTAACATGTTGCTAGTTCTAGGGTAAGATGTCCTACTCATATTGAGTCATCTTGTCCAACATATTGCACTAACATATTTGTCCTTAACATGTTATTTTAGCATAATACAGCCAATCAAAAGAAACTACATTAGTATTTTCTCTTTATCATGACTTGAACCATCAACGTTCAATATTTAGGAGTAATGTATACTTTCTCGAAGAAAATAAAAAAGTTGTGTTATACTTATATTATATAAATATAAGGCTAGTATTCAATCTTTCTAGAACATCAAAATTATGTTAAATATAAAAAAAAATGGTAAAATTAGAAGGAAAAAATCACAAAAAATTGCTTCAGAAAACAAATCACAAAATATTAGTACTCCCTCTACACATTCTATAGATTATTTCAAATTGCATTTAGTGCTCCACTGGAGTATAGAAAAAGTGCTAGCAGCCTACATTGAGTGGCTGCAAAGGTGGGATCATTGTCCCAACTAATTTAGAGAAATCAAGTAATTTGTCTCAAGTGATTAATGAGTATTTTTTAGGATAAATTGTACGAAAGAATCCAAATTTAATTTCTGATAAAAACAATTATTGGTCTTTTGAATGGGGCAGTTAACTCAAAAGATAGAGGTTGAAAAGCCAAGCCAAGCCAAGCCAAGGATACTATACTATATCGGATCTATTTTACATGATGATTTCGGGAAATTATAATAAGAGACTTATTTTCTATCAATCATTTGGCAAATGTGATGAGTAGGCAAGTGAGTGGCAAACAAAACTTCAGACGAGTGAAATGTAGATTATTCAGTGGCTTGAGAACTATGGTTAGCTTCTATCATGAACATTCTACCCTCTGTAGTTTTTGACAAATTTGTGTTCTACATTCCGTCTCTTGAGGATGGTTGTGTTCAATGCCCCTCACCACATCTAAAATAGTTGTTTTTTGGATATGCTTTTATAAGGTCTAATATGAATGACCCTCTTTGCACATTATTAGCATCAATTCCCAATCTAAAGAGCTATACTTCTAAAGCATTATATAACATCGGCTACCATTGCGCAGTGCTTAACAACTGCCACAATCAATTGGATTTTGATTTTTTATCTTCGACCACATTTGCGTGCTTGAAATTAAGAATGTCAGCAAGTCCTCGCTTTCTAGCAAGTTGTTCCACCTCTTCAAGCTTTTGTACAAGAAGTTGAACTTCCTTGCTCAACTCTTCACTCCTAGTCTTTATTGCCTGCAATGATAAAAAAAAAAAGCGAGCACATCCTTGGGGTTTAGAATAATTTGGCCTCTACAGCTGCTTCCACCCCCTCCAATGAACACACTGGAAGAAGATTAACTTTGTTCTGCTATAATAGAAAGATAGTCCACAATGGGGAGAAAGACTCAAAGACTACCTGTATTTCCTGTTTGCGTAGTTCTTCCTTTCTTGTCTCTGATCTAGAACTTCTTTGCACCTCAAAGATTACAGCAGCTCCTGCAACCTATATAAAAGGAAATCAAGGTATGGTACAGTTGAAAAATTGTTAGTATGCTATTATTCTTGATTACAAAAGTAAACATAGATCAATCAAAGATTGCATGGATAATTTGACAAGTAGAAAACCTGAAAATTCTACAAATAATTGAAAATAGGACATAAACTCAATCAAGTTCACACCTATATTATCCATAACCTAATGTTTGTACACCTGAGCAAATATTTCCTGGTTAATAATACATTATAAAGCCTAATCATAATAACTTAATTTAATTCCAATTCCATAGGAAGCACCTACGAAGAAAGAGTATGTAAAAGGATCATTGGGCACAGAATTGCATGACCATACCATTCAATATTATCCTAACAACTGCATTGATGATTAAGGTTCAAGCTAGTGTGAAAAGTCAAACATAATACTTTACACCTTTACAAATTAGTGAGAAATATCAAATGTTTAACCAATTTAAGGACAACAAAATCATTTAACCTAGTATGAGAATGACATTGCTGCCCAAAGGATTAAGGAAATAGTAATGCACAGAGTGATATTTAGGCTTTGGTTAGATAATTAACTTAACTAAGTGCTTATAGCATAAGTTAATCATATATGTAATTCTGTATATGCTATTTCTATAACAAAAGATAAAATAAACTCAAACTTCTTTCAAATAAGATATTAGTTGTTTTCATAAGAGCGTCTCCAAGAAGGGTTTCATCATTGAGCTTCAAACACTACGCAACTATTCCATAATTTTTGTTCCCATTGGAGCATACTCCGTGACAATCAAAGTTCCATAAAAATTGCAGAATACCTTATTTAAGCTACCATTCCGTACCAATATAAAATTAATTATGTTTGCAATCAACCAGCAAAGGAATTAATTAAGCTAGGTTGTATAAATGTGATGCGGCACAATAGAACCACTAAATGAGAGATAAACTACCTAAAGTGGGTTACATAGACTATGTCCATTTGGCATGGTCTAGGCCTGTTTGGATTAGCTTAATTTTGAGATTATGCAAAACAACTTATGCAAATAAATAAGGTCTTATGTTAATTTATAAGTTTCCACTAACGAAAACTGTATTTTTATAAGCTATTTTTTTATAAATTATCTTGACAAACTTATAATAATGCATAACAACTTATTTATTTGCATAAGTTGTTTTGCATAAGCTTAAAAATAAGCTAATCCAAACAGGCCCTAAGCTATCTCTGAGAGCTTGTAGAAATAACCTAAAAATAGCTTATGAACATATCAAAAGTTGTTTCCATAAACTCTTCCAAACATTCTACATGACATAAGCTCAAATAATTGACTTCAAAACAATGGTATTAATATATCACAAAGAAGTGAAAGAAGAACTCTACACACACAGGGTAAAAAAGACAAACAGGTAGAGTGCATTTATATAAAGAAGAAAAAAAATATGCTTATAAAAAAAAATAAAAAGAAGAAAAAAAAATGGTAAAAATGATTATTACAGTGAAAACAAAGAGTTCTCCAAGGAGATCAGCAGCAGCTTGAACAGCTTTCTCTTCATTGAGAGGTCGAATGGCAATATCAGTAGCTTGACCATAAATGCGTCTCTGCATTCTTGTGGTAAACCTATGATTCGTCTGTGCAATGTTGATGATGAAATTGCGGAACTTAGGATGGTAACCGGCTTCTTTCTTTAGTCTATTGGCGATGGGTTTGCAAATTGTTCTCAGAGTTAGTGTTCCTAGTTTCACTAGTGGTAGTACTGCCATTTCTGAAACTTATTAGCGACGGAAAATACTGTGAAGAAAACAACTCCGTTTCTTTGATTCAGTGTTATTTCAATAACTAAAGACTAAAGAAACTTTAGTTTCCTTTTGTTGTGTCGTGTGGGTGAGGCTGAGCGACTGTGATGGTCTTTTCTTGCTCAACAATCTGCGTACTAATCAAGGAATATAGTCAGATTACTCAATAAGTTTCTTATTATAATAAACAAAATTGAAATTTTTTAATATGCACCACTTTTAATAGATAAGTAGTAAAAAAATATTTAATTTTTTTTATATACGAAATCACAAAGCTATTAAAAACTCACACACACAAAAGTAGAAGGACCAAAGTTCAAATCCAAGTCATGGTGTCCAATACTAGTAATTTTGACATATCTGCCGGTTGAGCTAGGATTGTTGGACATATGTTTTTTTTGAATAAACTAGAGAATATATATTAAAATAATCATTGTCCTTCCAAGCACAAGGTGTGCCTGTCAGAGACTAAAACATTGTTTGTTTAAACAAAAACAAACAAACAGTAGCCGAGAAAACCAACAAAAGAAAAAAATTCTAACTACTACACAATGGCCTGACTACAGTTTAAAGGATGTTGTCGCCAAAAAGAAAAATCATAATCAAATAGAACATAGCACGATTTAAGCCAACAGTATGATTGAAATTTGACCTTCTCCACCATAGCCTCCAAAGAATCTTGACCAGCTTTGAAAATACGGTGATTACGGTCCTTCCAAATGATAAATAGCACCGCAACCCATATGATGATTAACAAGGTATTATAACTTTTCGAAGAACCGCCGAGACCACAAAACTGGTTAGAATGTAGGATCAAAGTGCCGTGTAAAGCCGTTTCCACCCCCATCCACTTGGACACCGAAGCCCAAAGCCGACTATACACAGGACATTGAAAGAATAAATGATCCACATCTTCCATCCTGCCACACGAAGTCGCACAAGCAAGCATAGATGCATCTAAAATACCCCGTCGAAATAAATTGTCTCTGGTAGGCAATCTATTTAAAAAGAGTCTCCACACAAAAATGTTCACTTTGAGAGGAATTGATTTAAGCCAAAGGAACCTGTTGAACCCTTCATTAAGATTAATGTCAGTCGCCGTCAGAAAAACATAAGCCGACCTAACGGTATAACAATGAGATGGATGTAACTTCCACACCCATCGGTCGTGCACATTAACCTGCAAAACAACATTAGAAAGGCGTTCCACACACTCCAAAACTAACTCTTCCTCCCACGCACGCAACCTCCTCCTCCACTTCCAAGCCTCCCCATCAACACCCCAACCTAAGCCGTGCATATCCGCCACCGTGATGAATTTATTTTCCGCAAGATCAAAAAGACGACTAAAAGACCGATCGAGTGGACAATCCTCCAGCCATGGTTCCGTCCAAAATAAAGTATTACGGCCATCCCCCACTTTCCTAATGATGTTATCCTTCAACCATCGACTATCTATCAAACCTACCCCATCCCGAATATGATTCAAAGTGCGCCACCAACTCGATCCCACACCCTCCGAGAAACACACTCTCCCTCTTCTAACAATCTCCAAACCCATTTACCTAATAACGAAATATTAAACTCTTTCAACCTTCTCACCCCTAACCCTCCATGCTCCCGTTGTAGACAAATAGTATCCCATTTAATCCATGATAATTTTCTATTTTCCTCACTCCCACCCCATAAAAATTGACAAAAAATAGATTCAAGGGCAGAAATGATACCTGAGGGAGCTTTGAAGAAAGAAAGGAAGTAGACCGGAATAGAAGATAAGACAGATTTCAGAAGGATCAGCCGACCACCAATAGACAGATTTTTACATTTCCAACCAGATAAACGATCTCGGATTCTATTCACCAACGGAGACCAAAATTGTAACTTTCTCGGATCTCCTCCAATGGCCAAACCCAGATATAAAAATGGGAGCCGACCATGCTTACATCGCAATACAGATGCAGCCGCGTGAAGCCAAGAGATGTTAACATTCACACCAAACAACATACTCTTGTGAAAATTCACTTTTAACCCTGAGATACTTTCAAAAAGAATTAAAACTGCTTTCAGCGTCCTGATGTTAGCCCAGCTCTTAGCCCCTATCAATAAAGTATCGTCCGCAAACTGAAGATGGGAGACCGACACTTCATTTGCATTCCCAATATTATAAGGCGTGAATAAATGATTCGAAACCGCCGAATTCATCATGATGTGAAGGCCCTCGGCCGCAAGGAGATAAAGAAAGGGTGAAAGAGGATCCCCTTGTCGAAGACCTCTCTCAAGGCTAAACTCATCTGTAGGACAACCATTCACTAAAACAGAAGCAGTAGCAAACGAGACACATTCCATGATCCAACCACGCCAAACTCTCGGAAAATTCATCTTAATCATAACCTCCTCTAGATAGTCCCATTCAACTGAATCATAAGCTTTTTCAAAATCCACCTTAAACATGATTAAATCTTTTTTAGCTCTCTTAGCATCATCAACTACTTCATTGGCTATCAAAATACCATCAAGAATTTGACGCCCTTTTATAAAAGCTGATTGAGTATGTGAAACAACACTACCAATCATATTCTTCAATCGATTAGCTAGTACCTTAGAAAGAATTTTATATATACTACTAACCAGGGCAATAGGCCGAAAATCAGCAACTCGTTGAGGACTCTCAACCTTCGGAATTAAAGCTATAAAGGTGGAATTCAGACCTTTAGTAATAATGCCCTGGCGGTGGAATTCAGAGAAAAAATTCAGCAAGTCCACCTTTAATATGTCCCAAAAATCTTTAAAGAAACCGAGATTAATGCCATCTGGACCGGGACTTTTGAAGCTATCACAATCCCAAATAGCAGTTTTAATTTCTTCCAAAAGAAACGGTTTAATAAGTTCTACCATGTCTCTTTCAAGTACTGATTTAAAGCTCAAACCACAAATATCAGGACGAAGAAAATTCTTTTTCCGAAAATGCTGACTAAAATGATTGAACACTAGCTGCCGCACTTCGGCCACCCCATCAATCATGTGCCCGTTAACCACAAAAGAATGCATCGCATTGACACGCCTGCGAGCCGACATAATACCATGAAAGAACTTAGTATTAGCATCACCTTCCTTTAGCCAATTAATTCTAGATTTTTGCCAAAGCATGCTCGCTTGTAATCTTGAGAGAGCCATAATATCAACAGGTAAAGACCGTATTTCAGATAATTCATTATCATCTAAAGACCTATTTTCACCATCAACATCAAGAGAAGCCAAACGCAATTTAGCCGTCTGGATTTTTCCATCCAAATTGGAAGTGTGGTTTAGATGCCAGTTTCGTAATTCGTGCTTCAGCTGCTTAAGTTTTTCCTTTAGAATAAATCCGCTCCAACCATGAACCCGTATAGCTTGCCATTTTTCAGTAACAAAATCCGAATACCCCGGAATCTCTGACCAGCATTTCAACATACGTAAAGGACGTGGGCCCCAATTACGCTCATCAATACTGAACAAAATAGGACAATGATCAGCAAGGTTCTCGGAAGTGCCATTTGAGTACAGTTGGAAAAAGAAATCATCCACTCTTCAGAGAGCAGAAATCGGTCAAGTCTACTCATTATTAGACCGTCACTACGATACCAGGTAAACTTTCTACCACACAAAGGTAAATCAACAAGGTTATTATTATCGATGAAGTGATTAAAAGGAGCAAACACCTCGGTACTAGCTTCACCTGACCGAGAGAGGTTCTTACGTTCTTCTTGGGACCGGACCGCGTTAAAATCACCGAGAACACACCACGCAAAATTGCGAAACCGATGAATTAGGATACACAGCCCATTCCACAAACTGGCGCGGCCGTCAGCACAACACGGAGCATAAACATTTGCCAAATAAAAATCCACATTGTCCTGTATAAATCTTCCATGAATGATTAAACAGTTCTCTTTTACCATAGAATACCAGACATTAATCACACCAGGATTCCAAAGAGTAATGATACCACCCGAGGCACCCACCGATGGTACAAAAGAAAAATTAACCTCATTCGACCCCCATATAGATCGGATAAAACCTTCCTCCACCATCTCCATCTTGCTCTCTTGAATACAAAGAATGTCAACTCGCCTATCCGCCAGCAACCTCCTAATCTCCCTCCTCTTCTCTACCGACCCCAAACCACGCACATTATATGATAAGAGCTTCATATAAAACTTCCCACCCCTACCCACCCTCACCACGGCCTCCCCACTGCCTACCCTTGCTACTTCCTCATCGCACACCCATCCTCTCTCCCTCTTCCATTGCCGAGCACCTGAAAACTATTATGACATTTAATCCCAAGTTTGTCACCCATCTCCTGATCATCCTCCTTCACCTGATTCTCACATTTGTGTAAGGCAACCCAATTATTCCAATCCTGAGAATTTGTAGCACTTGCCGTAGCCCCCGACCCTACTGACAATGAAGTAACATTTTTACCTTGAGATGTCACCTTACCAGAACTACAAGCTTCCTTTTGCCTTTTAGCCTTTTTTAGAGACCGGATTAAAGCATTTCTCTCAGTCTCCGACAATCTAGCAATTTTCTTGAGACCATACACTGTCGGAATTAAAATTCTCCTCTTTGTTTGTTGTTTTCGTTTCCTTTCTTTAGAAATTTTCGATATCACCTGTGCCTGTTCCTCAACTGTACCAACAGATGGTGGTTTAACAATTTTTTCCTTAACTGCTTGCTTAGGCCGCGGCGTTGTAGAAGAAGGAATAGCTTGATTGACTGTGTTACTTTCATCCATTTTATCTACTATGACATTATTAACCCAATCATCATGAAGCTTTTGAACAAACTCATCCACTAACGGTGCTGCCTCCGGCATCCCAGTATGAGAAGAAAACTGGGAATTATTATCCTCTTCAATTTCTAATAAACACGCATCACTTGCCAAGCCAAAACCCACATCCTCAATAATACGAATATCAGTCATAACATTGTCTATTAAGACTTTTATAGTAACATTAATTTCTTTCACTGAAGAAGAGGCTATAAGAATACTTGCAAAATCCATCCGCTCTCTAGTGACCGTACTCTCTTCAATCTGCAGAAGTCTTCCCTGTGTCTCTGCCAATTCAGCGAAAAAATATAAATATGTTAGTTGTTTATTTATAAATATAAGTTAATATCGCCATTTTCATTTTTATGATTGAAATAGTGATTTAATTAATACTGATTTGATTGCAACAATAAAAAATAAATATGTAATTCGTATTACTATTAAGCTAACATCTTCTTTTTTTGAAATTGTATTAAGCTGACATCAATCGTGAGAGACGTATATAAATCTATTTTATATCTATTATAAAGAGAGTGTTATAATTTGTGTTAAATTTGTCAAGAACTACATAATGTACTTATAAGTGTAAAAAAATTAGTGATTTTAGATATATAATTTAGACAATTATTAACTTGTTTTACAAGTTTTTTTTTAACAAGAGACTTGCCAAGATGGCAAGCCCTCAAAATATATTTGATAAAGATAGCACCAACTATGTGTGACCAACCTAAATCTTTAACAAGAGACTTGCCAAGATGGCAAGCCCTCAAAATATATTTGATAAAGCCCTCAATCTAGCCCACAAGCATAGAGTTTGGTTTTAACAAAATGTGTGACCAACCTTTATTGAAAATTGTTTCAATAGCTAACATAGCACCAACTAATTCAGCATTGAAAGAATAGCTTATGCCTAGATTGTAAGAATAGGCACCTAAGAAGGAAGAGTCTGAATTCCTAAAAGATATAAGAGGGCATTTCCATGTGTTTAGAGCCTTTAATAATGAGAGTCAATTTACCGTCTCTGATCATTTTAGTGATACGTCTGCTAATAACTTCTTCTACAAGGCAGAAAAGAAGATGAGAAAGAGGGTCTCCTTGGCGAACTCCTCTAGAGCAATTAAAGTAACTATGTTGTTGTCCATAATTGAGATAGACATTTTAGCTGAAAGGAGAATAGAATGAATCACTAACAAAGATTTGATTAAAACCAAAAGCCTTCAATACTCTCAGGAGAAATAACCAATGAAGGGTGTCAAAAGCCTTAGCTATGTCTACTTTGATGGCTAGGTTGCTACCAAAACTTCTTTTATGTAACACATTGATGGCTTCTGATGTTAAACAAATTCAATCATTAATGCTCCTTCCTTTGATGAAACCTCTTTCTTGAATTGAAGTGATGGCTGACATAATTGATGCTAGTTTATCTGCAATTATCTTTGAAAACAACTTGAATTAAAACAAGAGTATTTAAATTAAAATTAGGCAAAATCCAACTAGTTATGAAAAATTACATGACTGCTTTGTTCACATCAAGTTTGATTATGTTCTAAAAAGTTTGAAAGAAAATAGCTCCAAATTCATCAGGATCTGGAGCACTGTCTTTATTCAAAGAAAAAATTGCATTTTAAATTTCTTCAGAGGTAGGTAATCTAGTGAGCATGTTATTTACATTATCTGCGATAAGTGAAGGAACAACCTCATTTACCAAACCATTATCAACAGTAGGGTCTAGGGCATTGAAAAGAGATGTAAAGTGATTAACAATATGAGCTTTGACTTCATCTGGAGCATTTAGAATGATATCATCGTTCCTAATGGATGTAATTTGGTTGGTTGCTTTTCTGATTTTGGCTATTTTGTGGAAATTTGTCGTGCTTCTATCACCTTCACAGTGCCATTTAACTTTAGACTTCTCATGCCAGAATAGTTCTTCCAAGTGCAATGCTTTCTCAAGATTTACTTGTACTAACCGTTCTTGCTCTAAGAGAGCATCAGAGGGGCCATTGGAATCTAATATCAAAGCTTGTATCCACTTTAATTCTAGATAACTTGACATTTTCATGGATAGTTCCAAAAACATTCTTACTCCGTATCTTAAGATTGTTTTTGAAAATCTCAAGCTTTTCACTTAATATTGTTTTTCAAAATCAAGCTTTTCACTTAATACATGTATTGGACAACCCACAACATTAACATCCCAACTTTGGACAATGTTAGCACAATCAGCACAAGATATCCCCATTTTCACAAATTTTAAAGGTTGATGGGATTTGAGAGTCAAGGTTTTTAAAGTAAAATAGGCTTGAAAAATGATCGAATTTGTTTTTTGTTAAGGTAGAGACATTGACAGGTTACAAACATCAAACCACTCCTGAGAACAAATAACCCTATCTAGTTTCTTTTGAGTATGATGTCTACCTCTTCTACCATTAGACCAAGTGAAAAAAGCACCCTGAGTTTAAAGATGAATAAGGTTATTTGAATCAGTCAAATTTTGAAAGTCAGACATAGGAGTTGTAGCCGAAGTAAAATTACCTCTATATTCATGATATCCATGTTTTACAAGTTATTTCAATGATAAACTCAATTTTTTTTTGTAAATATTAAGTTTTTTTAGTAAAAGCGCGAAATTAGATACCATTAACATTTTTCCATGTGTTCCGGCACAATTTTAAAGTATAAAGATATTTGATTAGAAAATATCAAGAATTATAGGTTTAAGGTAATTCGCTAAGCGAGATTGAAGCAAGCAGCATCGAGCCAAGTCAGAAGTCACTGAAAGCGTCACTCACGACCACACCTTTAGTTCAAAAGTTGGATATTTTGGAAAGTTTTTTAAAAAGTTGGACAATTATGAATTTTTTTTGAGTAAATAAGCAAATTCGTCCATGAATTATTTGAAGTAGCTAAAACGTCTCTAAATTTTTTAAAGTTACATCAAGGGCTCGTTCGGATTTGACTTATTTTTGAGTTTGTGAAAATAGCTTATACAAATAAATGCATATTTTTGTTAATCATAAGTTCTCATTGACAAAAATTGTATCTTTATAAATTGTTATCTCATAAACTACATTGAAAAATTTATAATAATACATAAAAACTTATTTATTTGCATAAGCTGTTTTGTATAGGCTCAAAAATAAGTTAATCCAAACGAATCCCAAATTAATTCCTCAGTTTGACAATTAACAGTGGTGACGACATGTCATGTTAATTGCTTACACGTCATTTCATGTCATTACATATCCAAACTAACAGCCACAAAATAGGTAATTTGATGACATTTGTTGCCTATATTTTGTAATGAAATAACTCTGTGTATTTCATTATACTTGTGTACTTATTCACTCTATTCAGGTCATCTAAAAATGGTTAATTTGCTTTTTAGTGTAAAAATTTAGTGACCGATTTGATATTAAGTGTACAAATTTAGATACAAATTTAGATACTGATTGAAACATGTTTTAAAACACCCATCACCATTCAACCATCATCTCTATTTTTGAGCTTGAAGCAATCACAACTTCTGATTTAGAAGAAAAAGAAATAGAAATTGTGAATCTAGTGTTTAAAATTGACGAAAATATAACAGGAATCGCATCTTTTTTCTTGAATGTCATTTTGGCCTAAAATCACGCATCTGCATTTTTTCCCCTTGCTTTTAACTTAAATAAGTGATTTTCACATTGAGTCTTTTAATTGATTTCTTTTGTATTTGTGCTTTCGTTGTTCGAGTGCGAAGTTGTGTTGGTCCTCATCTTGGTAAGACGTTGTTTGATTTCCCGTCTTGTTGCGGTGTTCGTTTAGTTCATATTGAAGGATCATCTTCAATCAATTGCAAATTTAATTAATGGTTTGGGCATCAACGTTGCAGATCCAGAAGCATGGATATTCCAGTGACTTTAATTTTATTATATTATTTGTAGGCATTTTGCCATTGTATGCTGTTAACTTGGATACTGTGAGTTTATTCGCAGATTCATCCTTTTTGTTTTTAGCGATATTGAATTTGTATTTGCATATGATGTACTTTACCGGTTATTGGAATAAATGAATATTGTTGATGTACTTTATCGATTATTGGAATAAATGAATATCGTTATTTTTAGTGAAAAAAAATTGGTGAAAATATAGCCGTTTCAGATTTCTGAATGTTATGAATAGTAAAAAAAATTGACATCCGAATTTCAAAATCAATAAAATTTGTCCCCAAACACGTGGCTAATGATGTCGAAGGACACATAAGCAGTTAACGCGACACGCCAACACCGTTTACACTCAAATTGATGGAGAGATCGATTTAATGTAACTTTCACAAATGCAGAGACATTTTATCTATTTTGAATAAAAGTTAAATATGTTTTTGGTCGCTATAAATATCTCAAATTTTGATTTTAGTTCCAACAAGTGTTCGTCAATTTATTAATTTTAATTTAAAATCTAAAAGCCATCACCACTTTTTTCCTCTTCTTCTTGGGGTCTGTTTGGCCCGGCTTTTTTAGGTCTCAGAAGCTGACTGAAAGCTAAAAGTGAAAATAAGAACTTTAAAAAAAAAAGAGCAAAAGTTGTTTGGTAATTGTTGTTTTTTTAGCTTCAAAGTTATTTTTAATCTAAAATTTGTTTGGTAAAATATATTTTTTAGAAAAAGATATGTACCAAAAAATAAAAAAAATTTAAAAAAATAATAACAACTAATAATATTTAAATGAAAACAAATAAAAAAATGCAAAAAAATAATAAAAAGAATCTTCAATAGGATTCGAAGCGTGATCATTGCAAAAAAAACTCCGGATTTTTTTTTTCAAAAGTAGGTTTCAACCTCTTTTCTTAGAAGTTCTCATTGAAAAAAATCTGCTTTTTACGGTTAATAGCTTTACTAAAAATGTGTTTGGTCCAACTGTTGATTAAAAAAAGAATAAAAAGCTAAAAAAAGTCGGGTCAAACAGAGTCTTAATATACGGGAGATGGGTGATTCATGGTCAGTTTAGGCCTAAAATCAGATCTCAAAATCATTTTTCTTTCTATTTCAATTAAATACGTGTGATTTCCACTTATCTTTAATATTTTTTTCGTTTGTCTTTGTGATTTCATCACGTTGTTTGTTTTGATTTTCCCGTCTTAGTGCGAAATATTGTTGGAGTTTGAAGGATTAAGTTTGATCCAGTGCAGATCCAACCAATGACTTTTGTGTCATCAATGCTATAGATCCAGAGACACAAATTTCCAGACACTTCAATATAGTCAAATATGCAGGCTTATGCAATATGCCGTTTTATGTTATTAACACGGATGTTATGAGTTTGTTTGGAGATTTATTCTTTTTATTTTTAGCCATTTTGAATTTGTATCGAATCAATCTACTCTTCTCAACTAGACTTCAACCCGTGCGTTGCACGGATTTTGTGGAGTGTCAGTTATACGATTTAAATTAGTCTAAGATTATAAAAAAATCACATATACAAATCACATAAAATAGTCTAAGATTATAAAATAAAATAACAATCGAAAAAATTGGATATATTTAAGGCAACTTTTATATTTTATTTGTTATGATTTATTTTTGCGAGACAGAATATTTGTTGTTGACAAAGTGGGATATATTTAAAAACGAAAAGCAAATCGAAAAATAAAAATGTTGAATAATTATCATATAAGTCATAACAACCGGTTCTATTTGTATTTGTAATGCAAGATTTTCTTTTTTGCCAAGGCAAGATTTTATATTTTTAGTTGGACGCAATTTTATTGAATAAAAGTAAAATATCAGAATTGATAATCAATATGTTCAATTTTTTTATAAGAATAACCAATGTTCTATTTGTTGATCGAATATATTAATTTATTTGAAATTTGTTATCCTAAATATAAGAAAGCATAAAAACAATAAATATATTCAAGTCAACATAAGAGACAATGGATTTCAAATGGCTGGAAACTTTTGTATTTCTTCAAAATCTTATTTTTCATTATAATAATCAGATTAATTGAAAAGTTAAAATACAAAAACTAAAAAAAAAAAAATTTTTTATAAGGTTCCTAACTCAAAAGAACAACATTAACCATAAAGTTTAAGTATTAGGAATGAAGTATGGTTCCGTCATGTAAAAAGGAACATCTCTTTCATCTCTTCCATCTCCCAGGATCTACATCAGCACCTGAAAAACATTGATCAACTTCTGTATACAAAAAAATTTGAACTTTTTACAACAAAAACAAATAAAATTAAACATCAGTATACAAAAAACATCAATATACAAATGATACCAACATGCCAGAAGTAACATTAGCAGCTAAAAAGCATCGATCAACTTCTCTCGATCCGTTGCAGGATTATGATTTAAAGGACCTATTATTGTAGGAATAACAAAAAGTAAGGAAAAATATAAAAATGTAATTATTATAAAGATAAACAACTAACACTTATAAACATATTTTCAAACCTCTCAATAAATTTAGAGAAATATTAGTAAAAGGATTAAGATTAACCATTTTTATTGTAGCAGTGAAAGAGAACCTGTCCACAGAACCAAAATAATAGATGTGAGTTTGAGGGATGAAGGAGATAATAGATGAAATTTGTGAGGAAACAACAAAGAAGCCAGTTAGACTGCAAACAACGACAATTGCAAACCTGTGAAATATACCGTTAAAAACCTGCGTTGACATATATAAAAATACAAATATAAAAAAACTTTCAAACAAACATAAACACTTAGGAAACTTTCTTTGTAAATAAACTAATTCATAGACACTTTCAAAGATAAAAAACTGAACTTTCTCTCAAACAAACATTGTTTGAATTCTAAAAAAAACAACGTGAATCATCAACGTAAAATCAACGTGTATGTATATCAAATAAGTGATCATAAATTTTTGAGAGTTTGTTATGGTGTATATATAATATAATAATATGAGATATATTTCAAAATAGTTGGTTATGTTGTGTATGTATATCAAATAAGTGATCATAAATTTTTGAGAGTTTGTTATGTTGTATATATAATATAATAATATAGGATATATTTCAAAATAGTTGGTTATGTTGCGTATGTATATCAAATAAGTGATCGTAAATTTTTGAGAGTTTGTTATGTTGTATATATATATAATATAATATTTAATAATAATATATGGGATATATTTAAAGTTTTTTTTTCCGTAGACATTAGACATATTACCCGTATTCAAGTATTATATAATAATAATAATATATAATAATAAAAATAATAATAATAATAATAATAATAATAATATATAATATATATAATATATAATATAATATATAATAATAATAGCAGAAAGTTAATATAATAATATTTGTAGAAAGATAATAATAATAATAATAAATAAATATTTAACATGGTGAGAGATTCCATATTTATTAGATGTTGGTTGCATAATAATAATAATAATAATAATAATAATAATATTAGTAGAAAGCTAATAATAATAATAATAAATATTTAACATGGTGAGAGATTCCATATTTATTAGATGTTGATTGCAAAATAATAACAACTTGATTGATGTAGTGTAGTGGCAAAAAATACAAAATAGATCTTAAATGTTGCGGGTTCGATTCTCAGTGAGATTTTTTTAAACATTTTATTTTAATATTTTAGGGTAAAATGAGAGGAAAAAAGAGCGGGAAAAAAATTAGGGTTAAGGATAGCAAAACGGAACAATCTTATAATATAAGAGATTTGAATAAATAAATATATTTTATTTATTAAAAAAAAAATCTCAAATTTGGTGGTTTTTATTTTTTTGCAAAAAATAATGATGAAAAAAAACCGTGATGAAACGACGTCGTTTTATCATTAAAAAAGAGAAAAAAGAGAAGCTTTAGCAGAGTTCAGAGTAGCAAGGTCCCAAAACCTAGCTCAGTTTTCCGTCGTCGCTTACACCGCCGCTCAATCCCTACTACACTGCTCTACACACCACCGTTACATCCAAACTATTCCCTTTCTACCCTAAAACCTCAACACCTTAACTAAACCCTTAAAATCTCATTCCAAAGATGCAACACGATGAAGTTATATGGCAAGTTATCAGGCACAACCATTGCAGTTTCATGGCAAAGTAAATACTCCAATTTCCCTCTAACATGCTCTTCATTTCAATTTCATTCTTGTTTTTCATACCTCCATAATGATCTAACACTGTTTTTTTTTGTAGAATTGAGACGGGAATTTTTTGTAGGAACCCTTATAATATCACTGGAATTTGTAACCGAAGTTCGTGTCCTTTAGCTAATAGTCGCTATGCTACCATTCGTGAAGACAATGGTACTTTTGCTTTTTTATTATCTTTTTTTGTTGTGTTAGATTTTTCAGCTGGAAATTTAAATATTGTTATGAAATGCTTGTGGGGTGTGAATAAAATTGCATGTTTTGGCTGAATTTAGGTTAAAGTTTGTTTTTTTGGAGAACCCATTTGAAGAAAATGACATTTGGTTTGTGTTGTATATTGACTTTGATATCTCACTTTGTTTATGTATTTTGATTCTTCTTGCTATCATATGGAATAATTTGGTTTGTTTGATGTAATATGTTAATGATTAAGGCTCTGTTTGGATATAAAAAACTTATTTTTGCAGCTTATAGCTTACGGTATTATCATATATGCACTTAATTTTTATCATATAAGCTATATGTCGTTTTCATAAGTTATCCTGGAGAGCTTATGGAAATAAGTTGTTTTTATAAGTTTTCTAAAACTGTGTCACAATTGCTTATGCCAACTGACATGCTCAAATAAGCTAATCCGAACAGACGCTAAATGGTTGTATCTTTTTGAATAGAAAATGCAATAAGTTGATAGTTTATGGTAGAGAATGCAAGTAATGATGCTATTGCAATGTTTGTTGTAGGAGTGTTTTACCTTTACATGAAAACTATTGAAAGAGCTCATATGCCAAAGGATCTGTGGGAAAGAGTTAAGCTGCCTAGGAATTACGAGCAGGCACTTGAAGTCATAGACAAAAATCTGGTACTGTATATCTATATAGTCTTTGGTACATTTATATATTTGACGCTTTACTTGCAAGTAATTGTCGAGAATGGCTACTTGCCTGACCTTTTCTGCACTGACAGATGTATTGGCCCAAGCTTCTTATACACAAGATAAAACAAAGATTGACCAAAATGACCCAGATGCGGATACGTATGAGGAAACTTGCTTTGAAAACAAGGTTTGAGACTTAATTCTCTTTTGCTTCTTGTTTTGTCTTGTTAAGCAGTGCCTTACAAATCTAGAAGAAGCTTGTGAAACATGTCCTCTAAATTGCATATCATTTGATTTCTGACAAATTGTCTTGTTATGATCTCACATTCACTGTTTTGTTATGATCTCACACTCACTGTTGTGTGTGTGTCTGTAATATTGCATGTGATTTTTTGAATTCATAAATTTTTTGCATTCTTTTTTATATTAATAATAATACTATTATAAATTTTACATTCGTGTGAAAATTCATTATCTCCTTTATCTACTATATTTAGGGTGTAGTCTTGAATTAAAGTTCATAGCAGTTTCTCACTAAAAGCAACCTGATTGATCATGTTGGTTGTTGTTTTACAGAGAGAAAATAACGACATTGCCAAGGAAAGAAGTAAAGAGAGAAGCTAGAAGAGAACAAAAGGCCGAAAAAGCAGCTGTGCTAGAAAAGGTTATAGTTAATCCTTATGTTTCCCATGTGCATCTACTTATATTATATCTTTGCTTTCTTAATTGTTTCTTTTGAATATTATTTAGTCCATTGAGCAAGAGCTAGTTGAACGCCTTAAAAATGGACTTTACCACCAAGATGACATAGTCAACTATCCTTTTGAAGCATACAAGAAAGTTGTTGATTTAGAGAATCGTCAACCTGCTGAAGAAGAGGAAGAATTGGTAAATATTTAATTTTAATAATGCATTTTGCTCTGCTGTGTTTAAATCAAAATTCTTAGTAACTTAACTTGGTAATATGTTGACCCTGGTATATTTCTTTTCAAATTGAACAGGAAATAGAAAGAGAATATGTAGAAGGTTATGAATTCGAAGAAGAAGATGACATAGAAGATTTTGGCGCTTTTGCAATTCATGAGTCACAGGGTGATGGCAGTGATGATGAAAATGGTAATATTTATTTAGAAGCTTTGCAATAGGCACGGACAATTTTTTTCATGCTAAAATATATGTGAAATAGGTTATGAGAATGCTTCGTGAAATATTTTGTATCATAGTTAAGTGTGTCATGTGGCATCCTTTTCAATTTTCATTGAGCCGTGTCATGTGAAATAATTTTCTTTGAGCCACAGAAAATCTTGGTTGAGAATTTTATTTGCCGCATAGTTTATACTCTAGTTATGTCTCATATGGTTCACTTCTAGATGCTGCAGTCAGATCTTCCTTTACTTTGTACTTTTAATCTTAGCTTTACAATCACATGTCTTCAGGTAGTTTCAAGTTATTATTCATACGAACAATTCAAATGATGGAAAATGGGTAGAAAATAGTTGTGCGCACATACTATGGATTATTTCATTTTACCTCGTGTGGTTTGTTGATTCGGTTGAAAATGGGAGAAGTTTTCCTAATTTTATTAAGGAATGTACTGTTTTTTCTCGTGTGGAAAAATAATGTGAGGTCCACATCGAAGTTTTCCCTCTCAAGTGAAGAGAAAACTCAAATTTTGAGTAGGCAATTTCCCGTTTGTACCCATCTATTTACCTTTATTATTATTATTATTATTATTGTTTGGTTGGAAAAGATATTACATTGATTATTCATTTTCTTTCTTTTTAATTTCAATCCAATTAAGCAAGCAAAAAAGATTTTGCTTTTCTTTCTATCCAATTTCTCTTCAAACATATATAAAATGCATTTGTTTTCTCTTTATTTTCTCTTCTCTTCCTGTCCATTTTATTTTATCCATTATTTTCTACATCCCAATGAAACATATATGTTGGAGGTGAGACTTTATCATTATTAGAAGAACACCCTCCTTGTTAGTGGTTTTGGAAAAATTTGAAACTTACACATTTAAGAAGTAATAACATGATGCATCTACTAATGCAGATGGAAGCGCTGAAGATGAAGAAACCGAAGCACTTAATGAAAGAAAAGCCAAAAGGAAAATGACTTTAGCTTCAAAGAAACTCGAAAAGGATGATTCTAAATCAAAGAAAAAGAGGGTCCTTGTTGAGGTAATTTAACACTGTTTCCTTGTATATAAAGCCATCTGTTCTTTTAAATGCTATTGTGTATTTGTCCTATACTGCTGTTAGAGTTTTGGTGCATCATAATTCTTATTCGTATATATACTATTGTCAATACTGTATTCTGTTATAATTTGAAGGCTCCTATTACTGATCTTTAATAAAAACTGGGATTTCATTGCTTTGAACTGTTGAGATAGATGATTTTGGTAGAGTGCAGAAATATTTTGTTATAGAGTCGATGACTACACTTTTGTATATTGACCACAAAGCCAATCCCCTTTCTCTTGCTTGAAGTATTATGTAGTTTTGCTTCTGTGTTTGGCTTACCAAGGTTACATGCTAAAAGTTATAACAAAACACACTTTGTTGTAATATCGTGGGTTAGTATTCTACCGTTCTCGTGTTTGAAAACAATAAGGGCGGCAATCAATTCCAACTTACTTCTCAAAACCAAAAGCCATGTTGAAGTGACTGCTTGAGTTTTTTATGGTGTAAATTTAAATGAGTTCCGTATTAGAGTAATGTTCTTCATTGTTTGACAGTTATGTAGTTCAGTACAGGATACCTAAAATTTCTTTGGTTCTAAACTTGATATCACAATCTTGATTTTCATTGTTTTCAGGTGGAACACGACGGTGCTGACGAAAGACAAACAGCTGTACTGTAGACTGTAGTTGCATTTCGTGTCTGTTACTATTAGGAGAGGGAAGTTGCTAGACGAGAAACCGAATTTTGATTGTCATATCTTGAAATTAGTTTTGTACTGCGGAAGAAAAAAGATCTTAAAGCATTTTAAATTATATACAATTTATTTTCAAAAGTTATTTTCCTTTTATTTGGAAAAGGGCAGTGTTAGCAAATGGAAAAAAAATGTATTTTGTTTGAGGATTGTGATTGATCAAATTTTGTATTACATGGTTCTTCAGGATTTTTGAATTCGCTATAATAGTTATTTTCAAAAGTTAAGAACATTATGATATGTTTTCAGTTGATTTTTACTTGTTAGTTGAAACCTAGAGGTGAGTTTATATAGTATGAGATAACAATGCCTTTTGTTGTATGTTGGCACAATTGAATCAATTGATTGGTAAGGTAAAATATCTTGATTCAAGGCTTTGTATAATATGCATAAGTGAGACAAACTTTAATTATGCACAAGTTTGTTTTCAGCAATAGTCAATAGATCAATAAGTCTCACCATTGAATCAAAGCATTATTTTTTCCGATCAAATAACTGTAATTTATATGATGATTGTTTGTTTTGGACCCTGTTTTGGTAAACAGCAAGACATGGTTATGAAGTATAAGTAAAGTGATATGGACTTGTTCATATAGATTTTAGTAAAGTGATATGGATTGTTTATATAGTTTGTAAGAATAACTGTTCATACCATATAACAAAATTCAATAATCAAATCAAATTTTCATTTGAAGTTTTTGTAGAAAAATTCTTTGCAATTTTTTCTTACACAAAATTATGTAACACTATAAAATTTATTTTTAATAAATGCTAAAATAAACGGGACGGGACCTATATGTAGTTTGGTTTGAATGAATTTTTCCGAAATTTGAACTGATTTAATTTAATATGGTTTTAGTTTGCAACTTTGGACGTTATGTATATATTTAAAACTTAATTGTTTTATTTTAAATTTATTATTAAATTATTTTATTATTTATAGTTTATTAATTTTCATTTTTTATTTTAAAATATATTTTAGAGAATAAATCAGTAATTTATTTTGTTATCCTATCTTGTTGATAACGCAGTTCAAATTCATGATAATTTTTTTAACTAAAGAGACATGATATAATACAGTTATCCTATCTTGTCTCATATTTTTTTTATTATAATATCTAGTATCTTATCCTGTGCACTAAATGGATCCTTAGTGTGTATTTTCCTATATATACTAAAAAAATCTATGTCTCATATCCCATTATTCACGTGCAAAATTATATGTAAAGTGCAGGGGAGATTCGGATGCATGTGCAACATGAACGATGACATAAGGCCTCCTGAAAATGAGGGTCTCAAAATAAAAATAAAAATAAAAATACATGGATAGTAGTATTAGTAAATTACAAGTGTAAAATTTAATACATTGCAACAAAATGTAAGACTTAACCATCCAGTGCAGTTTCTCTAAAAAGAAGTAAAAGAAAAAGAATCGTAGCTGTGTGAAGAGAGATCAACAAAAAAGACATAGCGTAAAACACACAAACATCGACATGATTCGTTTAAGTAGCTAAAACATATTTTATTGTTATTGATTAAGATATGAATATTTTTTATGTTAATTACAACGATGATTATTTTTATTTGCAATTTTTGAGGAAGATTTTTAATTGAGGGGCCACTTTTTAATTTTGCATATTACCTCCAAAAATTCGGAGACGCCCCTTTGTAAGTGCATTGAAAATTGATCCTACACGTTTGAAAAAGCTATTGGAAAAATCTTTAATCTTTACTATCCTAAAGTTCATAAAATAGCTTACGTGAATAAATAAAGTTTTATGTTAATTTATAAGTTTTTACTAATAAAAATTGTATTTTTATAAGCTATTTTCTCATAAACTACCTTGAAAAATTTATAATAATACATAAAAACTTATTTATTTACATAAGCTGTTTTGCATAAGCTCAAAAATAAGCTCAAATAAATCAAATACATTATCTATTCAATGAATCTAAAAAAATCAATTATTTCTTATAAAAACTTCAAAGGTAGTATTATATAACAACACCACTAGTGTTTTTTTATTTAAAGCAACAACTTGTGTTTAAAACACAATTAAAATGCAGATAATGAATCAACGAGAATTGACCCCGTTTGAATTTGACTTATTTTTGAGTTTATGAAAATAATTTATGATAACAAATTAACTTATATGTTAATTTATAAATTTTAACTATAATAAAATTGTATCTTTATAAGTTGTTTTCTCATAAATTATCTTAAAAAACTTGTGATAAATAGTGCCCCCGAGACACTCTTTAAGCCCTTAAATAATAAGTTTTTTATACAATTTTTATGGAAATGTGTAAAGTCAACGCATTGAAAATTGAAATGGTTCACTATTTGAATAAATTATTTCTTAAAATGGAATGCTTAAAAAGTTTCCCGGGGACACTGTTTAGCAAGACCCTATACATAAAAGTTTTTTTTTAAAACCAAACAAACTTAATGCATTTCATTAATTATCAAAAGTTCAATACACGAAAGAATGATCTTAAATCTATGAAAACTAGCCCAAAAATTAGCCGCTCTAGCTAAAGTGTGAACAACCGAATTCACTTGTCTCATAATAAAAACTTATTTATTTGAATAAACTATTTTGCATATGTATTAAATATTTTAGACCCTTAAACAAATTAGTTAGGATTAATAACGGAGAACACTTCATACCTACTACATATTAGTAGTATAAAAAAAGTAGTAATTAAAATTAAATCCTATCAAGAAAAAGAATCTAAGCAAATGTCACATCTTTTGAAAATTGAACCAAATAATGTCGCATCCATAGATTTTCCTTTCACCAAGTCAAGCCGCCTTGGTGTCCAAACCCACCCACCATGAAATGCAAATAACAAGGAAGCAATTGCAAATGATACACACAATACACAAGGAAAATACAGATTTAGATGGTCTTCAATTTTTTCTCTTCAATTTTTTTTCTAATTTTTCTTATGTGTCTTTCTCTCTCACGATTTCTTCTCTCTTATCATCATTTGTTTATTTTTCATTATTAATTTCTCTCTTCACACTCACAAAAAAGAAAATTGGAGAGGGAATTGGAGATGATCCAAATCTAGAAAATACTACTAACATAAATATAGTAAAAAACATATTGAATTTTACATAGTGAAAGTTTTAAAAGTATATAAAATATTGTTTTTAATATAAAATTATTTCTTTTGTTACCTTAGTTAGTGTCCTGGAACACTGTATGTGCGCCTAAATTTTGTGTTATATCTTTGTGCCTAGGTAAGAATGTCTCAAAATAAGTCTCACTAATTGATGGATTTCACTAATCATCACTTGTGTATATTTTTCTAAATGAAGAATAAATGGAGAAAGATATTTTTAAAAGTATCTATCAGAGTCTTTTAGCAGCGGAAATAAGAACACAATCAAAAACAATGGCAAAACAGAGAATCAAAAGCGAGAGAGATAGAGACACAAGGATTTTATACTGATTCCCCTCACAAATCGAGAGTACTCCAGTCCCCTTGCACTTCCAAGGGATTTCACTATAATCACTAAAAATTACAATCCTAGTGCTCAAGCCCACAAGCAAGAGACTTCTCTATTGCTTCAGAACACACAACAGGAGACTTCACAATTGCTCAAGTCACACAAGACAAGAGACTTCTTACAAATGCTCAAGTTGCTAAGAACGAGAGACTTTTCCAAATTACTCATACAAGAGTAAATCCTAAACTTCTAAGCTTAAAAACTATTACACAAAATAACTTTCAGAGGCTCAAACAATTTTTGCTTCTCACTTAGTTTGAGAGATAAATTCAGTATATGTCCTTGTCACTTCTTATCAAATTCTTCTAACTCCACATATATAAATGAGAGAAGAGAATTTGAGACATTGTAGAATTCCGTTGCAATGGACAGCTGTTGATTTCCAATTGCTTGAAACGTGGAGTTTGAATTTCTTCCTAGAAGAGGTAATTCTGCTCCACAACTTCGTCCATGCTTTTCTGCTTGTCCAAATGTAGAAATAAAGGTACAGCACGCTCCTTGATGATAAGATCAAATTCCATTTGAACGTTGTAGTGGTGTTGTCCTTTATACAATCATCAGGCTTATTATATTCCATAGCAGAGTGACATAGCCTTCTGATGAATGTTGGAATTCTTGGCTTCTGACAAACTTTGATTCTTTGGAGTCTGATGGTCTTTGAATCTTTGGCTTCTGATAGTCTTTTGCAATTCAGCTTCTGAACGTCTTCGTCTTTTGAATGACACTTGACTATGTAGCTTCTGAGATTCAATACCAAGTAGCTTCTGATCCATGTAACTTCTGAGCGTTGTAGGCTTCTGAACGTCTTGGCTTCTGAATGTCTTTTGCTTCTGACTCCTCTTCACTTCTGAACGTCTTTCAGAATGTAATGATTCAGACTCCAACAAAGTTTCTTCAGAGCATAACTCAAATGTGAT
Source organism: Trifolium subterraneum (assembly GCA_951799995.1). Lineage (NCBI taxonomy): Eukaryota > Viridiplantae > Streptophyta > Magnoliopsida > Fabales > Fabaceae > Trifolium > Trifolium subterraneum. Next base: position 36,352,451 of record OX637461.1, on the reverse strand, counting down.
CTTCCATAAATATAAGTTTGTCCTGCACATTTAATTTAAAACATTAGTAATACCAATTGTCCATTTAATACTTTGTTATCATCAAAACTTAGAGTGTTTTATAAATAAAACTCATTTTGTTCCAACACGATAATCTGCAACTCGTGTGTTTTTTTAATTAAAGCAATAACTTGTATTTAAAACACAATTAAAATGAAGATAAGTGATACCGTAGTAAATTAAAATTAAATCCTATAAAGAAAAAGAATCTCAGCAAATGTCCAGATCTTTTGAAACAAAGAATGGCCCATCCTTAGATTTTTAAATTAACCCACCATGGAATGCGAACAAACAGCAATGCAATTGCAATTGGCGCACAAAATTATATTTCTCCGTCCCCATATATTATTTTAGTAAACTTTTTTTTTCCATTATTTTAAGAATTTAATTGTTGTGCACCGTCGGTGTAATACTTTATTACACATACATCCAATAATATACCAATATATCATGTACTGTGTTTAAAAATAAATGATGTGTCACATTCATTAAACGATGTGGCAACATATCATTAGATGCATGTGTAAAAAACATTTACGCTGACGGTGCACAATAATTAAACTCTTATTTTAAAGTTGATGCCACTTCATTGATAATACAAAAAAGCATACAATATTATACAAAAAAAAAAGCATACACCATTTTAAAGTTGATGCCATTATAAAGAAAAAAAAGTTGATGCCAATAACATTCAAAACTAACAAACACAAATAAGGTATTGCTGATAGTTGAGTTAGGATTTGTAGACTATTTGTTATTATTATTTATTTTTTTTTGACCGATTGTTATTATTATTATTAGTATTAATATTTTTTAAGACCCATGATTAGTTCTATTATCCATTCGCCACAAAAAAGTTTTTGACTCATTTTTTATTTATTTTTCAACTTTCACTTTCAACTTTTTAACTCAGACACTTTCTCTCTTAATTTTACTTTTTTTTTCCTGTTAATTTATGGAAGCATCAACTTCTTATCTCCCAACCATTTTTTATCTCTTTCTTTTGCTTTTACTTCACTTGAATGATTTTTTTTTCAGCTGAAACAAAGAAAGTTCTAAGAGGAAGAGAATGAAAAATCACTACAACAAGACTCCGATTCGAAGTGAAAGACTTGAATTGTCTTTTAGTCACAAATTTTATAATGTTTGTAATAAAAATATCATCGAACATTTTTAAAACATGAAACATCATAAAGAACAATTGTAATTTACATAAACATTTTATGTATTTTGAGTTTTTTTTTTACTATAATTGTGTATTTTCTAAATTTTCATAATATATTTTTAGTCAAAATATATAAGACTTGAATTATGGAAGCATCAATTTCTTCTCCCTCCCAACTATTTTTTGTCTCTTTCTCTTGCTTTTAATTCACTTGAATAATTATTTTCCCAGTCGAAACAAAGAAAGATTTGAGAAGAAAAGAATGAAAAATCACTACAACAAGATTGTGATTCGAAGTGAAAGACTTGAATGATCTTTTAGTGACAAATTTTATAATATTGGTAGTGAAAATATCATCAGAATATTTTTAAAATATAAGAAATCGTAAAGAAGAACAATTGTAATTTATATAAACTTTTATGTATTTTCTAAATTTTCAAAATGTCTTTTTAGTCAAAATATATAAACTAATTTTCCAAGTTCCATTAGCAAAAACTAGAACTTCGACCTGTGCGGTGCACGGGTCTAATCAGTCGTAATATATAACAATAAAATAAAATATGAAAATTGCAATATTGAAAGGTATATGAAAAAAATTGAGAGCAATCCTATTATTAAGATCTATTTTGTGCATTTTGCCACTACACTAGCTAGATCAATCAATTTGATATAATTTTGTAATTAACATCTAATAAATATGGAATTCTATATATCTCTCTCACCTATTATGGAATTCTATATAACTTTGTTAAATATTTATTATTATTATTATTATTATTATTATTATTATTATTCTCGCACCAATATTGATTTCTGATAAGCACAATACTAAAAAATACCTAACCCTAACTTTGAGCACATATCCTCTCAATTTTATAACGAACTGCAGAGGGAGCAGTTAACAATCCCACCCTTCACACTTTATCTTTTGAGTTTAATTGTTGTGCACCGTTAGTGTAAAAGTTTTTTACTCATGTATCCAATGATGTGTTGCCACATCATTTAATGAATGTGACACATACTTTGTTTTTAAACACAATACATGATGTGTTGGTATATTATTGGATGTATGTGTAAAAAAGTATTACACCGACAGTGCACAATTATTAAATTCTTATCTTTTTATAATTTTATTTTATTGTTTAGGGTCAAGATTACACATGAGGGAAAATGTATGGGAGATGATCTGCTCTCCCCGACTTTTTCATACTAGGTTTTTACTATATAAGTAGCAATTCTTATACGTCAAATATTTAAATTGAGATATTTAGCACCGTCCGTCTATTTGCTTTTGGACTACTATCGTTTATCATTCATGACTGACATTTATACTCCATTGATTGCTCTCTCCTGAAAAAAAGGATTTGAAAACGAAAAATTCGTATGACAAATATGTGGAGCGTTCCTGATAAGCACAATGCTAATGTAATATTTTTCCAAATTTATTGTTGAATTATTATTTAATGTTACTCAATTTTTTTCATATACCTTGTAATATTGCAATTATCATATTATATGTTATTGTTACATATTACGGCTAATTAGACTCATGCATCGCATGAGTCGAAATTCTAGTTTGAATTAATTTAAAGTAAAATAAAAGAGAAAATGATGGAATTTTTTTTTTATGATTAGAAATAGTAAAACAGACCAAATTTGTAATATAAGAAATTTCTAAACGCCCAGCGAAAACACCTTTTAAAATAAAAACACACCGTGCAAGTTTTACACATGGCACAAACAAACAATTCCTCGAAGAAGTTGGGCAACAACTTGATATGAGAACAACAATCAATATACTATAATCTATATTATTATATTCAATGTCACTTTAACTTAATTACTTTATATACATTAAAAATTGCAACAACGTTATTAATTTTTTGTTTTGGGACAACATTTTGTTTTTGACAATAACGGGACATTATTTAAATCATCTTTATCAACTGTTAGAATTAGAATATATATGTACTATTAGATTTTTTTTGACAGAAGACAACTATTAGATGTTAAGGATTATTAAGTGTGGCTTTCATATATTTAAGAATTAGGAATTATGCTACTAACCAGATTCTAACACACTCGACTTTTCAACACACTATTTCTGATTGAATTATGCTAGTAACACATATTCTAATATACTCGACTTTTCAACACACTATCTCTAATTGATTGAATTTTAAATAGGTCCAACTAAATTTATGTGGGGTCTGTATGATTTAGTTGAATTCAGTTGACTTTCAACTAATTAAAGAGAGTGTGTTGAGAATAGTGGGTTAGAAGACGTGTTATTAATATTGCTCTATCTTTAATTAATGGCTTAAATGCAGTTTTACCCCTATTTTAAATGAATTCCCCATATTTTAAAATCCGGAGTTTTACCTCCCTTATTTTAAAATCCGGAATTTTACCCTCTATTTTATAATTCTTTGGATTTTGCCCCTCTCCCTATACACTACAAGAAAATCTAGGATAAGCTACCTTTGTAGCTAATTGGTAGCTATTTTCTAGTAAAACAAAGTTATCTACAGATTTGTTGTGAATTAACTATCTTCTAAGTATATTTTATGTCTTTTACGAGAGTGTGATGAGTATTGTCCTATTTACTTGAATTGTTTTTCTTCTTTTTCAATTGTGGCTTGCTTTCAACTTGTGTGATTTTGGTTGCATGCTATACAAGTAGTGTTGGTAAGCTTTATCATTCATTAGTCTAAATAAATGAAGTTGTATAAGATGTAATGTCAAATAAACAATATTCACAAACCATACTAATATCTTCATATCAAATACATTAATCACTAATTCCATATATACATACTCATATCCTGGCAAATAAACAAGGTACCAACTATCATTAATACGAAAATGATTAATCAATTGTGTCTTCCCTACACACAAAAAAATTACATAATCAACATTAAATTTCACAAATTAGAAAAATGAAAATGTAATAATATAAGAGACCAATCAGGTTTCTTTGAAGTTAAAGCGAGTTTCTTGCGGCGAACAATAGAATTAAGAAGCAAAGATTTGTCAATATTAGAACGACCAACAAGAGCGAATTCAGAAAGACCATCAGAAGGACAAATCAGAATTCTCAACAAATCAATGCACAAAAGTAGCTAATTCACAACAAATCTGTAGCTAATCAATTTTACTAGAAAATAGCTACCAATTAGCTACAATTAACGTCTAGTTAATCCTAGATTTTCTTGTAGTGTATAAGGGGGACAAAATCTAAAGAATTATAAAATAGGGGGGTAAAATTCTAAATTTTGAAATAGGGGGAAAAAAATTTCGATTCGTACAAAATAGAGGGGGTAAAACTGCATTTAAGCCTTAATTAAATAAGTATGGTTTGTATATTTAGTTTTTTTTTTGACTTCGTCATCTTATATATAGTGCGAAGTTTGTTTTGATTTTTCATCATAGTGCGGTATATTTTGTTTTCCCGTCTTGATCCGATGTTTATTTATTTCATGTTGAAGGATTGATTTCGAATTAGTGCATATTCAATCAATGAGTTTGATGTTCTCAATGCTACAGATTCGGAACCACAAATATTTCAGACAATTCAATATACCCTCTCCGCTCCTTTGTAATTGTCGTTTTAGATTTCTGCACACATGCCAATGCACAATTTTGATCACTAATATCTTTAACTATGTATTATAAAAAATTACAATCAAAGTATATTATATGAATAGTGTTACACTATTAAAATTTAGGAGGCCTATATACTCAATCACAAAAGTTAGCTTGAGAGTTGAGGTTTGCACTGCAATTTATAAAGGCTATATTTGCCCTATCTCTAGCCAATGTGGGACTTCTAACACACCCCCTCATGCCCAGCACTATCGGGCTTGGTGCGTAGAATCAACAACAAAGGGTGACCCAAATATGGGAGGTCTCAACAACAAACAACAAATAGATCTAGGATAGACTCTGATACCATATTAGAATTTAGGAGGCTTATACTCAACCACAAAAACTAGCTTGAGAGTTGAGGTTTGCACTACATTTATAAAAGCTATCTTTGCCCTATCTCTAGTCAATGTGAGATTTCTAACATACACGATTCTCAAATGACAATTAAAAAGGAATGGAGGGAGTAATTAAGTATGCTATAGCTTATGTAATTTGTTGTTTTATGTTATTAACATGATGTTGTGAGTTTGTTCGCAATTCATCTTTTTTATTTTTAACGATTTTGAATTTGTAACAAGTACAGGCAACCACACGGGTACAAGGCTAGATACGAGTATTTTTCAAACTTCCCATATTTTTGAATTATTATTTGCTTTTGAATCTTGTGTGTGACCTTGCAATTTGTCCTTTAAAAATCATGTAGATGGATAGAAAAATAGTGAGTGTTGTTTATAAACTACTTTTAATCTAGATTTTTAAACAATGTAATTTTTTTGGGAGTACTAGAACAGTTTCAAAAATATCCAATTAACATTTCTCATGTATAGAAAATGAATTAGTGTCCCGTGAGCTTAGCTGAGTTGGTAGGGACATATCACATTATGTGCAGAGCCCGAATTCAAATCTAAAATACTCCACTTATTCACTTTTAAGGTGAATATTTTCTAGCCACTAGGCTACTTAAAAAAAAAAATGAATTAGTAGACTTAAAATTTTATTTAATTCCGAAAATCAATCATATAACAAACAAGAAAATGATCAATACACAACAAACACAGTACAAAAGGGATATAACAAACACACAATCAATCACGCACATGAAATTCAGACAGACCAACAAAACAAAGGATTATAGGTCCTTACAACTAACTATTATGGAAAAACTTCAATGAGAGATTTAAAACCTAGACCATGAGTTATCTTGTAGTTATTAAAACCAGCAGAGAAAAACAACTTAGACCATTCTTTCTCATTTCTCTCTTTTCCATTCACCAACACCATCATCTCCAAATCATAGAACATCTTTGCTTCAAATGTTTCTGTGTCTTCCTTCTCATTCCCCACCACAGCATCGATGATTATCATTTTCCCTTTGCTCTTTATTGCTTCCTTGCATTTCTTCAAAATTTCCAAACATTCCTCATCGTTCCAGTCATGTAATACACCCTGCATTCATATATGATACATAGATACATATCATGTAATAACTTAATTAGTTCTCTAATTTGAACTTTAGAAGATATACTTCCCCTTCTTAAATATAAGATTTTGTTTGACAAAATTACGAGAATTAAAAATATTTATATTATTTTAAAAATGTATCCCTTCATAATCATAAGTGAGAAATTAGATTATTTTTCCATCATAAATTAATACAGTTAAAAACTTCAAAGCAGATTCACAAAGTGAGACAGCAAGGAAAAATCATAAGAAGGTCTTATATTTGACAACATATTTAATTTGTTTTGCTTGATTCTCATTCTCATCAAAATATTAACATTTGTCATTTGAAAATAAAATAGTGACAACCCACTTGAGTTGGCGTAGTAGTGTTGGTTTGAGACTTTGGAGTGTGCTCCTCTCAATGTCTCAGATTCAATTCATTTGATGTCAGTTTTGGTGGACTAACATATATAGAGTTAAAAAAATTGGCTTTAAACGGCCCCCCACAAGTGGGCGGTGAGATTGGTCCATTCGAATTAGTTCAACCTACGTGACAACCCACTTGGGTTGACCTAGTTGTGTTGGTTTAAGACCTTGGAGTGTGCTCATCTCAAGGTTTGAGGTTCGATACCTGATGTCAATTTCAGGAGGCTAGTCCATACAGAGTAAATAAAATTCTGGCTTTAAATGGGACCACCGCAAGTTGGCGATAGGATTGGTCCTATCAGATTAGCTAGTCGGTCATCGGGCCAAATTTCGAATTTTTTCTTTTATAAAAAAATAGTAACAAATATGAATATTTTACCTTGAGTAAAATTGATTGAGTAGGAGGAATAGCCTGAAACATGTCACCTCCAACATATTTCAAGTTTTCACTTCCTTGCAAGCCATCAACAACATGTGGGAGATCAAACACAATGCATTCAATGTTTGGGAATGACTTAGCAATAACCTTAGTAATTGTCCCTATACCTCCACCAACATCAACCAATGATTCCAATCCCTCAAACACACCTTTAAACTTTCCCATCATAACACTAGAAGCCATTCTAGTTTCACAAGCCATAGCTTCATTAAACAAATGATTGAAATCAGGGTCATGGCCAGCAAAATCCCATAAAGCAATACCATTATTTTCGGTGTGAAAAGGTGAAGGGTCATCATTTTTGTACCAATTAGAAAGTTGATACCATGGTTTACTCAAAATTGGACCAAGTATAACATGTAACATAGATGTCATACTATAAGGATGGTCCTTAAGTAATAATCTAGATGCATCATTAAGCTCATACATTACTTCTACATCATTTTTAGTGACAATGAAGAAACCGGATTGTGTTAAAACTCTCATTAAACGATAAATGTCACCGGTTTTAGAAGGGTGGATTGGTAATTTAGCAATGAGTTGTGAGAGTGGGGTTGGTTGACCATAGTTTTGTATGATATCTGGTATGGATAATTCAATTGCACATTTAAGGGACATTGAGTTTATGAAACTGAAAATGTGATTGAATACTTTGGTTTGAGCTTGAAGCAGCTTTTCAACATTGTCTTTACTATGGGATCCCATTGGTTTTGATTCCTCAACTACCACTCTACTTGGGCTCATTTATAAGTGGAGCATTTTACCACAAAATTATTGCAATCAACCACCAACATATAAATATTCCCTCCTGTCACATTTATAAGCAAAATAACACTTAAAATTTTGGTCACTATTATAAGCAAAAGTTAACTACTTTTATACTAATTAATACTGTTATTCCTAATATACTCTTACTTTTCAAAAGGTGCATGTGATTTCCAAGAAAAAAAAGGGTTATTTCTATAAATTTATTCATGTTTTATATTAAATCAAGAAACTTAATTACACTTAACTAAATTTCTTAAACACCATGTAGGTAGTTTTTTTTTCTAATATATGTGACCGGAGGGAGTACTATTTTATTAATTAAAGTTCTCACTCACAGAAAACTATAATGTACTAATATAATTGGGCGGATGCTAGGGTGGGAGAGTTAAATAGGTCTCCCACCGTGGGAAAATAAGTGAACCATTGGATGTAAAATGTTATGATGCACTGCTTGTACCTTAGCATAATTTTCTCTCTCTCTTCCCATTATCTCTCTCATCTCTGTGTTTCCAGAATTCCAATTCTCCCATATTTCCCCTTCCTTCTTCTACCTCACTGCATTTTCTTTAATTTCTCCAAACATATAATAATACACAGATCTCTCAATTTAATCAACTATTAACTTCATTCAAATTTACCACCAATTAGTGGATTTATACATCATAAAACATTCATAAGTGAGTAGAAAAATTCAATCAAATAATTGAAGAATTATTGATTTAAGGCCTATGGAATCCATCACAAAATCAACTACACAAATTAATGGCTCTCAACAACAATTATAGTTATTTGTTTTCTTTTGGATCGTAAAAAAAAAGACTTTAAGCTAACTAGATCTGATATACCACAGAGGAATGACAATTGTTTCTCTAATCTCTATTGCTATTAAAAAAACGCAATACTAATTAATTACATCATATTTTTGAACGGTGATGGTGATATCATTGGCACCATGAAAGACACATCAAGCTTTTGAGTTTAATTTTTTTTTTTTGACGCAGTTTTTGAGTTTAATTAGGGATGGAGATTTTACCAAATGAACCTGTATTTTATGTTTGAATGGTTATGGCCCATGAAATTACTTTGCCAGACCAATGCTTAACAAATGAAAAGAGCCTTCAATGGTGTTTCAGATTTTGGACAGAGAAGAGATAAGAGTAAGACGATGTTCCAGATCTGGAAGACATGTTCCAGATTTTGTTTAGTTGATTTTCCTTTTTCCTTAAATCCAATGACGTGTAATATATGGATGGGTTGAGCCTAAAACAGTGTGTGATATGGTACGAAGGGTGTATGATCATATGGTATGGCTGTGTTAAATCATTGGCTAATAATTCTCTCCCATGGTGAGAGACCCAATTCATTCTCCCACGCTAGACTCCGCCATATTAATTATTCTCAAAAAACGTGCATTTATATTTTTGATTTACATCAAAACTATAGTAATTGTATTTGTCATTTCTTTGAAGAAATGAAGAGGATTTCGACTCATAATTGGTCTCATGTTTCATTTTGTGAGGATAACTTAAAATAAAAGTTTGTCTTGCAGTTGTTATTCAAATGACAAAAAACTTAAGCGGGAGACATTAATGGAAAAATTTCGGTGATATTGATTAAAAATACACTAACAAACTCATCTTCTAATATCATTATGGGGGTAGTGAGTGGCCAATAATAATAAAAGAAACTTTTTTTTTTATGATATAATAAATTAATGAAACTTTAATAATGAATTAATTATGCATATGTCATATTTTATCGTACTAATTAAATAGCGGGACTAGTCCACGAGCTTGATTGAATTGGTTGTACATTATATAATCTGGTTGATTTAATTGGTTGTACATTATATAATTGGTTGTTCATTCCACTTATCCATGTTAAAGGTGGAATTTCTAGCCGCTTGAATACTTGACAAAAAAATAAATAGCGGGATTTATTTAAAGGCAAATGCTAACGAGTGCCTCCGGGGCACTCTTTAAACTCTTAAATAGTAAGTTTTTTATAGAATTTTTATGGAAATGTATAAAATCAATGCATTGAAAATTGTGTTGTTTAACATTTTAAATAAATTTTTTATTTAAATGAAATGCTTAAAGAGTGCTCCGGGGACACTCGTTAGCAAAACCCTTATTTAAATCGTCTTTATAAACTATTATACTATTATGTTAATATGTTAATAAAAATATTATAAATGGGTAAAATATATTTTACAGTGAGTTTTGATCTTCGTCGCCGTAAAATAAAATCACATGTTTTCATTACCATAAAAAAATTCTTTTGTTTTTAGTTTTTAACGAGCAAAGTTTTGACATGTTAAGGTAAATATAATGACATTTTTATGTTAAAATGGTCTATATTATATTTATATATCATGTTAAACCTATATAAGTCCATATTATGTTAAAAAATGTCAAAATTTTGTCCATTAGAGACTAAAAACAAATGAATTTTTTGTAGGGATGAAAACCAAAACTCGCTACAAAAGTAAGCATTGAAAACACCTTTTACCTTTATAAATGCTTTGTAAGATATAATAAACTATGCAATGATACACCAATTGTTAATTGATCCAGTGGCGATTAACGTTAAATTTGGTAGGGAGAATCATAATTTGATCCAGTGGGCTGGAACCACTTGATTTCATAACTGATCCCCGAAAGAAATTAGACGGTCCAGTTGGCCAGATTCTGATGGTGAAAACAAAAAAAACTATGAAATGATACCCATAACACCACAAATCACAATATAAAACCTCTTCACAATAATATTTTATCTTTAATTAAGATATTGGGCTCAAGTAGGTAGAGAGCTCACCTAAAACGAATTGTTTGGCAGAACTTGAGTTCGATTGCCGATAGAAACAATGGTTGGTTGTACTTTATTTACCTCGCGTTCGAACTCTAAATTATCAGAACCCCTGCTACCATTTATTGTCGGCTGGAGAGGAAGGCCTGAACATATCATCTATGATGCCTCAAAGATGCTGCTTACCTCACTTTTGGAAATGAGAGGGTTAACAATAACAACATTTTATCTTTTGACACATGATCTTATACATTAAAAAAAATAATCTAATTCTCATCTGTGTTGTTGTAGTGGGTTTTTTTCTTCTCTATTTGTGGGTTCTTTCAATAATGTGATTTGTGAACTTACACTTCATTTTTGTACAATAGAAATTAAATTTAGGATGCAACATAAAGAACATCATCTAATAATATTTGAATCAATATAATAATACTTTGGTTTGTAACTAACACATCAAGTTTTTTTAAATGACAAATGAAAAATGAAATTTCTTGGACATTTTAAAAGATAAATGCCGTAAAATAAAAAGGATTCTTCAACTGGTCCATCGGAGGGATGAACATGATACACGTTGCCGGGAATCTGAGAAGGATCTTGCAGTGGCTGCAACGGTGGCGCTACAGATCCACTTGCGGTGTTCCTACGAGTCATGATGGAAGGAAAGAAAAACGGTTAGAAAAACCGTTACGACGGCGCAACAAAGCTTATGCTCTGATACCATCTTCAAGATGGCAAACTAAGAAGCAATTTTGAGAGAACATGATGAAGAGAAGAAAAATATTATTGATTGAAAAATGAATTCTTACATCAAGCAGAGACTACTCTTTGTTTATATACAAGATAAATCCTAACTAACTGGATGAAGTGGCATAACAAACTCTAACAACCACCATTAGCTAGGATACACTACTCTACATGCTCCTCATATTCCTTATCATGGCCAGCAACTTGTGCTTCAAGAGATGGCTCATCCTCTACATTTGATACCCTTCCACAAGCTGGCGTGTAATACAAGTTGAGCATGCCCAACTTGGAAATGAATGAGTTGAACACTTCGGGAGGAAGTGGCTTAGTGAAAAAGTCAGCAACAATTTAGGTCTTGAATGAGATGGAAAGAAGCTTGAATGTGCCCTGCAGAACCTTGTCATGCACGAAGTGACAATCAATCTCTAGGTGCTTGGTGCGTTCGTGAAAAACGGGCTTAGCAGCAATGTGGATGGCACTTTTGTTGTCGCAGTATAATACAGGAGCACGCACGCATTGAATGCCCAAGTCATGTTGAACAAACAAGAGCCATTGAAGCTCACAAGAGGCAAAAGATAATGCAAGATATTCCGCTTCAGACGAACTATGTGACACCATATTTTGCTTCTTGGCACGCCAAGATACAAGGGATGACCCCAAAAAGAAGCAATACACTGAAGTAGAACGCCTTTAATCTATGCAATTTGCTCAATCAGCATCAACAAAGCCTAGTAGCTGCAAAGATGATTTTGGAGGGAAAAATATACCACGTCTTCGTGCACCTTTGAGAAACCTTACCACTCTACATGTAGTGTCATAGTGAGTAATGGTTGGAGAGGAAAGAAATTGACTTATTTGTTGCACTACAAAAGAGATATCTGGTCTAGTAGTGGTAAGGTATAAAAGTTTCCCGATAAGCCTTCTATAGCCCCAATATCTTCATAAGCTGCACTAGAATCTTGGTGAAGTTTGGTTGAAGGATCAAGTGGTGTTGGAGCAGGTTTAGAACCAATCAAGCCAGTGTCACTGAGCAGATCAAGATAATACTTCCTCTGACAAATAGAAATGCCCTTTGAAGAATGGGTAACTTCAATGCCTAGAAAATACTTGAGTTTGCCTAAATCTTTAATTTTTAACTCAACATCCATAACCTACTTAATTCTATCAATCTCCTTAATGGTATTCCCTACAAGTAGATATCATCTACATATACCAACAATGCAGTGAAGTGTTGACCATTTTGTAAAGTAAACAAGGAGTGATCATATGAGGATTGTGACTAACCTTGCTGAACAAGTAACCCAATTAACCTTTCATACCACTTCCTGCTGGCCTGCTTCAAACCATAGAGGGATTTTAATAGCTTGCAAACTTGATTAGGCTTTGAAACTGTGACACCTTGTGGAACTGTCATATACACATCCTTTTTTAATTCACCATGTAAAAAAACATTATTCACATCCATCTAGTGTAAATGCCAAGACTTGATGGAAGCTAATGCAATGAGTGTTCTTACTATAGTAATTTTAGCCACTGGTAAGTAGGTGTCAAAAAAATTCAATCCCTCAACCTGATTATATCCTTTAGCTACCAACCTGGCCTTATATCTCTCAAAGGATCCATCTACTTTATATTTGATTTTGTAAACCCATTTGCTTCCTATAGATTTCACATTGGCTGGTTGATCAACTAACACCCAAGTTCTGTTTTGATTTAAAGCACCAATTTCTGCATTCATAGCCTCTATCCAACATTGGTGTTTACTAGCCTCTTTGTAGTCCTTGGGTTCAGTTTGAGCATCTACAAACATACTAAAATTTCCATGTGATTTTGATAGATTTGAATAAGAATGATAATCAGATATATGATATAGGATACCTGATGATGATGATGCAGGTGAACTACTTGACTGATTGCAAAGGTAATCTGAAAGATGTGCAGGTTTAATGGATATTCTTGTGGACTTTCTGAGAGAAGGAGATTATGTAATATGTTGTGTGAGAGGTGGTGTATCAGCTGGTGAAGTGAAGATGAGTTTATCAAAATCATTTAAGTTTGATGTTGGTTGACTATTTTGTTGGTTATTATCAAGTGGTGACTGACCAAGTGAATTTTTTCACAATTAATGTCATCTTTGGAGGGTGAAATATGGATATCAGGGAGAGGTTGGTGATCAATAAGGTCAGAACTGTCAACTAAATCATTAAAGTTAGAGGAGAAATCAGGGTCAGATGAATGGTATTGCCATGTGACAGTAGGGTTGGATGTTTTGTAGGGTAAGATATGGTCATAGTGGACAATGTCTCTAGAGATGAAAATGTTTTTATTATTGATATCATACAAAACTACTCCTTTGGTTCCTAACTTGATGGTTAATTCCTTTGGAAGCATAAAATTGAGAAAGTGAAAATTCAGGTCCATTATCAGACCTTATGGTTTTGACAGATACTTTAAATTGGTTTTCAATCATTTGAACAAAATTGATTACAACATTATTGACTTGGGATTTTGACTTAAGCAATATAATCCAAGTAAAATGGCTAAAGTCATAAAAAACAGTCAAGAAATATCTATGGCCATGAATAAAATGAACAGCAGTAAGACCCCATATATCAAAGTGTAACAATTCTCCACAATGTGAAGCTTTATTCATACTTGGTTTATAAGAAGGTTTTCTTTGTTTGGCATAATGACAAATGTCACAAACATAATGCTTATCTATAGTTACAAATGGAAAATTATCTTGCAAAAGAAGTAATCTATTATTAGAAAGGTTGTATGAGCTGCTATAGGCTTTGGCTTGGTCTTTGTGGTTAGGTAATACAATCCATCAATGAGTTCACCCGAACCAATCATTTTCAAGCTCTTCTTGTCTTGTATCCAACAATGCATTCCATCAAATAAAACAAAATACAGAAAATTTGAAGGCACACATAACAAATTTAACTGAAAATCGGGCACAAGTAAAACATCATGCACAAGGAGTTCTGATGAAAATTTGACAGTTCCAGCAATCCTAGCATAAGCAATAGAGCCATTAGGCATCATGACTTGTATAGGGATAATGTCATGATATGAATCAAAGAAGGCTAAATCGAAACATATATGATCACTAGCCCCGAAATCCACTATCCAAGATACATAAGTGGAATTACTTAAGGAATAAATCAAGCAAGAAATACCTGATGCTGGATACTTACTACCAGAAGTTGATGCACCATTGGCATGTGCTGAAGTAGAAGTGTTTGGAGCAATAGAAGGAGTGTTTTGAAGTAGATTAACCAATCTTTCATATTTTGCCTTAGTTAAACCATAAGATTTGGTGCCTCTCTTTGTGCCTCTCATGCTATGAGCATCAGTATTTTCAACTACCTCTTCACAATCTACATTATTAACATCTGCATTGCATCCATAGTGAGGTGGAAAACCATGCTTACGATAGCAATTATCAACTATGTGATTATCATTGCCACAAAATGTGCAAACGCGTTTCTTAGATCCAAAATTCGCACTAGATCCAGAACCTCTGCTATGATTAGAGCTAGAACTTCTACCACGACCATAACCTCTTATAGAATCTGAGGCATTTACTAGAGCTTTGCTCTCATCAACAGAATCGCCATTAATAGCAACAAATTGATGCTCATGTTGTATAACCATAGAGAAAATCTTGTTAATTGGAGGTAGTGGATCCATTAAAAGAATTTGAGAACGAACTAAGTCAAACGTATCATTAAGGCCGGTAAGAAAATGAATTGCATGAATCAAAGAATGTTGATGACGAGCGTTACCTACGCCAGTAGCACACATGCATTTGTGTGGACAATTGCAAACAGGAACGGGAAGATAAGCTTCAAGCTCCTCCCAAAGAGTCTTGAGCGCAGTGAAGAACTTCGAAACAGATCTTGATCCTTGTTTGAGAAATACGAATGAAATCTCCTCGTGAAAACCTTTCTTTCAATTTGTTACAAACATCAACTGCACTATCAAGATAAACGATGCTCTTAGCTATGGATTCTTCAACTGAATTCATGATCCAGGAATGTACTCGCGGTGTTGCTACGAGATCCACTTGCGGTGTTTTCTACGAGTCATGATGGAAGGAAAGAAAAACGGTTAGAAAAACCGTTACGACGCGCAACAAAGCTTATGCTCTGATACCATCTTCAAGATGACAAACTAAGAAGCAATATTGAGAGAACATGATGAAGAGAAGAAAAATATTATTGATTGAAAAATGAATTCTTACAACAAGCAGAGACTACTCTTTATTTATATACAAGATAAATCCTAACTAACTATATGACGTGACATAACAAACTCTAACAACCACCATCAACTAGGATACACTACTCTACCTGCTCCTCGTATTCCTTATCATGGTCAGCAGCTTGTGCTTCAAGAGATGGCTCACCCTCTACATTTGATAAACGGCTTAAAATTTATTTAATTCTGGAAACCAATAACATAAATAATACACCAAAAACACAGTGCAAAAAAAAGAAGACAAAACAAATACACAATTACACACATGAAATTGAGACAGACCAACAAAATAGGAGGTTTATAGATCCTTAAGTTACAACTAATAACAACTAAGGAAAAGTTCCATGAACTTGGCTCAATTGATTGGACATCGCATTTTATATGCAGGGGGCCGGAGTTCGAACCTCGGTCATTCCACTTATTCACCTTAAGGGTGAAATTTCTATCAGCTAGACTACTTGACAAAAAAAAAAATAACAACTAAGGAAAAACCTCAATGAGAGACTTAAAACCAAGACCGTAAGTTATCTTATAGTTATTAAAACCAGCAGAGAAAAACAACTTAGACCATTCATTCTCATTTCTCTCTTTTCCATTCACCAACACCATCATCTCCAAATCAAAGAACAATTGTGCTTCAAATGATTCTCTGTCTTCCTTGTCATTCCCAACCACCGCTTCTATGATTATCACTTTTCCTTTGCTACATATTGCTTCCTTGCATTTCTTTAGAATTTTCAAACACTCCTCATCGTTCCAGTCATGTAATACCCACTGCATGTAATGCCACATAAATAATTGAGCAATAATTGAGTTAGTTCTTTTTTTTTTTAACATAAATTTGATTCAAAATTATTCCCACCAAAATTGAATTCGAATTCTCCCAAGTTCCAAATAATCGGTCTTAAGAGAAGCTTATTAATTAACTACTTAATCTCAATATCTTGCTCGTAAGTAATTAAATTTTAGTTATATATAAAACTGGAGTATTGCTAATTTCTAATTTACATTATACACTTATTTAGTTATTTTTAGTGAGTTTGCATAATTTTTTGTGCTTCAATAGCCAGAAACAAATAACAAAAAAGAAGAAGAAAAAACTTAGAATTGTATTAGTGATAAGAATTTTAATAGAGTATAAGTTAAAATAATTTAGGTATTTTAATTAAAAGTCGAATTTATTTTAATTGGGCTTATTTAGTTAAATTTTAGTTGGGTTTCTTTTAGCCCATTTGAGTTGTTATCCACTTATAAGCACTATATATAGAAACTTTCTAATCCCAACCCCTCATGTCTCTTTCACCCCCCACACCCCTCCAAAAAAATCGGATTCTAGTATCCAAATTTTTTCCAAGTAAATTTTACACTAGAAAAAATTCGGGTTCTACGGCCCGAACTTTTTTGGGGGGTGTGGGGGGTGAAAGAGAAATGAGGGGGTGGGAAGAGAAACCATCCTATATATGTAGTGTTTGTGATCTTCTAATCTAATGAATGAAAAACGAACAAGTCTTTTATTATCTTTTATTTTTTAGAGTAATTTTTATTGTTTTTCATAGTTATAGCTTAATTTCCATAGTTGCTTAACTTGATAGCTTTATGGATGTTTACAAATCTGAGAAGGATTTTGCATCAGATGCCAATTCTTTATGCATTACAAGTAACTTTATTTATTTTTTTAATCAAGTAAAGCTATTCCAACCTGACCATTGACATTGCAATTATTATTATTAAGGCAAAATATATCCTTTAAATTTTTTAGGTAATAGATAAATTCTTTAAGTTTATAATGTATTGAACACTGCATTTTGGCTTTCAAATAACAAGATATTCTATTCAGTGTCACCTAACTAAGTTAACGTTTACGTCATTATTTTTGTATTAGATGTTGGAAGGGTAATGGTAAAATAAATTAGAAACTTAAAACACTTATTAAACTATTAGTTACTTAAAAAACTTAAATGATTTATATATCATTAGAAGACTAACGGCTAGTG
This sequence comes from Trifolium subterraneum, assembly GCA_951799995.1. Classification (NCBI taxonomy): domain Eukaryota; kingdom Viridiplantae; phylum Streptophyta; class Magnoliopsida; order Fabales; family Fabaceae; genus Trifolium; species Trifolium subterraneum. The sequence goes on along the minus strand of OX637461.1, from coordinate 36,334,711 downwards.
GCAAAGCCCGGGGTGGCATGGCTTGCCATGGCCCACCCCAAAAAAAAATACTAATTGTCCGAAGTGTTTTAATAAAATTACAAAGTTATACTATATATGGTGCAAGAGGTAGTGTGTTCAACTCTTGCTACCGAAATTTTTGCATTTTTTCTTGTTTTACTTCACTTCCTTTTCTTCCAATTTAACCACCAAGTCATCCTTATAACTCTCAAATCACAACTGTTTTTAGGTTTTTTTTTCTCTTCTAATCTACCCCTCATAATTTGACGATATTTATCCATCAATCAATGAGAATAAACCATATGCAAAATTTACGTATGCAAATTCAAAAGTTTGTTGCAAGTTACTTGTGTATACCATATGCAAATCTACTTACGTGGCTTGTTCTCTTTGGTTGATGGATAAACACCCTCAAATTATGGGATTTGGATCCTCTCCAATTTTTTCTCTCCAATTATTTTTATGTGTCTTTCTCTCTCATCATTACTTGTTTATTTTTTATTATTATTTTCTCTCTCTTCACATGAGAGAGAAAGACACATAAAAAAAATTAGAGAGGGAATTGGAGAGGATCCAAATCCCAAATTATGAAGGGGCAAAGTAGGCATCACCCTATTTTTAATTAAGAACAATCATTCTCGTTTTAATATACATGTAATATAATAAAACATATAACTTTTTTATCATAAACTTTGTGCAAGCATCAGTACAAAATTAACTGTTAATGATTTCAAGACACTTGCTACATGTCGAGTACTATTTTAATGTATTTAATTAAAAAAAAGTTATGATCAACTTTATGCTTGTTATAAAAGAGGATAAATGTGGAGAACGTAAAATAAAGCAATTGTAATTTGAAAGATCAATCGAACAATTGAAAAATTTAAGAGGAAAAAAATACATTTAAACCTTTATTATTTCGAAAAGAATAAAAAAAAAGTGACAGGCATTAGCATTTTACCTTGAGTAAAATTGACTGAGTTGGAGGAATAGCCTCAAACATGTCACCTCCAACATATTTTAAGTTTCCACTTCCTTGCAATCAACAACATGTGGAAGATCAAACACAATGCATTCAATGTTTGGGAATGACTTAGCAATAACCTTAGTCATTGTCCCTATGCCTCCACCAACATCAACCAATGATTTCAATCCCTCAAACACCCCTTTAAACTTCTCCATCATAATAATACTAGAAGCCATTCTTGTTTCACAAGCCATAGCTTCATTAAATAAATTATTTAGATTAGGGTCATGGTTAGCATAATCCCAAAATGCAATTCCATTATTTTCGGTGTGAAAAGGTGAAGGGTCATCATTTTTGTACCAATTAGAAAGTTGAAACCATGGTTTACTCATAATTGGACCAAGAATAACATGTAACATAGATGTCATACTATAAGGGTGGTCCTTAAGTAATAATCTAGATGCATCATTAAGCTCATACTACCTCCGTACCAAATTATATGTCACTTTGAGGAAAAAATTTGTATCAAATTATATGTCACTTTACATTATCAAGGAAACATTTAATGCAACTTTTCCTATTATACCCTTAACTATTTATTACTCTCTCTTCTTTCAATTCTTCAATTTATTTTTTCAATACCATAAATGAAGGACAATTTTGTAAATCAACTCATAATTTCTCTTTTCCATACAACAATGATTACATTTCTTAATATGTGTAAAAGTGTCAAAGTGACATATATTGTGGTACGGAGGGAGTACATTACTTCTACATCATTTTTAGTGACAATGAGGAAACCGGACTGTGTTAAAACTCTCATTAAAGCATAAATGTCACCGGTTTTAGAAGGGTGGATTGGTAATTTAGCAATGAGTTGTGAGAGTGGGATTGGTTGACCATAGTTTTGTATGATATCTGGTATGGATAATTCAATTGCACATTTAAGGGACATTGAGTTTATGAAACTGAAAATGTGATTGAATACTTTGGTTTGAGCTTGAAGCAGCTTTTCAACATTGTCTTCACTTTGGGATCCCATTGGTTTTGTTTTCTCAACCATCACTCTACTAGGGATCATTTATAAATGAGTTTGTCTAACATGTGCAATACACATGTTAAATTAACCAAAAGTATTAACTATTTAATGAAAAACAATAATTATTTATTAAAAAATTATACATTTAATATAAAATGTACATATTCCAATACAAACTTACTATTTAAAACTTTTTAACATGTGCAAATTTGCACATGATAGTAAATTACTCCTCTAGTCTTGTATATAAGAAACAAAAAAAAAATGCGCACCCTTTAAGAAAGTGGAGTAAATGATTAGGAAAAGTATGTCATTTCCATTTTTACCCTTACTTTTTGTTTTAAATTAAATTATTATTTATTATGGGTAAAAGTGAAACTGAGGGTAAAATTGGAATATTGATAATAAATATAATTATTATAGTAGCTTTTACTTATATTTGAAACTTTTAATTTTTTTGTTTTGTTGCTTATATATGAGACCGGATGGAGTATACTTCTACCCTACACTACTCATGTTTCATTTTTTTTTTTTTTTTGGATATAACTCATATTTCATGTTGTGCTTGTCACTTTTGGAAAAAAACTAGTACTACCTCCGATCTTGAATATAAGTAACAAAACAATAAAAATTGAAAGTCTCAAATATATGAGACCGGATGGAGTATACTTCTACCCTACACTACTCATGTTTCATTTTTTTTTTTTTTTTTGGATATAACTCATATTTCATGTTGTGCTTGTCACTTTTGGAAAAAAACTAGTACTACCTCCGATCTTGAATATAAGTAACAAAACAATAAAAATTGAAAGTCTCAAATATAGAAAAAATTACGACATTTATTACAACTTTTTATAAACCTATAATAATTACACTATTTTGTGCCGTTTCCAACATAGTTTTACTCTACTCCACCAATCCATGCAACTATTATTGACATAAACAAACCCAAAAACAAGGGTAAAATTGGAAATTGAATAATTTTTCTTATTACTCAATGCACTTTATCCATTTCCTTAAAGAGAGTGTTTTTTTTTTTGCTTATATACAAGACTAGAGGGAGTAAGTGTTAAAGGTCTCACAAGTCACATCAGTTGCGATATGATATAAATATGTGTTTTAAAGTGACAATATTCATCACCTTACAAATCGGTTTTATAAGGATGAGTTAATTAAGCCCAATACTCAATTATAAGCGTAACTTATCTATGCATCCGCACACGGGACGTGCGTTCCACGTATTTCATCGTCTCGAGTGTGTATGCTTATATATTTAACGAAACCATTTTTTTAATGTTGGGTCATGAGGGGGCAGCTGGGAGATCATCCACATTGGATTTAAGAACAAACTCTACAAGTGAGTTTGACACCACACTCTTACTCAAAATCAAAGGCATTAGGTTTATGGGTCTTCTCGCTTATAAAATGTTCTACCTCTACTTTTTTAAGCAATGTGGGACTTAACACTCACACTTACCACAACAATCTCCCCCTCAAGTGTGAGTCCATTCATAACAGGATATGATTCCCGTCAAGCGGAAGTTTTATTCATCCATACACTTGCACCACCGTTGGCAACACCCACTGGGTATGGGTCAGATTGTCATCCATATCCAAGATCATTATATACTAGCTACCACTTTTGAAACGGTTGAAAAAGTTAACGACACCATAATTATACCCGTGCTGGCACGGGCTCTATACTAGTTATATATATATATATATTGGCTGCATTTGATAAGTGTATAGAAGTGAAAAATCTTATGTTCAAATTTTGACTCCTTCAATAATATTTCCAATAACTATGGACCAAATTATCTTCCCCAAAAAAATAAATACAAGACAATTTATTCCAATATTATTCCTTTCTTGTACCAAATGCTAAAAATGTGTTCTTTTTAGAGGTTTATATATTGAATTTGGATTCAGTGCAGTCGGACTGCATGCAGTCACTGCATCTGAACCGTCCGATCAAAATTGGACGGTTCAGATTTTATTATTGAATTTTAATTATTTATAATAGTTTATATTCTGGATCATCTGATCTTAATTTGATGGTAATTGTTGGGCCGACTGCACTGCAGTCAGTGTAGCCCGACCGCACACAACCCACATCCTTATATATTGGCTGCATTCGAGTGACACTTTGTTGAAATGAAGGCATCGATCAAGTTGATGAATGACAGCTCTGACTGCAATTAACAATCCAAATTCCGCATTCTGTACGGTGTACGGAGGTTTGACATTGTTAATATTATTAATTTATTGATGAAAATATTATTAAAGAAAATTATGAAATTAACAATTACAGACACACATATTGCTTGTAGTATTAATTTAGTAATTTTTGTTTCTCATTTTATTGAATGTTACTTCCATCCGATTATGACTACAGCAAATGGTCTTTATATAAGATAGCCATCACTACCTTCTCCATTTCCTATAGGTAGTGAGATACTTAATTAATTAGCAATTTCATTCAAATTAAGAACCTCTTGTATGATATGGGTATAGGCGATGGAAAACAAAGATCTCTTGAAGAAACACCAACATGGGCTGTCTCAATTTGTTGCTTCATCGTTCTTGTCATATCTTTGATCATTGAAGGAGGTCTTCACAAATTGGCTGAGGTAATTAATTTATTATTATTATTATGACCATGTATGTTTGATTTTCATATATCATCAAAATAAAAATCAATTAATAATATATATTTATGTTCCAGCATCTTAGGAAAAAGAATAGAAAATCCATGGGGAAGGCCTTGGCTAAAACTAAAACAGGTTGGTTGATTAGCATCTACCATTTTATTTATTTACTTAAAAAATGTTGATAAATAATAATTGAATAGTTAAAGAAAAATGTTTTAAGGAAAATTATAATTAAGTTTAATTTGGTATTCGTTGTTTGGGGGTGTAAATAATAGAAATGATGAAATTCGGGTTCGTGTCATTTCTTCTAACAATATCGGAAGTACCAATATCCAAAATTTGCATCAACAAGAATGTGGCAAATTCATTTCTACCATGTAAAGATTCTTCTATGGAGTACTTAGGATTATCTTCCCGTGAATCAAATTCATCAGAATTAGACCAAACACCTTACACCGATGAGTTGGGATACCAAGTCAACTATTGTGAAGCAAAGGTATGTTAGATTAATTAATTAATTAATTAATTAGTTGATTTTTCTCAAAGACATATATGTACATTATCATTTTTAAGTTGAAATTTCATGCACCTTAGTCACACTATAATTTTTGTATATATTGCTGGGAATATTCAATTTTGTTATAATGTTTAATAAAAAAATAAAATATTGTTATGTGATCTTAACTTAGTTGTTGGCAGAAACTTTGCGTCATATATGTAAGGGTATGAGTTCAAACTCCGGTGATACCACTTATTCACCTTATTACATCATTGACCAAAAATTTGTCATTGTATTAAAATTTGAATATCAGACGGTGTGTAAATGTGAAATTCTTATATCTAAAAATTTGTTTTCCACTTTTTTAAGTAATTGAAAAATATTTCAATATTATATCGATAAATATCGTTCTTATGTGTTATTTTTAGTTTTTTTTTTAAAATTCGGTATCCAACCTTAACCTTAAGATCGAGTAATTCGAGGAGATCGTTATTAAGTGTTATTAATTAAGTTATCATTGGTTGTGAATGCAGGACATGGTTAGCCTAATTTCAAGTGATGGAATCCTGGAGCTAAATATCTTAATCTCCATTTTGGCAGTGTTTCATATCCTTTACTGTACATTGACAATGTGTCTAGGGAAGGCAAAGGTATAATCATCCTTCATAATATTCAATAAACATATAAAGCATCGTCTAGAAGAGTTGAGGAAATAAACATGTAACATGTAGCAGAGCATAAAGTCAATCTAATACATACATGTCCCTCACTAAATTACTACTATTTTATTTCTTCAGTTGGTATATTCTGACCAACCTTGATAATGTGCCACAAATTAAATTGATATAAGAAGGCGCAAATTATATAGAAAGTCAAATTTGACTATTTTCTTTTTATGTATCATCAGCTCAATCCAATCCCCACTAAAATTTTGACTCAGTTGGTTGACAAAGACAGATTCATATAAAAAGTACAAATACAAAAATAAATTATAAATAATATTAATAAGAAATTATAAATTTTGCTTAAATAAAAAGAAATTATAAATTTCATTAAAAAAATTACAGTGGACTGCGACACAATTCATCTCTTACATGTAATATTGCACTTGTATGTGACAGATGAGAAGATGGAAAAAATGGGAGGAGGAGACTCAAACACTCGAATATCTGATAGATAATGGTAATCTCTTTTTAATTCTTATACTTTCGATTTTTGTATAAGAGACATATCAATAAATATTAATATTAATGTATTTAACTTTTTGTGTAAAAAAAAAGTATTTAATTTATTTATGAATCATATAAAATAAATACATAATTTTTTTTAACTAACGTGTTTCTTATAAAAAAAAGTACTTTATAACAGCTAGTATTAATTCCTCTATAAACTTTGTGAGTACAGATTCAAGAAGATTCCAGTATTTAAGTCAAACATTGGGTGGCAAGCGTCACTTAAAATTATGGAATAACAATTCTCCCTTGTTGTGGATAGTAAGTGAATTATTATAAAAGTGGAATTTTTAAATGATTTACTTTATTACATGCACTAATTAGATCAATATATAGGTGTGTTTTCTGCGGCAGTTCTATAATTCAGTCTCAAAAGATGATTACTTTGCTCTACGAAATGGGTTCATTGCAGTAAGTGAAATTACAGCTATACCAACTTGAAACTTCCTCATTGGGATTTCATGCATGGTACTCTTCCTGAAACAACAACTTTGTTATACTAAATTTACTATAATTACTACTTAGCAGTGGTTGTACTACTAAATTGCAGTCGAGGTTGCAGCCGTGAACATTAAGTTTGTTTTGAGAAGAATTTTCTCTCCTGATTTTTTATTGATTTTATTTCATGAATTTGTACAAGGAATATATAGCCTATAATCACCTAGAGTTACGGCTGTGATTAGGCTAACAAATTTGGAATAAAATAAAACTCTTATTTACACCTTTTCTATTTTATATAAAAATCCCTTAACTTAAGGAACAAGAATAAAACAATATCTTTAACAGTCCCCCTCAAGTTGGTGCATAGATATCCCACATGCCCAACTTGCTCACAACCTTTGAAAACACTTGACTTGAAACTGCTTTAGTTAGAATATCGGCCAATTGATCTTCCGACCGAATCCTAGGTAACTCCAAAGTCTTTTCATCCAATTTATCCTTGATGAAAAATCTGTCTACTTCCACATGCTTGGTACGATCATGTTGAACTGGATTATGAGCTATGTCACATGCAGCCTTATTGTCACAATATAGCAGAATTGGTAGTTTTGGCGGATATCCCAAATTTGAGAGGAGTAGTTTTAACCATAATGCTTCACATAACCCGAGTGCCATTCCTCTAAATTCAGCCTCTGCGCTGGAGCGTGCAACAACATTTTGTTTTTTGCTTCTCCAGGTAACCTTACCTCCTACAAAGGTGAAGTAACCTGAAGTAGATTTTCTATCATCTAAAGATCCAGCCCAATCGGCATCAGTATATACTCTCACATTTTGATTATTTTCATTTTTTGCAAACAAAATACCCTTCCCCGGAGCTGATTTCAAATATCTCAAGATACGCATGACTGCATTCATATGTTGTTCTCCAGGATTGTGCATGAATTGACTTATAACACTCAATGCATAAGCAAGGTCTGGTCTTGTATGTGCTAGATACATTAACCTTCCTACAAGTCTCTGATATCTCCCTTTATCAACTGGAACTTGGTTAGGTTCAACAAACAATTTCAGTCCTCCATCAAGAGGTGTATCGGTTGGTTGACAAGCTGACATACCAGTTTCCTCCAACAAATCTAAAGTATATTTTCTTTGAGACAAAAAAATACCTTTAGATGATCTAGATACTTCAATACCAAGGAAATATTTTAAGGGACCAAGATCTTTCATTTCAAATTCTTTAGATAAGTAGCTTTGAAGGGCTTTTCTTTCTTCATCATCATTCCCAGTAACTACCATGTCATCAACATAAACAATAAGTGCAGTGATTTTACCTTGTTGTTTTTTTATGAATAAAGTGTGGTCTGCATTACTTTGACTATAACCAAACTCTTTCATAGATTTTGTGAACCTTCCAAACCATGCTCTTGGAGATTGTTTTAGCCCATATAATGACTTCTTTAACTTACACACACTTTTATCATATGCTTCTGGTATCTTGCACCCCGGAGGAAGTTCCATGTAGACTTCTTCAGATAATTCTCCGTGAAGAAATGCATTTTTCACATCGAATTGTTGTAATGGCCAATCCAAGTTTGCTGCTAGAGATAACAAAACTCGAATTGTATTGACTTTAGCTACAGGTGCAAATGTATCTGTATAGTCGACTCTGTAGGTTTGGGTGTATCCCTTTGCCACCAACCTCGCTTTGAAGCGTTCTATCGTACCATCTGCATTGTACTTAACTGTATAAACCCATCGACATCCAACTATTTTTTTTTCCTGGTGGAATGTCAACAAGTTCCCAAGTATTATTCTTATTTAAAGACTTCATCTCCTCATTCATAGCTGTTCTCCACCTTGGATCCAGTAAGGCTTCCTGCACATTGTTAGGAATAGATACAATAGATAATTGATTTGCAAATGACTGGTTTGATTTTGACAAACGATGGTCAGACACATAATGGTTCATTGGATAACTAGCTTTATTAGAAATTTCAGGTTCATAACTAGATTTGGGGATACCTCTATTGTGTCGTGGCGGAAGTTTCTTTCTAGAAGGTTCAGACACTAAATCAAGGGAATCCTCGAATGACGATTGGTTAGGTACGACAATTTCTTGGGTTGGTACATCTTCATTATCTATTACTTCTATTTCTTCTTGAAGATCTTGTGATGTTGTTGATATGTCAGAGAGTAATGGAACCTCTACTCCCATTTCTTGAATATCATCACTACTACCACCCCCCACTTCTTGTGGTGTTAGCTCTATTTCCTCATGTATTTGAATATCATGATCTAGAGTTAGAACTTCCTTTTGTTTTTCCCCCTGAAGGTCTAACTCAAAGGAAAAATATATGGAGTCTTCATGAAAAACAACATCTAATGTAATAAACATTCGCTTACTTGGAGGGTGATAGCATCGGTATCCCTTTTGATGGGCAGCATATCCTAGAAAGACACATCTCAATGCACGAGGAGCTAGTTTGCTACGCTGATGCTTATGAAGGTGCACATATGCAAAACAACCGAATACACGAGGAGTCAAGTTTGGGACAGATGGTGCAATAATTGCTTCAACGAGGACTTGTAATGGTGTTTGAAAATCAAGAGTACTAGAGGGAACCCTGTTAATCAAATATACTGCGGAGGTAAGTGCCTCTCCCCAGTAAGACAGAGGCATGTGAGATTCTATCAATAAAGCACGAACAACTTCTAACAAATGACGGTTTTTTCTTTCAGCTACTCCATTTTGTTGAGTAGTGTCAGGACAAGTAGTTTGGTGCACAATTCCTTGTGCTTCCAAGTACTGCCGAAATTCAGAACTTAAATATTCTCCCCCATTGTCACTGTGTAGAACCCGCACCTTGACATTGTATTGTGTACATATCATTTTATGAAATTTTTGAAACAACAAATTAACTTCACTTTTGGATTTCATTAAACATACCCAAGTCATTCTAGTACAATCGTCAATAAATGTAACAAACCATCGTGATCCACCTAAGGTAGCCACCTTCAATGGACCCCAAACATCGGAGTGTAAAACCATAAAAGGAATTGAACTTTTATTCATACTTAATGGAAAAGAAACACGGTGACTTTTTGCAAGTTCACAAATATCACACTTGAAACTTGAAACATCAAAATTTTTAAATAACTTAGGAAGTAATTTTTTAAGGTATCCAAAGGAAGCATGCCCCAAACGTCGATGCCATAGCCAAATCTTTGATTTTCTCCCTTTTTCTTCAAAATTGTCTACTGTCAAAGCTCGTTGTAATTGAGTTGAGCTATGTGACTCCAATTTCAAGTAATACAGCTTCCCTTGTCTAGTACCATAACCAATCGTCTTCTTCGTTTGGATATCCTTAAAAACACAATAATCAGGCCAAAAAATCACAACACAAGATAAAGCAGTGGTAATTTGAGAAACCGACAAAAGGTTATGATCTAAGGACGGGACAACTAAAACAGAATTTAAGTTCAAATTATCAGTAAGAGATAAAGTCCCTTCCCCAATAACAGGTGTTGATGAACCATTAGCAGTGGAAATAAATTTTTGTGAGGATGATGTAAGAGATGAGATTTGTCTAGAATCAAATGTCATATGATCGGTGGCTCCAGAATCAATTATCCATGTACTATTAGAAACAAATGCAACTGAATTTAAAACCTTACCACCATTACCTCTTGTTGCTACAAAAACTGCGCTTTTTCCAGCAACATCTTCATTACCAGTCTTTGTCTCTACAACTGCAGCAGCGGAAGTTTTGTTCGAATGCTTCTTTCGTTGGTCACGATTATGATCCCACCATTCAGGGTATCCTACAAGCTCAAAACAACGATCTCTAATATGACCAGATTGGTCACAATAGGTACACTTAAGGTTGGACTTGGAGGAACCGGTGGGGTTTTTTAAGTAGTTGTTCCTCATCCGATCTTGTTTTTGATAAGAAACATTATGGTTCGTTCTGTCCCTTCTCACCATGGCTGAAGCTTCAGACTTTTCAAGTTCTCCGCTCATTGTTGTTTGTCGAACGAACTCGCGGCGAACCAATGAGTAACATTCTTCTAACTCGGGAACAGGATCTTTGCGCAAAATTTCACCACGGATCTGTTCAAACTCACCATCCAAACCAGCAAGGAAAATGTGCACCCTTTGTCGTTGAATTGACTTGTGATAAGCAGCAACATCCTTTTCGCATTCCATAATCACCTTGTCACGGTGATCCAGTTCACTGAAAATTTCAATCAATTCTCCATAATAAACAGAAACTGATTTTCCGTTCTGTTTAGAAGAGAAAGCCCTTTGATTCAATGTGAAAACTTGCAATTCATCTGCTCCATCATAAAAGGCTTTTGATAAAGCTTTCCAAATATCTCTCGCGGTTTTTAGGCGAATATATCGCTTCATAATATCTGGAGACATAGACATCAGCAACCACCGTTTAACTTTCTGGTTGTCGGTGTACCACTTCTCGTATCCATCGTCTTTTTCTGTGGGCGGTTGAGTGTTACCACGAACAAACGATAACTTTTCCTTTTCGGCAAGATGCATCTCCATAATCTGAGACCACATATCATAATTCGTTTCATCGAGTATAATCCCTGCATTGAAGGATGAACTCTCTGATTGAATAATAATTGGAGCAGGAGCAGACTTAGTGGTAGAGACTTCATGATTCTTTTTTGGTATTTTATCACCTTCAGAATCTGATTTGCTCATGGCACTAGGTTTAAACCTAGCTCTGGTACCAAGTTTGTTTTGAGAAGAATTTTCTCTCCTGATTTTTTATTGATTTTATTTCATGAATTTGTACAAGGAATATATAGCCTATAATCACCTAGAGTTACGGCTGTGATTAGGCTAACAAATTTGGAATAAAATAAAACTCTTATTTACACCTTTTCTATTTTATATAAAAATCCCTTAACTTAAGGAACAAGAATAAAACAATATCTTTAACACATTATTGATATTGCTTTGGAATAAACCTAAATGTGACAGATGCGATCACAATTGTTGTTGTAAATACCTTTAAAATCTTTAGATTGATGCCACAATTAGGATTATGGACTGCAATTTAGACCGCACTTTAAAAGTATTGGCGGACCAAGCTAGTTCCATTCTGATGCAATTTTAAGCAACTTATATATTTGGTCACCAAATTGAACTTATTTTGTCTTTAATCAAACTGCAGGCAAATATTTCTGTAGGCAGCAATTTCAACTTCAAGAAATTTCTTTCCCGTACGTATGACGAAGATTTTGTGAAGGTTGTTGGAATCAGGTACTCCTTAGTTTGATTACAAAATAAATATATTTTTCTACTTGTTTATATTTTGTTACGGATGCAATATATATGCAAAGTCGTTCCTAATTATAATAAGGATTAAAGACGGACAAAAATTGAGCCACATAAATATTAACAAAAGTATATTAGGTATACAAGACCAAATAATCAATCATATTATTAACCAAACTTTTGACAATCTTGCAGGTTTTGGATCTGGCTTTTCTCCATATTTTTTATATTTCTTAGCGCACATGGTAAGACATTACCTTCAATCTTAAATATAAATATAAGAAAAAAAAAGTTTTATCAATAAAAATTGATATATTTAGGATCAGGGTAGTAATAATTAACTTATCATTAATGTCGATCCCTCCCTGAGAATTTCTATCATATGCACAACACCAAATCATTTATGTATAGGCACACACACATAAATGACAAAAAATAAATTATAAATAATTTAGTCACATCAATTGACATTGACTATTTCATTTATATTTTAATTTTATTTGAGTTTTGTATGTGTGCCCAAATTTAAATAGTTTGTGATTGTGTCCATAGAAGTGTTCCTCTCCTTCCCTACTCTTTTATTTTAGTGACATAAAAGCAATTTCTTACTTATCAATAGTATTTAACAATGATTTCAATTTTTTTTGCAGAGTTTTATAATTACTACTGGCTTCCATTTATTCCACTTGTGGTAAATTTGATACCTTTTCATTTTATAAATCTAGTACATTTCTGTTCATATTATCCATTGCATTGAATTGGTTCAAGAAATGTGATTTTATATTTTTATTGTTCATTTTATTGTGACTTTATATCTTGTTATTGAAGGTTGCTCTACTTGCTGGGACTAAACTGCAAGTGATAATAACAAAGATGCACTTAGATAGTTGTAAACAAAATCCAGTTATCAAAGGAACCATACTTGTAAAACCAAGTAATGAATATTTCTGGTTTCATCGACCCGAATGGCTGCTCCATTTACTCCAATTCATCTCTATCCAGGTACACTAATTAACCATATAATTTATTAAAATTAAACCAATCATAATCACATCTGTATGAGGATTAAAATGAATATATGCTTATGCTTTTATTATGATTCATGGCAGAATTCTTTTCAACTTGCATTTTTCACATGGAGTTGGGTTAGTAACATTTTATACTAGTGATTAACATTGGTGTTAATTAACATTTTATATATGCTTATTGATTCTATTCTATTACTAACTAACAAACAACAGTATGAATTTGGTCCAAGGTCTTGCTTCAATAGAGAAAAACAGGACATTGCCATAAGAATTGCAATGAGTTTAGCTGTGCAGCTCCTTTGTGGTTATGTCACTCTTCCCCTTTATGCACTTGTCACTCAGGTAAACATATAGTGTTTAATATTAATTTCTTCGGATGCAAGTTTCATTTTTTTCCCTCTTTGCCCTCAGAAGGAAACCTGATAGTTAAATAAAGTCTGACAAAAAATTATTTTAAGCCAACAATCAAAATCATATATTATCCGAACAATTCAACCTTAACTATTTGCGTCCAACCACTTGGTTAGATGCACGCAATGTTTAAATCTATGATTAGTAGCTAATCACTACTAGTACTTGGTATGCATGAAAATGTGACACAGATGGGATCTAGCATGAGAAAGGAAATTTTCAGCGAGCGTGTTGCGCAAGGTCTTAAAAATTGGCGTAAAAAGGCAAAAGGATCAATTTCCAAAAACAACTCAACTTGTAGTAGACATTCAGCTTCTTTACATTCCCAAAAAAGTGACAATTCAGTAAGGAACACTACAGAGAGTATACACAATAATAAGGTGGATAATGAAGACATTCAATCAGTAGCAGTGACGAATCTACCTTCTGCGAACCACTCTATAAGCGGAGAGGAAGAAGATATCACTGTAGCTACCATTGAGCAAGAGAACTTCACTTCAGAAAATACAAACAGTAATGAGGAAGAAAATGGTAAGATCATCACCAGAGGAATCTATGACGGTGAGATCTCGTTTGGAATTTATGTGTGTAGCAGTAGCAGAGGCATAGGGGAAATTGTTTCAATTGCTGAAGAAGAAGATGACACTGATCACACATTGCCCCATTTGAATCCATAGAGATTGGACTTATAATATTTGTTTCAATAAAACTCATTGGTTATGCAATTTCTATAAACTCTATGCTATGTTGTGAATTTGTAAATCAATAAACTATCATATAATTATAAAGTAATACTATATATACATACTACATGAAAGGTAGAACACATTGAGTAGCTAACAGTTTGATTTTTTAAATTTTGCCTCATTGACTTTTTAATATATTCCAGCTGTAGCTGGCAGATATTTCATAATTTTTAGTATAAAATAATACTGCATCCAACATAATTTTATGAATAATATACTAATATATGCACTAATGCACACGAAGAGCTTAAAATTAAAGTCGGTCTTACAAGAATTATAGCTTAATTTCAAGCATGACTTGGTCCAAGAAGGTACTGATCTAGTAGTTTGATAATTTACATAAGATAAAAATAATATTCTTCTTGTTAAGGTTGTTGAGACAAAATCACAAATTGATGTTTTAAAGATAACAAACCTCTTAAGTGCTCTTGAGTGTTTTAATTAAGCTAGGAACAATTGAGTTATTTAGATCAAATATCATGTTTTGATAAAAACAAAAGCCTGGAGAACGGTCTCAGATTGATCTCTGAAACCTGCTGTGAAAATACCAACACAAGACACATTGCTTGTGATGCAAGTAATGCTGATAACTAACTTGTTTAGACTGTTTTTAGTTTGTTAAAGTAGTTACAGTTAGTTACTTGCTTATAACTACTATATATGTGATTGTATCACTCAATTGTAAAGTGTAGAAAAACAGTTACACAATAATAAAAATTTCAACAACTTTCTCTCATTCTCTTCTTCTTCTTCATTATATCTCTTTCTTTTCTTCCATTTTCATGGAACTTGCAAGCTTTATTATGGTATCTAGAGCCTAAAGCTGCATACTTTGATCAATCATGGTGCGCACAAACCAACCCACACCGGACAATATTCCGGCAGCAGTACCAATTGACCAATCGCAAAACCCTTTCTACATTCACCCAAGTGAGAACCCTGCAATTTCCCTCGTCAATCCAGTTCTTGATGGCAAAAACTACCACTCATGGGCCCGCTCAATGAAAAACGCCATCATCATGAAGAACAAACTGCGATTTCTCGATGGATCTTCTCCCATGCCGGTTGCTTTTGATCCCAGCTATGAATCTTGGATGCGATGCAACAACTTGGTTCTTTCTTGGATCCAAAATTCAGTGAATTCCTCCATTGCTCAGAGTATTGTGTATTATGATGTGGCTGCAACTGCGTGGAATGACCTCAAATCTCGCTTTTCTAGAGCTGATCGTGTTCGTGTAGCAAGTTTACAACGTGAACTCTATGCCCTTCGTCAAGATTCCACTCCCGTGCTTGAATACTTCACCAAGGTACGTGGTTTATGGGAAGAACTAGAGATCTTTAGACCTATTCCCCATTGCACGTGTTTAGCTCGTTGTCAATGTGATGCCATGCGAAATGCGCGCAAATTCAAACAAGAAGATCTTGTTTTGATTTTCTTGACTGGTCTTAATGACCACTATGCTGCAGTTCGTTCCCAGATTCTCATCATGGAACCCTTCCCTGATCTTAATGTTGTGTTTCCAATGATCGTTCAACATGAATCCCTTAATGGTTTAGAGGCTGCTGATGACTCCACCATAGGCCTTAATCTTGCTGAAGCACGAAAGAACAGTGGGTACAAAGGAAAGAATGCTTCTAATGCTGGTTATAGCAACAAAACTTGCACCTATTGTTGCAAATCTGGTCACAACATTGATATATGCTATCGGAAGAATGGCTATCCTCCTGGGTTCAAGTACAAGGATGACTCAGTTCCAAAGTCACTGATGGCAAATGCTGCAGCTTCCACCAGCACATCAACCAAGCAAGCAGACTCAAAGTCTCTCATGGGTTTCAGTGAAGCAGAATTTCAAGCACTTAGGAAATTGTTGCAGAACTCACAAGTGGGAACTACATCACAAATGAACCAATTTGCTTCTAACTTGATGGACAAGGCATCTTCTAGCTCTCCTACTGAGGAAACTAGAGGTAACATCTATGTGAATTACAACTCATTATCTAATTATGTAGATATGTGGATCATTGATAGTGGAGCTACAGACCATGCTTGCTATTCTCTTAGTATGTTTACCAAGTACACTAAAATCAAGCCTATACCAGTAAGAATGCCTAATGGTTCAATGGCACAAACTGATATCATAGGAGAAGTTCAAGTCACATATCTTATCACTCTCCAAAATGTGCTCTATCTGCCACATTTCAAGTACAATCTATTTTCAGTGTCTAGAGTCACACATAGCTTGAATTGCACATTTGCATTCACTGATAGAATTTGTGCCATTTATGATTCACAACAGAAGATGATTGGTTCGGGTAGATTGCACAATGGCCTTTACTATTTGGAAAGCACTGGATCTTCTATGGATATGGTAAATAATACACAGTCAGGTATCAATTGTAATTCTGTTTCTGTTCCTTCTTCAGCTTTATGGCACTTTAGATTTGGACATGCCTCATACAAAAGATTAGAACTTATGCAAAAATTGTACTCTTCAATTTCTTTTAATAAAGATTGTGTTTGTGATGTTTGTCATTTGGCAAAACAAAAGAAACTGTCATTTCAATTAAGTAACAGTCAATCTACTAGATGTATTGAAATGCTTCACATGGATATTTGGGGTCCCTACACTACAGCTACTCTTCATGGCCACAAATATTTCCTCACCATAGTTGATGATTTCAGTAGATTTACATGGGTTGTTTTATTAAAAGGAAAGCATGAAGTCACCACACAGGTTCAAAATTTTATCACTCTTGTTGAAAATCAATTTGACTGTAAGGTTAAAGCCATAAGAAGTGACAATGGACCATAATTTCTCATGCCTTCTTATTATACATCCAAGGGAATTATCCACCAAAGAAGCTGTGTATCAACTCCTCAACAGAATGGGAGAGTAGAGAGAAAGCATCAATGTATTTTGGGAATTGCTAGAGCTCTTCTTATCCAGTCTCATCTGCCTCCAAAATATTGGGGCTATGTTGTCCTTCAATCAGTGTTTATCATGAATAGAATGCCTTCTATGGCTATAGCAGGACAAACGCCATATCAAAAGCTCTATAATCAGTTACCTAACATCTCTATGCTAAGAGTTTTTGGATGTTTATGCTACGTATCAACACAAGAGAATCACAGACTGAAGCTTGACAATAGAGCAAGAAAATGTGTTTTCTTGGGATACAAGTCAGACATGAAGGGGTATATTGCTTTGGATCTACACAGTTTTGAAATCATGGTGTCAAGACATGTTCAATTTGAAGAGCTCATATTCCCTTATCCATCTCAATCAAAATCCACCAGTACTTGGGAATTCATTATCCCAACTACTACACAACCTCTTGTGTTTACACCAGCTACTGAAGACATGCCCACAAACCATACATTACCAAAGCAAACCACCAACACACCTACAAATAACTCCCCTTCAACAACCAGAAAATCCACTAGACCAAAGAAAGCCCCCACTCATTTAAAAGACTATGCCTGCAACAATGTGACCAAATCTACTCTTTATCCCTTCACACAATACACATGTCATGATAACCTCTCTACAAAACAAAAATCATACACTATGTCATTACTCATTGAAAATGAACCTACTACTTACTCAGAGGCTTGTAAACATGAGCAGTGGATCAAGGACATGAAGACAGAGCTGCAAGCACTTCAACAAAACAACACTTGGACTATTGTGTCTTTGCCTCAAGAAGCAAAGCCTATTGGAAGTAAGTGGGTATACAAAATCAAAAGAAAATCTGATGGTCGCATTGAGAGATACAAGGCTAGACTAGTTGCAAAAGGGTACAACCAAGTGGAGGGAATAGATTACTTTGAAACCTTTTCTCCAGTGGCAAAAATGACAACCATCAGAGTAGTACTTGCTATTGCATCAATGCAAAACTGGTTCATACACCAATTGGATGTCAATAATGCATTTTTACATGGTGACTTGTGTGAAGATGTATACATGAAGATTCCTCAAGGATTAGAAGGTTTTTCTGATGACAAGGTCTATAAACTCACAAAATCTTTGTATGGCTTGAAACAGGCTAGTTGCAAATGGTATGAGAAGCTATCATATTTTCTTACAATACACAAGTATACACAAGTCCCTTCTGATCCCTCATTATTTGTAAAGAAGACTGCATCCACTTTTACTGCACTTCTAGTTTATGTGGATGACATAGTTTTAACTGGGAACAACATGGAAGAAATAAACTATGTCAAAGAGGAATTACACAAGACATTTGGCATTAAGGATCTTGGAATTCTCAAGTTTTTTCTGGGACTAGAGGTAGCACATTCCAATAAAGGTATATCATTAAGTCAAAGACAATATTGCCTTGAATTGTTAGCAGAAACTGGTGACTTGGGCTGCAAGCCATCCAGTGTAACTATGGATCCTGGCCATAAACTTCATCATGATGATAGTACACCACATCAAGATATTACTGGGTACAGAACCTTGGTAGGGAAGCTTCTATATTTGACAAACACCAGACCTCACATTGCATTTCCAGTTCAACAACTATGCCAATTTTTGGATTGCCCCACTGTCTTGCACTACAAGGCAGCACACAAAGTACTTAGATACTTGAAAGGATGCCCTGGAACTGGGTTGTTTTTCCCTAGATCATCAGATACTCATTTGGTGGGGTTTACAGATGCTGATTGGGGTGGCTGTATAGATACTAGAAAGTCTATCACTGATTACTGCTTTTTCTTAGGAAGTTCACTCATATGTTGGAAGTCCAAAAAGCAGCAAACCATTTCAAGGTCATCATCTGAAGCAGAGTATAAAGCTCTTGCAGCAGGCACTTGTGAATTGCAGTGGCTAACCTACTTACTTAGAGATTTGCAAATTCCCATCACAAAACAACCCACACTGTATTGTGACAGCCAAAGTGCCATACACATAGCTTCCAACCCAGTTTTTCACGAGAGAACAAAACATATTGACATTGACTATCATGTGGTAAGAGAAAGGCTACAACAAGGTTTAATGAAATTACTTCCTGTATCGGGCTACAATCAATTGGCAGACATCATGACCAAGGCACTACACCCAGCAAATTTTCATAGACTTCTAGCCAAGCTGAGTCTAATTGATATATATATATAGGCCTCAGCTTGAGGGGGACTGTGAAAATACCAACACAAGACACATTGCTTGTGATGCAAGTAATGCTGATAACTAACTTGTTTAGACTGTTTTTAGTTTGTTAAAGTAGTTACAGTTAGTTACTTGCTTATAACTACTATATATGTGATTGTATCACTCAATTGTAAAGTGTAGAAAAACAGTTACACAATAATAAAAATTTCAACAACTTTCTCTCATTCTCTTCTTATTCTTCATTCTATCTCTTTCTTTTCTTCCATTTTCATGGAACTTGCAAGCTTTATTACCCGCGGTACATCATTTTCACACAATCAAGGCAAAATGACTTATGGATAAGTCAACCATGTACAAGACAAATGATCACTTTTATCTTGGGCTTCACTCACAAAATCTCTACAGTCCAAGAGATCATTTAAGGCAAATGTTTCTCTCATGAATAGAGAACTTACTATTTTTACTATGTTCTATGTTTAAACATGTGAAGATTGAGCATATGACACAAGGATATTTTTATACTCAATTAATGGAACTGATCTTGTATGGACCATGGAAAATTAGACAACACAACCTAGTCTTGAAATTGACTTGTACTTTAAAGGAATAAAGAAAGAACATTCTCCAATGTTGTTTCTCTTTCTCTATGACACTTGTACTTGCAACAAGGACATTGTGGAACATCAAGTACAACCTCCAGCTGCTATTGTTATTCATAACAGCGTGCCTTTTCGTGCTCTAGCTTCTTTGCTTCAAAAGGAAGAAATTCATTCACGCCAGATTTTGGAGAACGGTCTCAGACCAATGCTGGAAAGAGAAAACATTTACTTGGAGTGACACCAGCTTACATACAGTTGTTCAAAGGTTATCCAAAAGCTGCACAACGGCTATACTTGTTTGTTAAGCAACATACAACAACATTACAGCTCAACAACAGCTATCCATACGCTCCTCTTTCAAAAGGCAGAAGAAGAAACTTTGGAGATCAATCTCAGACTGATCAGTTTTCTTCAAAATATATGAGCTGTCATTATGCAGAGCTACTATCCGTTATTTTCAAGCTTCCAACGGATATACTTCGTGGTCAAGACTCCCTGATCATCATTCATCTATATATAGAGGTCATTGGCAACTTTGAAGAGCAAGAGTCTCCACTACAACTTCAACACTTGTTTTATGATACAAGTTTTTATCAAGAGCTCTTCTTTTCTCTCTCACTCAGATTTGTAATTCATATATATAGGATCAGAATATCCAGTGAGTGTTTTGAGAGTTTATCCATCCATTTTCAAAGCTTCTCATAGTGTATTGAGTGAATAGGCTTTGATTACCAAAATCCTTCATCATTGTAACTATTGGCTCAAGTTAGTACGTAACTACTAATTGAGTGACACCTTCATAGTCAGTGTGACTGAGGTAGATTTAGCTTGTAGGGCTTAGAAGATTATTTGGTCTTGGATCTAGATCAAAGGAAGTGTAACTTGAGATCATTAGCATCTCTTAGTGGACAATCTCACAAGGAGTGTGGGGACTGGACTAGCCCAAGCATTTTGGGTGAACCAGGATAAATTGTTGTGTGCATTCTCTTCCCTTACTCTGATTTGGGGAGCATGCAGTTCATTGTCGAGAGCTTCCAGGATTCAAATACAGACATGACTTTGTTCGGGATGTCCTTTTTGATGTTTTTAAGCGCGCAGGAATATCTGTGAAGAAAGAGGCACCTGTGAACTTCTTGACTGACCCACTGGAGGGAAGATCTACATTAAGGCCAGCAGATGTTTTGGTATACGGGTGGATAGGAGGAAAACATGCATGTGGTTACTTGACTGGAGTTTCCCCACTTGTGGGATTGTCGAATGGAGATTTTACTGTAGGACAGGCGGCCCTCAAAGCTGCTTCAAACAAAGTGGCTAAACATGAGAAAACATGTTCTGACAATCAACATGCATTTATACCATTTGCATTTGCACATTTGGTTTCCTAGCACCAGATGCTGTGAATATTTTGCAAAGAATTCAAAGAGTCATGCATAGCAATGTAGTGTCTCCTAGGTCTGTAGATGTAGTATTTAAGAGAATCGGTTTTGCCATCCAAAAAGGGTTAGCGACGCAACTTGTTGCCCGTTTGCCTTCTATCCAAGTGTAATTATCTTATATATAAAAAATCAAAATAGATTGATTATTGTACCCAATACTCCTAGCTAATAATTGTGACCGGTTATATTTCTCATTAAAAAAAAAAAAACAAACAATCTAATTATATTCTTCAAGTACATTGTGTTTGACAATTTTTATAGGAAATATTTTAAAGGTTCACAATTCAAACCTCCATTTCTTGTGAAAAACTTTGCTACTTCAAAGGTTATTTAGGTAAAGCTAGTCAACTGGTAAACCGAGCTGAACTAGGGATTAGTATATGTATGCGCAAAACGTAACGTCTCGGTTATTATCTCCTCTCTTTGCTATTCGGCCTACATGACCTATGACCTACTATTGAGGAGTGGAGGCTGACAAGACTTGGTCTTCTCTTATCTCCTTGTAATCGGGCTGGGCCGACCAATTTAAGATTGTATTAGTTTCGATGTAGTTTACTTCAAATATGTCTCTTAGCTTAATTGGCAATATGAGCTTAATTGCCAATGTCATGAGTTTAAGAAGGTCACAAAGTTGATTGCTGATAATGGTACAGAGGCACATACTCAGGAGGAACTTTGTGAGGTGGCCAAGAGTTACTTTGATACTCTCTTCAAGCAAAGAGATGGAGATCATGACCCCGTACTTAATCTTATTCAGCCGAGAGTGACCGACGATGATAATCTCGTTCTGACGGCGCCTATTACTAAAGTTGAAATTCAGCAAGCGTTGTTTCAGATGCATCCAGACAAATCTCCTGGTCCAAATGGGTTTAATCCAGCTTTCTATCAGAGATTTTGGGAGCAGTGTAGTGATGATATATTTAATGCCGCCTCTACTTGGCTAGAGAGGGGATATTTCTCTACCAGTCTCAATGACACAAATATTTGTCTTATTCCTAAATGTGACAATCCTACATCAATGAAGGATTTGCGCCCTATTTCGCTTTGTAATGTCTTGTATAAAATGATCTCTAAAGTGTTAGCCAACAGACTGAAGTGTTGTCTAGATAAATGTGTTTCTCAAGAGCAGTCAGCTTTTGTGGAAGGTAGATCGATCCTTGATAATGCTCTTATTGCCACAGAAGTTATCCATGCTTTGAAGCGGAAGACAAATGGTAGAGGAGGTGAGTTGGCACTAAAGATTGATATTAGTAAGGCCTATGATAAGGTGGGTTGGGGTTTCCTTCGCGGAGTTATGACTAGGATGGGGTTCACTGATGTCTGGATTCGGTGGGTTATGATGTGTGTTAGTTCAGTCAATTACTCGGTGTTGATGAATTCTGACCGAGTTGACCCTATTTCGCCAGGTCGAGGATTGCGACAGGGTGATCCATTATCTCCTTATTTATTTATTTTGGTAACAAAATGTTTAACTGCTCTCATTCACCAGGTTGTTGGTAGGGGTGACCTTCATGGAGTGAGGATTTGTCGTGGTGCTCCAGAGGTCTCTCATCTTTTGTTTGCAGATGATTGTTTCTTATTCTGTAGGACTAATGTAGCTGAGGTGAATGAACTCATAAGGATTTTACATACTTATGAAACAGCATCAGGTCAGGAAGTTAACCTAGTTAAGTCAGAAGTTTTTATTAGTCGGAATATGTCTCAGGCAACTAAAGAAGATCTCTCTCGTATCCTTGGTGTCAAACTTGTATTGGGTACGGGTATATATCTTGGATTACCGTCCATGGTTGGCAGAAGTAAAAAAGCAATATTTTCCTATATCAAGGATCGTATTTGGAAAAGAATTAATTCCTGAAGAGGGCATGCGCTGTCTAAGGCAGGTAAGGAAATCATGATAAAGTCGGTTCTGCAGGCAATACCCTCCTATGTAATGAGTATGTTTATTCTTCCTGCTTCACTTATTGATGATATTGAAAAAATAATAAATTCTTTTTGGTGGAGGAGCGGTAGTACTAATAATAATAATACTAGAGGTATTCATTGGTTAGCTTGGGAGAGACTTGCTTGCCCGAAGGCTTATGGGGGTTTAGGCTTTCGTAATTTTGAAGCTTTTAATAAGGCTATGGTTGCAAAACAAGTTTGGAATATCGTCCAGAATCCGAACTCCTTGGTAGCAAAGATAATTAAAGCCAGATATTTTCCTCGTTCCTCTTTATTTGAGGCACCATTGGGATACAATCCCAGCTTTGCATGGCGTAGTATGTGTCAAGCTAGACAAATTCTTTCTCTTGGATGTAGGTGGCGGATTGGGAGTGGGGATAATATTCGTGTTATGCATGATCCTTGGTTGCGTGGGAGTGCTAATAGATGGGTGTCCTCGCCTCAACCAGCAGGTGTATATCAGTTATCTGTCAGAGATTTGTTACACGAAAACTATAAAGCGTGGAATATAGTTAAGGTTCGAAACTTGTTTTCAAGGGATGTAGCGGAGAAGATTCTGGAAACACCACTTGTTAGCTCAGTCCGTGAGGATAAAGTGGTCTGGGAGGAGGAAAGAAATGGGTTTTATTCAGTGAAATCCGGGTATAAGTTAGTTATGCGTTGCTTAATAGGTAGCGACAAATATCATGTTATGGGCAATTGGAATGGTATTTGGAAAGCTCAAGCTCCGCACAAGGCTCGTCATTTACTTTGGCGCTTATGTAGAGGATGTCTCCCGACTCGTTCTTGATTGTTGGAAAGACGAGTGGAATGTACTCTCAATTGTCCTGTTTGTGATGAGGAGATTGAGGAAGAGCTTCACATATTCTTTAGGTGTGCAGTAGCCCGGGATAGTTGGAGTGCAGCTGGTCTGTCGTCTGTCTTACATAATGCTACGTACCAACAAACTAATGCTATGGACCATATTTTCGCTGTTTACGGCAATGAAAGTAGTGATACTGTTGGTAGAGTGGCTATGTTACTCTGGTGCATTTGGCAAAATCGTAATGATAAGCTTTGGAATGATAATGTACAGATGCCGCGTCAAATTGGAAGACATGTTTTTGATGCTTGGAATGATTGGTACTCGGTACATAAGTTACAGTGTAATAATGTGAGCGGGACTACAGAAGAAGATTTAGTAAAGTGGGAGAAACCAGCTCTAGACTGGGTAAAATGTAACGTTGATGTTGTCTTTGTGTCTGGATCTGGAAGGACCTCGATGGGATTGTGTTTTCGCGATAATAGTGGTCACTTCATGGCTGGTATGACACAATGGCAGCAAACTGTGATTTCATCTGTAGAAGGAGAAGTATGGGCTTTACTTTTAGCAATGGAAGAAGCCAGACATCGAGGACTGGATCGAGTTCAATTTGAAAGTGATTCGAAAGTTTTGATAGATGTCATTCATATGAAGCGTAGAGGCAACTCTGAGTTTTTGTCAATTGTTCATGATATCCTTAGTCTTATGTCATCTTTTATAAACTTTGAGGTTAAGTTTGTTAGGAGGCAAGCGAATTTGGTTGCTCATACTCTTGCTAGGACGGTCAATTCTTGGGCTAGCTTCCATAGGTTTGAGAATATTCCCTTTTGTATTGAACGTTTAGTTTTTAATGAAATACAGTAAGTTTGTTTGATGCAAAAAACAAAAAAAAAAGTCCCAGTCGTGCCATTTTTACTTTTTAGTAGTTGTTTTTTTTTTTGTACAAATTTTTAGTAGTTGTTTTTGTTTCTAACTTTTATTTCTATTTGTCAACTATTCAAAAATTATATTATTATTATTATTAATTACGGTTTTTTGTTTGTATAAAAAAAATACAAAATTCTACTTAATCTAAAATTTGCTACAATTATAAACTTTGTACCCAAGTTTCAATCAAATCAATCATACAAATTCATTCCAAATTTAAACAATCACAATTAAAAACAAACCTAATTTTTACCTATAAATAACACTAGAATTTCACACTAAAAGACACACGACAGCTGCAAAAAACTGCGAGACAGCAACACGTAGAGAAAAAGTTCACTCTGGCAGTTAGTGTTTTTCTTTCGTTTCCCTTTTGTATCCTGAGCTTGATTATTTTTTGATTTCAGGTTGGTTTTGATAAGAAAAGAAAGTAACAGAACCGTTTAATTATTTCTTTTTGGGATTAAAGCTTTTATTTTTTATTTCCTGTTTTGGAGGTTTAATTTGTGTTTAAAATCGATAGATAAGTGTTTAGAAAGGGATTTGTGTAATTTCTGGTATTTTTTTGGCGCCGCCGTTAGAGACCGACTTTTTCTGGAAATGGTGGCGGTTCCTGATCGGAAGAGATGAACACTCATCTCTGTTCTTGAGGCTTCAAGAACAACACATGTGAAGACGAGAGAAGCCGAGAAGTTGAGAGAAGAGCGAGAAAGACTTTTAATAAATGAAGGAAATCTGTTGATTTTGTCAATTTATAGACCCAGATCCTGTGCGTGCGCGTTCACCGTAAGACTATCGTCCCAGCCGCTGATCTTCAATCGTGTGGCTCGGTATATCTCCTTCAAAGATCACATCAGAGCTGCTTTATCAACATCAGACGGCCTTCCCTCAGGTATTTTTGTTTGACAGTGGGCTCCCCTATTTGGGCATCCCTGTTTTTTTTTTCCTTCGCTATCCACGCACTTTAATTTTCGCATCCTCTGTTTTTTTTATGAGACTTATTTAATTTGATAAGAATAGCAATAATAAAATAAAAAAAATATTAAGACCTAATCAACCAAAAAATGGAAAAATTGGGTAGACATACTATGCTTTCCCGAATACGGAATGCGAGATCCCCCTCAAGATCACGTTCAATTTCGATTAAATTCTCAATAAAAAAATATAAACTTTTCATGAGTGAAAAAGGAAAATTTGGATAGACATTCGACGCTTCCCCGAATATTTGGAAGCGAAATAGACATTTCGCTTTCGGTCGAATATTCGTCCTATGTAGCTTTGATTTCTCCATTACACCGGGGAATACGTATGAGCAAGAGACAACTCTTGGCAAGCACAATAATAAAAAAAAACATTTTTTCCCTACATTTTTTTAATTTGCATTTAATAATAAGGAAGCAAACATAAAACCAACACCTGATAAAACGGTAAACCAATTAACAATTCCCGTTAAGTACAACGGATGTTAGGGATGCGAATACTTTGCCTTTACATAACTGACTCCCGAGTCTGAAAATGGTTGCGATGATTGTTCTTCAATCCTTTTTTAGGTTTTATTGAAATTTTCTTTTTCCTTCAGGAATAAATAAAACTTCGGTGACGACTTTACTGTCAAGCGAGCGAGCTTTTTTTTCCATCCGCTTCAAGTTGTTATAGAGTTCTAAACATCTTATGTCAACTAAGGGATGGTGCAAACAACTGAACTTGTAAACAAGTTCAAGAAAGTTAAGGTTTTGCTTCACAATGGTGTAGGTCATGTAAGATTTAGAAAGCGTAAAAATCATCAACAAGTCCCTTTTCCTCAAAATGTTTTGTTAGACAATCACATTACAAAAAACCATCAACTATCAAACCAAAAAATTTCACTTTACTCAAACTAGCTACCTTGAAAATCCAATTCGAACATGGTTTAACCATAAGAACCACACTCTCTCTTGGAAACTCTTCTTTGGAATTGAGCTTGGGGAAAGTCCTTTCCACCTTGCTCAACAAACTACATCAACTCATTATCACTTCATTCAAAAACAACAACAACAATATCAACAAAGGTTTTTGCTGCATTAGTATCAACAGCAGCTTCAACAAATGAAGCATCAAACTAAAATGATGTTCCGAAGGAACACAAGCGGCATAAACCTTAATTTTGACAACACCATTAGTGGAACACCAACAATGTTCTCTAATATGTCTTTCATTTCGCCATTGAGCATAGATAGAAGCATAGATAACATGGACATAAGTTCATTCCATTTTATAGGAACTCCAATCTCTTCCGAACAGAATTCACAACAGCACAAGAGAAAATGTTCTTCTATGAGTGATGAGGGAAATCTGAACTGTGGTAGAAGTTCTAAAGGCAATTGCTTAAAGATGAGGAAGCATAGAGTGATGAGAACGATTAAGGTTCCCGTAATCAGCAAAAACGATGCAAATATCCCTCTTGATCTTGATTATACATGGAGAAAAATGACGCGTCAATGTTGCATTTGAATCTACCGGCATTCGGTTTAGTTCCAAAGGATAAAAAACCGTCATTTGAATATACTTTGCTAATTTGTGATTGTATCCTTTGGGACTAAACCGAATGCCGCTAGATTCAAATGCAACATTATCGCGTCATTTTCCTCCATGTATAATAAAGACCATGAGGGATATTTGCATTGTCCTCGCTGATTGCAAGCACCTTATCAATCTTATCACTCTATGCTTCCTCATCTTTGAGCAATTGCCTTTAGAACGGATACCACATTTTAGATTTCCCTCATCATCCATGGCAGAACATTTTATCTTGTGTTGTTGTGAATTTTGATCTGAAGAGATTGGAGCTCCTATAAAACGGAAAGAACTTTCGTCCATGTTAGCTACGCTTCTATCTATGCTCAACGGCAAAATAAAAGACCTATTAGACAACATTGTTGGTGTGCCGCTAGTGGTGTTGTCAAAATTAAGGTTTATGCCGCTTGTGTTCCTTCAGAACATCATTTCAGCTTAATGCTTCATTTGTTGTTGTTGTTGTTCTTGATACTGATGCAGCAAAAACCTTTGTTGATGTTATTGTTGTTGTTGAATGAAGTGATAGTGAGTTGATGTAGCTTGTTGAGCAAGGTGGAGATGACTTTTCTCCAAGCTCAATTCCAAAGAAGGGTTTCCAAGAGAGAGTGTAGTTCTTATGGTTAATTCATGTTCCTTAACTGAATCTTCAAGGTAGCTAGTTTGAGTAAAGTGGAGATTTTTGGTTTGATGGTTCATAGTTTTTTTGCAATTTGGATTGTCTAACAAAACATTTTGAGGAAAAGGGGTTTGGTGATGATTTTAACGCTTTCTAAATCTTGCATGACCCAAACCATTATGAAGGAAAGCTCCAACTTTCTTGAACTTATTTATAGCTTCACCCGTTTTCACCGCTAAATTACTAGAATGAAGGTGTTCCGTTGGTTGACATAACATATTTATAACTTTATAACAGCTTTCAATAGCGGTTTTGTCAGCTTGTTCAACATTTTCCATTTTCAAACTCTTTCAGTCTATCTTTGATTAAGGTTTTTAAAGTATTTCAGACTTGAAATCAATGCAAAAGAGAAGAAACAAATTAGTTCAAAAATTTAGTTGCATATGTGAGAGACTGAATAAAAATAAAAGAAAAATACGATGATAAAAAATCTACGATCATAATATTGAAAAGCGATTAAAAAGAGTTCGTGTATATTAGAGGGAAAAGTAGATATACGCATGAGATTGAAATGAAATATGACGAGATAGAGTGCATTCTCAACGAATGCATATATACATACTCCTCTCTCTCTCTCTATATATATATATATATATATATCTCTTATATTATAAGCTTGTTCCGTTTTGTTATTCTTAACCCTAATTTTTTTCCCGCTCTTTTTCCCTCTCATTTTACCCTAAAATAGTTAAAATAAAATGTTAAAAAAAAGCCTCACCAAGAATCGAACCCGCAACATTTAAGATTTATTTTGTGTTTTTGCCACTACACTACATCAATAAATTTGTTATTATTTTGCAATCAACATCTAAGCTTGTTCCGTTTTGTTATTCTTAACCCTAATTTTTTTCCCGCTCTTTTTCCCTCTCATTTTACCCTAAAATAGTTAAAATAAAATGTTAAAAAAAAGCCTCACCAAGAATCGAACCCGCAACATTTAAGATTTATTTTGTGTTTTTGCCACTACACTACATCAATAAATTTGTTATTATTTTGCAATCAACATCTAATAAATATGGAATCTCTCACCATGTTAAATATTTATTATTATTATTATTAGCTTTCTATTATTATTATTATTATTATTATTATATATATATATATATATATATATATATATATATATATATATATATATATATATATTATTATATAATAATAATAATACTTGAATACGGGTAATATGTCTAATGTCTAAGGAAAAAAAAAAACTTTTGAAATATATCTCATATTATTATTATTAATATATTTTATTATATATATACAACATAACAAACTCTCAAAAATTTACGATCACTTATTTGATATACATACACGATAGAACCAACTCTTTTGAAATATATCCCATATTATTATATTATATATACAACATAACAAACTCTCAAAAATTTACGATCACTTAATATACATACACAACATAACCAACTCTCCAAAATTTAGGCACACCACTTTTTAATATATATATATATATATACACACACACTCCACTCTAAGTTTCAATTGAAAATCTGATTGATTGCGGTATATATAGAAGAAGTATTCAAATTGAAAGTGTAATTTTTAACGGGTTTTTTGTTCAAAGATTGAGTTTTTATTCAATTTGTAACATGTTTTTTATCTGTTTTTTTTTTTAGGTGTTGAACTTTGAAGTGAAATTTAATTGGAGGTGAAAATTGAAAGTTGGACTAATGAGTACATATAGTTAAGGTTAGTATGTTTTATTTCCTTTCAATAATATGTTTTGTCTCTTCACTGATCTTCCTTTTGTTCCTTCATTCTATTTATTTATTGACAGTCGAATAGCAGGTTTCAATTGGATGTCTCCTTATTTTGACAAGAAATCAAGTAGTTGGAAGAGTCTTATGTTTCTTAATTCATTGTTACAAAGATATGATGATGATTGTTTGAACCTTTAACTTGATATGTATCATTGTGTTCATCGCACCAGTTTTAATTCTTTTGTTATCAAATCTTTATATAATAGTAAGTAACGATAACAATTTATATGGAAAAAAAATAGTATCAACGGGACAACGGCCCAATCATATATAATTCACTTTTTTTCTTCTTCTTTAAATTGTTAATGAATCAAATATATTATTAAGTAAATTAATATAGATTCTTTCAGTTGGTATTCTCTATGCATCCTATTTCCTATATAATTTGAATTTTAGGTTTTTGTTTGTTTGCTTTTAATTTTCGAGCAAATTAATAGTGACTAAATTCTATTGGTGTTCTTTATGAGGCCCACATATCTCAAGTGCATTTTATGTCTTTTATTTTGCTCATTAATCAGGATCTATTGATAATCTATATAAACTACCATATTTGCATATTAATAATCTATATAAATTACCTGGTATTTTTTTTTACATTTTTTGGTTTGTTATTTTTAAATAGAATTGTGGAGTATAAATTAAAGTAAGTTCTCTTTTATATATGAAAATTTGAAATCGTTACGAAATAAAATTTTCGCCTCAATATTTGATTTATTTGTTTTAAAATGTGGTGTTTGTTAGGCCAATAATTTTTTTATTTTTTTTGACAAATTGTTAGGCTAATAAGTTGATCGGAAAGATAATATATTTTTAATCTCTTTTTATTTTATTTTGTATAACTAATTTAGCTAATTGTTTGCAATTTATACAAATTTCTTAACCAATTCTGTCGTTTTCATGAAGCTAATTGTTTGGAAAGAATACATCTATTTTAATTTTTGGTAGTCAATCTATATATAATATCTTATTATTTCAATTTCATTAAATTCATATTTTGATTTTTTTTTTACTTGCAATTTTTATTATAACAATTTAATTTGTATATCTTACACTCCATAAAACCCGTGCAACGCACGGGTTGGAGTCTAGTATATATATATATATACACACACACGCATGAGTCGGGATATGTTGTTACCAGGTGTCAAATTAAAATTTTACACCAAATATTAACCATTGATTTCTCGTAATCCAAAGGCTAATATATGATCACTTAAAATATTACATGGGTTTAATCCACCAAATCACTCCTTTATTATTATTTTGCAAACATCAAGATTTTGATCCTTATTCTAAAAATAAAAAATAAAAAAAATAATTTTGATCCTTTCTCATCGGCAAAGATCCATGATCGACAAGAATCACATTTATCTTCCAAAACAAATGGAAACAAGAGGAAATTTTCTACCAACTGATTTCAATTGATTAATCTCCTCCCCTTAATTCATGTTTGCCGTCGGCAACCTATTTTGACACTGGAATTACACAACCAATGTCTCGTTACTCTAAACTTAGGTTGTGAAAAATCAATTGTTTTATTATTTTTTTAAGAGATGAACACATATAAATTGTTAATTCTTTGAGAGATTATATTGTCAAAAAAAAAAAAATCCTTTGAGAGATTATTGCACCATATTATCCAACATTTTCTAAAAAATTGATATGAATTAATATTCATATAAAATACAAAAATCTGATACATTAACGTGAAGTAAGGGGAAGAACGAAAACAATGAAACTGAAACGAGATACAAATGAAAGGAGATACCGAAAGAAAGTAACCAATTAGCTACAATTTAGGAAAGTAATGATCACATGAAATTTTAAGTCAATAAATATGAACCTTTAGATTAATAAAAATAAATGAAAAAAATTTGGTGTCAAGTACTAGACTTAAAAGTGAATTTAAGGTAAAAAAAAATTTAGAGTCATAAAACTAAGCACCACAAACAATTAATTTAAAATGGAGAAAAAATTAAATAATTTGTTTTTGAAATGATATTTTTTGTCGTTATTTTTTAAGGGATTTTACAACTTAATGCATCACAATCACATATATAAAAAATGCATCAAGATCACCTATGTAAAAAATGATACCCACACCATGTTAATATATTTTTTATTGATGCAGATGAATCTTGAATAGAAGTTTCCCACATCGGTTAACAAAAACAAAATCAGAAAAAACTTGATAATTTACCGTAAAAGGATTCAAAGGTGTATATAAATAAGTTAGTATTTTTAACTTTAAAAAAATCTCTTTATTGTTGTAAAAAAAATCTCTTTATTATGCTATATTATTTTCTATAAAATTAAGTCACTTGTTTTTTTAGATTTTGTTTTTTGGATTTATAAACAATCTTGAAGTTGAACGGGCAAAAAAAATTAAGAGATAATTAACATTTCTAAATACAACCACAAATAGCAAAGTAGAAGAATAAATTAGCAATTAAAATAGAAAAAAATTTGGAAAAACTGAATAATTAGCAGGATCGTTTCAATTAAATTAGAAGTCCGACTATCATCGTAAAAATACACCCTTAATAAAAAAAAATCAAAATTGTTATAAAAGAGCAATTTTCTATTTAAATCGTAAATAAATACAAAAAAAAAAAAATTAACTAGAATGTGCAAACAACACTTAAGTGTACCCTAGGAGGTGTAGCAAGTTAGCATTCTAATTGAGTGGGCTGAGCTGGACCAGCGGGTGGAAGTAGATTGAGACTTGTTGTTTACACTCCAAGACTACACTAACCAACTATTTGCACCCTTAGGTAAAAAAATTATTAAAATAAAATTGAGGCTCTAAATATTTGGAGGTCTAGCTCTGTAGAACTGTTTGCACCTCCCTAGGTACACTACACGTAAGTGTTGTTCGCACCTCCCTAGGGTACACTTAAGTGTTGTTTGCACTTCTTTGGTCCGAAGTCAATACCACAAAACCAATTCATGTGGGTTATAAATGACCTAATATTGACTTTGTGTAATATTTATATGATCTACTTTGACCATGTTTTTCTTCTAATATACATGCAAATATTAAGAATTAAGAATAATATGTAAAGTATTAAGAATAAAGATAATTGTTCAAGATCATAATAAAATTCATCAACAATAATACAATGTCAAAGTATAAAACCATGGTGTAATCAAGTTCACCTATGAGTTCCAATCCATGAAAATCTAGCCACTCATCCTAGTGATGAGAATTACAAAAGAAGGATTCATCCTCAACTAGATCTTAAATAATCTTCACTTCCAAGAGGGTTTTGGATCAAAAGCAAGCTTATTAAAGTTATATATTGACAAACGTAAAAATGGTTAAATAGGTCATTTATTTTGAGATGAAGCGGATATTTCATTCACTTATTTTATTTTTTTGAGAAAAAACAAAAAGAAATGTCAAAAAACAATTTTAAAACAACATCTCTATAATTTTATATTGATAATGATGTCAGTAATTGTTGGACATCAACTTGGTGACGTCATCGAAGATAGAGCTCAATCTATCTGACGTAATAGGACCCCATCCTTATGTCATGCAACGTGGCTTATGATGCTTACGTCGTGCCTATCCTCTTTTTTCTTTTTAAAATAAAAGATAAATAATATAAATTTAAGAGTGTATTCCTCCCCCTTTAAAAAAAAATAAAAATTGTCGTCCCTACTCCCTATCCCTTTTTGGCAAAATAATAGTCACCATCTTTTGTCAACGTGTGCCACATTTGATTGCATTTTTCTTAGTTATCCGTTAATATATTTATGGCTTAATTACACTTTTGATCCTTATCTTTATTTTAGGTTTCAAATTGGTCCCTTATCTTTTAAAAGTTTCAAATTGGTCCCTTATCTTTATTTTAGGTTTCAAATTGGTCCCTTCCGTCAATTTTTTTACTGTTACTGTTAAAATTGGACACGTGTCATCTGTCCAAGTGTGCCACGTGTCCAAATTAGTTTGCCACGTGTCCAAATTTAACGGAAATCGTTAAAAAATTGACGGAAGGGACCAACTTGAAACCTAAAATAAAGATAAGGGACCAACTTGAAACTTTTAAAAGATAAGGGACCAATTTGAAACCTAAAATAAAGATAAGGGATCAAAAGTGTAATTAAGCCTATATTTATTTTGGATTTTAACTGTGTTTGATCAAATTTCATATCGATTGTAAATTCAAAAAAATATTTAATAAGGTGATTTATAAATTTAATGTTTCAAAATTATTGGTGGAAATATGATGTTTTACTCTCTTATGATTTTGGAGTATTGGTTGCTCTCAACTTTTTAAAAATGATATTAATATCAGGGTTAAATATGTTTTTAGCACCTACATTTTGTGAAATTGTTAATAATGGTCCCTACATTTTAAAAATGGTCAAGAAAAAACCTATAAAATTTTCCGCTATCAAGATTAGTCCCTGCGTTTATCCTTTAGGGACCATTCTTGACAATTTTGCAAAATGTAGGGACTAAAAACATTAAAAGGTAGGGACTATTCTTGACAATTTTCTAAAATGTAGGGACTAAAAATATTAAAAGGTAGGGACTATTCTTGACAATTTTACAAAATGCAAGGACTATTCTCTACGGATTGGACTAATCTTGATAGTGCAAAATTTTATAGGTTTTTTTTTTACTATTTTTAAAATGTAGGGACCATTCTTAACAATTTCACAAAATATAGAGACTAAATACATATTTAACCCTTAATATTATGATTTAGCTTAGTGGAAGAGCAGAAGTGGATATGATGTCTCTCTTATGGTCCTAGAACATTGGCTAGATTGTACACCCATGCTCTTCCTGTCCAAAAGTATATTGTTCCTTTTTCATATAAAAATTTAATTTCTATAATTTTTTTTTACATACATATTAAAATCAAATCACGCCAAATAAATATTTGTAGAGAAATTGTAATAATTAAGTTAAAAAAAGATATTGATGATCGAGCTGAGCAGCATGCCAAAGATGAAGCTCAATGTGACATGGATGGTCAAGCTAAGCTAGGAAGCTGAAAGTGGAGCTCCACGTGACCTCAATAGTCAAACTGAACTAGACATGTTGACATTGGAGTCGATGGTCAAGTTGAACTAGACAAACTTAAGATGGAGTTCAATGTGACTTGGATGGTCAAGCTGAGTTAGGCATGCTAGAGATGGAATTCAACGTGACTTAAAAGATCAATCTCAGCTACACATACTGAAAGGATTCTCTGCCGTCAAGTAGTGATTGTAGGTAAATTCCAATCACATATTTTATTCATATCTTTTTATTTATTTGGTGAGTTTTTAATGGGAATCCAGGTCCATTTATGTATCCTATCTAATTTCCTAAAATAGGGTGGTATATGTTTGTACATTTGGTCCAACACATACACATCATCAGCAGTAGTGATACGTACAAAGTGGGAATGTACCTGGCAAGTGGGATGGCCGTCCAAAACGTAGAAAAACAAAGGAGGAAAGGAGTGACACAAGCTATAGCGTAAGACTACCAAACAATACCGCGTAATATTAGAATAGTATCTGAGGAAATTGTTTATTTGCAGTTCAAGTTACAAATTACTATAATATAAAAATAATTATGAAGCATGTTATCACAAACAATATATATATCACTTACGACCTCCAAACATATGATATGGAATATAATTATAAACACAAGTAATAATTTGAAAATAGAATAATTGAAATATATATATTTTCTATAAATTGTAGATACAAACAAATTGAAGCATATGCTATTGTATAACTTTGTTAATCTCTATTAAAATGTTATAATATAATATGCCCATAAAAAAAATTATAATATAATATATGATGACCCTTTCAAATCATCAACCACTTACCCCCATATTTCCCATCCCCATTTATATATATGCATCCCTTTTCATAAACCATAATCACAATCAAACCATCACAAAGAAAAAAACAACACATATCTTCTCTCTCATTTAATTCCCTCAAAACAAACAACCATGCAACAAGCAATTCCTTACAGGTCATGGACACACAACACTTCCACCACTCACTTCAATGTTATTAGACCATACACATTAACTACAACCAAAAACCATAATACTATTGATGATTCATCTCATAACCCTTACTCCTTAAATATTAATGAAGAAGAGAAAACAATGTTTCATAACATGGTATCAGAAAACGCAATTATAGTCTTTGCTAGACGCGGATGTTGTATGAGCCATGTCGTGAAGCGTCTGCTTCTTGGTCTTGGTGTTAATCCAGCCGTACACGAGGTTGAGGAGAAAGATGAAGTTGATGTGGTTAGAGAATTGGAATCCATTGCAAATGATGGTGGAAAGGTTCAATTTCCTGCAGTGTTTATAGGTGGAAATTTGTTTGGAGGATTGGATCGAATTATGGCCACTCATATTTCTGGTGAATTGGTTCCTATTCTCAAACAAGCAGGAGCTTTATGGCTTTGAGGAATATTCATTATTTTATTCTTCTTTTTTGCAACTAAATTTTTCATTTATGTTCTTCCTTCCCTTCCAGATATGTTGATTCCTTCCTTTGGAGTTTGTAGAGAAATAATAATCATAGTGTTTTTCAAGTTATTTTTCTTGCCTTTGGAATAGGATACATTTTTTGGATGACTTATCTGAAAGACATTAGTTGAGATGGATAAAATTTGTTGACATATGTAATTCCAAGATATTAGTGGAGAATTTCATTTTGAACATATATCTCAAATAGTCCTCTCTTTTGCCACTTATTCAATCCACTCATTTGCTTTGACATTACAATATTTCAAAAGATAAAAACTCAACCGATCCCCACTATTCTTTCCTACCTCTCTAGCGCGCAAAAAATTTACACTAAAAAAAGTGTGCTATAGCGGTAGAAAAAAATAATTGGGAGGTCAGTTGAGTTTTTATCATTTCAAACTAGTTTTTGGCCTTATTCAAGATTAACTGATTTGGTCAAGTTGATCCATCTCTCAATCTAAAAATTATTCTCTTTTTTAAAAAACAAATAAGGAAACCGGCATTAATTTTTTTTTTATCCGATAAAATTGGTATCAGTAATTGTTAGTATTTTATTTTAATCAAATACAATTAACTCATTTCATTAAAAATCATGGTCTCAATATAATGAGAGATTGAAGTTGTTAAATTGTTATAGTATTAATATTTGCTGGAGATAGAAATTAAAACGGGTACTATCCATACCACTCTCCTCTTTAATTCGTTCATTCCACTAAGTCATATCCCCTAAGAAAGTTGGGATCATCATTGCCTTCAGTTGAACTTCCACGAAATTTTACACGATAATGAGTATCAGTTGCACAATCAAATTATACAATCAGCTGTGCTATATACAGCGAAGGGATACATCACGAATTTTTCACGAACATTAGCGCAGCACTTTTTTGTTTTTATTTTTCCATTAAGTCTAAGAAAAGGTAGCTCTATTCACCCACTTGATTTTTTTTGTAATCACCCACATGATTTCTTACGGGAATTAGGAAAATGCTTGTACAAGATAAAGTTTAGTAAACCAATAAATTTTTGTGGAATATTTTTAAATGGGAAAGGATAAACAATGTCTCAGACACTAGTTAAACATATTAATATAAAAAAATTATTTTGAAATTTATGCATTTAATATCTTGAAGATGGAAAAAATTATCTTTTCAACATTAATTTTAATTTTAATTTCATTTTTTGATATGCTTAACTAGTGTCCCGGGGACATTGTTTAGCATGACACCTTTTAAATCGGTCTATGATTTTATAGATATTTCAAAAATATATATATTAATTTTGTCAAATGTTACTCATATGAGTCTTTTTTAGAATACTTAGGGATTAAATTGATAGTAAGTAAATAAAGTTAGAGACCAAATTAATATTAAGTTATTAAATTATATGGATTTAATTGATAGTAAGCCGTCAAATATCTGTTTGGATTGACTTATTTTTGAGCTTATGCAAAACAAATTATGTAAATAAATAATTTTTTATGTGTTATTATAAGTTTGTTAAAGTAGTTTATGAAAATAAGGAACTATGAATATGAATATAGGATTTTGATTAATAACAACTTATTAAAATAAAAAATTATTATTATTTTATAAGTTAATAAACGAGTCAATTTAAACAGACATTAAGGACCCGTTTGGATTAGCTTATTTTTTAGCTTATGCAATATAAATTAGGTTTTATGCTAAATTAGGTTTTATGTTATTTTATAAGTTCACACTAGTGAAATCCACCTTAAAGGTGAATAAGTGGAGTGTTCCAGATTTGATCCCGGGCTCCTGCACATATAGTACGATATCCCTACCAACTTAGCTAAAATCACGGGGATAGCCTAATATTTTTTTAATGCCTATAAAGTTATATTTTATGTTAAATATAAGAAAACAAAAAAATAAAAAAAATAAAGAAAACTAAGAAATGAGATTCCCACGTTGGGGACCCACCGTTCGTGATGGTTCGTGAAATGGGAATTCTCTTTATTAAGCATTTTCCATTTTTTTTTTAATCAAACAAACTTACTGCATTTCATTAACTACTAAATGTTCGATACATAAGGGAATATTCTCAAATCTATGGAAGCTAGTCCAAGAATTGGTCGCCCTATCAAGAGTATGAGCAACCGAATTCGCTTGCCTCCTAACAAATTTATCCTCAAAGTTTAGAAAAGATGACATGACTAAGAATATCATGAACAATTGAAAGAAACTCGGAATTGTCTCTACGCTTCATATGAATGACATCAATCAACACTTTCGAATCACTTTCAAATTGAACTCGATCCAAAACTCTATGTCTAGCTTCTTGGGTTGCTAAAAGTAAAGTCCATGTTTCTCCCTCTACGGATGAAATCACAGTTTGCTGCCATTGTGTCATATCAGCCATGTACTGACCATTATTATCGCGAAATCACAAACCCACTGAGGTCCTTACAGAGTCAAACACGAACGTCACATCAACGTTGCATTTTACCCAGTCTAGAGCTGGTTTTTCCCACCCTACCATATTTTCTATTTTATAAAGCCTAAAGATATTTAATTTTGTTTTATTGGTTAGTATTATGCGTGTGACACGTCCTTGTATTTTAGTAGTATTGGTACCACTAGGTACCCAGGAAGGTTCCACTTTTGACTTTATGTGTATATACGGGATGTTTGATATGATGATCAAATAAAATATAGTTGGCCGATAATTCATTCTGTGATTGTTTAAAAAGTGTGTAAAATATTATTTGTAAAACCCGTGGATTCTAGGGTGAAGGCTCTATTAAGTCCCTCACCAGTGTACCATCTAATTTAACTATTAGATCAAATAATCTCTCATGATCTCATTATTTATTATCACACTGATCTAATCTCTCTGATCTTTGCTTCACTTTATTTCTCTCTCCTCTCAACTTCTACATCGTGGCAAAGAAGCACTTGTCTCCATCCTTGGAATTCAACCTTCATATTCAAATCCAAAAGAAAACATTATAGGTTTGGTTTGGATTTTGTGTGAAATTTTTTTTCTTCAAAATTAAATACTGGATCTGGGTTTTTACGGAATTTGTGGGAAGAATGAAATGGGTTTTGACTTTTGAGGGTAGTAAATGGAGTGAATCCAAACTCAAAAAATTATTATAGGCAGGACTTTTAACAATTTGTATTACACTCTTTTCCTCTCATGGATAGAAAAAAAATCCAATCTTCACTTCTGCCATCGTTGTATGTGTGATTGCTGGGAGATTAGAGAAACATCTCAACATCACCATATAAATATTCATTCTTCACACTTAGTTTGAACAATGAATGATAAAGCAGAGCCTACAAAATTTATTTATCATTTTATCTTAACTATCTTTCAACACCAATTAGAATAATTGATATTATAAATGAATGGACAGGAAGATCTACAAGAGCCCTAAAAAAAATCACCATAAAAGCACTGTGTGAAAAATTAAATTGAGGACAAGACAGTCACACAATGGGGAGCCAAAGGAAGGAGGTAGTGTGGGAATCTGTACAAGTTCTTTTTTTAACGAAGGAGATCCAGTGTGGTAATGAATAATGAGATCATGAAAGATTATTTGATCTAACGGTTAAATTGGATGGTACACCGGTGAGGGACTTAATTGAGCCCTCACCTTAGAATCCACCTTGTAAAACTATCAAAAAGTTCAGATCTGAGTTGTCTGTTGTCATCACAGCACGTAGTTTCAAATCCGACTATTTAATTAGATCGTAGCCATAAATCAGAAATCGGACGG
This sequence comes from Trifolium subterraneum, assembly GCA_951799995.1. Taxonomy (NCBI): domain Eukaryota; kingdom Viridiplantae; phylum Streptophyta; class Magnoliopsida; order Fabales; family Fabaceae; genus Trifolium; species Trifolium subterraneum. The sequence goes on along the minus strand of OX637461.1, from coordinate 36,294,318 downwards.
TTCATATTGATGAAGTTATAAAATTGTTATAAACAATCTCAGCCACATGTTTTAGATTAGACGGTTCTAATCTAAAACTGTGTGAAAATCATGTCTTTTTGGACAACATTAAATCTTTTTCCGAAAAGTTCACCTTCTAGGGCCTATAGCTTTTCAGATCAATTCCAAGGACTTTTGTGATTTACAATCCATAATGGTTACAAATCACCCCTAATTGCATTTATGTGCATGATCTCTTGATTTGCTCCATGATTATCCAATAGTTTTGACCAATCACACACCGTAAAATTCTTGGGGGTGAAGGAAGAGTTCCCACTTTAACATGTGAACGGTGTTTCATTCTCGAAAATGAAAGGAGATGAAGAGGACAAAAAATTTGATTTTTATAAGGTTCACATCCTAGGATGCAAACTCTTCTTTTTCCTTTGGTTTTTGCTATTTACACACTCGCGGAATAGATTGCGAACCTGATTTTTCAAGTTTTTGTGATTTTACACACTTGCATCCTAAGCAGCGAGGGTGTAAAATTGGAAGGCCACAGGGTGCGTAAGAGTCACCGGGAGCGCAAAAAGAAAATCTCATTGATTTGAATCTTGAAAATTATAAGTCATGTTAACCAGTGCTCCGGGACACTAGTTATTGAAATAAGAAAAGTAAATTTTAAGGGATAAGGCTGAAAAATACTTAAAAGGGCTTATAACATGTATATTGTATAGCGAATAGTAATTTGCAAATTTATTGATAATCAAACTATCAGTAACTTTGAGACAGCAACAAAACATTTAACTATGCCATGTTAAAATTATGATTTGCACCTAACAAATCAAAGTATAACTTGGATTTCTTCCACAAGTAATATGTTAAACCATGATTTGAGTAAAAGAATTGTTTCTGTCAAAACAAACCATGAATTAGAGTTATCCAAATATGGCCCAAGCCATCAGTATGTTTGAACTTTAAACATCTTACTCATTTAAGGCTAAGCCATAATTATGTCTAACCTGGGTTTGACAGCTGATGGTGTTTAGCCATCTGTGTATTGTAATAATCAGTTTGATTGTCAGTGAATCCTTCCTTTGCATGAAATAGTGTTGATGAGACTGAACTATGGATCAATAACATTGAAGAAAAGAGTTCAAGTGTTTCATGCAGTAAATACAGTGCATGATGGTTACGGTTGTAAATGTACTCGGTGTTTCAAACCTCGACGCAAGGGGTAATTTTTCGGATCAGACTTCGCAGTAAAGGGTCATGAAGAAAGCCGCTTTTCATTCACCACTCCAGGCCACTCTCAAAAGTAGCAATGGACACATCAAATCAGCAAGAATTGTGGAACTTGACTGATCAAAGTGTATCAAACCATGAATCAAAATCATCTGAAACTTTTTCCTTGTTTTGGGAATGTGAAGATAGTACGCTGTGGTGAACAGATTTTTCTTCTTGTGGCCATGATAAAACATTGGGGTTCATCAACGTGGATGTTTCCTCTAGCAAATCGTCAAGTGCATCATCTAGACTAGAAGTAATAGACAAAATTCTGGATTGAACTGGCTCTTTATTGGAAATCTTAGGAAGATCTATTGTTGAGACTCCCAACGGAGAAGTAAAGGAGGCACTGGACTTGGTCTCGTCAAGTGAATCTAGAAGCATATCTAGTTCTTTTTCAGCAGCAGCTGCCTCAAATGCTGAGTGTTTCACAACTGTATCTTTGATGAAATGTAAATTAGTTTCTACACTAGGTTGAAATGCTTCATTTTTAGCAGAACTGCCAACCTGCTGAAATTCAGCATTGATGTTGCTCGCAGGAATGAGAAAGTCATCGAACAGGGCAGATGTCGAAGCAGCATAGCTGCTGCTACAAGAACTAGATGATGGAAACTGATCTGCGGAAGAATCAACTAAATTTAATTCTTTAGACACCCTCTTAGCTAGTTCACAGTCCTCTGAAGTTTCGTGTCTGTCAGGTTCATCAGTAGCCACTGCCAAGTCTTCCACACACTGGAAAAATGACCAGAAAAAATGTTTTCAAATTAGCAAGACAATGACGTTAAACTTGGCATGCATAAAGTATTCTGCTTCAGTTTTTTATTTCACTAAAACAATAGTTACAAGTCCAAAAACCATAGCATTTTCAATTTGAAATAATAGTAACTAAAATCCACAATGTTTTTCTTAGTCGATGGTATTCAATAATTTGTACAAGAAATGGAGAAAACAGTGAAATATGTTTGTAATTATTAGTGAAATGAGTCAAATATTTTTTGCAACCCATGCAAATTTTAATTCTGCAATTCCCATGTCTTGGGAAACAACACTGGAGCATAAAAACATACTTAAGCGGACCAAAGTAAACCTTTCTATCGCTCTAGTTAAGTTACCACTTGTGTCAGTCTGTGTTACATAATCATGTATGGTTCCACTCAGATAACAGAAATAAAATCTGAAGTAAATAAAACACAGCACAGTTCTTTACAAATTGAAAATTAAGCCAAATACTCAAATGTAAAACTAAGCAAAAACATAACGATGTCGCACTAGAGGAAAAATAGGAAAGTGAAATTAAGAAAATATGAGAAATGTAAACATAAATATTATCATTATGAAATAAGATTTAACCTAAATGTAAAGAGATGTGACAAAGAGACAGCAGCCACATAACTTTCAAGATCAATTTAGAGGACAGACATACCAACTCAGATGGTAACAGGTCAGCCTCAATAAATAATCTCTTTGATAAGTCAACTTTTGCAAGCTTTTCAGCAATAGCATGCAAATTCAAGGAGATAAATGATGCCTGCATGACAACCCAATTCATGTTCAGTAAGGAAAAGCACAAATTAGAACCATAATATCCAAACTACAAATTTGGAATCTAACGTGTTAAAAACCATAATATCCAAACTACAAATTAGAACGCTCAAGAAAATCAGATAGTGACTACAATTATTATTCTGTTAGTTTAATTTGTTTGGATTAGATTAAGATTTGAACGGATTCAGATCTTATATATTCCTGTCTCTCTTATCCTTTGTATATGTACTTCTATTTCCTAAGCTGTGGCGGATTGGTTAGCATTTTTCTGCCAGACATTGCTTTTGCCGAAACCAGTGCTTAATGAGTCAGTTTAAAATATGAATTCATCTTATAGAGAACACTTTGAAGAAGCTGCTGTTTGGCCAGCAGATGTTTTAAGCTAACACTAACGTCGACAGGGCTGAATCTATCAAGACTGTAGATCTACATTAAGATACTCATACTGCACATTTCTATGGGTAATTACTAATTTGGTCACATGGCAGAGTAAAAACAAAACATAGTTGCAGAAAGCAGTTCTGATGCGGAACATAGAGCTATAGCTCAAGAAGTATAATACTATGGCATAAAAGGATTCTTGAAGTATTGCAATTCCCACAAAATCTACCAATATAGCTATTCTGTGATAATAAGGCTGCTAGAAGTATTGCTCAAAATCCAATGCAGTATGAACAAATTGGGCATGCGGAAATTGATAGACTTTATATAAGATAAGTTTGATGAATGAATAATTTGAACACCATTTGTTCTAATCACTCAACTGCTAGCAAACATCCTACCAAATCAAGGGTTATTCATTTCGACCTAATGTGAATTATTTGTGAGAAAGTTGGGAATGATGAATATCTATGCACCAAAATTCAGATCTTATCTATTTTCTTATGTCTCTTATCCTGTGTATTTGTATTTCTGTTTTCTTAAGTTGTAGCAGATTGGTTAGTTTTTTTTTTTCCTAACTCGGGCTTTGTTTGCACGTTTGGAGGGGAAGGGAGGGGAGGATTTTGGGAAAAAGGAAAGAGAAAGTGGAAAGAATAGAGGACTTTGGGAAGGGAGAGTTCTGGGGGGGTTCATTTTTCTTCATAATAAAAAATCCTTCTAATTTGGAGGAACTCAAAAATTGTATTGGAGTTTATACGAATTCTTCAAATTCATTCTATATTATTATAATATTGTTAATTTGTCAAGATTAAAAATATATTAAGCATAAGCATTTATTTATCATTCTCTACAAAAACAATCTCTCAAAAAATGTGGAAGGTTCTCTATTTCCCTCCAAAGCCCTTCCCTCCAAACGCACATACAAAGCCTCAAAGGTTGGTCTTAGGCTAACTCAACCCCAAAAACTAGCTCAAAAGGTGAGGATTGGTTAAGCGTTTAAAGGACTACGTTTACTGTATCACAAGTCAGTATGGGATAGTGTGATCTCAAAACACCCACTCACACTTAGGACTGGACATAAATGTGGGTGGCCCAATAACAGAGATCTCAATGCACCCCTTCACAACCAAGATTACACATCTAAAGCGTGGACGGATATGGATGGCCTAAACAAGATCTTGGATATACCATCTTAGAATTTGGACTTTAGGCCTAACTCAACCATAAAAGCTAGCTCAAAAGGTGAGATTCTCGAGCCTTATAAGAACTAATTTGGCTATATCTCTAATCAATGTATGATCTCAACACACTAACCTACTTGTCCTATCCTATATACTTGAACCAAATGTAATCATGAATGAATAAGACATAAGATTAAAAACTGTTGCATCTCAAATTTATACTGCCAACTTCAAATATGCTAATCCATCAACTAAGTAATCACATTTTCAAACAAATTTAGTGGAAACCGGAAAGCAGGTGACTGAGACATTTTGACTAAATTTAGCACATTCCTCGGCCACCTTCTAGAAACTCTGAGGGTTACAGGTATTGGAAAGGAGCATCCTTTCCCTATAACGAAAAGAAATGCTTCCTAATATTATTTGGGCTTACTACTCAATATATTAGCTAAACAATTTATTAGGTGACAATCATTTGGAAGGAAGGAAGTAGCAGTAGTAATCATCACCGGTTCACAATATATACTAATTTAGCAACGATTCTTAAGCTTTAAAATAACTCACTACTACTACTACTGCTGCTACTACTACTTCTACTACTAGTTCAGAAAGAATACTACTTTGTGAAATGTAATAAAAATTTCTTTGTGAAATGTTGAATGTTGAAGCTTATATGAAACCTTATATGATGATGACTATCTCAACCACATTATTCAGAAAGAATTTTTGATAAATAAATATATTGATCTTATAATCATATCAACATTAATTAATGAAGTAAACAAATTACCTCCTGATTTGCACTAGTCTTATCCTGTACAACAAAATTATCATATCCATCCCATGACAAAATGCCCTCTCCCCTTACTGCAAGTATAGAGCTTAATCCCACACCAAACTCCCCTGCAACAAAATAATCTCAAAAACATTAATACTAAACAAATTTTTTTATCACTAACCAATTACTTAATTACAAATGCTGAATTATCATCATGCAACATTAATCACAAATATGCAGTAGTATTAATATTAATTAAACCCATACAAGGAACAAGTTCATTGAAGTCATCAAGAGTTTTATCAGCATGAGATTGAGCCTCAGCAACAAGATGGCGAAAATCAGCGCCTTTACTTTTGGGAACAACAACATCTAGGGTTTTACTTCCTTTTTCAAGAACAGAATCCAATTCATTGTCTTCTTCTTCATATCGGTCCCAATTTCCAGGAAGTGCAGAAGAACCACCATGAAACTTTGAGCGATTGGTTTTCTTCTCGATTACTTGTTGCTTTCCGAACGGTTCTTTTACGGCGTCGTTTTGGTTTGGGATTGAAGATGAAGACTGTGATTGAGTTTTAAGCTTGTGGTTACCGTGATGCTTTTTGTTAAGGTGTCGTGTGTGATCTCGTTTTGATTTTGCTAAAGCTTTTACGTCCATTGAAGAATGTTGATAAGTGTTATTTGGGGTTTTTTGGTTGTGAAATGTTGAACGTTGAAGCTTTATCGGAATTGAATTGAAACGTGTTAGGTTACCGAGAGAGGAAGGAATTGAGGTTGCTGATGAAGTTCAGACGACGTCGTTTTGCTGTTCTTTCAGTTTCAATTTCAACTTCTCCGTCGTGCAGTGTACTATGGGCCATATCTATGCCTGAGCCCAAATTTAGAAAATCGCGGCCCAATCATTTTATCATGCTTACAGTAGAAACTTTCTCATCCCACCCCCTCATGTCTCTTTCACCCCCCACGCCCCCTCCAAAAAAATCGGGTTCTAGTACCCGAATTTTTTTCAGTGTAAATTTTACAAAATTTTACACTAGAAAAAAGTTCGGGTTCTACAGCCCGAACTTTTTTGGGGGGTGTGGGGGTGAAAGAGACATGAGGAGGGTGGGAAGAGAAACCATCCTTACAATGTTGAGAATTTTTTTTACCAACCCATGCCTCTCGCACTCCTAAAATTTTAAAAATAATATGCTCGAATTTTAGATCTCGAACTAAAAGTTTTGAGTCCTCTTGAACTTTCCATGTACACATGAATTAGATGAATACCAGCAAGCATGATGTAGAATACATGTACACATGAACTTTCCATTAATAACAACAACAAAAACATCAATTAAACACAAATAATACTAGGAGAGAAGTAACTTAATTACTTCATCTTCATCGGATTCAACAATGTACACCACGATTTTATCTTCGTTTTTAAGTTTCATTTTGGTGAATCTAACATGTCCTTTTAGTTGGTCCAAATAGTAATTCAGATTGCACAGTGTAACATCGAAGTTGATCCTTAACAAATTGGATTTTTCCTTGTTGTAGTAAATTACAGCTAGGTTAGAGTTCATTTCAACTGTATAAGAGTTCATTGAGTTGTGTTCTGAATAAAAATGACTCAAACACATCTATTTATACATATTTATATGCATTGTAATCCACACATAGTCACAAACTGACGATGGGTTAATAATAACCACACAAACTATTAGTATTTCCTATGGTCCAATTTCTCGAATTCAAATTGTATTTTTACTTGTTCGGGTTCTAGAACTCGAACTAAGGTTTTATAGTAAAGTACCAGGTAATGTTTTAATTACTAAACCTTTGTTATAACCTTAAAAATTAAAAGTACAAAATATAAATCATCAATGGTATACAAGTGCAACAACAAATAACAAATTATCCATTCAAATATCTGTATGAAACATCGAATTTAATTATCCATACAAATACCAAATTATCCACACAAAATTACAAATTATTCACAACTTATGCAAATAACAAATCCTATTGTGTGGAACGTTCTCTATCACCCCCCTCCTCGCCCTTTGATGTCGTAAGCCAATTATAGCCGCCATGTGCATTTGCTGCACAACATTGTATGCATTAGATCCCTCTTGTGATCCTCCCTGACTAGCCAGAAATGTAGTTACAAGGTGTCGAATTTAACTGCATATAGGTATTAGGTCAATTGCATTGCTGCCCTCCCATTCTGCCTTTGCCTCTATAAGAGCTTCCTCAACTATCCTTGACGGATCTCCTTCAAACATTAGGATCATGTGAGGATGTGATATCTGAAAATATATACCACCTCATATAACCAGACTCAATATCCCACAGGGGCGGTGCTGCACTACACTGAGGGGGTGCAGGTGCACACCCTGAAATTTTAAATTTTTTACTAGTACCCCTATTTTTATTTTACTTTTTGCACCCCCTGGTTTTATTTTTTTGTACCACTTACCCGAAACTCAAAACAATTTCACTTCACTCATTTTCCCCTTCTAACTTCTCTCTAACTGTAACGACCCGATTTTCATTTATTCGTTATTTGTATATATGTGTATATTTATATATTGATGTGGCTTATTATTATTATTTCGTTTTGTGACAATTAATTAATTAGCGAGAGTATTAGTTAATTGAGCGAGTTACACGTATTGGGCCGTGTTAGTGGGCTTTTGGATTTTGTTTACTAATGGGCTTTGGTGGTAAATGGGGGAAGCTATTTATAGCTTGAGCTAGAGGGAGAAAGTCACATTTGTGACTATTTTGTGAGAAGAAGAGAGAAGGAGGAGAAGAGGAGAGCTAGGGCAAGAGAAATTCAAGAGCAATCGCGTGGAATCGTCGATATAAGGTACGAGAGTTAGTTTTCATAATCGCGAGTGACTTGAGAAATGGGAGAATGTCGATTTCTCCGAACCCAAACTTTCTCCACTAATTTTCGTGGGCTTTTTTTGAATGATTTTTCATAACAAAAGTGAAATCTAATGTTCATAACATGTTTATTAAACTCTTAACTAATAGTATGAACAAATTTGTGGGTTTTAAAGAGGGAATTTGTAGATGTTTGTTAAGAAACTTTGAGTTTTATGAGTTTTGATTAAAACTATATAAATCTCAAGATTTGTATGTGTTTGTTGTAGATCTGAGAAACAAATTGTCCTTTAATGTTTGTATACATGTTATATGCTTGAAAATATCATCTTTTGGGATATGGAACATGTAAAATGGGGTTTTTGGGTGGATTTTATGTTTAAACCCGATAGCAGAGCACCCAAGTCTGTGTAAGGTCGCTGGGCGAGCCTTGCAGCGAGTTCTAGCGACCGTGCATGTTCTTGAGGTCGCTGGGCGACCTATACCTTCGCTGGGCGAGCTGGCTCGCTGATGGTCGCCATTTGACCCTTTTTTGACTGTTTCAGCTCGCCAGTTGGTCGCTACTGGTCGCTGGGCGACCATGCCAGATCAGAACAATATTTAAACATTGTTTAATGATGTTTAAACAATGTTTAATGATGTTTAAACAAATGTTTAATGATGATTAAAAAATGTTTAAAGTGTAATTACTTGTTTATAACATGGATTAATTGTATGTTTAAAAATTGTTGATGATGTTTGATTAACGATGATTGAAGTTGAGTTTTATTAATTAATAACAAATGTTAAGGATGTTTTAATTAATATTGATTTGTTGATGTTAATGAATGTATGATTTGTATATATATAAATGAAGGATATTAGATTTTATTATCTAATAAAGAATGTATATCGAATTATGTTATTCGATAAAGAAGGATATTAGATTATGTTATCTAATAAAGAATGTATATTGGATTATATTTATCCATATTGTGATGATAAGCTTAATGCTTTTGTTGATAATTTAAATGAAAGTATTCATGAACATACATGCATTCATGAATTATTAGGGATATTGGATTTTCCAATAAAGAAGGATGTCGGATTATATTTATCCGATAAAGAAGGATATTAGAGGTGAGATACTCTAATAAAGAAGGTTGGTACCACATGCATTTAGTTATGTCTAGAGTGGCATAGCATAAATGTGGCATTAGATTGCATTAGGAAGATGTGCATATTATGTGATAATTTGTACGTGACATTGTGTGAGTTGTTTTGATTGATTGACACTGATGAACGTTGTTTCTAATTGTGTTTCAATGTGCTATGTGAATAATCTTATGTATGATTTAAGATTGAGAGAATATGTATGATGATGTTTATGAGAGTTAGTTTATATGATGAAGTGTTAAGGATATTTCTTACACTTGTATTTTGTTGGTTATGATTTACTAACTCCCTGTTTTGTGTACTTCTGGACCGTTGGGTGGTCCAGGTTTACAGGTTATGTGCTTATTTGATGCCCAAGTGTTTGGTGAAGCTCCGCTCTGAGTGTGACACAGGGAAAGGGTTGTATTTAGGATATAGAGTCCTTTATAAGTTAATGTATTTACTTTGAAAAATGTATCTTTTTATAAAATGATTTTGTAGACGATGTTTAGGCTAATTAATCAATTAGTTAAGTAAGTTGACGGTTGTAATACCTTAACCAAACATTTTATAATTAAATTGTGATTTTTCCGTTGCGTATTTTGAAAAGATTTTAATAAAGGTAGAATTACTTAAATAATGGGTTTGGGTGTTACACTAACCTTCTCTCTAAAAATTATATTCTCTCCAACTCCAAAGCACAAACACGCGTAGCATACTTCCTGCCTTCCTCCACCACAAACCACCACCGTCCGACACCGATCCGCCCTTCCCATCACCGGCCACCGTGCTCCTCCTTGTCTTTCTCTCTGTGACACCAGACCCAACCTCCCTTCTCTTTCTCTGTGACAATCAGTAAGGTAATCAATCAAAAAAATCCATGGTTTAGGGTTTTACAATTTGGGAATTTTTTGTTTAACTTCAATTGTGATAAAATTTGTTGTATAACTTCAACATTTTGCTATTTCTCATCTCTTAATCCCTTTGCAATTTGTTGTATTATCTCTGCAGTTGAAATTAAATTCTCATATTTGTATACTTTTTTGTTTTTATTTTGGTGAGTGGTGAAGAACAGAAGTGGTGAACTTGATTAAGTTGTTTCAATTTTGCTTTGTTGTGAGTTGTGACAGCAGCGAGTTTCAAGAGCTAGAGGCAGTATCAAAGCATGTGAGAAAACCATAGAGAGACATCAATTGCATAAATTATGGAATCATTGAACCTATGAAGTACCCTGTGTATGATGTCTAAAGTTTAAGGAGCAGGACTAGAAGCCAAAAACCAAAGAGATCTTGACATTAATTTAATAATCTTGTGTTTTTTATTTGACAGAACTTGTGCAATTTTGGAATGGGGGATGAATGGTTGAACGATTAGATTGCGCAATTTGAATTTTGGAATGGGGGATTAATGGTTGAACAATTTTGGAATGGGATGAATATTCAATTTGAATTGCCACCGCAACCATTGAGCGATTATTTTCTGCCATGAAGATTGTGAAGACTAGATTGTGTAATCAAATGTGGATGAATGGTTGAACGATTGTCTCGTGATTTATGTTGAAAGAGATGTGTTCAACAATGTTGATAATAGTTGATTATTCAATGATTTCAAAATATGAGTCCGCGTAGCGGACAATTGTAAATCATATATATATATATATATAGAGGGGAACTTTCAAGTGAGAGAACTTCTTAATGTGAGAGATGAGAGGGTTAAACTATGACCCTTGGATTAATCTTTATTGTGGTCTTTAATTTCAATAATTACATCATAACCTTTTATTATTCACCCCCTTCTCTTTCTTTCTTCTTTAACCAAAAATCTCATTCTGCATCTTATCTCTTGATGTGTTCTTCTTCTTCTTCTTCTTCTTCTTTCAAATTTATCTTTTCCAAGTTCTTGAACATGTCTATTTCATCAAATCAACACTAATTTTTTTATAAAAAAAAACACTAATTTTTTTATTTGTTGAAATTAAATTAAATATCTATCATCAGTTTATGATTGAAATTTCTTATGACAAACAACCCAAAACCAAAGTGAATCTAGTCAAAAAGCCATGGATGCTCACTTAAGCACAAGAAATTAAATCAATTTGTGTATTAAATTAAATTTGTCACAACCCCTTAAAACCCAAGATCCAAATGAATATGGATGGATGTTGGAAGTGATTTTTTTGACGCAGTGGATGTTGGAAGCTAGAGCAAACATTTACTCTATTTGATTGAAAAAGTATGGTGTATGAGTTGTACAACAAATAAAATCTTTGTTATCGATTCAATAGCAGACCAAGATTGGTAGTGATTGAGCACCAACGATAGACGAAATCTTTGGGTCGTCGCGTTAAACAAGATCAATTTACCCAGATAGAAGATGACAATACTCTTTGGAAACAAGAACAGAACAAAGATGAGATGGATTTTCGTGAGTGTGGTCTGTGGAAGCTGGAAAGATGAAGGCAATTGGAACGTCATTGATGAAGGAAAGAGATAGGAAGCCTTTGGTAATGTGCAAAGAGAGTATAGTGACTCACTAACAGTAAATTAAATCACAACCATTCAATTTAATCTAAGGGTCATTATTTCACCCTCTCATCTCTCACATTAAGAAGCCCTCTCACTTGAAAGTTCCCATATATATATATATAGTACAATGTAATTTTTGAATATATTATATATGAATTTGTATCTATGGATATTTATATTACAATTATTAAAATATCGATTAAAAATGCACCCTCTGGTCCAGGGTCCGAGCACCGCCACTAATTATCCCATATATACCGAAGGCGATCGCATCGGTAATACATTCAAGACACGATTCATCCTATTTCTCCTATTGTTGTTGCTTCGATTAAGTATGAGAGAGTTCAACATAAGAGGATTCACCTATATCTTTACACGCGCCATGCAGAGATAGTACTTGATTCCCTCTTTTATCCGTAACACTATCCAAAAATTTATTCATTTATGAAGACAAAGTTTTGAATAGATGAAAGTAGGATGATATCTTAGGGGCCGTGGTGGCCGGAAAAATAAATTGGTTGGAGGGTTTCTTATGCACCAAAGTCTAACTTTTCAATTGGGTTTGGGCTTGTATTAGTCCAAGATATGGTTTCTTTTTAGCCTTATTTATATTGAGAGTTTTTCTTTTCGCACCCCTTAAAATTCCTTAGCCACCCTCTGAAATGACCAAACTAACCCTCTCGCATTCTTGGATGTGAACACTTTTCGCACTCTAAGTAGCGAGTAACAATATTTTTAACTCAAACCCATCGCTTGCAGCCTATAGAATAAAAAAATCATGAAAAAAGGAGTTCACATTCTAGAATGCAAACTCGGTTTGCAGTTTGCTATCTAGAAAGAGAACTCAGTTTGCAGTTTGCTATCTAGAAAACAAACTCTCTTTTTTCATGATTTTTTCATTTATGGGGGGCGTACGTTGAGTTTGAGTATAAAATATTGCCACTCGTATGTAGAGTGCGAACTGAAACCCGGTTCACTATTTAGAGTGCGAACTCAGTTTGCAGTTTTCTATCTAGAAAGCGAACTATTGTTTCCCTAATTTTTACTATTTACACACTCGCTTTCTAAGTAGTAAGATGAGTAAATTCGAAATATTATGGGGAACACATGTATCTGAGGGAATGCGAGAAGTAAAACTCTTATATTATATTGATTGATTTTTATCTTGTTAATTGAACCAAAATTGTATTGCTACATAATACATGTACGATTTGTTAAGCATTTTCTCAAAGACCAGATAGTGCATGCCTAGTCTATTTACATATTTTATGCAAATTCTAAACATTGCATTTATTTTCTAAAATCACCTTCTTGTGCAATGCTCTTTTTTAAACAAAGTATTTTGTGCCATACGTACGATAATTTTAACAGTAAGGTAGATAACAAAGATCACTTTTTTCATACGCACTTTTGTTTCTTGCGGGCCAATGTTAGTACTTTCTTTAATTCCTACAAGGAGCTTTTGAAAAATCTGTCTTTTTGCTCCCTTCTCCATCAAAATTCACCAATAATTCAAAGAGCTAAGGAAAGACAATAATCCCTATACTGATTTCTTCTCCTATATATTAATTAATCTTTTTCTATTTTCCATTTCACTAGTGCTCATATAATTCTTGATTATGACCCTCCTAGCAAACACACAAAAAAGATTGATAGTGACATTTGATTACCACATAATACAACTTTTTACGCAAATTTTAATTAAATAATTTCATATTTGGGCATTATTTGATCTTCTTGCATTCTATTTCTTTATACACGCATGGTCCAATCCAATGGAATAATTAAATATATCAAAGGACACCTTGATAATTAATTCACCTTAGTTGAAAAGAAATAGATGCTACTAGTGCAAATGGTGGAGTGCTTTATTTAGTTTTGCTTTTCATGGCTAAGAAATAGAATCCTCTAAATATATTAGGTTACATGGCAATATCTTATTGGTTGATTTATGTTATAGTGGTAGTCAATTCTATATCCACGAGTATACAGTGTATGCCTCTCCTCTATATAGTCTCTATAAGCGCGTTTATTAAGAGACATATTAGTATATCCAATGTATGACAACAACCCTATCCAATAAATAATTGAATGTTGTTTAGCAAATAGTTTGATCTTCTAATTGTGTTAAATTAAATTTAGGTGGTGGGGTTATTGTTAAATAAATATATTTAATTTACATAGAATCACGCTTGTGCTTGTTGTTGACAATTATCATCAATCAAAAATACTACTAGCACCTAGTAATCCAAAATCCAAAATAAAAATACTAGAACCTATAAGAGTTGCGCCATAAGTGATAGCTACTTTCAATTTTAATTACACCTTAGTATATTATGCTGCACAAGTGATGATGAATATTACATCATACACAAAATAGTTTTTTTTTTTTTTTATTTTTTATCTTAGTTCAATAAAAAAATTGAATTAAATGAGAAATATGATGAGATTCATTGAATCAATAGTAAATCTAATATTTGTCATAGAATTGATAGTTTGGCACTTAACTTATTTTATCAAAATTGGATCGTAAGAATTCAATTATCAATTCTAAGATGGTATTAGAGTCTCTTCACGATCCGTTGGACCACCTGTTATCAAGTTTCCGCTATTGAGCCACCTGCCGTTTATATCCACGCACCAAACCCAATAGTGTCGGGCGTGATGGAGGTGTTAAAGAAGTTTCACATCGGTTGTGAGATGACCTAAGTACATATATATAAAATAGAAACAGACATGACCTTACAAGTCAATTTTAAAAAGATGAGTCAGACTCGGTTATTAATTCTAAGAATTTGCGTATGTACAATGCAAGACACAAATAACAAAACATTAGTTATTGATTAATACATACATATCTTTGCCATTAAAATATATTAATGATTAATACATAAAATACTACGTGCTTTACAATTGTTGACCAAAAAGTTGCCAATCATGTAGATAACACACCTTAGCACTCAACACTCCAAGGGAAGGGGTGAGTAATGCACGATTATATCCACTTTAGATCCCATCTATATATGTTCATGTATTGCAATTACTAGTCACCATATCAAATTGGTTAGTTAGTTAATGATTTGGAAATCAAAATATCTTTGTAACTATAACATTGATATATAGACCAAACATTTCAACATTTATTTCCAAAACTATGTGTATTGCTGTTTGGTTGCAAATGTTCTTTAAAGATCAAATTCGTTGTTTATATATACATGTCTCTTTAAAGATATCTATTTTGATTTTAGCAATTCCTTTTTTTTTTTTCCCTCTCACAAAGCTTGTATAAAATTAATTGCTTGAAGACAACAAGTACCCAATCTTTAGATTTTTTTAAAAGGCCATTTTTTTAGAATGATGATTGTCAATAAAAGTAAGAAAATTTAAGATATTTACTATTCATCATGCAAACATCAATGTAAACTATGTTTTTTGTATGCAATTCTTGTTGAATTGCTGGGTTTTGATTCTGGTGGGCTGCGTGTTGCGCAACTCCTTCTGCATGGTGTGCAGCTGTGCAGTATATATACTGCTGTTTCATTTTCTGTAGCCGCCAAGTGAGAGAAAAAAGGGTTTTTTCAAGTATTCTTGATCAATATTGAAGCTAAGGTTTTAGAGGGTTTCTCTTGGGTATCCCTTAGGCTTGGGAACACTTTCCTTTCATCTTGTTATCACATATCAATTGAATCTCTTGGTCACGGGAAAATTTTTGAGAAAATGGTAGAATTAGGGAATTTATATTTCTTGTAACTCTTGTTAAATCTCATTGTAATCAAGTAATTCAAGGTTGATAGTAGAACGGAGAGTTGCTCTCTCCCAAGAGTAGGTTGTTACTGTTGAACTGGATAAACAAATTATCGGTGTTCTTTATCTCTTTTCTTGGTGAGGAGTGCTAACAACACACCTTCTAACATATGCCTCACATAAATTTGGTGGGACCCATTTGAAATTCAACCAATTAAAAAGAGTGTGTTGAAAAGAGTGTGTAAATGGTGTGTTGCTAGCATAATTCTTTCTTGGTTTATTTTGTTGGTTGGTTTTATTCCTCAATGCTCATTCATGTTGTTGTTGTTATTTGATTGCTTAATTCATATGCTCCACACACTAAAAGTTATTGGTGTGGTATTCTTCCGATATACAACACTCGTTAGTGTGGATGAATTTTATCCTAAAAGAAGGAAACCTTACATTACATAAAGTAAAAATTCTGCTAAAATTGAGTGATAGATCGACAATAAATTTTGGATCTCTTTGTCAACTTGTCTCTTTGGTCTATTTCTTTCTAGTTCAAATTATAACCGGTCTAGGCCGAGTCGGACTATGGGTAACCCACTAATATCATAAAAATTGCTCATCAATTTTATTGCCCTAACACAAATATATACTTTGAATAATTTTCACTTTTTTATATACACATAGGAATCTATATTAGTAGTAGTACAATGGAAATCAACTTATATTAATTTTATTTCCCAAATCATATTACAAACCAGTGGTGGATGCTATGATTAAAAGGCTAAATTCTTGGAGCAGTAGACAATTATCCTATGGTGGGCGGATTCTCTCATAAATTCGGTATTGGCTAGCCTACCTCTGTATTTTTTTTTTTCGTTTTTTAAGGCTCCCTGTTGTGTTATAAAACAATTGGTGAGGATTCAAAGGAATTTTTTATGGGGAGGTGGTATAGATTATAAGAAATTGTGTTGCGTTAAATGGGACCAAATTTGTTTACCTAAGGAGAGTGGTGGTTTAGGGGTAAATAATCTAGAATTGTTTAATCTGGCGTTACTAAGCAAATGGAAATGGCGGTTATTATCTGAAGGAGACGCAATATGGGCTGATTTGTTACGTTTCAGGTATGGTCATTTACCTACTCAAATGTTAGGCAGGGATACTCATCTAACCGGAGCTAAACACTCGATCTGGTGGAAGAACGTATTAAGTTTGGGTAGAGGTTTTGAGGCTGACTGGTTTAAGCAACATATCAGATGTCGCGTTGGTAATGGCCGAGACATTGGTTTTTGGAAGTTCAAATGGTTTGGGAGTCATGCTTTTAAAGACTTATTCCCTACTCTTTTTGCCAAATATACTAACCACGAAGTTTTCATAGCAGGGAGGATGCAAGGAAATGGTAGTAATATTGTGTGGTCCTGGCAATGGGTTGAACAGCTATCCGCGGACGAAGAACAACAGTTGGGAGAGTTAAAGGAGTTGTTGGTGGGTTTTTCTTTATCCCCGAACAACCCTGATAGTTGGCGATGAGTTTTAGGTAAAACTGGTCTTTTTTCTGTTAAGACATGTTATGAATGGTTAATAGATCATAAGCAACATGACGAGCTGAATTTTAATGTTCTGTCTGCTATTAAACAACTTTGGAAGAATGATGTACCGTCCAAAGTTTTGGTTTTTAGATGGCGGTTCCTGTTAGACAGATAACCGACGAAAGAGGCACTCAGTCATAGAGGTATTTTGCTCAATTTACACGATCAGTCGTATATCTTTTGTTTACAACATTTTGAGGACAGTATCCATCTCTTTTTTCTTTGCGTATTCAGCAAAAGTGTATGGAAAAAGGTGTATAAGTGGATATGAATGAGTTTACCTACAAATTCAGCAGGGATTATTCACTTTTCGATGTTTGGTGATATGGTTAAAACGAAAAAAGGTGGGCGTGTCCGACAATTGATTTGGCTAGCCACTACGTGGAATATATGGAAACATCGAAATAGTGTTATTTTCAATGGTGTTATACCAAATGTTTCTTCTCTTGTGGATGAGATTAAATTTAGCTCTTGGGTTTGGTATAGTAGTAGGTACTGGGATCGGTCTAATGTTTTTTTTACGGCTTGGTGTTTGGAATCTCTAATTTGTATTCAAAGCACATTATAGTTTGCTTTGTGTTGTAAGAGATTGAATATCCCTTGGACTCTCTTATAATAATAATATTTTGCTTATGAAAAAAAAACAAACCAAACAAGAAATAAAATTTTGAAATTGCTTTAGTTGTTAGTCTATTAAAGAAACATACTACTCAATTATTCTATAAAGAAACCAAGCATATCTCTCGAAAAAGTGAAGTATAAATTTACAAATCCAAAAAGAATATTCATGTGAAAGTGCTGTCTTTTTTTTCCTGTAAAGTTGGTTTGCAAAAATTCAATAAGATCTTCTACAACATCTTACCTTGCTTAGAAAATGACCTAAAAATTTAAATAAAAAGAAAGAATATTAAATAAAAGAATTATTAGTTAAGTAATGTAAAAAAGGCACATATTCTCTAGCTTTTTTATAAGCAGAAGCATGTGAGTTCCTGTAATGGAATCCTAGATCTAACTCTGTTCTGTATGGGACAACTGTTCCAATGTAATCAAGCTAAGTCTATGCCTCGTTGAATTTATGAACTTTACAAGACTACCCTTTCTAGTAATTTGAAATGAATTTAATTTAAATGTTCATCACATTATAATTAGCATTGGATATGCTAGATATAGCTTGATTTAATATTGTAGCACAGCCAAGAAATAAATTAAATTTGCATTATTAAAACTCCATATATAAAACTCCACACACAAAGTAAATCATGCTTGAAAACTCAACACACACAAAGTAAATCATGAGTTAATTTTTTTTAAATTTTTTATCTTTAATAGTATA
Source organism: Trifolium subterraneum (assembly GCA_951799995.1). NCBI lineage: Eukaryota > Viridiplantae > Streptophyta > Magnoliopsida > Fabales > Fabaceae > Trifolium > Trifolium subterraneum. Next base: position 36,275,980 of record OX637461.1, on the reverse strand, counting down.
TTGTGTCAAATGAGTGTTTATCATTAGAGATCGAGAGAGGTTCAGGATTGGACCTTCTTTTGAATATTTGGAAAACAGAGGTTTTTTGCCTTTCTTGTGATGCATGCAAACTTCGTAAGGGGTTGTTCCCTTCGGACATTGGGAGACCCTTGTCTAGGGTAAAATTGCTCGGAGGCGCTGTTAGTCGAGATAGAGGTTTTATTGAGGAGGTGGCCATGAAGAGAGCTGTCAGAGCTGTTGAGCTAATTCATCTTCTTCCTAAGTTAAGAGATCCACAAAGTGAGTTTCTTCTACTTCGGTCATGCATGGGTATCACCAAACTTTTTTTTCGGCCTCAAGACGTGCCAACCAATTTACATGAAGGAGGCAACTGCTTTGTTTGATAAAGAGTTGAGAGTAGCGATTGAAAACATCGTGGTTGGAGGGGGTTCGTTCTTTGGAGACCTCCAATGGAGGATTGCTTCTTTACCCATTAAGTTTGGGGGGTTAGGGTTATATTTAGCAGTAGAGGCGACCTCATATGCTTTTGTGGCTTCCAGGGCCCAATCTTGGATTTTGCAAGATCATATATTGAGAGACAGTGGAGGATGTGGTATGGACTTGGATTTTGACAATGCTTTGGACGGTATTCGGGATAAGATTCCGACTTATGACTTTAGCGGTTTTGCTATTAAGGATACCGTCCCCCCTAAAGCCCAACATGTTTTGGCGAGTGTTCTTTTTGTCAAAATTGTTCAGGACATGAAAGTTGATTTTAACATGACTACAAGGCAAAAAGCAGTTTTTGAGTGTTTGAAAGCGGCACATGCTCAACACTTTCTCCTCGTTATCCCCATCGATGGGTTAAGCCAACGCATGTCACCGATTGAGTATTGTACCATCCTTAAGTACCACATCATGATTCCAATATTTCCTAAGGATGACATTTGTCCTGTTTGTTGTAAAGCATGTCTCGACATTTTTGGGGAGGTTCATTGTAGGGAGCTTCCCGGCTTCAAATACAGGCATGGCTTGGTCAAAGATGTGCTTTTTGATATTTTTAAGTGTGCGGGAATCTCTGTTAAGAAAGAGGCACCGGTGAACTTCTTGACTGACCCAGAAGCGAGATCGACACTTCGGCCAACAGATGTTCTAGTGTTTGGATGGGTAGGTGGGAAACATGATTGTGTAGATTTGACTGGAGTTTCCCCATTTGTGGGACTAGGGGTTGGTGATTTTACCGTGGGACGGACTGCCCTCAAAGCTGCTTCAAGCAAAATGGCAAAGCATGAGAAAACATGTTCTGACAATCAACATGTTTTTATACCGTTTGCTTTCGACACTTTTGGATTTCTAGCACCAGAGGCTATAAACTTTTTGAAAAGAGTTCAAAATGTTATGCATTGTAATGTCGTGACGCTTAGGTCTAGGGATGTAGTGTTTCAAAGATTAGGTTTTGCTATTCAAAAAGGATTAGCGGCGCAGCTTGTTGCCCGTCTATCTTTTGTTAATGTGTAATTATTATATATATATATATATATTCAGTCTTTATAAAATTATATAAGTTGCAATCAACTAAATGCCTTCAAATTGGAAATGGAATATCCTTAATGTTACCTTATTTACTATATTTAAATTCGGTATCTAATTTATGGCCAGATAATTTAGGAATAATTTTCATTATTCACCAGTCGAAATTCCAATTCAAATCGTTTCATAAGTCTTAGTTCAATTGACAAATAAATACCGAAATTGTTAGTTCAGACGTCGTGACCCGACATGTAAGTTTAATTTCAGTGGATTACCACTTCATCTAAAACAAAAAAAAAATTCAATTCAAATCAAAACAATTTTTTTTATGAATTGACCCAACATAAATATTACTCCCTCCGTTCCTTTTTATTTGCCTTTTAGAAAAAAATATTTTTGTTTCAAATTATTTGTCGTTTTGATAGTATAAGGTTATACTCTGTCTATTATACCCTCCTTTCTATTTTTTTTATTGAGTAAATTTTATATAATTTTTTTATTGTATTTTTTTTTACTAAACTTTTTAATATAATCTTATTATTGTTGTTGTTTTGTTCCTATATTTTTGTTTGTTTTTGTTTTTTTCCTATTTTTTTGTAGATGATATATTCCAAAAAATAAAATAAAATTAGGGTATAATAAGAAGATAATGTACAACAATACACTTTCTTAATTTGTAGTAAATTTTCTAAAACGACAAATAAAAAAAAACGGAGGGAGTAATATATTCCCTCCAACTTTATTTATAAGCAAAAATTACTTTTTAAATTCATTGAACAATTAATGTATCTAAACTATATCTATATGTAAGTTGTTCAATAAATTTAAAAAGTAATTTTTACTTAAAGTAGCAAGTAAGAATTTCAATTTAAACCCGACCTAAACAGGACCACACTCAGAGATCCAAAACCTACACCACCAAACATCACTTTATTTACTTAGATTTCACAATCAATTCTAAAATGACATGTGGTTTACCCTGGAGTTTATTTGAAACAAGACAAGGTAAGAAACGAACATACCCTTGGTGACAACAATTTGCTTTTCCCTAAACCTTCAATTGGGTACTATTTCTATAACTATAGAGAAGATTGTAATGTAATTGTTTATGGGGGGCCCCTGTGGAGTTTGAATAGGAATCTGAATGGGCCTTGAAAGTTGAAGCCTTTGAGAGTTGGAGGGTGAGAGAATATTCTAAGGCCACCAAAGTTCAACAACTAAATTCCAAAGATTTTATATTAAACAATGTTAGAAAGGAAAACATCATTAGATTATGATTATGGATGAGAAATTTTTTGCAGGAAAAGTCAGCCCACAAGGAGACGACTGCTCAAACTTCCAAAAATTCACTGCCTTTGTCAGCTGGCTGTCTTCCTATATTAAATCAAATACTCCTTTCTTAAAATATTTACTTAATGGTATTTCCAAGATTATCATATTTCACTTCCATGTGAATGTACAGTAGATGCAAATATATCTAGAGTTTAACTCAATAATGTATTCCAAGTGTATTATTTATTTAGGGTTATGCTAAGGTGTGTTTTCAGGAATTTGCTACCCATACTAAAATGAGAAATTACCATTGGAAGAAAGCTATTTAGCGGTCTTTCTTGAATAGTTTAACCAGGCGGCTAGTGTTTGAAGGAATTGGTATGTTAGTTTTGCCGGTATGTTAGCCTTAATTCTATACCTATCTTATATCTCTCCTTCTTGAAATTGCATGTTAATGTTTGAAAAACGATATAGTCCAGATGGAAAGGATAGTTTTGTGGTGGGGGAGGTTAAGTGTGTCGAAAAGATTGTTTGGGTTAGTTGGACAAAAGTGTGTAAGGCAAAGAGTAAAGGATTGAGAAAAAAAATAATGCAAATATCGGAATAATACAACAAAAAGATATTCAGTCAAGGATAAATGTTGAGAATAATACCTAAATATCTTGAGTTGGTGCCATCTTGTGGTATTCTTGGACTTTTATATATGTGGGCAATAAAGAAGATCGATGTGGTTGTTAATTTGGCATAGGGTCAAACTTACTTCTTGGAAATGGTTTCTAGGTAAATTTGTTGGCATAAGTGCAAAAGCAACAAAATGATGGCCCCAAATGCATCTAGTTCTTGCGATAGTTTGTCAATAATTTTCCATAACCGATGTAACTGGACAAATGACTTCACTCTCTCAAGTTCATGCAAAAGTCAAATCATATGTCATATTACGAGGTTGTGGTTCCTGGTTTCTTTTCCATGTTTGGTTGAGTGATATCTCTTGGGGTGCTATCTCATAGTTTGTCTTTTTTCCTCTCCTGTTTTTAGTGGCTGCTCTGGGTGATTTTGGTGGTTGAATCTGTTTCTCCACTTTGATTTGGTACATTCCATAATTTTTTAAATTGTAGTAAATTTCATATTATTTTGTATGTATCGAATCCTCCACCAAATATCACAAAATAAAAAGTTCAAAATAACTTAAAGTTTGTCATGTATTTTTTTTTTTTTTTAAATGGCAAATATATTATATATAATATAAATACGAAAAAAGTACAGGAGAAAATATAGTAGATCAATGAGGTACAAGAAGTACACTCCATCAAACCACATCAATCTATTAGACAAGAAAACAAAATAAAACTACAAGTAAACAAGAAAGGTACACCACCAACAAACTAGAAGCCCTCGAAGGCACTACCACGAGAAGAAGAATACCCATCAGGAGGAGAGGTAAGGATCAACTGCAGGTAAGATAAAGCAACAAGAGGACTGCCAATCTCCCTGGCCCAGCAAGACCCAACACAACACCCAACCAATCTCTATCGGTTCCAGCATAAAGTATGGTGGATACCCCACTCGTAAAAGGAACAGGGGGAGTCAGGGTTTTTGCCTAGGAACCACTTCCAAGATAAAAGTTTCACCCTATCAACCAGACACTCGACAGATAAGGGTTTGTCATGTATTATTATGTTTTTTGCGAATAAAACGGATATATAGCGTTAATTGTATGCAACCTTACGCTGGTTTTTCAATATGATTTTGATCTGATAGTGGGAAAGACTCTTTTGTTTCACTTCTCATCATCTTGCGATAGTTTAATTATGCTTGAATAAATTGAATAAAATAGATGTCTTGGCCAAAAAAAGAAATAAGTAGATGTAATCGGTTCCATAGATAGTCGACATGTTAAACATTTCCAACTAAGTTAAATCTTTTATAAAGTAAAAGAAACTGTACGTTAAAGATGTTGAAAAAAAAGCTATAAAGTAAAACATCTAGCATCTCAAAAAATTGATATAAGGATTAAGGAAAGGTAATTTATAAGGTTCACTACATGCTAAAAAATTGAATCTAATTCTAGGTCTTGCAACCTTGAATTCTCGTGTTAAGAAATTAATTAACTTAATTTATAGTTTTATGAGTACTTGGTTACATCACCACAATGATGTGAAGATAGAAACTAAAATAAATGGTAAACTACAATATAACTAGTATTAATTAATTGATTGATAGAATAACAACAAAAATAAGAAATTAAACAAGTGTTAATTATTTTGATGATGCATATATATAAAAATTGCTTGAAAACTACTATTGAAAGACAATGTCAAGTTGTCATATGGACGATTATTCCCTTTTATGTGTTATTTCGTCGTTTCTTTTGGATTTTACCATATCCTTGACAGTTTGGTGAGTACGCATATGGACACACGTGCATGCTTGTTTTTTTCTCATAACATTTCAAAAACAATTTTAACAGGTAGCTAGCCGTCGGATATGCTGCTTAATGTTTTTTTTACTCAAAAACATCCATGGATATCATTACATATTTTTTTTTATCTTAGATGAAGTGGCAATTCACTAAAATTAAACTTACAAATAATTGTGAAATATCGAGTTCGAATCCGGGTTACGACGTCCGACCTAACAATTTCGGCATTTTGTCAGTTGAGCTAGGACTTATGAGACGATATCATTACATATTTAATTTCACTAAAAACTAATAAGTATGAATCTGCAAACAGACTCGCAACATCCTAGTTAATAGAATAAAACGACATAATATCTATGACAAAACCTACAATTAATATGACAAACTTCAATTGTCCGGAATAATCATGTATCCGGATCTGCAACTTTTGTGATGCTAAAGTCATTTAATATCTGCACTGAATTTGGATTGAAACAAACCTTTAAATTTGAACAAAAAAACAAACACCGTACCAGGACAGGACAACAAAAAAACGCCGCAACAAGATGATGACCAACACAACATCGCACTAAAACGACGAAATCAGAAAGAAAAACCAAATATATGTGAAAATCACTTATTTAAATGAAAATAAAAGGAAAAACAGTTATAATTTGCTTAATTATAATCACACTTTTTGTTTGATCTCTCTCTTTATTTTTTAAAAAATAGCAAATATATTTATAAGTCATATTATTCTTGAATACAAGCAAAGAAATACACACCACTGCACTAGCAAGGACGAGAAAACAAAATCGAATATTTCACTACCTATCCTTAAAACCACAAGACAATGCCACTAGAAAAGTAGAACAAACAGCATAGCACCACAATAAAGGCCTAACAAAAATAGGGCCCTGTTTGATCTCTTTCATTTCAATATTCCTAGCTAGGGCACAAGTAACATCAATTTTAATTACAACAACTCGTATGATTCATGCAGCTGATTAATGAGTTTAAATTCATAACGTATTTTAAAAAAATTCAAATTATCAAATCTTTAGTGAAATAATTTTTGGCTAACTAGGTTATATTTACCTTTGAGTTGCTCTTCAAATTACTAACAATATGATTTTTTTTTGGGTTACCATGATATTATAGTACGAAGTTTTCACCACCATTAACAAAGACTAATCTTCGTCGGGGAATCTGTGGAGCACACAAAGTGAGTTTCCTTCCAACCGACTTTTCTCTATACCCATAAGCTTACAATCGAACTTCTAACTACATACTTAAGGAGACCAATACCTTTACCACTTGGACCAATTCATTGTTTGTTAGGAGCATTTCTTTTTAATTGGTACTATACTATCAATGAATCATCTTTGAGAAATGACCTGCACTTTCACTTTGACTCTAGGTTCAAAAGACACAATATTTGCCTTTTGTGGAACATGAACATTAAAGAAGGTGCTTGTGATTGGGTTGGCTGCTCTTTCCAGTCACACTCACACATGAGACATAATGATTTTCTCTTTAGTACGAAAACAGCACTTGCTTTGATTCAAATGGCTTTAGCCATGAGGGTCCTTCCTGATCACCAAAATTTCAGTCACCAGTTTTATATAGGCATATGATTGTGTAACCCTATACATGTACTATAACACCAAAGTGAATAACAATTTACTAATATAACTTGTGCCAACCGTTTTTGCGTACATCATGGTTTTAAGTTGTGGTCCGCAAGTATTTAGACGTGCAACTAAAGTTTTGAATTGAGGTCACATTTGCAAATAGCATATTATCGTCGATGTTGCAACACTAAATATTATTTTTTACTTTTATACCAAATATTATTATTATTATTATTATTATTATTTAACTTAAGAAGAAAATCTATCTTATCAGCTCTTTAAAATATAATATGTGCTTGCAAATTTATATAGCTTGATGTGGCTCAATGTTGCCATTTCAATGCAAATTTTTGCGTGTTGTAGATCAAAATACAATGTTGCGAACCGGTGCAATTGTGGAAACAACAACAACCACATCAATATTGTGACCACATTACAGTATTAGATGATGTGGTTAGCAATTTAAAATCATGTCAACAAGATAAGGCATTTTAGAGATATTTTCGATTTGAATCGATTAGCATATTGACTTGCATTTACAGTTATATATCGTGATATTAAAAATTACAATCGCAAGTGCAATTTAAAACTATATATGGTAGTAATTAATCATACAAAATTAGTTCATAGTTCAAATTAAACGGACACATACACCAAAGAAAACTATTGTGAAACAAAAGCTTGCAAGGAAGAGGAAGATAAAAGATTTGAAGAGACATGCACCTACCAAAAAAGAAATAGAATATATATATATATATATACCTACAAAAATATATACATTTGAAAGACATGTACATATAGTGGAGTTCCTTACTACTTAATAAATAAATATATAAAACTATAAAAAGAAAAATATAGAAAAGGTTATTGGATTAGAAAGGATTAAAAAACTAAGAAAAGAGAAAGCAAGAAGAAATTATGGGATAATCATTCCAAATGGAGATGAACTTTCTTCCAACCTCATCATATGTGTCATCATACACCTTTGCTTCTTCACCTCCCCTCTCTCCCTCCCACCCTCCCTCCTCCTTTATCTCTCTCTGTCTCCTTTAACTTTTCACCGCCTCCAACAGCATCTTCCATTTTTTTATTCCACCTCAAAAGTAGTTAATTAAATCAAATATAATATAAAATAAAACATTATTCATATCAAGTGAGAGAAAGAGATCCCATCTTGTTGCATATATCATCACTTCCTCTTGTTTAGGGTTGAAGCCATATATAACTAACAAGCCTAACATATCTTCCCATATTCTCTAAGCCTAAGTTTTATTTATTTTCTCTTAATTTCAAACATTAATTTTTTCATCACATAAACACACTACTTAACCCTTTTTGTTAGTTTCTTATTCTAAACTTGAATCAAAGAAACAAATATTCTTGAGATGCTAAAAAATATGGATGAAGTAGAAATCACAAATGGTAATAATTTCCTTCAAAATCCAACAACTAGTGCTTCTAATAACCCTCCTACTTTGAAGAGAAAAAGAAACCTCCCAGGAAATCCAGGCATGTTAATTTTTTTTTTCTCTTCTCTTTATAACTTTCTTCAACTTTTGATTATATCTATAGGTATATTCAAAGGTAATTTACTTTTTATTAGTAAAAAGAAACAATGATATTTTTTATTTAATTTGCACAGATCCTGAAGCAGAAGTTATAGCTTTATCACCAAAGACTCTTATGGCTACAAACAGATTCTTATGTGAAACATGTGGGAAAGGTTTTCAAAGAGATCAAAATCTACAACTCCATAGACGCGGACATAATCTTCCATGGAAGCTTAAGCAAAGAACAAATAAAGAAATAAGGAAGAGAGTTTATGTTTGTCCAGAGAAGAGTTGTGTTCATCATGATCCTTCAAGGGCACTTGGTGACTTAACTGGGATAAAAAAACACTTTTGTAGAAAGCACGGTGAAAAGAAGTGGAAGTGTGAGAAGTGCTCAAAACGTTATGCTGTTCAGTCTGATTGGAAAGCTCATTCAAAAACCTGTGGTACTAGAGAGTACAAATGTGATTGTGGAACTATCTTTTCAAGGTAACTAACTAACTAACCTATGTTTTTCTCATAGAAACTTTACTTATCAGATATAAGAATCTTAGTTACTTTGAGGGGATTAGCGAAGCGGTAACATATATGCATCATGTTTAAAAGTGGTATGTAACTTGAATATGTGTTGTGTGTTATCTTTTTCTTTGTCAATTTTTAGCTTTTGAGAGTAAAAGGAGAATTAGGTTAATTACTTCAAACAAATTAAGGAGTTTAACAAAGATTAATTAAGCCGTAGACTAGTTTTTTATAAGCCTTTTTTAAGTGATCTTTGCCCTAAACGACAAAAGTTCATGGTTTGGAATTATCTCATTTAACCTCACTCACCATATATGTGAATATTAATTTTGTTTTATTTTCACACTATATATAGTTTATAACCAACCACTATAGACTTGTTTGTACAAGTCATCATGCCGTACAAATGTTTCTAGTTATTCCCATTTTGACTTTTGTTGACCTCATAACTTTTTGGTTCATAAATTTTTGTCCGAATTTTTTTTAATGAGAAATTGTTAGTATAATATGTAGTTTTTTTCTCTTGACATAACGTAAATCTTGGACCTCCAACTGCTTAACCATTAGCTCAACCAATTGAGCTATCCATCTCACCTTTTTGTCCCAACTTTCTGGTTCTCAATGGAAGAATCTTAGTAATTTAGAATTCAGTCGAGAAATAGTAAAATTTTGTGAATGATTGTTTCAGTCAGAATTAAAACTCGAATTATGCCGAATGATTTGTTCCTAACTAACTGAATCTTATTAAGCACTCAAGTTCGTCTGCTCGGTTATATACCGATATTATTAATAATAGTAGTAGTACTTAATTTGTTAATGGTTTGTGAATATTTTTGGTTAAGCAGGAGAGACAGCTTCATAACTCATAGAGCCTTTTGTGATGCATTAGCAGAAGAAACAGCAAGAGTAAGTGCAGCATCAGAAATAAACAACAACTCATTATTAAGGGGTAACATTGGTAATTACAATATAATGGGAACAACATCCTTAGTCCCTAACAACAACATGTCAAACCATTTTTCATCAATTTTCAAACCAATTTCAACTCCTCCTGATCATCATCATCATCATCATCATCATGAATCAATATCAACCAATCAAACTAGAGGACTCTCCCTTTGGATGAATCAAAATCAAACATCTCATAATTCTCAACCTCATGAAACAATCATCACCACCAATGGAAATTCTACTTTGCATGAGATTCATCATCAACAACTTGACACAAGAGGATTAATATATGGTGTGAATGATAATCCAAACTCAAATAATTATCAGCTTAATTGGGTTTTTGGAAATAAAATTTCCTCTAATTGCAACCAAGAATTAATCACTAGTACTACAACTTCACTTCCACTAGGTAACATTAATGTTAATGTTAAGGATGTTGATGCTGCTACTAGCACACAAATTTCTTCCTTGTATAGCTCACAACACCAAATACAATCAAATCAAACATCATCAACAAACATGTCAGCTACAGCTTTGTTACAAAAAGCTGCTCAGATTGGATCAACATCAAGTGATACATCATTCCTTGGAAGTTTAGGTTTGAAATGCAGTAATAATAATAATATTACTAATGATGTGAATAAGTTTGGTATGTATGGTACTACAAGTTCATTACTCATTAGTCTTGGCAATGAAGAAGCTCATAACACTGCATGTGATTTTTCACAAATGCAACCTTCTAAACGTAGACATCTGCAAAGTGATGAGAATGGAGGTGGAGGGCAAACAAGGGATTTTCTTGGTGTTGGTGTGCAAACCATTTGTCACCCTTCATCAATCAATGGATGGATTTGAGTTTATCATCATCATCATCATGTATATATATTTACTTATGAATTATGATCCTCTTTTTTTTTTCTTTTCCTTTTTTCAAATTCAGATTATCTACTGTTATATTCCTGGATTCACGCATTCAGAACATGACCATCCGATATTAATCCTATAACATGATCCAAAAAAAGTAGATTTTTTTTTTAATAATTCAAGATGTCAAGTTTAAATTTAAACTATTTGATCTTGATCAAATGATCACTGACATTCTAGCTATGTAAAAAAAGAATTTCTTGTCGGAGAGTGTTCGGCCTCTGGGTAAAAAAAAAGTGTTGGGTCCCTTTTTAATTTCCCCCTTTTTTCTCAATGAAAAGGGAAAATTAATTAACAATAAAAGAATTAAAGAATTATTAAGTATCTGAAAACTTTGCAAGAAGGAAAAGGTGGGAATTGAGTGGTAGATGGAGGCTAAAAAGTTTGTTGTTAGAAAAATATTGAAGGACTTAAAGAAAAGAAGAGAGATCCATGCATATTCTTTTGAATGCTGAAAGCTGATCCCTTTTAAAAATGGTGGCTTTATTTTTAATTTTTTTATAAAGAGAATGTGATTGTGGAGTAGTGGGGGCAAAATCAAAGAACAAGTTTGGGAACTCCATTATTGATTACTTTCATTTATGTTGTGGTTTGTTGTCTTTGTCAAATTGGGGTTAATTAAAAGAGAATTTTTCAAGTGACAAAAATCCAGTTTTGTCCTTAGAAAAAAACTTTGAAATGCGTTTTTCGAAATTTTTCTAATTTAAATTTGAAAAAAAAATTTAAAAGCAGAAGTCTTTTTCAGGAGAAATAAAATAAAAAAAAAAAACTGAGGGAAAAGAAAGAATCATGAGGGCCAGGAAAAAATTTTAAATTGATTAATATTGTGGCCTTTTCATTCACCCTGCAATATTGCTTTGTTGTAGTACAACAAGATTGGCTAAAATTTTATGCATGCATAAGAATGGACCTAAGAAGATCGAGGAGGCACACTACATTTTTCACCTATCTTTTGAGTTTTTTTTCTTTTCTTCCTTTTTTCAACACTTCCTCTTCTTTTCATGCACTCGACGGAAAGTGCGGTAATAAATTACCTTTTCTCATGACTCCATTATTATTTTTCATGGCTCCATTCTTATTTGTACAACCTAGTGAGGTGCTCAAAATTAAACTATTGAGAGAGTAATCCAATTTATGTTAATTAACTGTCGCTATGACAATTTGAATTTCTTGATTTCGAGTTTTTGGTTTTTGGGACCGTTTTAGAGTGTTTTTTGTGTTTTTTTGAAACTGATTGAATGAGGGGGGAAGGTGCGTGTGTTCCTTATATACATTAGGATTGTTCGTGACTTAAGTAGCGGATAGTCTAAAACTGTCCGTCACTTAAGTAGCGGATAAAGAAAGTTCAATTTTTTTTTGGTAGGGTGCCGGTGGAGAGGGTTAAATCTTAGGTGTTGGAAAATTTGAAGTTTTTTACTCATCTGCTACTTAAGTGACGGAAAAATGCCGCTACTTAAGTAGCAGACAAAGATATTTTGGTAAATTTATAGGACGCGCAAGAAATGGGTAAGGTGACAAAAGTAAATCTCCAAAAAATTTATGAGGAACGTTATTAAAAGCATGACATATGGTAGGTATCAAACCTATTTAAGCCCAAAATGAACACTAGGAAAGCAATTTTTTTTGGCATTGTGTGGATAAAAGTTAATTGAGTCCAATTTAAGATCCTCTCTGTTTTTTACAATGATGTGAAATTTGGTGGTCAAATTAATATAATATACAAAACTTTTTAAAACTATAGTAATAAGGTGGAAAAGACAAAACTTACGTGCATTTTCATACATGCATTTCTTGTTGTTCCACTTACAAAGAGTTGGTTTTTGGTGTTTTTTCATTTTAAAAAAATAAAAGAAAATTATTTTTTAATTAAAATAACTACCTCTTTGTGAGTGGAACAGCAAGAAATGCATGTAAGTTTTGTGCAGGAGGAAAAATGGAGAAATCTTCTACTCAAATTATTTACAAGTTATGAATGGTTATTTTGTGTTATGGTATACAATCATCTAGATTTGGCTACAATGGTTAACAGCCTATTTGATTCCCATGAAGAAGATTAAATTAAATTGTATATGATATTGTTGGGATTGAAGTTTTGCTTAAAAAAACAGTGAACAATATGCATTTAGAAGAAAAGAACTAGAATGTAGCAGCACGGGCCTCGCATCTCACGTATGGTAGGCGGTCAGGCACTGTACCCCACGATCTTCTCTACTCTCCTCTTTAGTAGAGTTTTTGCCTACGTATAATAGGCGGTCTGCCACAGTATCTTATGATCATCTCTACTCTCTCCTCTCTATTAGAATTGTTGCCTTTCGTGGGAATCGAACCACATACCTTAGGGTTCAAGTACATGTTCAATTCATCCGCACAATTGGTGGTGCGAATATGGTACATTGTTGGACTCCCACGGATAGCAAAAATTCCATTAGAGAGAGGGGTGGCGAAGATCATGAGGTGCCTACTAGCTCAATTGTTCATAATCAATTTTATAATATAGTTTTTGATGTGGTGGTTATTTTTATACTTATATAAGTAGAAAAAGTATAGAAATCACTATAATTTTTTTTTTTATAAATTGATGTTATGTTATAGTTTTATTTATTATATAATTATAATAAAAATAAATTATACTTATACTTATATAAGTATAAAAAGTATAAAAATCAATTATAAAAAAAAATATAAAAATCACTGTAATTTTCTTTATTATAAATTGATGTTAGGGGTATTATATATTTTATTTATATAGTTATAATAAAATATATTATGACTTATAATAAAAAATCACTATAAACTTATAGTTATTATTTAATTTAATTTAATTTAATTTAAAAATCTTAAAATAAGTGGTTTGAACAAATTTACATGTTCGTTTATACTCCCCCGGTTCTAAATATAAGAGAATGTTTGTTTTTTAGATTCATTGAGAATATAATGTATTTGGTCCATAATATAGACCAAATACAATAAATTTCCAACGAATCTCTAAAAAGTGAAGTTTCTCTTATATTTAAGACTAGAGGGAATATTTGTTATGGGTAGGACGACAAGGCTTGTAGACCGCGCGCTCAGGCCCGATTTAACCCACCAAATCCTTTATTAATACCACTCTTGAAAGAATGTGGTTTTGGTCACGTCGTCCTATTCCGGAACTGTACGTTGGATTGACACTTAATCACATTTATGTGTTGTGGCAAGTGTGAGTGTTAAGTCTCACATTGCTTAAAATAGTGGAGGTTGAACACTTTATAAGTAAGATGACCCATAAACCTAACACCTTAAGGTTTTGGGTAAGAGTGTGGTGTCCAACTCACTTGTAGAGTTGTTCTTGAACCCAATGTGGATGATCCCCCTAGCTGCCCCCTCGTGATGACCCAACAGTGGTATCAGAGCCGATGGTTCGACAAAGGGTTCGACCGGCTCCTTGTATCGAAAGTCTTCCTGACAAAGGTGGTCAGGCGGCGTGTCCCGTGTGCAGTGTGGCAACGGCGGTGCAAGTGTAGTGTTGCTGAAAAAGCTTCCGCTTGAGGGGGAGCATATCCTGGTATGGATGGACTCACACTTGAGGGGGAGATTGTTGTGGCAAGTGTGAGTGTTAAGTCCCACATTGCTTAAAATAGTGGAGGTTGAACACTTTATAAGTAAGATGACCCATAAACCTAACACCTTAAGGTTTTGGGTAAGAGTGTGGTGTCCAACTCACTTGTAGAGTTGTTCTTGAACCCAATGTGGATGATCCCCCTAGCTGCCCCCTCGTGATGTCCCAACACTATGGTACTGAGATGGAGACCGGAAATGCATAATTCATTTTACCATGGAACAAATAATGGATGAGCTGTTACGGGAACAAATAATTCCTTTTGGGAAGAATTTCCACGATTATTCGGAATCCCTCCTCCAGAAAGGCGACATGGATATTGTGACTTTGTTCGTAGATTTATCCTTTTTGTTTTTAGCGATTTTGAATTTGTATTGCATCGATGTACTCTATCAATTTGAATGAATGAATATCCTTTATTTTTTAGTAAAAAAAAAAGAAAAAGAAAGGCGACATGGATATTCTATTAGTACAAAATTGCTACAAGACTATCTTGAAGCGATGCCAACCAATCCTACACACGAAGAACTAATGCAACACGTTAAGATGTACCTTTTATATTTGTTTGGAAAAAGTTTACTACCCGACAAATCTGGCGACCGTGTACAATATTTATTATTAACATTTTAAAAATAAACCAAAATCCCTTGTTCACCCAAGCAGAACATGTAAAAAAATCTTTGGTCAATGGCGACACTGCCATTGTCGCCACCTGCAAAGCATGGTGGAAGTGGTAGTGTCGCCACTCTCCCACCTGCAAAAGCTACAAGGAGACAGAAAAAGAAAGGAAAGGAAAAAAAACACGTAGGTCAAAGGCGACGTTGCCATTGTTGCTACTTGCATATGCATGGCGTAATTGGTAGTGTCGCCATCTCCCTTTCCCAGCTGAACGGTAGTTTCTGTCCCAAAGGAAGGGTATTACGGAAATATTTTTAAAGGAGAAGTATTGTGGAAAAATATATTTTTTGAAGGGCATTTGAAAACAAAATTCCACTTTTTATGTTGCACAAGTAAGATTAGTCTTACAACGAGTTAATTTTTAGGTGAACACTTCAGTACACATATTATGTGGACGTGTACCGGTACACCGCTGAGGTGGTTAACAAATGATAGGCATTTAATGCAAATTTTGTTTCTTTATTAAATATTCTATATTAAACACTACATTTTAATATTTGCAAATATATCATTCACATAAATATAATAATCAATCATATTCCACAATAAATCAAAGCATGCATTAAATCTTTCAACCTAGATTTTAAACATTTTTTTAATCAAAAGTTTTCTTCTTAACAAGATTCAAATAATGTATGGTTCAAATATTTTAATATTATTATAATATCCTATAAAATAATAAAATTTTAGTATTTTAAGACCACATGGTGTTTTCTTAAAAATAATAAAATTTTAGTATTTTAAGACCACGTGGTGTTTTCTTAAAAAAAAATAACGTATGATTTTAACAACTTGTTTTTTTTTTGAGCAAGTCAAAATCATAATATATGAGGAGGGATCAAATTACACCGGTGTAACATTTGTTTTAAGTCAAAATCATATATATATATATATGAGGAGAGATCCATATTTCACTTTGTTTTAAGTCAACGTTGGGCTGATTACACAAAACTTAGTTTATTTAGGTAGGAAACTCCTTTCCAATTGTATCTCATACAACTCTCATATCCTTTCCGTTGGGTAAATAACACTTATTTTAATCCATCATATGGAATAACCCAACGCTTGCTTCTAAAATCATATAATCATATTATATTTATTTAGTTAAGTTAACCCAAAGAATAGCCCTCGGATAAACTGGTTATCTCACCGCAACTTATCAATATAGACAATGCACTTTACGTTGGCAAAACCTACATTAATCGATATTGATTTTGAAGGGTGCTATTCTTTGGAAAGCATAAAACTTAATATATTCTTTTGAGGGTTTTGTTAATTTATTAGATCTCACCTTACCACGGCTTACATGCAATAACGTCACTCCAATCATAACATGCATCATACATACACAATGTAAAAAAGTGACATGGTTATGACCCCTAGCGTAATTGCTCCCTCAAAACAATGAGAGAACCAGTGGCGGAGCTAGCCCGAAAAATTGGGGAGGGCCGTGATAAAATTGAATTTTTTTACCTAATATGGTAGAAGAATTTATACCGTAAATTTTATACCCGTTAAAATATAAATCATATAATTTAATCATCGCTATGTGTGTATATGACCATTACATTTTTGAGAAATACTTAGTTGAGCTTAAACCCAAGAAAAAATATTTAGGCACACACTCATAAATGAGAAAATGTTATAACAAAATTTATATTGTCACATTAGTCATTTCTCATTTAAATTTTTTTATTTATGTAAGTGTGCTAAATAAAATAAAAAAATTGGTTTGTGACAAATAAAAATTCCTCTGCATTCTTGTAGTGTGGTGGCAGTGGTTGTATATTAAAAAAAAAAGCATTTTCCTTTAAAAAAAATTGAAGTAAAACTGCCCCCAGCAGGATTCGAACACAAGACAAAAGAAAAGCATAAACACCCATCCAACCACTTAGCCATATGGATATGTTGTGCAATATTGCGGTGCTATTTATATATATAGTATACTACCTATAAGAATATGGATATATACCTATTAAAAATAAAAAATGTTGGGGCGGCCCTGCCGAGCCCATAGGTGGCTCCGCCCCTGGAGAGAACCTATGATATAACTAAGAACGACCTATACTTCTCCAAGTCTAGATCTTCATGGCTGTCCTTCTTTTCTTGTTTATTTCTCTTATATTACTGACTACAAGAATACTCGCGTTACATACGAGTGAATTACATTATGAGATATAAGAGAGGCACTACACGCAGGCCGTATTTTAAAACCAAAACAAAAATTAAAAGACTAAGGTCATAATCATTCATCATGCAAATACAATAACAATAAACACATAATCATTATTATTATTAAATTAACCCAATTAATAAAATACCATGATTAATCACCTTACGCAGAGTTGGTCGGGGGTTCCGCTAATTGCATCAACGAAAACCCTAATTGCATCAACGTTTGACACAAATTTTGAAACCCTAACCGATTCTGTTTCCATAATAATACAACACTTGTATTGTTTATGAATCCTAATACAACAATCATTCATCAAAACATTTCAGGATTGTTGTTCATTATAGATGATCGACTCATGATGCTTCACCAGTATCGGATTCCGAAGCACATGCTCACAATCACCCATTATTCACGTCAATCACAAAAATATTCTGATGAACGATATAATCAGTATATCACATATACCAATGTCGTATCAGAATTGTATATCACATATATAAATTAAAATCGATCAATCACATTTTATTAATTCTGGTTCTTATTATTATTAATACAGATTCATAATCATATCATATTAATAAAACAGTAACATACATCAAAACCGATCCATGGTTTCACAAGTGGCTCTGATACCACTGAAGGAAAACGTATACCATATTATCAAAGATAAAACGCAGTGGATTTAAAATTTTCGATTTTCCTTCAATGGATCCATGTGAATGTTCATGATCAGGGATAGATTGTGACCGTTCCTTCGCTTTCTTTTCGATCATGAGCACCGCAATTGCAGCACCTCCACTTAGTCCACACGAATAGGAACCTTCAATCCTTCAGTGTTAGTTGTTCTTGGATGAAGGTTTAGGGAATTTGTGCGGTTTAGGGTTTAGAGAAATTCAGAATTTCTCAAGTACGAATTAGGGTTTTCAAAAATTATGTAAAACTGAACTTCATAAGGCTATATTTATATAGTTTCTTATGTGGTCTTTAGTTCACACGAATTTGGACTTCTCAAGCCCAATATTCGTTTTTCACTAATTGCACCCCCCGCAATAAGTCTCACTTATTTTTCCCGTTTTAACTGTCCTTATGTGTGTGACCCTGTAGGTTCTTATGACGTTGGTAATAATATTAATGTTAATTTTATAAATAGTGAACGGTATCTAGCAACACATCACTGTTACCCAAGTCACAAGAATGTCATGTGATCTGACTAACCTTTCTATGATAAATATCTTGTGCATAATTACCCTTTTGTCCTCATGTCTATATTGAACACAAGGCATAGTATGTCATCCTTGTCTAGTTCAATATTGGGCCCATAGACATATCTCCCGTTATGTAGGAGGGACAAATTCCATCTAGGTCACTCATGTCCCTCAGCATGATTCGTGTGATACCCATCAACCAACTTTATAGTTATCCAGTTACGAACAATGTTTGAATGGCAACAAGGTATTACACTCCTACATCTAGGGTACACAGTGGTTTCAGGTCGA
This sequence comes from Trifolium subterraneum, assembly GCA_951799995.1. Taxonomy (NCBI): domain Eukaryota; kingdom Viridiplantae; phylum Streptophyta; class Magnoliopsida; order Fabales; family Fabaceae; genus Trifolium; species Trifolium subterraneum. The sequence continues at coordinate 36,257,275 of OX637461.1, read as the reverse complement.
TGGGCGGAATACACCTTTTATCACTATGAGAATAACTTATGACATTTCATAACATTCTATGTAGTATTCTCATGGTGGGTCAATCCGATATAAAGTTACCCTTAACATTTATATCTATGTGAAGACTTTATAACTCATTATCTATGATCAGTGAGACGTGATCATCAGTCTACCAACATAATAGTCTATATGCTTTAATGTTATCCCATTTCACAATAAAGCTTGACTACGACACGTTTAAGAATAATGTTCTTATATTTAATGGATTCTCACGTTTAAGTCATACTTAACGTTCCATTAACGAATTAACTATTCTAGGGACTTTATTATTTTAACATATAAACATAATAAAGAAAAAGCCTTTTATTTAATAAGTAAATTATTCAATACATTAATTGGTCTCTAGGACTTACACCAACAATACCGGTGTAATTTGATCCCTCCTCATATATATATATACACAAGAACGAGTCAACGAGAACTCCCTTAGCACAAGTCGTACTAAGGAAGAATCAACAAGTTACAACTATGATTATTATTATTATTAACAACTTATAAAGTATAATTTTTAATCACTGTTTAAGCATTAAAACATATAATTATTAAAATAAAATTATTTTTTGTACAAAAAAATAACTGAAATATTTTTTTTGGTATACATAACTTATCATTTTTAATATGTGTAAATATTTTATTCTAATACCGTTAATTTTTAGTGATTCATAATATTTTATAGGGTTAAATATGTTTTTTTTTTCTTTGCAAAATTACTAAATTTAATTGTCCATCTTCATAAAAAAATTGTCATGTTTTCATCGCTACTAAATTTTTATGCATGTAATTTCAGTCATGTTAAGTCAATGTGTATTTACGATGATTTTGCAAATATGCAAAGAGCATTATAGAAAGTTTGTCCAAAAATAAGGAGCTCAAAATTTCATTTTTAGATCAAAATATTTGTTACTTTTATTTTTATATTTTGATTTAGAAAATTCATATTTAATTCATCTCATTTTGAAAAATACTAAATATTTGTAAATGAACTTTTTATTGTTATAGACATGCTTGATTATTAAAATTTAAATTCATAAGTTATTGTTAGTCCAATTAGATGATATTGAACGACTTGATTAAGAAAATTTGAATTCCTTAATGATAGTAAGTATAATTTGTTGAGACTTAACGGTCATTTCATATGAACTAGGTTTCTTAAGTCATAGTTAATTTAACTAGTTGATGTTTAACTGTTTGATTGTCGAAATTTGAATTCTTGAGTGTTCCCATTCCAATTTGGTCAAGTTGAACAGTCAGATTGAGAATATTTCGATGTAACCCTAGTTAACGGGTGAGCCGTATAAATTTATTTGTGTCTTTCTCTTTCTCTCTGCCTTTAACTTGTCTTTCAGTTCATTTGCCTTTAACTTGTCTTTCATTCATAAATATTTATCTTTGAAAGAATTTTTTTTCTTTTTCCTAGACTCCCAAACCAGATTAGGTATACATAATAATATAAAAAAAAAAACACTAACATACAATAAAAAAAATCACATTTAAAAATAAAAAACATATACATGTCTAGTAAATTCATCAAAAGTATTTCCTCTAAAAATTGCACCTTTTTTATCTTTTTTTTCTTCCAACCTCCATTTAGTGACGATTTTGCTGCCTTCACTGAAAGAAAATACAATGTATTTTGTTGTGCAAATTTGTAGGAGTGATACTATGATTATATATAGAAGGGTAGTATTTTTGAAGAAAATTAAAGTTGAAAGATGTTAATTTTTGTTTTGAAATGTACTATTTTTGAAGAAAATTAAAGTTGAAAGATGTTGTCGATTTTTACTTAGAATAATAGTATTCTTGAAAAACATCAAAGTTGAAAGATGTTGTTGATTTTTTTTTAGTATGTGTGGCGGCGGAATTTCTAGCCACTAGGTTACTTGAAAAAAAAACTTTTATATCAATCTATAAATCTTACATAGCAAAAATTGAATCTTTATAAGCTTTTTTTCTTAATAAATACTTTGACAAGATTATGAATAATACATTTAAATTTATTTATTTTCGCAAACTTAAAAATAAGTCAATCCAACTAGCCCTAAGTTTTATCCTTATTAAATTATATTTAACCCAAAAATCTAATCATTTGATTTTTCTTGATCAGGATCCCAATCATCAAAAAATTCATTTTCCTCTTTCAACATCTTTTTTGTGTTCGACAGGCTACAACCTACAAGTTCATTCAATAATTTCTTTTACTTAGATGCTTACAAACAGATTTAACACAACACTAAACAAAAAAAAAAAAATCACTAATATACAAAAAAAAATCACATTTAAAGAGAAAAAGCATATACATGTCTAGTAAATTCACCGAAGGTATTCCCTCCAAAAATTGTCCCTTTTTTATGTTATAAACCTTTTTTTTATGAGATAAAAAGGGTGATGTAAAGGAACCTTCTCCAACCTCCATTCGATGGTGATTTAGTTTGTTGCATTCGCTGCCGTATAGACTCATTTTGACTATAGCTAAACGGAATAAAATACACTGTATTTTATTGTGTGAATTTGTATGAGTGAAAACGTGACATTTTTTATGAAAACGAAAAATTAAATTTATTAATTTTGTAGAGAAAAAAACATATGTAACCCTGTAAAATATTAGGAATCACTGAAATTAACATTATTACAATAAAATATATATACACATATTAAAAATGATAATTGATAAGTTATGTATTAATGGTTAAGTGTAAATAACTATTAAACTTTACTATAAAAAAAATACCAAAAGCATATCTAGGTTGAAAGATTTGATGCGTGATTTTTTGTAACATATGTTGGTAAAACTCTAAAAGCATATCATTGGTTAAAAAAAGAAATACTAAAATCATATTATTTTATAGGATATTATAATAATATTAAAATATTTGAATTCTGTTAAATAAACATTTGCTTAAAAAAGTATGAAAATCTAGGTTGAAAGATTTGATGCATGATTTGATTTATTGTGGAACATGTTTGATGATTTATTTATGTAAAGGATATATTTGCAAATATTAAAAAATAGTATTTAATATAGAAAACTTAATAAAGAAACAAAATCAGCATTAAATGTTTGCCACTTGTTAACCACCTCAGCGGTATACCAGTACACGTCCACATAACATGTGTACCGAAGAATTCACATTTTTATCATTAAATCAATAAATTTTATTATTAAATCAAATAAGATATAATGAGAATTATTAATCCAATGATAATGTGTGTGTTGTCTTATAATCTTTGTACGTAGTGAAGACTTATTTCCCTTTCTTTGGAAAATGTTAAATAGTGCTCTCGGGGCACTTTTTAACACCTTAATTAGTAAGTTTTTGTGAATTTTGTATAGAAATGTGTAAAGTCAATGCATTGGAAATTGAAATATTTTACTTTTTGAATACACTATTTCTTTAAATAGTATGCTTAAAGAATGCCTCAGAGGCACTGTTTAGCAAAACCCTTTTTCTTTTCCTTCAACGGACATCACTAATGTTGTTCATGACACAATTTTAGAGAAATATCTAACATTTCAAAAAATTAAAAGAGATATACACTTACTTCTGCATTTGTATTTATATTTACCAATCCTCTCTTATATATATATATATATATATATATATATATATATATAAAATAATTACACATTAACAAAAGGTAGTCGGGCAACAAGTTGCGCTGCTAATCCTTTTTGAATAGCAAAACCTAATCTTTGAAAGAGATATTTAATGATTTTTTAAACTATAAGGAGATATTTGACTATTCACTCACCAGAGATAATAATTAGTACAATCTCGGTAGAGTACTATGGTCTGTCCCTTTGTACCCACATTTTAGAAAATACTAATATTGAATCTCAAACATTCATTAGAATTTATGTCACAGAAATGAGATTTTGAAATAAAAATCATGTTTTCTATTTCATATAATTAAGTTACTCTCTCTGATCCATATTATAAGGAACGATTTGAAAAAATTACACATACCAAGTGTCGCGGTGATTTTCGGACGCCAAGCTATTGGTTAGCTTTGGTTCTCAAAAATTATGATTCACCACCGAACTTTAATTTATCCAAGGGAAGGGGAAAAGATCGAATAAACCTATAATAAAAATTTAGAGATTTAAGGTTCGGGGGTTAGTTATACAAAGGGAAGGTATTAGCATCCTATGTATCCGTAGTACTCTACGGGAACCTCTTGAAATATGTATTTTTGTGCTAAAATATTTTACTTGTAAAACTTGCTTATAAATGATTGGGTAACGATGAGAGAGTTAATTTTTTTGAGATATTCAAAAGAAAAGGAGAAAAAAGTTTTATTAATTTTGAATTGGGAAGACGCAAGGTCTTTTGCACTACGTACCCGTAAATGATCAAAATCTCGTAGTTCGGGGTAAAATTTGTAAAATGATTTGTTTGATTGATTTTAGGAGAAAAGACGAGTCGTCATCTTAAGTTTAAACTCTTTTTAAAATCCGCCACGAACATACTGAAAAGTTTATATCTTTTCCTGCCATATGTCGTGGGAAAATGAATTTCAACTAGAGATAACTCACGTCTAAACTCTTTTAAAAAAAAGGTTTGAAATTGAAAAGCCAAGCGGCAAAAATTTTTTTTGGATTGGTTTGTATTTTTAGTCTTTTTGAAAATATTTAAATATGCATAAGTGTGTTAGACCGTTTATTGAAAAAAGTTCGAAAAAAGGTTTCTCGACGAAAGTCGAGGTTTATTATAAAAAGACTTCTTTTTTTGAAAATATTTGAAGGTTTTAGTTTTTTTTTTACTATTTTAAGAAAAATTTGCATTTTTAGAACGTCGGTTATTCGGACCGCAAGCCATCCGGCAGGAAATCCGAAGTAACCGGAGAGTGAAAAGTCATCCGCCAAACCACTCCTTTTTTCATTCTTTTTTATTTAACAAAAGATAATTTTGTTTCAAGGTCAAAAATAGCGTACAAGCAAAAGCGCAAAAAAAATACATCGTAACACGGGATTAACGAAAAAAAATTTCCCTTTTCCCTTTGGACTTGCGCAATATAAAATCAACAATATACATATATGTATTTTTTTGCATTTTTGATATTTAAGCAATAATAAACGAAACAAATAACATGGCATATTTTTTTTGACGTTTTTTATATTTAAACATAGCATATAACATATAAATAATGTACAAAATAAATAAATTAAATGACATTCGAATATAATAGAACACATAAATAAAATAATAAAAAAAATAAATATAGCAGGGGTGTGAATAGCAAAACAGGGGGTGGGGATAGCAAAAACCTGAGGTCCAGCCCAATCTGGGGGGTGCAGGCCCGGGGGGCGCGTGAAGCAAAACAGATTTAATCAGGGACGTTTGATTAAATCAGACAGCCCTGATTTGATCACCATCAGATGAGATCCGGGACGCTTGATTAGATCTAGAGGGTTCTGGGCGCGCTAGTGCACCGTAAGGCCATGCGCCAGCCCACACCTGATTGGGTCAGGGTATAAATACCCAAAACCTTAAAAAAAAAATTCATTTTTACACATTTTCTTCTTCTCTCTCGCAGCAGCCGCTGCTCTCCCTCATCTCTCACGGATTTCCTCTCTCATCTCTCATCTAAATTTCATCCAAACTCCATTTTTTCAAAAAAAGTTTAACATCAAACCTACATAAAATTATCTCCTAAACCCAAATCCAAACTCAAAATAATCAAAACAAAACCCCATAGGACGGATCGAAAAAAAAAAAGGAAAAGGAAAAGGTTTTGTTTGAGCTCCGTTTTTGATTTTTCCTTCTCTTCTCTGTGTTTCGCTTTTTTGATTTTGGGAAAAAAAAAAAAAAGGAATTTCGTGTTTTCTTTTTCGGTTCTGGTTATTTGAAAAAAAGAGAAGTATCTTTGATTTTGTATTTTTGGTTCCCTTGATTTTTAGTGTTCTGTTTTTTTTGAAAAAAAGAAGGAAGTGAAGGTTTTTTTGGTTTGATTTCTGTTTTTTCTTGATTTGAAAAAGTTTTTTTTGTTTGGTCTTGGATTTGTTTTTTTTGGTTTGGAAAAGAAAAGAGTTTTTGATTCTGTTTGTGTTTATTGTTGATTTTGAAAAAAAAGAAATTTTTTATTTGATGTTGGATTTAGGATTCTGTTTAAAAAAAAAAAAAAAATTAGGGTTGGATGATGTTGTTGTTGCTTCTGCGGCTGCCTCCCCCTTTTCTCTGAGTTTTTGTTCTGTTTTATAACCAAAAAAAATTAGGGTTTTGATCGAGTGAGGAAAGGGCAGGGATCACCTTTCCATGGCTGAAAGCATCTTCCCTTTTGAGGAAGAAGACATACGGTTTGCTGGACAACTTCCTCAGATTTTTTGAATAATTAAAAAAAATAAAATAAAGTAATATAATAATAATAATAATAACAATAAAAAAAAAGAAAGAAAAATAATAAATAAATAAAAAAAGAAAGGGAAGTGGGAAGGAAAAGAATGCAGCACGTGCTGCTTCTTTTTATTTGTTTATTTTATTTGTTTTTTGTTTTAATAATAATAATAGTAATAATAATAATAAAAAAGATAAATCTAAATGAACAAAAATGAGGTATTTTAAAATACCTCTCTGCCGAAATTTCATTTGAAAAGGGCATGAAATATTCCGGACAAAAATGTGTGATATATGTATATGAGGTGGAATCTTAGCTCAAAAATTGGGGTATGACAGATGCCCCTATTTAAGTCTCTTCATCCGGAGATATGAAGATGAAATCTTCATCTCGATTGGAAGAAGAGGCTTAAATACAGAATACACAATTTTGGACCTAAGATGCCAAGAATGCTTATGATGCGAATGCAAATGCAAATACAAGACTTTGAATCTTGTGAGAAGGTGGAATCACAAGAGACAAACTTTTATTACTAGGGAACATGGACGTTCACAGGTGAGCAACAAAAAGTGGTCCGACTGAGGGAGAAAAAACAATGATAGGGAGAGGGAAACGATCCAACTCCACTGGTGAAGCGATGTAGTTTTACTAGGGATAAGTTGCCTACTATCATATGGATAGTTTAACAAAGGTAGATGGAAAAAAGATGAGACACCGTCTACTATCGCAGTGATAGCTTAAAAAAGACGAGTGACAAATGTTGAGACACTGTCTACTATCGTATGGATAGCTTAAAAAAGACGAGTGACGAATGATAAGACACTGTCTACTACCGTATGGATAGCTTAAAAAAGACGAGTGACGAATGTTGAGACACTGTCTACTATCGTATGGATAGCTTAAAAAAGACGAGTGACAAATGATAAGACACTGTCTACTACCGTATGGATAGCTTAAAAAAGACGAGTGACAAATGATAAGACACTGTCTACTATCGTATGAATAGCTTAAAAAAGACGAGTGACAAATGATAAGACACTGTCTACTATCGTACAGATAGCTAAAAAAAGACAAGTGACGAATGAAGAGACACTGTCTACTATCGCAGGGATAGCTTAAAAAAGACGAGTGACAAATGATGAGACACTGTCTACTATCGTACAGATAGCTTAAAAAAGACAAGTGACGAATGATGAGACACTGTCTACTATCGTATGGATAGCTTAAAGAAGACGAGTGACACATAAAGAGACACTGTCTACTATCGCCTGGATAGCTTAATAAAAGACGAGTGACAAACATTGCTAACTAACATATGGATAGTCTAGCAGAAACAAAATGACAAAAATTGTCTACCAACATATGGATGGTTTCAACATGTATATTACCTACTACCATATGGATAGCTTATAAAAGGTAATAACAAAAAGAGACACCATCTACCAACATATGGATGGCTTATAAAAGACGAGTGACAAACATTGCTAACTAACATATGGATAGTCTAGCAGAAACAGATGACAAAAATTGTCTTCCAACATATGGATGGTTTTGATATGTATATTACCTACTACCATATGGATAGCTTATAAAAGGTAATAACAAAACGAGAAGGACTTCCACGAAGGGAATATATAACTCTGCCAGGAACTCCAAAGGAGATATAGGAAGGTTAGATTGAAAAATACAGATTTCTCATGATGAGAAGCCATATGAAAAGTTCTTGATTAACATCTCTTGACCAGATATACTGGGAATGACATCACACGGGGAAGTTGAGAATATATGTGTTGGTACGCAAGCTACTCAAAATGAAGAGATTGTCGCTTGCTGATTGAAATTAGAAGTCGATCCAGGAAAGAACTGAAGAGAAATAGTCAAAAAAGACTCTATATCCAATGAGAAATGAGCTCGACTGGGGATCTTCCTATCCGCGTATTCGGAAAGGGATATAACTGAAGCGACTTGGAATATGTTTGATGGAGACATCTCTAGATTAGACTCAATGGGAATGACTCTTTTTGTGATGTATGAGTGATGGAGACATCTCTGGACCAGATACACTGTGGATGACTTCTTTTTTGTTTTGTATGAATGATAGAGACATCTCTGGACCGGACTCACTGGGGATGACTCTTTTTGTATGAATGATAGAGACATCTCTGGACCAGACTCACTGGGGATGACTCTTTTTGTATGAATGATAGAGACATCTCTGGACCAGACTCACTGGGGATGACTCTTTTTGTATGAATGATAGAGACATCTCTGGACCAGATACACTGTGGATGACTCTTTTTGTGATTTATTGAAACAAGACACATGATGGTCAATGCAGTATGTATGAATGATTCTGTTTGCATGTTGCACATGGATACGAACAAATGTATGGACATGTGAATGACTGTATCTATGTATGTATATGTGAATGATTATATGTATGTATGTATGTATGTATGTATGTATGTATGTATGCATGTATATATCTATATATGTTTGTATGTATGTATGAATGTGTGAATGGTTGTATGTATATGTGTATGTATGTATGTATGTATGTATATCATGAAGCTTGTATTTGTATGATTGAATGATATTTGTACCTGATTGGATGAGATAAAAGCCTGATCATGTAAGATGAGTATTGGAGCGACGTATCCGTACAACCACTCAATAGTTCTCCACTGGGGTCATCACCCTTATAGGTGAAATAAATCAGATCCTCGGGGTAAAACCCGGTAAGGCATGCCAATCCATGGTAAAAATGATTACTTCTTGGAGTAAAGTCTGTTGATCGGAGGTTCGACAGAAGTCGCCATTTGTGAACCGTAACCGAATTTTTTCATGGTCTTATTTCGACAGTCATGCTTTTGCTTGCCCTTTTTTTTTTGTACCTTTTTGAAATCCCTAATTTTTGCCTGGATCCCCCTTTCGGGTTTTTCAATCCACCGGTAATATATATCCCTTTTTTTGTGTGCCCCTAATTTTTGCCTGGACTGCCCTTTCAGGTTTTCAGCCCGCCGGGACGCTCATTTTTTGCCTAAGCCACCCTTTCGGGTTTTCAACTTAGCGAGCTGTTCTTTTTTTTTTATATAGAAAGAATCAAGATTGATATGCTGATATGCAAACTTCTCAAAGAGATGTCATTTGTTATTGGTATGCAAACTTCTCAAAGAGATGTCATTTGCCGTTGAATGCAAACCTCTCAAAGAGATGACATTTTCTCTTGAATAAGCTTCCCAAAACGGGTTTGAGCTTCTTCTTTCACTGGGGAAAGGAAAAAAAACATACAAGCCTCTTAAAGATAAGCACTTGCTGGAGATAAAATTGATAATTTTTGTTGGAAAGATTTGAAGACGGACCAATATTGGTGATTCCACTGGGGAGGAAAAATTATGTTGTGGAGTGTCGAGTTTGCAAAATAAATGCAATCTCCTGAACCACCTTCCAAACAGTAACTGCTGGGGATCAAAATTCAATCCAGGAACAATCTGGAAAGAAACGGTCAATCAAGACTTTGGTGAGGGAATATCTCAACTAAAGGGTTGTTCTATCCAAGTATGAACTGGAGTAGAACGCTGAATAAAATGCTTCCAAAAGGAACAAGCTTAAGGGAGATTCAAAAATAGTGTGACTTTCTGCTTAAAGGGTAAACTTTAATTGAGAGAAGTACATACACCTTATGAAGAGAAGGGACAAATATCAAAATGCAAAAATGAGCAACGAATATAAATTCGGCTATGCGTGATGAATGCATGAATGTTATGATGTGTATATTGTATATGCTGACAAAACAGGCAAAACAGATAGACAAACAAAATGGAGATGACCAAACAACACCAATACAACCGGATACTCAGCCAATCAAGATGGAAACATCACTGGAGAGAGAACAAAACCACTGATAGGGTAGTCCTTTCTTCAATGCTCAAATCTCACTGGGGGTAGGAAAATACTTCTTCGGGAGGAAACTCCAAAATTCAATCCTCTAATATCACAATCCGTTGAAAGGGAATTAATGTGAATTCCTCTTTGATGCTTAATTGGGGAACATTTAAGTTCAATTTTTTAGTTGGGGAATGCTGAATCACATACCCAACATATTATAACAATACTCCCAAAAGATCAACTTTGTCGGAGGATGATTCTTGGCTTAAGGAGGAAGAAATTATTTTGACAGATCTGGATTGCCCCTGGAAGCCATTTTGGGTGCCCCAAGTTTACTGTGTTGATCAAGGTAACCTTCGATTCAAAACCTGCCCCAGATCGTATGGCCTTTGAGATAAATAGTTTGATCAACGGATTCAGAGAGAGATTTTTCGAATCTCGAGGTGACTGTCCCAGATTGGCGATACTTGACATAATCTTTTCTCAACAAATCTACTAGGCAAAATGCCCCTAGCTGATAGTCAATTGTAAGTTTTCTTGATGTCAAGCAAATGTTTTACAAGTAGAAAAGAGTTTATGAGAATTCTAATTCAATAGTTATGTGAATCTTGAAGTTTTTTTTTCTTATTTTTTTATTTTTTATATTATTATTTTTTTTATAAAAGGATGTCGCAAAACCTTATGACCGAATCATTGGTTAGGATATGACTTTTATTTTTTGAAAGACAAATATAATAAAACATATGATACCATCATAGATTTTGGGCAAAAATTATGGGAGTCGGGAATGTTTTAAAGTATGCTATCAAAATAAACCCTGCTTCAATTAGGACTTTTGAGGGTTGTAACGCGGCCTGGTTCACGGTTTTCAGAAAAAGATTTTAAGGCTCAAAGATTATTTGTGCCCACCCACTCCTCGTGATGTTCTTCAGACCTATGCACAGTTCATTCAACCTGAGTGTTCCTTTCAAAGGTTTCTTGATGATTTTAAGGAATCAAACGAGGTTTTCAGAGTAGTACACTCACCTCTTCGTGGTTGTAGTCACACAAATTTGTCCTTTTTTTTATATTGAGGACCTTGACTTTGGTAGTCCTATTATTTTTTTATTTTCCCTAACTTTTGCCTAGACTCCTTCTTTTGAATTGGTAGTCCAGCGGGATGCCCTAATTTTTTTGTCTAAGCCACTTGTTTTCAAGTTTGGTTTTAGCGGGATTTTTCTTTTTTGGACAAATCATGTGACGTTTGACTTTTGTCTTGATATGTTTGGGAGGTGATGACTGCCTTATTCTTTGGTGGATGAAGGATAACCATTGTGGTTGATCCTTATAAACACATGTCTTTTTGAAATTTGAACACTCGGTCAAATCAACTGAAGACTACCCTGCCCCAGGTTATATGTAAGGGTTTTTTTTTTTTTTACATTGAAAAGAAACTCCTACTTCAAGGCTCAAAAGGGTTAACAAGGGATAATCTTCCTTATATCTCCGGTGCTTGGGATTTGAAACAATGCCTGTACATCATCAACAAGGTTTTATTCAAAAGCACACAATCAAATTTTTTTTGCGTTTTTTTTTTTTTTTATCGTCATCCTCCCTCCAATTTCCGCATAAGCAAGAAAATTGGTAGAATTTGGTATCATAATGCCAAAAACAAAATTAATTGAAAACAAAAAAATGAGTGCAACGAATGAATTTCTTCAAGACTAACATACTCATTGTGTTGAGATAAACATTCAAGAAAATAAACAAGTTCTTATATACAAATAATGCATTAACCAAGAAAAATACAAATGACAAAAGCAGTATACAATGCCAAAATTTGGGAAGATTTTTCCATCTAGACTTGAGCATTTGCAGCGATCAATTTCAAATTGGCTTTCCCAGAAATTGCAAACGAGGTCACTCGGGACTTAAACCAATCTCGTCAATAGCAGCCATAACCTGAGGTCATACGTTCATCTGAATAGCCCTCAATCATATTCACCTTTGCTCGGAGAGTAGCTACCTCTTCGTGAAGCTCGTAGTTCTCTGGCTTAGACCCATCTTGATTAGCTCGGTGTTGTATTTTGTGACACAACTTGATTGGACGGAGAGAAAAAGACACGAATAGATCGCCAGAATGCGAAAACTTGACTGATGAATGATGCATGAATGCAATGCAAATGATTTTTATTATTATTATTATTTTTTTTAAAGGAATTCAATATTAATTGCAAATGTCGTAAGGAGACATTTTTTTATATATTTTTTTTAAAATGGAAGGATTACAAAACCTACGACGTTCGCAAAGGTAATCCTAAGTTCCTTGAAAATAAAAATAATGAATTTTTATGAATGCAAATGCTATGGTATGGAAAGATATGGTCCGGAATAGTTTTGAATGTCAGTTATACGGTGCTAAAAAGTTTCCAAACTACCCCCCCTCACATGTAGATTCTAAGCTCCCAAAATGGTTCCTAAAATCATTGATCTTATTCGAAAGTATCACAGCCATTGTGAATCCTCACAAGACCGCAACACCTCCAAAAAATCTCTTTTAGGTGTGGCCTTCGCGTCAACCCTACGAGATATCCACCAAGAAGGTCAACGCTTAACCACAAATTAGGGTTCTAAACAGAGGTCCCTAATAACACGTTTCGAGGTTCTAGACTGGTTAAAAGGTCCCTAGAGTCACGGATCTAACGAGAAAATATCATCGTCATTGCAAATCCTCGCAAGACAACGATATTTTCAAGAGGGTCTACTCTAGGCGTGGTTTTCATGTTAACCCTACGAGGTATCCACCAAGAAGGCCAACACTCAACCACTAACTTATCTTAAGTGTTTGCTCAAATCCGGGTAGAGGACTTTTCTCTCATAAATATTAAACCCAAACATATAAGCATATAAAGCAATATGAAATATACAAGAAAAAATAATAATAGCACAAATATAACATATATACAAGTTAGGCTCAACCCTCTTGGGGGAGTCCCCAGTGAAGTCGCCATTTCTGTCGCGGTGATTTTCGGACGCCAAGCTATTGGTTAGCTTTGGTTCTCAAAAATTATGATTCACCACCGAACTTTAATTTATCCAAGGGAAGGGGAAAAGATCGAATAAACCTATAATAAAAATTTAGAGATTTAAGGTTCGGGGGTTAGTTATACAAAGGGAAGGTATTAGCATCCTATGTATCCGTAGTACTCTACGGGAACCTCTTGAAATATGTATTTTTGTGCTAAAATATTTTGCTTGTAAAACTTGCTTATAAATGATTGGGTAACGATGAGAGAGTTAATTTTTTTGAGATATTCAAAAGAAAAGGAGAAAAAAGTTTTATTAATTTTGAATTGGGAAGACGCAAGGTCTTTTGCACTACGTACCCGTAAAGGATCAAAATCTCGTAGTTCGGGGTAAAATTTGTAAAATGATTTGTTTGATTGATTTTAGGAGAAAAGACGAGTCGTCATCTTAAGTTTAAACTCTTTTTAAAATCCGCCACGAACATACTGAAAAGTTTATATCTTTTCCTGCCATATGTCGTGGGAAAATGAATTTCAACTAGAGATAACTCACGTCTAAACTCTTTTAAAAAAAAGGTTTGAAATTGAAAAGCCAAGCGGCAAAAAAATTTTTTTGATTGGTTTGTATTTTTAGTCTTTTTGAAAATATTTAAATATGCATAAGTGTGTTAGACCGTTTATTGAAAAAAGTTCGAAAAAAGGTTTCTCGACGAAAGTCGAGGTTTATTATAAAAAGACTTCTTTTTTTGAAAATATTTGAAGGTTTTAGTTTTTTTTTTTACTATTTTAAGAAAAATTTGCATTTTTAGAACGTCGGTTATTCGGACCGCAAGCCATCCGGCAGGAAATCCGAAGTAACCGGAGAGTGAAAAGTCATCCGCCAAACCACTCCTTTTTTCATTCTTTTTTATTTAACAAAAGATAATTTTGTTTCAAGGTCAAAAATAGCGTACAAGCAAAAGCGCAAAAAAAATACATCGTAACACGGGATTAACGAAAAAAAATTTCCCTTTTCCCTTTGGACTTGCGCAATATAAAATCAACAATATATATATATGTATTTTTTTGCATTTTTGATATTTAAGCAATAATAAACGAAACAAATAACATGGCATATTTTTTTTGACGTTTTTTATATTTAAACATAGCATATAACATATAAATAATGTACAAAATAAATAAATTAAATGACATTCGAATATAATAGAACACATAAATAAAATAATAAAAAAAATAAATATAGCAGGGGTGTGAATAGCAAAACAGGGGGTGGGGATAGCAAAAACCTGAGGTCCAGCCCAATCTGGGGGGTGCAGGCCCGGGGGGCGCGTGAAGCAAAACATATTTAATCAGGGACGTTTGATTAAATCAGACAGCCCTGATTTGATCACCATCAGATGAGATCCAGGACGCTTGATTAGATCTAGAGGGTTCTGGGCGCGCTAGTGCACCGTAAGGCCATGCGCCAGCCCACACCTGATTGGGTCAGGGAATAAATACCCAAAACCCTAAAAAAAAAATTCATTTTTACACATTTTCTTCTTCTCTCTCGCAGCAGCCGCTGCTCTCCCTCATCTCTCACGGATTTCCTCTCTCATCTCTCATCTAAATTTCATCCAAACTCCATTTTTTCAAAAAAAGTTTAACATCAAACCTACATAAAATTATCTCCTAAACCCTGTCGCGGTGATTTTCGGACGCCAAGCTATTGGTTAGCTTTGGTTCTCAAAAATTATGATTCACCACCGAACTTTAATTTATCCAAGGGAAGGGGAAAAGATCGAATAAACCCATAATAAAAATTTAGAGATTTAAGGTTCGGGAGTTAGTTATACAAAGGGAAGGTATTAGCATCCTATGTATCCGTAGTACTCTACGGGAACCTCTTGAAATATGTATTTTTGTGCTAAAATATTTTGCTTGTAAAACTTGCTTATAAATGATTGGGTAACGATGAGAGAGTTAATTTTTTTGAGATATTCAAAAGAAAAGGAGAAAAAAGTTTTATTAATTTTGAATTGGGAAGACGCAAGGTCTTTTGCACTACGTACCCGTAAAGGATCAAAATCTCGTAGTTCGGGGTAAAATTTGTAAAATGATTTGTTTGATTGATTTTAGGAGAAAAGACGAGTCGTCATCTTAAGTTTAAACTCTTTTTAAAATCCGCCACGAACATACTGAAAAGTTTATATCTTTTCCTGCCATATGTCGTGGGAAAATGAATTTCAACTAGACATGACTCACGTCTAAACTCTCTTGAGAAATAGTTTGAATTTGAAAAGCCAAGCGGCAAAAGATTTGGATTGTTTTGTATTTTTTAGTCTTTTTAAAAATATTTAAATATGCTTAAGTGTGTTAGAGCATTTATTAAAAAAAGTTTTGAAAGAGATTCTCGACGAAAGTCGAGGTTTATTATAAAAGATTTCTTTTTGAAAATATTTGAAAGTTTTTGCTTTTTATTGTTTTTTTAGAAATTTTTGTATTTTTTAGAACGTTGGTTATTCGGACCGCAAGCCATCCGGCAGGAAATCCGAAGTCATCGGAGAGTGAAAAGTCATCCGCCAAACCACTCTTTTTTTCTTTCTTTTTTTTTTATTTAACAAAAGATAATTTTGTTTCAAGGTCAAAAATAGCGAACAAGCAAAAGCGCAAAAAAAAATCGTAACACGGGGTTAACGAAACATTTCCCTTTTCCCTTTGGACTTGAACAAAATAAAACACACAATAATATTTTTTTTGCATTTTTGATATTTAAGCAATAATAAACGAAACAAATAACATGACACATATTTTTTTTGACGTTTTTTATATTTAAACATAGCATATAATATATAAATAATGTACAAAAATAAATAAATTAAATGACATTTGAATATAATAGAACACATAAATTAAATAATAAGATAAAATAAATAAAATAAATAAATAAATAGAGCTGGGGGTGCAAACAGCAAGATATGGGGGTGTGGATAGCAAAACCTGGACCAGGCCCAGTCCACAAGGCCCATAGGCGCATGAAGGATGATGGATTAAATCAGGGACGTCTGATTAAATCAGACAGCCCTGATCTGATCCCAGCCGGATTAAATCTGGAGCGTTGATCAGCATCAGAAGGTTACGGGCGCGCTGGTGCACCGTAAGGCCACGCACCAGCGCACACAGGATTGGTCCAGGGTATATATACCCAAAAAACCCTAAAAAATTCAGTTTTTCCATTTTTTTTCTCTCTTCCGCCGCAGCTTTCTTCTTCCTCTCTCACGTTTTTTCTTTTCACCGGCGGCGGCCATTTTTCTTTCTCTCTCTATTTTCTCACGAGCTCTCTCTCTATTTTCTCTCAATCCCTTTGCTTCGTTGACCCTGAATCCGAAGCTTTTTTCAGATCTGAGTGGTTTTGTTTTGGATTTCGATTTCGATTTGGTGAGTTTGAATCGGTTTGTGTTTTTTCGTTTTGATTCTTCTTCTTTGTTTCTGTTGTTTTCTATTTCGATTTCGATTTCCCTTTTCTTGATTCGGTTTTGAATTTGTAAAGGGGTTTATGATTTTAGATGGTTTGATTCTGTTTGTGTTGTTTTCTGGGTTCTTGGTGGTGATTCGGTTTGATATGATTTTCTGGTTTGATTGATTCTGTTGTATTGAAAAAAAGAGTTTTGGATTTGTTGAAGAAAAAACAAAGTTGTTTTTTTTTGTGATTTTTTGGTTGTATTGAATGATGGTTCTGGTGAAAGAAAAAAAAAATTAGGGTTTCTGAGGTTGTGGTTTTTTCTGTGATTCGCGGCCTATGCCTCCCTTTGTCTGAGTTTTTTTGTTCTGTTTTATAGCACAAAAGCAATTTAGGGTTTTGGTTGATTGAGGAAAAAAAAAAAAGAGCTTTCCATTGTTGAAATGGAATCTCCCTGTTTGGAGAAGAAGACAGATTGAACAGATGCTGGCCCCAAAAAAAAATTTCAAAATTTGACTGTTGACTTTTTGATTTTTAACAAAAACGAAAAATAAAATAAAAATAATAATAATAAATAAAGAATAAAATAAAAAACGGAAAATAAAATAAAAAAAGTAAAAATAATAATAATAATAATAATAATGGTGATGCATAAAAATAAAATGGACACAAGGACAATCAGACCAAAAAACCAAAAAATGAGGTATTTTAAAATACCTCTCTGCCGAAATTTCGTTTGAAAAATGCATGAGATATTCCGGACAAAAATGTATGATATATGTATACGAGGTGGGATCTTAGGTCAAAAATTGGGGTATGACAAACCCAAATCCAAACTGAAAATAATCAAAACAAAACCCCATAGGACGGATCGAAAAAAAAAAAGGAAAAGGAAAAGGTTTTGTTTGAGCTCCGTTTTTGATTTTTCCTTCTCTTCTCTGTGTTTCGTTTTTTTGATTTTGGGAAAAAAAAAAAAAAGGAATTTCGTGTTTTCTTTTTCGGTTCTGGTTATTTGAAAAAAAGAGAAGTATCTTTGATTTTGTATTTTTGGTTCCCTTGATTTTTAGTGTTCTGTTTTTTTTGAAAAAAAGAAGGAAGTGAAGGTTTTTTTGGTTTGATTTCTGTTTTTTCTTGATTTGAAAAGAAAATTTTTTTTGTTTGGTCTTGGATTTGTTTTTTTTGGTTTGGAAAAGAAAAGAGTTTTTGATTCTGTTTGTGTTTATTGTTGATTTTGAAAAAAAAGAAATTTTTTATTTGATGTTGGATTTGGGATTCTGTTTAAAAAAAAAAAAAAATTAGGGTTGGATGATGTTGTTGTTGCTTCTGCGGCTGCCTCCCCCTTTTCTCTGAGTTTTTGTTCTGTTTTATAACCAAAAAAAATTAGGGTTTTGATCGATTGAGGAAAGGGCAGGGATCACCTTTCCATGGCTGAAAGCATCTTCCTTTTTGAGGAAGAAGACATACGGTTTGCTGGACAACTTCCTCAGATTTTTTGAATAATTAAAAAAAAACAAAATAAAGTAATATAATAATAATAATAATTACAATAAAAAAAAATAAAAAAAAATAAAGAAAAATAATAAATAAATAAAAAAAATAAAAAAAAAAGAAAGGGAAGTGGGAAGGAAAAGAATGCAGCACGTGCTGCTTCTTTTTATTTGTTTATTTTATTTGTTTTTTGTTTTAATAATAATAATAGTAATAATAATAATAAAAAAGATAAATCTAAATGAACAAAAATGAGGTATTTTAAAATACCTCTCTGCCGAAATTTCATTTGAAAAGGGCATGAAATATTCCGGACAAAAATGTGTGATATATGTATATGAGGTGAAATCTTAGGTCAAAAATTGGGGTATGACACCAAGGAAGCAAATTCTACATAGTTATTTTCATTTAATACTCTTCTAATTTTAAATTTATTTCATGTATACCCTTATTTAATTACTCTCAATTCAACTAACTTACTTATTTTTAATATTCTCACTCATAATAAATAAGGGCACGAGTGAAATTAAACATTTAAAACATTTAAAAATTGGTCAAAGTTTCTTATAAAAAGAACCAAATTTTTTTCCAAATTATTCCTTATAATATGGACCGGAGGGAGTAGTATTTACCAAGCATGACCACAAATATAAATGTCTTTTGTAACAACCGGAATTTTTATTAAAAAAAGATTATTTAGAAAAGCTTTATTTACAAAATAATTAAAATAAAATGGGTGTCTCAACGGATATTCATTACATAAATTAAAGTTCTTGATTTACAAAAGAAAAATCCATTTTTGCCCCATAGACGCTTTAAGTCAAATCGTCAAACAAGCATCTTTTTCAGTACCTAAAATGTTAAATGTAAGGGGGTAAATTTCCTTATCTAAATTGACTCATACTCACCATAAAAGGATGTCATAAAATAATAACAAAACTCTTCACGAATCAAAAGATTTTAAGAAAATATATAATTATTTATTTTCCAAAAAAATGTAGGCGGATAACTCGTCATCAATCATATAAAGAAACACACCGTCAAGGAATACAACACAATGCACTTAACAAATTATACACATAAGAGCAATTAACACACAAATGTGTGTTATGTCATAAAAATTCTAAGACTCCCTAATATGCGTGTGGTACCAGGGTCGGAGGTCATAAATGAACATTCTTCTGCACGACAACAAATTCAGAAACCGAGTTAAATTGGACCGGTCATTCCACTACACGACAACAAATCAACAGTGGGGACTTGACACATGAATGAATGCATGGTCATATATATATTATCCAAACAAATGCAACTTCTCAAAATAGCAAACAACATCATCACAACCACAACAAATTCTACATGACAACAACTCATCATAGTTACTCAAAATAATCAGAATAGCGAACAAAATCAACACAACCCCAACAAATTCTACACGACGACAACTCACCATAGTTACTCAAAATAATCATAATAGTTTCTTGTAATTATTTTTAATTCGTTTCTTCTAAAAGAAAAAAGTCATACTATTATCGCATAACATAACCCTATGTAGCATACTAGCATGAGTGTATGAGGAAAAAACCCTTACCTTGGCCGCTTTTCTTCCTAGCGCACAACAGTAAGGTTATAGTCGCAACTAAAGTGCGTGTGTGATCTCTCACTGCTGAGTCTTGTTCGACGATCCGACCGTTAAAAACATATAACCATATGCCACTATTCGAATTAGGGGAAAATAAGACCAAGACCAAGGCTTGATAAACACTTGAATAATAGAGGAGACACACAACTAATAGCATAGGCGTAAGACTTTTGTTTGTGGAGGCTAGGTTGGTTTTTTGTATTTGTTGCTTATACCGATTTTGAAGTCTTAGAAAAATAAAATAATAGATTGGTGTGATCTAAAGCAATGCAAATTTAAAATTGAGGTGTAGGACCGAAAACAAACACCGTACCAAGACGGGATAAACACGTACTAAGAAGGGAACTCAACAAATACTCCGCACTAAGACGGGATTAAAAACAACACCGAATGAAAAAATCACAAGAGAGAAAACTCGAATAAAACCTAAAAAGAACGTGGAAATCACTTATTTAAATAAAAAGAAAACAATCAAGATGGGTGATTCCGGATCAAAATTGAAAAAGGTAAACGAGAGAGATGAGAGAGAAAGAGTGGCGAAATTTTAGCCCCAATCGTTAGTGTTCATCGTCGTCCCTTTGAACTCATTTTCCTTCAAGGTCAACCAATTTTCATTGCCTCTTATCATGGAAAATTTCACTATTCCATGGTCTTGCCTTGATGATTCTTCCAAACTACCCAATTCTTCACAAAATCCACCAAGCTTGGTTAAGTTTGATAGAAAACTTTGGACACAATTTAACATCTTCTTTCAATCCAATGATAAATTTTGTAATATGATTATCAGATTAATATTATAATTTATAGACACGGTCAATGTTATAATATTTTCAATCCGATGGTCAATTTTGTTATATGATTATCCGGTAAATAATTATTGAAGGTGTTATATAATTTTTTTTAATACAATTATCCAGTAAAGAATTATCGGAATATTATATAAATTTTTTGACACCTTAATGTTATTTGATCCTGACATATATATATATATATATATATATATATATATATATATATATATATAAAACTTTGTTTTTAACTAAATCTTAGATATCTAAAACACGTAAATATACTGTTGCAATTATATATCAAACAATTTCATCCAATTTTTTTACAGAAAAGAGAATTAAAACAATTTCATTCATGGCATGTATAAAGAGAAACAAGGGAATTAATTTGATGACAGTAATAATACATTACTTTTTATTATAATGTTCAAAACCAAAAAAAAACTCCTCTTTTTATTTTAATCTTTTTTTTTATAAGCAAAATTCCATATAAGGGAGTATAAGGGGTACTCAATCCCTTACAAAACAAAACATATAGACGGAGTATTTAACATTTCAAAAAATTAAAAGAGGTATTTGATGATTTTTAAACTTTAAGGAGATATTTGACTGTTTATGTCAGAGAAATATTTTGAAATAAAAATCATATTTTCTATTTCATATAAGTTGGTATTTACCAAGCATGACCACAATCTCATGTCTTTGAATACTTTTTTTTTTACGGTTTAATTTATTTAATTATAAAACATCATGGACATGAGTGGGACTCTCGGAGGCAAAGAAATTTTTATTTTTGAATGGAAAATTGTTAGTATGTTAATTTTTATATTAGTTTTTTTACACCTTTACTATGACTTGATTTATGGACCTTCAACTAATTTAATCCTTAGTTCAACTAGTTGAGCTATCCATATCACCTTGTTGATTATGAGCGACTCAAACAACCATAAGTATTAATTTTAAATATAATAATATGTGCATGCATTCACACGAGTATGTTGATTTATGATTAATATAAAAATTTAATATAATAATATTTTTAAAACTTATAAATATTTTAAAAATATCAACATCAATGTAGCATTTTTTATAAAAAAAATTATATATTTTATATGCAATATTCTATCAAAATATTTGCATCTTGCTCGGTGCAAATTTTATATACTTACATCTAGGGATACAATTTTTTATCTCCCATAGATTTAAAATAATTGATATAAAATTAAAATTTTGGAAGCTCATAAATATTTACAAAATACTAGAAAATATTTTGGTCCTTGAACCGAATTTCAAACTGAACTAATCTAAATAAGCGAATAGTCAAATATTTCTTTGAATTGCAAAAATTGACAAAGTGTTTCTTCTGTCAAATTACCACTGCCTCCGTTTACTCTGTTGGTAGTAATGACGTGAACGTTAACTGCATATGTGGCACCTATCAATGTGACTCCACGTCACATGAGGTAATGGACTGAAATTTATAAAATTAGGGTTTGATTAGAGAGGGGAAGAGAACGTTAGAGAGATAAACGGGGAAAGAGTGTGAAAAGGGAAAGAGAGAGAGAGAGAGAGAGAGAGAGAGAGAGAGAGAGAGAGAGAGAGAGAGAGAGAGAGAGAGAGAGAGAGAGAGAGATCTTAGAGAGGGAGAGGGAGAGGGAGAGGGAGAGGGAGAGGGAGAGAGAGAGAGAGAGAGAGAGAGAGAGAGAGAGAGAGAACAATTGCAACAACAACCTTAACAATAACCTTGTAAATTAGTCGTAGAGAGAAATATTTAGGAAGAGTGAGAGGGAGAAAGGAGAGACAAAAACTTTATAAAACATTCAAATCAGTCCCTAAATTTTTGAACTTAAAAGCAAAATGCTCCTTGAAAATTTCAAATTATAGATAAATTGACATCTATACTGAAGTTATAACGAGGAAATATTTTATACACATACTTTTGTGGTTTTATTGACTTATAGTCATTATTTATTCAACAACTTATTTTTGTGTGTAAAGAATTTGTGGAAATTGTAATATTCTCATTTTAATTAAGTTATATATTATTACCTAAAGTATATTTAAATTGACAAATTGATATGCGACTATATATAATTGGAAAATTATTACTTATATAACTTATTCTTATTCTTATCCTTTGACTTTAATGTCATTTGATCCTGACCTATATATGTGTATGTGTGTGTGCGCGCATTAAATATTATCAAAAAAAATACACATTAAATAAAACCATGCAAATAAGCTAATATTTTCTTCATAAATTAGCTTGAAAAATACATAAAAATTTATTTAGTTGTATAAGTTATTTTACCTAAGATTAAAAATAAACTAACCCTTAATAAAAAATAAAATAAAAAAGCTAATCCAAACAGATGAATAGTGAGCTGGATATATATAACATAACAGAAAGAAAGAAAAAAAAAAACAAGACAGAGTTAACTAATTTGTAGTGGGTTAATCACACTCTAATTCATCAAAATCAATGCTTCATCTACCGTGGGCCACAAAATTAGTTGGTCCAAAAGTATTAAATTATTTATTAGAATGGAGCATAAATAAGTAAGAGTAAAATAATTATAAAAAGTGAAGACATATATAAGAGAATGTTGTCATAAATTTAGGAATTATAATTAGCTAGTTAAAAAACATTATATTATATAATATCTGCATATATGATTAATATTTTTGGTAGTAATAGACTTGTTTTCCTGAAGTAACTGTTGTTGGCTCAGAACTCATCTTCCGGATATTTGGGAATTGGAACATTTCCAGCTTCTATATTCTTAATAAGTTCAACTAGTTTTTCATAGTATATCTTTACTTCTGCTGATTTATCATCAACTGCTTGAGCAATCTTTTCCCATATATCTGGTTTGTCATGATGAATTACCCATGCTGCATCAAATTGTTTTTGCTGTTTCCTCGTCCAGTTTGGAAAATATTCAATGTTGTCAGTATCTTTGACTGAAGATGAAGCCATCACTGCAATTTGTAGTAAATTGGATAGTAATACAAATGAAAACATTAAAATAATGTTATTGAAAAGATAAAATAAAAACGGGTGTTAAGTGAAAAATATTTATATGGGCACAATTGCATATAATTTTTATTAAGGCAAGCACATAAAATTATTTTTTATTTATTTATTTAAAATAACACATTAAGTTCAAATCGGCCGAGATTAATTAACTAGGTGCAAATCCACTTAAGAAGGGTATTAAAACGACACACAAAGTTCTCCATCTTACACATACCGAATTTGGATCATGCCTTTGTACTAAAATCTAAATCTTATCCTTTGTTTCATCCTTTTTCATTCTAGACAGTCACATTAAGACCCTTTATCTATGTCACACACATGGTAAGAAAGCCAGTTAGCGTCTATATTCACTTTTTGCTTTGCAATTTAAGCTTGATGATGCGAATTTTTGCATTTAACTTGACAAGAATTGTTCATAGAATTTTTATTTCTATTTATCACAATTTTTAAGGTTTAACCGTATTACCACAGTATGACCTCATTTGCTAGCATTAGATGATTTTTCGCTTATATTCATCGACTGACCTACTTAATGTGTGACTTTTTATAGATGGTGTCCGACTGGTAAATAAACTACTAAAGGATTCCTCAAATTTAAATCAAGAGATTTTGGCACAATGGGTATTCAAATTGATATCTATACTAGGGAGACTTCTGGGTGTTGGAAAAATACCGATTTTGCTTGCAACAATTCCCTAATGTCCTTAACTCAGCCTCTCGTCACTCCTTAACCTATATACTTTCAAAGTGAGCTATTATCTTGAATCTTTAGAAAAAATTATAATTCGGCTCAAGAGAAGAAAAATTTAAAATACCAAGAAAGTGCTATATTTTATTATGCGAAAGGGAAAATAAACTAATAAAAATTAAAATTGCGGAACATAAAATAAGTAAAAGTAGTAGAATACTCCCCTAAACTTAAATCCAACAGTGTCCTCACTGTTACGACTTAAGAATGGAAACTGAAGTGTAAGAGAATCATGGTGGAGGCTGGTGATAATTTTGAAAGTTGTTGAACTGAAGCCTCAAACCGTCGAGTTATTGTATGACATTGTCTAGCTGTTGCTGACGGTTTGCTTCTGAATTCTCCCATTGGTTGTAATAGCCCTGCATCTCATGTTGGTTCTGCAGAATTTCTGTTTGCTGGGCTCGGACGAACTGTATTTCGTCTATTATATCCTCTTGTTGCTGATGCATAGCGTAAATGAGTCCATCGCGTTCTTCGTCTATAGCGTTTCTAGCACGTACTTCATAAAGTATATCATCAATGGTAGTCTGTCTTGATGAGGAGGAACTACCTGCAAAAGTGTTAGAGAAATGTGTAGTGTGTGCAGGTGTAAAGTTAGTGGCGCCCCCACCAGCAGCGACATTATGAGAAATGTGCGTGGGAGCTCTATCAGTCTCAGGATAAAAAACATAACAAATATTATTAGTATTTCGCACATTTGTTCGCCTGGAGTTAGGAAGTATAATTCCATTAAAGACACGGTTGCTAATCATTAAATTATATCTACCGTCGTCCCGTTTTCGTACTAATTTCATAGTCCTAACCACTTGTTCATTAATTAGGCCGTGTGGAACATGTGGTAAATGTATCAAACGTCGTCCTAGTCTCATGGCCTTGGCTAAGGTTGTAATTAAGCTACCAAAAATTATTGCCCCGCGTTTTGCACAAACTCATGAATACATATGAGAAAATAAGAACGGGACAGTGTTTACTTGAATTGGTCCAATGGTAGCAAACATATAAAACATTTCCTTAGAATTAACTTTATTTGAACTAGCGCGACCAAAAATAGTGTTAGCCAATAGTTGGCGAAAATAGCGCAAGGCTGGATTGTGGATTGCAGAGGCATTATTGCCTTCGTAACTATTGGTTTGTAAGGTTGTGATTCCTCTCCAAAAGAGGCTAAAGGTATGTAGCCAATTTTCATCTTCTCGGACTTCACATGCTACTCCATTTCCATGAGGAAAATGTAATAGGTCGGCTAAATCGTTAAAACTAAAATTATACTCAACATTAAACATACGAAAATAAACTGTGCCACTAGAACTTCTAGAATCAGGATTAATATTGACAATTAAAGAGCTAAGAAATTCTAGAGTTAGTTGAGGATAAACTGGATTTTTCTGAGATAGGAAACGATGTAAACTGGTATTTTCAAGCAAATAATTGACACTATCTAGCAATCCTAGTTTAGATAAAATTTCATCGTCGGCATACCTGGTTGGTAGAATTTCTCTTGATTGCAACTCTTCATACACTTGTTGTTGATTTGATCTTTGTCTAAATACTATTTCATAAGGCATTTGTGATATATGATATGTAGAATAAAGTATGCAAAACTTATGAAATATGAATGTATGTAATTGTAAGTATTTGATTTGTGAAGACTGAAGATGCATGTATATATAGCCATAGAAAATTGTAACGTTGGGACATATATGGCTTCTTCTTTAATTGATTGGATGCATGCATGTGAGAGAAAGTTGCAAAGGAATCTTGGCAGGAAAAGCAAACAAAACACAACGGGTATGTCTATTAAAACAAACAAAATCAACGTTCATATATGGAGCATGGCGCACGCCATGTTCTTCTTCAAAAGCAAACAAACACATATTGATATGCATGGCGCACGCCATGCCTTTTGTAGTGGGTGTGTGTCAGATTTTGTTTTATTTGAAAATGCTTTTTGACCACAAGATTAGCTTATAATTAGATGCATATTTGTATACGTTTTGATCATAAAAAGTTATATCAGTGAATGCATGTTTGTGAAACTGATAGACTAATAAAGTATGAACATAAAAATAACGGAAAGGTAAAAATAACGTAAAGATAAAAATACGAAGTAAACGTAAAAGTACTAATAATAATAATAATTTTATTTTTGTTTTTGAATATTGCTAATGCAAATAGAAATAGTTTAAATCATAATAATGTTTAGAAAAAATAGGAAAATAATCGTCTTCTCCCCTAAACTTATTTAAAGCAATGTTCTCAATGTTTGGGCAAAGAAGAAGAAATGCGCGCTAAAATATTCATGACTTCTAGCCACGTTTGTCGGCGATAATCTTTCCAAGATTAGCAAACTCCACTGAGCATTTGTTGAATTGTTGGATGACGAGATCCATAAAGCGTTGAAAATTTTCGCGAAGCGTTGCTATCTTTGTCTCCAAATTGGCTATAGAAGTATTATAATCAACCTGAGGGGGTAGTTGGTTTGAAGATTCAGCAGGTTGAATAGGTGATAAAGGTCCAGGTTCGTAGTAAAACAAAGGTGTTTCAGGATCACTTTCATCTTGTCCCTCCAAATCATAAAGCCAATTGTTCTTATCATGGATGCTTGTCTTTTCAGGATTTGGTAAGGTAATAAGGTAGACTGGAGAGTGATTTATAACTAGCTTATAAGGGGGTGGTCCTAGGTTACCGATAAGGCTATGGTTAAAGCAGAAGGTAATGTCCAAATATCGGAAACCACTGGATATGGGTGCTCCAAAAGTTATAAGTTGATTTAAATCGGTGTGGAGACCTATGGCTCTAGCTAGTAAGGAACGAAACCACCGATGCACATGTGGCGGTTCGTGCACTCAATTATCTTGTTAAAATTTGCCAAAATGAAAGTTGCGATGTTAACTGGACGTCCTTGAGAGGCGCAGAACATGATGAATAGTTCCTCTTTGCTAACAACAGTGTCATTTATTGGTTTTCCGAAGAGAGTGTGCGAGAGGATCATGTGAAAGTACCGGATCGCTGGGTTATGGATCTGAGTGTTGGATCGGTTTTCAGGTTCAGCGTTTGGATCTCAAAAGATGCTCCCCAAAAAATTACGAAGCTCGTACTCCATGAATTCATCTTCTTGTACTTTAGTTGCAGCGTCATGGCCATTGGGTATATTCATAAGCTCGGCTATCTCTCTATGACAATAGCGGTAGGGAACTCCAAAAAGCCTAAAACGAGCAAGGCCCTTATGGATAGAATATCCATAGTCAGGGTCGTATTTGAAAGAGCTCAAGAATTCAAGGGTCAGCTTATGATAGGAAGGGAGACTGTGCAGATTCAGATTGCTCCATCCCAACTGGTTAATCATGTAGTTCACGCTTTCGGAGATTCCTAATGCCGTCATTGTGCGATTTTCAGGATAAATCTGGAACGACATTTCTTTCTCGAACAGTCTTTCGAAGCGAATTCTCTGACTCGCACTCCCAAATTTAACGAAGTAATTATCACGATAGGCAATTTCTTTTTAGAGAGAAAATATATAACATTAATTAATTCAAAGATAAATGGCCAAACGGGTTAGTCAAAGTCATGAAATGTAAATAAAACAACAAAAAGAAAAGTAAATATGAAATAGCAAAAAGTAAAAAGTAAAAAGAAGTCATCGGTTGCCTCCCATGCAGCGCTTTGTTTAACGTCGGTAGCTCGACTATTCGAGATTAAAAATTCTAAGTAATAGGGTTTGTTTCATGTAATTTTATCTTAGAATAATAATCTGAGTCATTAGGACAAAAAAAAGTGCTTTAGACGTTGTCCATTAACGGTAAAAATTTCATTTAATTTGTTCTTTATTTCAAAAGCGCCATTTTGGAAAACTTTAGTTATTTCAAAAGGTCCGGACCAACGGTAACGGAGTTTTCCTGGGAAAAGTTTTAGTCTAGAATTAAAAAGAAGCACTAATTCTCCTACTTTGAGTTCTCTATTAAGTATGCGCTTGTTATGTCATGTTTTAGTTCTCTCTTTATAGATTTTAGCATTTTCGTAATCGCTCATTCGTAGTTCTTCGAGTTCGTGAAGATCGAGAATTCTTTTCTCTCCCGCGGCTTTATATTCGGTGTTTGATTCCATATTTGATTAATAATTTTTCAAATATTTTAGATATGAAATGGGAACCACCGTCGCTAATGACTAGACGGGGTGTACCGAATCTAGGGAAGATTATATTTTTAAACATTTTGACCACTACTTGTGTGTCATTAGTTGGCGAGGCTATGGCCTCAATCCATTTAGAAACGTAGTCGACAGCAACAAGTATATATTTATTTCCACCAGAAGATGGGAAAGGTCCCATAAAATCTATTCCCCACACATCAAAGATTTCTACCTCTAAAATGCCTTTTTGTGGCATTTCCTCGCGTCTAGAGATGTTGCCGGTGCGTTGGTATCAGTCACAATTTTTAATAGCGATTCGGACGTCTTTCCATAGGGTAGGCCAAAAGAATCTTGCTTGTAAGATCTTGGCACATGTCTTTGAGGTGCTAGCGTGCCCTCCATAAGGGGCAGAATGGCAATGGGAAATTATTTCTTGAATTTCTTCCTCGGGTACACAACGACGGAAGATACCGTCGGGACCTCGTTTAAAGAGCAGAGGTTCATCCCAATAGTAGTATTTAAGGTCATGGAAGAATTTCTTCTTTTGCTGATAAGATAAATTTGGTGGGAGTACTCCGGCTGCTAAATAGTTAACAAAGTCAACATACCAAGGTAGAGTGTTTTTGCTGGAGCGAACTTCGCCTATTTGTTGCATAGTATTAGTTTCGTGAAGGGATAATTCGGCGGAGATACTCTCTAACTGAGCGATGAGTTGTTCGTAAGGGAAATCATCATTGATTGGTACTAACTCATGCTCTATGTTTTCTATTCTTGAAAAGTGGTCGGCTACCACATTGTCGGTTCCTTTCTTGTCTAGGATTTGTAGGTCAAATTCTTGTAAAAGTAAAATTCATCTTAATAGCCTAGGTTTAGCGTCTTTCTTACTTAATAGGTACTTAATAACGGAATGATCAGTATAGATGATTATTTTGGATCCTATTAGGTAATGTCGAAATTTATCGACCGCGAATACGACAGCGAGGAGCTCTTTTTCAGTGGTGGCGTAGTTCGTACAGCATCTAGGGTTCTACTAGCGTAATAGATTGCATGAAGTTTCTTATCTTTTCTTTGTCCTAGAACTGCACATATTGCGTAATCACTAGCGTCACACATGATTTCAAAGGGTAGGCTCCAATCGGGTGGCTTGATAATTGGTGCGAATATAAGAGCTGTTTTTAATTGTTGGAACGCTTTTAAGCATTCATCGTTAAAGATAAATTCAGCATCTTTTAGTAATAAGTCGGTTAGAGGCTTGGTGATTTTAGAGAAGTATTTAATAAATCGTCGGTAGAAACCGGCATGTCCTAAAAAAACTACGTACTTCTCTTACGGTTTTTGGGGGTCGAAGGTTTTCTATGACTTGAATTTTAGCTTTGTCTACTTCAATCCCCTTGTTGGACACTATGTGTCCAAGAACTATTCCTTGTCGGACCATGAAATGGCATTTTTCCCAATTAAGGACAAGGTTTACTTTTTCGCATCTTGCGAGTATTTTTTCTAAGTTCGACAAACATCCTTCAAAGCTTTGCCCACAAACGGAGAAATCGTCCATGAATACTTCCATGATGTCGTTTATAAATTCTGCGAAGATAGCCATCATGCATCTTTGGAAGGTTGCAGGAGCATTGCATAGTCCAAATGGCATACGTCTATAAGCAAAAGTTCCATAGGGACAGGTGAAGGTTGTTTTTTCTTGGTCATCAGGATGAATAGGGATTTGGAAAAATCCTGAGTAACCATCTAAATAGCAGAAATAAGAATGTTTAGCCAATCGTTCAAGCATTTGATCAATAAAGGGTAAAGGGAAATGGTCTTTACGAGTGGCTTTGTTTAGTTTCTTATAATCTATGCACATCCTATGACCGGTTTGAACTCTTTGTGCAATAGATTCGCCTTTTTCATTAGTGACAACTGTAACTCCTCCCTTCTTTGGTACGACATGTACTGGGCTAACCCATTTACTATCGGATATTGGGTATATAATTCCTCCGTCGAGAAGTTTTTGGACTTCTTGTTTGACTACTTCGCTTAGAATAGGATTAATCCTTCGTTGGGGTTCTCTAGAAGTTTTACAATCTTCCTCTAGCATAATGCGATGCATACAAATAGAAGGGCTAATTCCTTTTAGATCAGCGATGCTATACCGTAAAGCGGTGGGGTATTTTCTTAGGATGTTTAATAATTTTTCGGTTTCTAATTCTCCTAAGTTTGCGCTAACTATTACGGGTTTTGCACGTTCTTTATCTAGGAATTCATACCTTAAATTTTTGGGTAGGGTTTTGAGTTCTATTGTTGATTTGATAGGGATAGGCGTAGGGTTTGGTGTAATTTCTAAGCATTCGGAGAGGTCGTCATCTTTTACTTTAAGGGTGGGAGGGTTGGGCTTTAAAATTTCAGAATATCTAGTTTGATCCTTCTCCATCTCCTTTCTACATTCTTCGATGACGTCTAACATATAACAACTATCGTCTATAGCTGGTGCTTTCATGAATTGTGTTAGAATAAATTCTACTTTTTCTTCACCCACTTCAAAAGTGAGCTTTCCTTTCTTTACGTCTATTATGGCACCTGCGGTTGCTAAGAATGGCCTTCCTAAAATGATAGGAGTGTTGGAATCTTCTCTTATGTCCATAACTATCAAATCAGTAGGGATATAGAATTGACCTACGCGTACTGGCACATTTTCTAGAATGCCTAAGGGGTATTTGACCGAACGGTCCGTGAATTGTATGGACATTCTAGTAGGTATTAGGTCTCCCATATTGAGTTTTTCACATATGGCTATGGGCATTAAACTTATACTTGCTCCTAGATCACATAGGGCTCTATCTATAACGAATTTTCCAATGACACAGGGTATAGAGAAACTTCCTGGGTCTTTTAACTTAGGAGGCATTTCGTTTTGAAGTATGGCGCTACACTCGGCAGTAAGCATAACGGTTTCATCATCCTCGATTCTTTTCTTATTGGTTAGGATGTCTTTAAGAAATTTAGCGTATGAGGGTATTTGGGTAATGGCTTCGGTGAAAGGTATTGTGATATTTAATTTTTTTAGAAGCTCAACGAATTTCTTGAATTGGCCTACACTTTTAGATTTTTCGAATCTTTGAGGATAAGGTATTGGTGGTTTATAAGGTGGCGGAGGTACATAAGGTTTCTTCGTTTCTATGGTTTCCTCGCCACTATCTTCCTTCTCCTTCTTACTTTGATCATCTTCCCTTTCGGTTGGTTCATCAGAGTTGGGTACTATGACTGGTTTCTCGGTTCTAGGATCAACTGGTCCATCGTATTGAGTACCACTTCGTAATATGATAGCATTCACATGTCCTTTAGGGTTTGGTTGAGGTTGGCTAGGAAATGTGCATGTGGGAGCAGAAGTAGATGCTTGTTGTTGGGCCACTTGCG
The DNA here is from genome assembly GCA_951799995.1 of Trifolium subterraneum. Lineage (NCBI taxonomy): Eukaryota > Viridiplantae > Streptophyta > Magnoliopsida > Fabales > Fabaceae > Trifolium > Trifolium subterraneum. Next base: position 36,225,314 of record OX637461.1, on the reverse strand, counting down.
CGATTTGGGTTTCTAGCAATTTATTGTGTGTGGCTATGACGTCTACTTTGCTTGTTAATTGCCTAATTTGCTCGCTAGTTTGAATGTGTTGATTTTTAACTTCCTTATTGATTTGAGTTTGAGAAGCTATGAAGTTTTCCATCATTAATTCTAGATTAGATTTCCTATGAGCATTTTGAGTAGGGTAGGCATGTTTTTGATATCCCGGTGGTGCAGAAGAAGGTGCATATAAAGTGTTGTTACTTTTGTACGAAAGGTACGGGTGGTTCTTAAAGCCTGGGTTGAAATTGTTTGAGTAAGGGTTCCCTTGAGTGTAATTCACTTGGTCTTGGGAAACTCCGGTCAGAACTTGACATTCAGCGACAGTGTGTCCTTGAGCTCCACACAATTCACAATCTTGGTTTGTAGCGGCTACGGTAGTTGTGGGTGTGGTGCTTAGGTTTTCAACCTTTTGCGTTAGGGCTTCTAATTGGGCATAGACGTGGTCTATGTTGCTGATTTCGTACATTCCACCTTTCGTTTGAGATTTCTCTACGGGTGTTCTTTCGCTTCCCCATTGGTAGTGGTTTAGAGTCATGCTTTCGATAAGCTGATAGGCTTCATTGAAGGCTTTATCCATAAGTGCGCCACCAGCTGCGGCGTCTATGGTCAATCTCGTGTTATACAAGAGACCATTATAAAAGGTGTGGATAATTAACCATTCTTTGAGTCCATGATGTGGGCGTAGCCTAATCATGTCTTTATATCTTTCCCATGCTTCGAAAAGAGACTCGTTGTCCTTTTGTTTGAATCCATTAATTTGGGCTCTAAGCATGGCAGTTTTGCTAGGTGGGAAATATCTAGCTAAGAAGACTTTCTTCAACTCATTCCACGTGGTGACTGAGTTAGATGGTAGAGACTGGAGCCAAGCTTTAGCGCTATCTCGTAATGAGAATGGGAATAAACAAAGTCTAATAGCTTCGGGACTGACACCATTAGCTTTGACGGTATCGGCATATTGCAAGAATATGGACAAATGTAGATTAGGGTTGTCCGTGGGATTTCCAGAGAATTGATTTTGTTGTACTGCTAACAAAAATGAAGGTTTAAACTCGAAATTATTTGCTTCAATAGCGGGGGCAACGATGCTATTATGCGGTTCTTCTTGCGAAGGAATAGCGTAAGACCGTAATGCTCGATTTAGAGGTAGTTCAGCCATTTCTGGTTCAACTACTGGTTCGGGAATATGATTATTAGGATCGAGAAGTTCGTATCTAGTACGATGTTCTTGTGTTCTACGTCTTATGCTAATAAGACGTTCGGACTCGTTAACTCGTTGCTCCAATCTTTTGCCTTTAGAGCGAGTGCTTGGCATGCAACAAACTAACTATTTAAAGGGTAAATAAAAAAATAAAAATAAAAATAAAAGAAAATAAAATTGTCTTAGTCTCTACGGTGTAAATAGAGGGTTTTGGAAATTATAAAATATTTTTGGATTTTTTAAATAAAATAAAAGAAAGTATTTTTTTGGGTTTTTAGATTAATAAAGCGTATTACTAGGATGAGCTCTTAGTTGCTTCGTAGGGTTCAATACTTAATTCGCACTTTGACAAAAAGAATAGTTTTCGAAACTATATTGATTTAAAAACACCAATCTCAGCTCTCGCAAATCTTGACTAGTGTTGTAGATTATAAAGGTGATGTTTAACTCCCGTCCTCGCATCCGCTAATAAAGTACTTTTTGAAAACCAATAATAATTTAATTAACTCTAATCCTAAGTGGTGTTCTTCCGAATCAGAATCAATGTTCAGTTTTTACTATCTAATAGAAATCTCATGCTCTCGCTATATTGATTTTTACTTTAATTAATTCTCACTCTTGTGACAAATTATAGTCGTTAAAATAAAAATTGCTTTTGGAAAACTCGTTAAAAAGCGGGCGCGCGAACTAACTACCGAACTCCTACTAGCTCCTAATTACACATCCTAGCAATATTAAATTAGCTAGACATAACTAAAACTAAAACTAAAGACGAAATAAATAAATAAACAGGAAATAAAAACATAAAGCAAATAAATAAATAAAGCGTAAATAAATAAAAGCAATAAAGAAAATAAAACAAGAAAATAATAAAATAAGAATGAAATTCTGGCACGCAGTAGAAAGATGTTGCGTAAGACGCTACAGCAACCTGTGAAGCAATATATCACGCTGAAAGAATAAAGTGCAAATAAGTAAATAACACAAAGATTTGTTAACCCAGTTCGGAGCAACTCTCCTACTCAGGGGATACCAATCCAGGAGGAATCCACTATAGTAATGCTAGTTCAAAGTTACTCAGCAAACGCCCCGTTTACAACTTCTCGCCTAGCCAATACCCGTGCTATACTCTACCTAGGAACTCCTAGATATGAGACGCCCCGTCTCACTCCTTACGTTTATAATAACCAATATGTTACTCACCGTAACAGAAACTATGAATCACTTAAACAAACCTACCTCCGTGCTTAAAAGCTTTGGAGCAAGTTACACAACCTATTCTCCGTGCTTAAAAGCTTAAGAGAATTAAACAATACAACTCAATAAAACCAGTCCTAAACTTGCATCAAGATGACACAAGGAAGGCTCACAAATCACAAGAAACAAAACACCTAAACCCTAAAACTCACGCTTTAGTAGACACGGTTTAGAAAATACACACTTCAACAAGCTTGGGTCTTCATGTATTTATAGCCTTGAATTGTCTTGATATCCAAGCTAGGTCTTCAAGTAAAAATCGCTGCAATAATCTCTGCCAACCCTAGATTATTTTAAAAAATATAACTTGAAGATTTGACAAAATAATTCTTCCAAAAAAGATTTAGTTCAAAACAAAAATATATAAATATATTTTTGTGTTAAATATTTGAAGCAATCTTTCTTTGCTTAAGGAACAAGGCGCGCAAGCATGTTTAAAACATGTGTTGTAAATTTTCTGAATCAAATCTTTCCAAAAGATATTGCTTAACAATTCTGGGCGCGCACATGCTTCAGTTCTGTCGTAGAGATGCTGCACAACATGCTCTAAAGCATCTCGTCCAGCATGTTGGCTAATAGTTAGTTTTTGCAAAATTGTATCCAACTTCAAAAACCCAACAATCTCCCCCTTTGGCAAATTTTGGCTAAAAATAACTTTAGACCAGTTTGTGGAGAGATACATATCATACTTTCCTTCGAGTCAACATAAACACACAACTAGGAAAGAAAAAAAGAACATTTATCAGAGGCAAGCAACAGCGGAAAAAACAACATAGCCTCATGGAGTACAGCCTGAGAGAAATAAACTCTCATGTAGTGAATTCAAAAATAAGGAGAAATAAACTCCTTCATGGAAAAATAAATTCCACACAAAATAGGAAAAATAAATTCCTATTTATCACATACAATAGAAAAATATATTCTACTCCCCCTTAGCACATGCACGGAGATTACTCCCCCTCAAAACATGCATATCATCAAAAGACAAAAGATGTTATACCAGATGCTATAGCATTTGTCGCCACATCATGCAAACATAAAACCTTCAGAATAACCTGCAGAATTACTCCCCCTTTTTGGGCTAAATTTGACAAAGAAAGCCATTAAACGATCAAACAAAGTACCATATCAGAAGAACCAAAAGAGTACCAGAACATAGGAACCATAGAGTACCAGAGCAAAGGAGACATAGAGTTGCAGGTGTAATCAGAATCAGGGCATAGCCCACACAATAACATCCAAAATATCAAGCAGAACAGACACGAGGACTTGCATCAGAATGCTCTTCCTCCACCTCAGTATCACCACCTACATCATCTGCATCATCTTCAGTAACATGAGGAATAACACTTGAAGTGCCTTCTATTCTAGCACATGCAGCTGCTGTTTTCTCATCCTCTAAAGTGTGGACAACAAGATCCACCAGAAACATCCTTCTTATCACCAACAGACACAAAATTCTTACTAATTTTTCAGATGTTTCAACACTACCCAAAATAGCGTGCATTACCAAATGGAGGTAAAAGATAGTAGCAGTCGCACGCCACACTAGCAATAATTGCTATAATTCTTCAAATAGGCAAATACCAAGTTTGCCTCGCAATTTTTCAAATTGAACAGCATCTAGAGCTTTAGTAAATATATCCGCTAGTTGTTCTTCAGTGCCTACATGCTCAAGAGTAACAATTTTGTCTTCTACAAGATCTCTTATGAAGTGGTGCCTAATATCAATATGCTTTGTCCTACTATGTTGAATAGGATTTTTTGAGATATTTATGGCACTAAGATTATCACAATATAATGTCATGACATCTTGCTCCACATTATACTCCTTCAACATTTGTTTCATCCATAATAGTTGAGAACAACTGCTTCCAGCAGCTATGTACTCTGCTTTAGCTGTAGATAATGAAACACTGTTTTGCTTCTTACTGAACCAGGATATGAGATTGTTACCTAGAAAGAAACATGCACCAGATGTGCTTTTTCTATCATCTGCACTACCTGCCCAATCTGCACCACAATATCCTACTAGAGTAGAATTTTCACTATGACAATAGAGAATCCCATAATCACAGGTGCCATTAACATACTTCAAGATCCTTTTTACTTGAACAAGATGGCTCATCTTGGGTTGAGCTTGGTACCTAGCACATACTCCAACTGCAAAAGTAATATCAGGTCTACTAGCAGTTAGATATAATAAGCTTCCAATCATACTCCTATATAGGCTTTGATCAACATCGATTCCTGTTTCATCTTTGGTAAGCTTCAAATGTGTTGCTGCAGGAGTTCTTTTGTGATTTCCTCCATCCATACCAAAATTCTTCACAATATTTCTAGCATACTTACTTTGAGAGACAAATATGGTGTCTTCCATTTGCTTTACTTGTAGTCCAAGGAAGTATGTTAGCTCTCCTACTAAGCTCATCTCAAATTCTGACTGCATTTGCTGCACAAAATGATGTACCATCTTGCTTGACATTCCTCCAAAGACAATGTCATCAACATATATTTGAGCTATAATGAAATCACCTTTTTCTTTCTTTACAAATAGAGTTTTGTCATTCCCTCCTTTCCTATACCCTTGACTTAAGAGAAATTCAGTGAGCCTCTCATACCATGCCCTAGGGGCTTGTTTTAGGCCATATAGGGCTTTCTTCAATTTGTAGACATGATTTGGGAGAGTAGGCTCTATGAATCCTTTTGGTTGTTCAACAAAGACTTCTTCATTTAAATACCCATTGAGAAAGGCACTCTTCACATCCATTTGGAATAATTTGAATTTTAAGATGCAAGCAACACCTAAGAGAAGTCTTATGGATTCAAGACGAGCAACAGGTGCAAATGTCTCATCAAAGTCAATTCCTTCAATTTGAGCATAACCTTGAGCAACAAGTCTGGCCTTGTTTCTGGTGACAACTCCATTTTCATCAGACTTGTTCTTGAATACCCATTTAGTACCAATCACATTTACATTCTCTGGTCTTGGAACCAAATCCCACACTTCATTCCTTTTGAACTGTTCTAGTTCCTCTTGCATCGCATTTATCCAACACTCATCAGTCAATGCTTCCTTCACATTTTTTGGCTCAATCTTAGATACAAAGCAAACATTTGAGATAACATCATTCATTCTTCTTGTATAGATTCCTTGGTCAGGATTACCAATGATGAGATCAGAGGGATGATTCTTTTGGATCCTAATGGATGGACCTTTCTTAGGTGGAACACTCATAGACCCAGTTTCAGAAGCTTCCATGTTGTTTTCATCTTCTTTTACATTTTCAAATGCTTCAGTTGATGAGTCAGATGCTGCAGCATCTTCACCCGCATCTTGCGTCCCGCTTTCTACATGATCAACTATCACAACATTGCTAGACTCCATCATTACTTTGGTTCTGGAATTGAACACTCTATAGGCTCTACTGTTGGTGGAATAGCCTAAGAATATTCCTTCATCACTTTTAGGATCAAGTTTTCTTCTTTGTTCTCTGTCAGCCAAGATGTAACATTTGCTTCCGAACACATGAAAATATTTGACAGTAGGTTTCTTGTTCTTCCACAGTTCATACAAAGTTGTGTTGGTTCCAGTCCTTAACGTAACTCTATTGTGGATGTAGCAGGCTGTATTCATGGCCTCAGCCCAGAAGAAATATGGTAGTTTCTTTGCATGAAGCATGACTCTAGCTGATTCTTGTATAGTTCGATTCTTCCTTTCAACCACTCCATTTTGTTGGGGTGTGATGGGAGATGAGAACTCATGCTTGATTCCCTCAGATGCACAAAATTCAGAAAACCTTGAGTTTTCAAACTCCTTTCCTTGGTCACTTCTTATCCTTAAAATTACACTATCTTTTTCTCTTTGAAGCTGAACACATAGATCTTTAAAGATGTCAAATGTATCTGATTTTTCTTTGAGAAAATTGATCCAAGTGTATCTAGAGAAATCATCAAGAACAACATAAGCATACATTTTTCCTCCTAAGCTTTTGACTTGCATAGGTCCCATAAGATCCATATGAAGTAACTCAAGGACTCTTGTAGTTGTGGAATGTTGTAGCATCTTGTGTGGCATCTTGGTTTGTTTTCCAATTTGACATTCACCACAGATGTTACCTTGTGCAATTTTAAGCTTAGGCAGTCCCCTAATAGCTTCCTCAGATATTGCCTTTTTCATGCTCTTCAGATTTAGATGTCCTAACTTTTGGTGCCAAAGTGTTACCTCATTTTCTTTTGCTATGAAACATGTTGACAGATTTGCTTCCTCTTGAGATACCCACAAGTAGCAATTGTCTTTGGACCTCACACCTTTCATGAGTAATTCATCATTCTCACTTGTGACAAGACACTCAGCTTTGGTGAAATTTACCTTCATACCTTGGTCACACAATTGACTAATGCTAATCAAATTTGCAGTTAATCCTTTTACAAGTAGCACATTGTCAAGTTTAGGTAAGCTTTTGTTGATCAGCTTTCCTACGCCAATGATCTCCCCTTTGGCTTCATCTCCAAAAGTTACATAGCTAGTTGAGTAAGATTTGATATCAACAAGAAATCTATCATCTCCAGTCATATGCCTCGAGCACCCACTGTCAAAATACTAGTCTTCTTTTGAAGAGGCTCTAAAAGAAGTGTGAAGAAATCAAACCTGTAACCTGATTTTCAGTCTGTTCTTCATCAACTTTGGTCTTTATAGTGATGTTCTCACTTTTGACTTTCCATTCTTGTTGAATCATCGGTATTGGCTCAGTTTGTTGCTTCTCCTGAGGGTACCCATACAACTTATAGCAAAATGGCCTTATGTGTCCCTTTCTACCACAGTAATGACATCTCCAAGGACGGTGTTTCTTATAGTGAGAATTGTCATGATGCTTCATAGGACGCTTATAGTAAGAATTGCCATGATGCTGCGTAGGATGTTGGGGCACCTTTCGTGACATGTTAGCACCTGGGACTTCTTTGGGGTGAGTATACATAAGATCAGGATTATAAGTCCTATGTTTGTTGACATTTTCATAGCTGATTCCAGTGAACTTTGGTTTCCTTTTGTGATGTTCCAGAATCTCATCAAGTTTCTCATCCCCAGTTTTGTTAAGCATCTCAGAGTATTTTCTTAGCCGTCCCACATTAACATTCAAGAGATCAATTTCTTTGTTTGCTTCATCAAGATCAGAGGTCAGATGGTTTACCTTAATTTGAAGTTCTTCAATCCTTGATATGCTTCTAGCTTGGTCAGCTTTGAGTTGAGAGTTAATCTTCTTTAATTTTTCAATCTCTCTACACTTATCAACTGAGACTAAGCACAACTCTTTGTATGTTGTTGCTAGTTCTTCAAAAGTGAGTTCTTCATCACTGGATTCTGTGTCAGATTCTACTATTCCAGTTAGAACTCTAACATGTTTTGCAGCTTCAAGATCTTTTTCACCTTCAGATTCTTCTTCATCGGACCATGAAGCAACTAAACTCTTCTTTTGTTTTCTCAGATATGTGCCACATTCAGTTCTTATGTGACCGTACCCTTCACATTCATGACATTGGATTCCCTTGTTTACAGTAGGCTTTTCATCACCCTTTGATTTTTTCTGGGCATCAATGTTGCGCATGATGTCAGGAGCATTATTCTTAGCATCTTTCCAGGAGTTCTTGTCCGCCTTTCTTAGTATCTTATTAAACTGTCTTCCAAGCATGACTATAGCTTCAGAGAAACTCTCACCTGAATCGTGTTCATCTTCCTCATCTTCCTCAGCAGCATTGGATACAAAAGCAATGTTTTTGTTTTTTCTTTCTATTCTTTCATTGACAGATGATTCATAGGTCTGGAGTGACCCTATTAATTCATCAACTCTCATAGTTGAGATATCTTGTGCCTCTTCCATAGCTATTACTTTCATATCAAACTTCTTGGTGAGGGACCTAAGAATTTTTCTTACAATTTTTTCATCACTCATTTTTTTCTCCTAAGTCATCAAATGAGTTGGCAAAATCCATAACATTCATATAGAAATCATGAACACTTTCATCCTCTTTCATCTTAAGATTCTCAAATTTTCTAGTTAAAATTTGTAGTCTAGAAATTTTTACCTTAGCAGTCCCTTCTTGAGTGGTTTTCAAGATATCCCAAGCTTCCTTAGCAATTTTGCACCTTTTGATTAGCCTGAACATATTTTTGTCCACTCCATTAAATAAGGCATTCAGAGCTTTTGAGTTTCCAACAGCTAGCGTATCTTCGGTAGTAGTCCAGTCTTCTTCTGGCTTTAGTTCATCAGTGTCTGCTCCACTAGCATTCTTTACCTTGGGATGTTCCCAGCCCTTTAATATAGCCTTCCAAGCTTTCATATCCATAGATTTTATGAATACTTCCATGCGTGATTTCCAAAAGTCGTAGTTAGAGTCATCTAGAAGTGGTGGCCTAGATGTATATCCTCCTTCTTTGTCCATAGTACCAGATATTACCCTGCAGCTCACCCAAAAACAGGTTAGGGTGCCTGCTCTGATGCCAATTGAAATTCTGGCATGCAGTAGAAAGATGTTGCGTAAGACGCTACAGCAACCTGTGAAGCAATATATCACGCTGAAAGAATAAAGTGCAAATAAGTAAATAACACAAAGGTTTGTTAACCCAGTTCGGAGCAACTCTCCTACTTTGGGGGATACCAATCCAGGAGGAATCCACTATAGTAATGCTAGTTCAAAGTTACTCAGCAAACGCCCCGTTTACAACTTCTCGCCTAGCCAATACCCGTGCTATACTCTACCTAGGAACTCCTAGATATGAGACGCCCCGTCTCACTCCTTACGTTTATAATAACCAATATGTTACTCACCGTAACAGAAACTATGAATCATTTAAACAAACCTACCTTCATGCTTAAAAGCTTTGGAGCAAGTTACACAACCTATTCTCCGTGCTCAAAAGCTTAAGAGAATTAAACAATACAACTCAATAAAACCAGTCCTAAACTTGCATCAAGATGACACAAGGAAGGCTCACAAATCACAAGAAACAAAACACCTAACCCTAAAAGTCTAAAACTCACGCTTTAGTAGACACGGTTTAGAAAATACACACTTCAATAAGCTTGGGTATTCATGTATTTATAGCCTTGAATTGTCTTGATGTCCAAGCTAGGTCTTCAAGTAAAAATCGCTGCAATAATCTCTGCCAACCCTAGATTATTTTAAAAAATATAACTTGAAGATTTCACAAAATAATTCTTCCAAAAAAGATTTAGTTCAAAACAAAAATATATAAATATATTTTTGTGTTAAATATTTGAAGCAATCTTTCTTTGCTTAAGGAACAAGGCGCGCAAGCATGTTTAAAACATGTGTTGTAAATTTTCTGAATCAAATCTTTCCAAAAGATATTGCTTAACAATTCTGGGCGCACACATGCTTCAGTTCTGTCGTAGAGATGCTGCACAACATGCTCTAAAGCATCTCGTCCAGCATGTTGGCTAATAGTTAGTTTTTGCAAAATTGTAGCCAACTTCAAAAACCCAACAAAGAACATGAATAAACTCCAAGTATAATGCCGGTACAAAAGAAAATAAAATTCAACTTAAGAGAAAGAGTTCCCGCACTAAGGCCTGAGTACTCTTTCTCCAACCGACTATACGAGTGGTGTGCTCGTTTTACAAGTCAATTGTTCAAAGTTGTGTGTCTTGAATGTGGAGGAAAGGAACCTATTTATACTAAAATATGATAAACAATTGTTTGTTGTAACCGATGTGGGACTTGGAACCGGAATTGCTGCCAACCACACGATCTGGCGAACGCCAGAGATCTTCTCTTCCTCTCCGAGCTTTGTGGCGTGCGCCACAAGCTGTTCAATGTGGGCTGGCGAGCGCCAGCTGGGCTTTGGCGAGCATTGGACTTCTTTGTCTTGTAGTGGGCTGCTATTTGCAGCCCCTTTATGTCTCTTTTTGGTCCGTTTTCGCTCCTTTCTTCAATTCGATTAATTTTCATCTGTATTTATAAAATAAGAGCATTTAGTAACGATTCATAATATAAAACTTCGAAATCAAAATAAAAATAATTGAAATATAATAGTAAATTGACTAAATAAATAGCACATTTTTAGGTGTATCAATGGAGTAGCAGGGACGGATCCAGAAATTTTAACCAGTGGGGTCAAAATCATTTATATATTAATACATCGATAAAATAATAACATTGTTTTATTTAATCAAATATATTTTTGAACATCGTATATAAAATTTTATGGAATCGTATATTTAAAAATATCAGACACTTTAACATCTAAAAAATATAATTTCTTATGTGTATTAATATTTTGAGTGCCGTAAAATTTTCTATTTTAACACTATCGAATATATCATTTTCTATGTATATGACAAGACAATTATTAAAATTTCATCCCTTATATGACATGTTTGTTTGTTATCGAGTATAATTGATTTTGCATATAAAATTGATCCTAACTTAAAAATGAGTTACATATTTATTTTTTGGTGTTTTAATTGAACTGATGTGAATTAAGTTATTATCTCAATCATAAAAATAAGAAGGGTTTGTCTAACATGTGCAACATTGCACATGTTAATATAATTAAAAGTAATAACTTTTTTTTTGTTTGTCAAAAAAAAAAAAGTAATAACTTTTTATTAAAAACAATAATTATTTATCAAAATATTATACATTTAATATAAAATTCACAAGTTCCAATGCAAATTTACTATTTTAAACTTCTTAACATGTGCAAATTTGCACATGATAGAAAAATCCAAATAAAAATGACTATTAACTTATACTTTTTGTTGTTTTAATTGAACCGAAGTGAATTAAGTTATTACATACTTCTAACTTAGAAGAATTCATTCATTTTTTTTGGACACTACTTAAAAGAATTCATTCATTTAAAATCAATTGTTGTCACTTTAAGATAAAACAACACACTAATTTAGCAATACCTCCTCCTTAACAAAAACTTATTAGAACTTGTAATTAAAAAAATACTCCCTTTGATTCTATATATAAGAAACATTTCACTTTTTAGATTTATTGTAGAATTAATGTATTTAGTCTATATTATTGTCTAGATACATAACTTTTACAATAAATCTAAAAAGTTAACCTGTTCTTATATATATATATATAAAACCGGATGAAATACTTGTTAAAACTTGAAAAAATACTTCAACAAATATTATTAGTGAGCTATGTGGGAACAAAGAAAGATTTAAAGTGGGGGCAATACATAAAAATGTGTACTTATTGGTTAAAAAAACAATAGATGAGTGGGGTCAATTGCCCCCAATTGATACCAAGTGGATCCGTGTCTGTGGAGTAGTGAAATACCAAGGAAGAGTTTGTGTACCCGATGTGCCTGAGTTAAAGAAAATGATTTTTGATGAAGGTCATAGAAGTGGATTAAGTATTCATCCTAGTGTGATTAAGATGTACCAAGACTTGAAGAAATTATTTTGGTGGCCTACAATGAAGAAGGAAATTGCAGAATATGTGTCTCACCCTTTATGTCACGCCTTTATGTGAAGTTGGGCTGAATATTGTTTATTCGTTGGGCCGTTGCTATTAGGACGTTTTATGGATTATCAAATAATGTTTAGGCCTTGCTAAATACACCCCGTATATTTACTCTCCACTGATTAATTTCAAAATTTAATTTAGGTAGAACTGTCAATGCGTTAAAGATTACTGTACTTCATAAAATATTTGCATAAATATCTAAAAGGTGCAATTTGATTGGATTGCTTATGCAACCTTTAGTTACTCCGTAAATCATTTCAACCCCAATCAACAAAGAATTCCACCATAAACAATTTTCAAACCCCCATACAAGTTATTAGTTATCCTATGAAAAGTTGAAGATAAAGAAGCATCGTGGTAGAAAAACATGAGATTGAATAAAAAAGCAACACAAGCACATCAGAGTCAACTATTCCATACATTCATTAATTGTATGTTAATACGTACAGTACATAAATCCACATCTAATTCTATATATTCTTCCATTAAATATCTTCTCCACATATTATCATTAAAATTTGAAGCATTCAATCTAACCATACTCAATTATCAAGAATTCCATAACAAAGACAAAAAAGACTTTCATAGATGATGCTTATTTGGGGTTCCTAAGAACAATGATGACTGAATCACCACGGAGGAACATTTTGCTGATAAATCTATCCTTGTTAACTGGCTGAGCCTTTTTCTTTCCTTTACCAGTCTTAGGCACCTGATACAATACAAACAGAACATTTAGCTATAATGTAACAAGTTCAAATGTAACAACCAGAGAAGTGAATTAACAAAAACAAAATAATGCATACCTCGGTCCACATTTCCCTAACATTTTCAAGAACCATATTGCAGTGCCTATCAAAAGCCCTGACACGACCAAGAAGCTTTTTGTTGTTACGACAATTTATCAGTACCTGCATATTTGTTATGAGTAAAACCACACATTAAATATGTTCTGAGTACAACCCAACCCAGGAAAACATGGTACATATATAAGTGATATAAGAAAAACAACTATACCTGTGTATTATTTTTCACACTCATCATGAGTACAGATAGCGGTCCAGTGTTGAATTCCTCTTCCTCGTTCTTTGCCACTGCCTGGAACAATTGACAAGAATATTAAACATCAATCCAACAATAAAAGTCAAATAGTGTACTTAACACCATAGTGATGCAGACAGAAAAGACATGTCATATGATAATAAATCAGTAATGTTGCACCAAGTTAGAGCTTGGAAATTCAACACATCAATATTCTGTTTACAGACTGCAATCCAATCTAAGTAAATGACTACGATATCTAAAATGGAAAAAACATAAACTTCCACATTACAAGAGCAGTAAACATCAGCCCAGTCATACAAAACAAAGTTCCAATTTGCAAAACAAAGAAATTCACCAAACCAGATTATGTAAATAGAACATACATCAAGGAGAAACAGGATCATAATGGCAAATTAAAAATCAAAAAGAACATTAAAGAATAAATAACTTACATCTTCTTCCATTGGCCGGCTTGAGAAGAAAAGCAAACAAAATAAAACAAGTTAGACAGCTGCAATTTAAATAATAATGATAATAATTTCAAAAGATAAAAAAAATAATCAATATGAGAATACATACCTCATTTTGGATGAGACTTCTGGTCAGGTGTTCCTCTAAGTGAAGTTGAAACTGACAATAGTAAGAACAATCAATCAACAGATGACAAATTGGAACAAGAAAACAATGAGATGAAAGATAAAGTTTTAAATTAAATCAATTGCAAGGAGCAAAAATATCATACTAAAACACAAGATTTGAAACCTACGACAGAAAGGGAAAAGGAAGAAATACATTAGCAAGCCTCTTCAGTTCAGGTCTCCATGTAATTTCCGCATGGGCAACTCGGAAGAACGAAAGTTAATTTTTTTATCATCATCAGAGGCTATATCTTAAGAGGTGTTTCAAGGCACGGCAGACTTCACATGACAGAACTAAAACAAGCAGAAAAAGGAATAAGGATGGAAGAACCAACAAGAGAAGATAGGAACAAAAAACCAAGCAACTGAATGCTAAAATTTAAACTAAATGGCATAAAATTACGATAAATGAACACAACAAGTGAAAGAGAATACAAACATCAGAAAGCCTCTTCAGTTCAGGTCTCCAAATAATTTCCGCATGGATAACTCGGACAAAGTTATTTGTTTGATCATCATCAGAGGATTAATGACTGGGGTTTGAAGGCACCATAGACTTCATAAGATATGACCTTAAACATGTAGAAGACCTAGTCCAGCAAAAAACCTTTAATCAAACAAGAAAAAGTCCTATAATAAAAACTGAATTAAAAATTTGAATTTGTCTACCAATAGATTAACAAAAGACTGATCATAACCTAAAATTGACTGAAACGGATGGAGAAAAATGTGACAAAAGTTTCTTCAGTTCAGATCTCAACGTAAATTAAGTATGGAAAATTCAAAATGACAATATATTATTAGTCAAGTTGTGTTTCATGACTCGGAAGACTTCAAAAGACATTACTCAAACAAACACAACAGCCAATAAAAGCTAGAAGAGCCGACAACAGCACATTGGAACAAGCCAAACAATGACTGTTGAAATTATCAACATCATCACATGGGAAAGGGGAAGAAAAACATAAGAAAGCCTCTTCAGTTCAGGTCTCCATATGATTTCCGCATGGACAACTCGGAAGAACGAAAGTATTTGTTTGATCATCATCAGAGACTGAATGGGGGTGTCATAGCAGACACATGACCTTAAATAAGTATAATAAGACCTAATAAAGCTATAAGCAAAAACACTAAAACACAAGTTATCCTACCATCAAACTAAATCAAAACATCTGAACAGGACTGGAAAATGAAGCAGCAAAAATTAGACCTCTTGGGATCTCATCATCTCAAAATCAACTTTAAAAAATAAACTACAAACAACAAGCTTAAAAATCAAAACAATTCCAAAATCAATAACAAATAACTAAAAGTCAAAATCAAAACAAACAATCACTCATCATCATAATCATTCATTCATCAGTCATAAAAAAATACAGGGATAAACAAAAACAAAATCAAAACCCTAAAAATATCAACACAAACAGAATCAATAAGGTTCGAACAAAAATCAACGAATACAAGCTTACCTGCGAGTTGCAACTGCGAGAGAGAGACGTACTCGGTCGGCGGCGGATTTGAAAAGAAACTGAGAGTGAGAGTGTGTGAGAGTGAGAGAGAGAGAGGTATACGCGTGAAATGGTTTGAGAGTGTGAGAGAGTCTTCTAAATTAATTGGGTTATTGGGCCAACATATATCTTCTTCTTACTCTTTATTTTTTTTTCGAATTTTTTGTTTTTTTTTTGTTTTTTGGAATTATTTTTTGCTCTTTTTATATGCAAACGAATTTTCAATATTAATCTTTTTTAAAATATTATTCATAAAATTAAAATAGTGGTTTCAACGAAACAAACACGTTGCATATACACGAGGCAAGTTCGATGAGACTATTATTACAATTTGTCTATATATCTCAAGTCCGATCATTAAATTCTTTTTCTCATTTGTTTGTTAGTGTAATTAGGTGATATTAAACGGTTAAATTGATAAAATTCGAAATCTCCAATGAAAATCGGTAGATTTAGTCAAACTTCATGACCCTTTCATTAAAACTAGGTTTCCGATGAGACTGTTATTACAATTTGTCTATACATCTGGAGTCTGATGATCAAAATTCTTCTTCACATTTGTTTGTTAGTGTAATTAAGCGATATTGAACGGTCAGATCGATAAAATTTGAAATCTCTTGTGAAAATCGATATATTTAGTCAAACTTCATGACCCTTTAATTAAAACAAGGTTTTTGATGAGACTGTTATTACGATTCGTCTTTAAATTCGGAGTCTGGTCATCAAAATTCTTTTTATCATTTGTTTGTTAGTCCAATTAGGTGATATTGAACGGTCAGATTGATAAAATTCGAAATCTTCAGTCAAAATCGGTAGTTTTAGTCAAACTTCATCACCCTTGCATCGAAACTAGGTTTACGACGAAACTATTATTACGATCTGTCTATACATTCGGAGTTCGATCATTAAAAAAAATTCATATGTTTGTTACTCCAATTAAGTATTATTGAACGGTTGGATTGATAAAATTTGAAATCTTCAATCAAAATCCGTAATTTTAGTTAAATTTCATTACTCTTTCATTAAAACTAGATCTCCAATGAGACTGCTGTTGCGATATGTCTTTATATTCAGAGCTCAATTAAGGTATAATAGTAAGATAATGTGCAAAAATACCCTTTCTAACGGACACTTAAGAAGAAACGAATGGAGTAATATTTAGTTTTGTTACTAAATATTTTGTTTTAATTTTTAAGTTTTATATAAAATATTTAGTTTTAAAAAAACTTATATTTTAACAAAAACAAAACTTGTATTTTTTTTTTACGGAAAAAAAACTTATACTATGCATATGTGTTTTTTATTACTAACTATTAAGTTTTATATAATACACTCTACCAAAGAAAACTTTTATATAATACAAAAAACTTATATAAAAAAACATATATAATTTAGATCGACTGTATTTGCTTTATTTTTCAACAAACATATATACTTTCGACATTTTTCTATTTTTAAATATACTAATTTTTGTTTTTATTATATAAAAAAAATACTAACTTTTTAATTTTTTTGACAAACATAGAAATATATTAGTGGATTAAAATTACGGTATAATAGGAAGATAATGTGCAAAAATACACTTTCTTAATTTTGTGTTACTATTCTAAACGGACACTTAAAAAGAAACGAATGGAGTAATATTTACTTTTATTACTAAATATTTCGTTTTTCTTTTTAAGTTTTATATAAAATATTTAGTTTTAAAAAAACTTATATTTTTCTTTTTTATTTTAACAAAAAAAAACTTATATTTTTTTTTTTACGAAAAAAAACTTATATTATGCATATGTGTTTTTTTTTACTAAATATTAAGTTTTTTATAATACATTCTACCAAAAAAAAGTTTTATATAATACAAAAAATTTATATAAAAAAACATATATAATTTAGATCGAACGTATCTGCTTTATTTTTCAACAAACATACATACTTTCAACATTTTTCTATTTTTAAATATACTAATTTTTGTTTTTATTATATACTCCCTCCGTCCCAAAATAACTGACCTAGTTGACCACTGTCACGTTTGCCAATGTTCAACTTTAATTGTTAATATCTTAAATTATATTTTATTAAAAATTATAAAAATTATATATTTTGAAAATACTCATCGAGACAAATCAAACAACATCTCATATGCTAACATTTACATGTATATATTAGTAGAAAAATATAGTCAAAGTAGATTATATGAATAGTACTCAAAGTCAAAAATAGGTCAGTTATTTTGGGACGGAGGGAGTAAAAAATACTAACTATTTTTTTTTTTTACCATCACTGTACCAGAATTTTTCTTCTTCTTTTCTTTCTTCACTTCTTATCAAATATGGTTTTTGCAAATTTTCTTTTTGAACAAATTCTGCAAGTTTTTTTTATATTTGATTCCCTCTTTTGCTATTTCTTGTGTTAATCCGGCCGTTGAAGTGAGTTATGCAGTTGGTTTAACAATCAAAAATTACATTTTTTTTTATATATACAATCGGTGATTAACTTGCTTCATCTGCTTTTATTTCCAATATCGTACGTAAAAAAACATAGAACTTTTAAGGAATTTTGTTGTTGTTGTTTTGGATTTCCAAAAAAATATAATTTTTTTATTTATATGTTAGAAGTCTCACATTGGCTAGAGATATGACAAAGATAGCCTTTATAAAATAGTGCAAACCTCAACTCTCAAGCTAGCTTTTGTGGTTGAGTATATGTCTCTCAAATTCTAATATGGTATCAAAGTCTATCCTAGATCAATTTGTTGTTTGTTGTTGAGACCTCCCATATTTGGGCCACCCATTGTTGTTGATCCCACGCACCAAGCTCAATAGTGTTGGGGGTGCGTTAGAAGTCACACATTGGCTAGAGAAATGACAAAGATAGCCTTTATAAAATAGTGCAAACCTCAACTCTCAAGCTAGCTTTTGTGGTTGAGATAGGCCTCTCAAATTCTAATATATTACTCTTATAATTTCTTTTATTAAAATTTATTGAGTCTTTTGAAAGTTTCCTAATAAATATTGAGTCTTTTGAATTTTTCCTATAATATATAAAATATTATGAAATCTTGATCGTAAAAAGTCTTTTAAAAAAATTCTCTCAAAATTCTCTCAAATCATATGTCAAAAATCTTGACGGTAAAAAGTCTTTTGAAAAAAATCTCATAAAATCAATATAATCTCACGAAATCATTTAAAATCTTCAAAACTTTTTTTGTCAAAATAATCTGTTGAAATCTCAATCTAATACACCCCCTTAAAATATTTCAGGGGTTATTTGACATTTCCATAAAAAAAAATTGCTTTTTAGGCCCCCCTAAAATACTCCTAGGCCCCCGTCTTGACCAGTTTGCCCTTAAAACCATATTGGTATGTAACTACCAAAATACGCTTATTTTGGTACTAGCTACCAAAATGGCAAAATAACATTAGTTTGATTACTTTGGTACGTAATTACAAGAATACGCTTTGATTGAGTTTCTATCTTCCGAAAACGCTTAGGATCGGTTTCTATCTACCAAAATGGTGAAAATCTAGTAAAATAACATTAATTTGGTTACTTTTGGTACGTAACTACCAAACTACGCTTATTTTGGCACGTAACTATAAAAATGACAAAATAACATTAATTTGATTACTTTGGTACGTAATTACCAGAATACGCTTCGATTGAGTTTCTATCTTCCGAAAACGCTTAGATTCGGTTTCTATCTACCAAAATGGTGAAAATCTGGCGAAATGCCATTAATTTGGGTATTTTGGTACGTAACTATCAAAATGGTGAAAATTTAGCGACTGTTATAAATTTTCAGAAATTTGCTCATGGAATACAAATGTTTCTAACAGAAAAGTACTCACCTTAACATAAAGAGCTAGATACTTAGTACTAAACACCTAAAAAAAATCAAAGTTTACAAACTTTGATTTCTAGGGGTCTGTTTGGTTCGGGGTTTTTGGAGGGGAGGGGAGGTGAGGTGATATTTTAAATTTTTATGTTTGGTTCAATTTTTTGTGAGGGGGAGGGGAGGTAATATAGCTCAATTTTTGCTTCCCCCCAATTTGGGGGGATTTGGAGGGGAGGGGAGGGAAACTAAAATCTAATTTCTTATATTGACAAAATTACCCTCAATTAATTTGTTAAAATCCTAAATTATCCTTGTTGGAATATTAAAAGTTTATATTGACAAAATTATCCTTGTTAAAATACTTCCTCTCCCATTCCCTCCCCTCTTTTGAACCAAACACGTATTTAATCAAACAACTTCTCTCTCCCTCCCCTCCATTAAAATCCCTCTCCTCCCCTCCGTTGAACCAAACAGACCCTAGGTGTTCAGTACTAATGCTATAAGTGTATAGTTGTTTGTGTTAAGGTGGAGTACTTTTCTACTAGAAACATTTGAATACTAGAAACATTTGTATTCCATGAGCAAATTTATGAAAATTTATAACAGTCACCAGATTTTCACCATTTTGGTAGTTACGTATCAAAATAACCAAATTAATGTTATTTCGCCAGATTTTCACCATTTTGGTAGGTAGAAACCGAATCTAAGCATTTTTGAAAGATAGAAACTCAATCGAAGCGTATTCTGGTAGGTACGTACCAAAGTAACCAAATTAGTGTTATTTTACCATTTTGGTAGTTACGTACCAAAATAAGCGTATTTTGGTAATTACCAATGTTGTCAGAACCGGACCGACCGGTCGGACCGGGAACCGGTGGTCAAAGCGGTCCGGTTGAGTCTTAAAAACGGCCAGAACAGGAACCGGTGAAAAACCGGTTGAACCGGCGCGGAACCGGTAAAAACCGATGAACCGGCCGGTTCAAGCGGTTCGGCGGATCTGCTATTTTTTTTTTTAAGTTGAAGACACCAAAAACTTGTTGGTTTGTTTGAAAAGAAAAAAGATTGAAACTTGGGAAGAAAGAATTGGAAACAAGGTTGTTAAGTAACAATGCAAAAAGATGAAGAGAAATTTAATTGTTTTGATTCATTTGAAAGAAATAAGAAGCAAATATTGATGATAAAAAATAAAGATCTGTAAAAAAAAAAAGGAAAAAAAATGAAGAGGGAACAATAGCAGTGACTGAAGAAGAAAAGAAAAAAGAAGATGAAGGAACAGTAGCAGTGACTAGAGAAGAGAGAGATCTAAGCTTTTGCAAGTAACGGCTGCTCTTTTAGCATTTAGGAAATTGCAACAATGATATTAGGGTTATAAAATAAGTGGGCTTGGGCCTCTTATAAGAGCAAAACTAAAACAACTAATAAACTCACATGTTAAATTTTGGTACTAGCCACCACTAATAAATGTTAATTCATATATAATTATTTATAATGTTTTAATTTTTTTTTATAATATATATGTAATGTTTTACTTTTATATGTTGGTTTATGACATTTTAATATTGTGAAATTATGAATATTGTATAACTTTTTATTTATTATTGATTTATATATAATTTAAAAATATAAAAAATTATATTTAATTTAAAACGGTCCGACCCGGTTGAACCCCGATCCGACCAGTTGAACCTTGAACAGGTAAGTTCACCGGTTCGATGACCGGTCCGGTTCTGACAACCTTGGTAATTACGTACCAAAATGGTTTTAAGGGCAAACTGATCAAGATGGGGGACTAAGAGTATTATATGAGTCCTATGTTGCCCGGGTGCGGGTACGGTACCGGTATCCGGTACTGGTACGGGGTACATCATTTTTAGAAAAACTAAGATACGGGTACGTCCCTATATTTTTTTTAAAATATAATTATATAAATCAAATATTAGAATTATATTGTTAAAATAAATAATTAAACATAAAAAATATCACACCACAATTTAAAAGTAATTCAAATTGTTCAAAATATGAAATTAAAAAGCAATTAGCTCAAAAAGAGTCAATTGTTTCCACCTCCATCATCACTAAAATGAGCGGCCTCTAGTTTAGGTTTATCGTGAGAAAGACTAGCAATTTCAAAAATATCAATTATATATTAAATAAATCTCATTCATCTCTACGAATATTCCACATTTTTGTTGCTCTTTCATTGTAAGTATTATTATTTCTCTTTCTCGAGAGAATACGAAGATTTGTATGAATGAAAAAACTCGATCTTCAATTCTCTTTGAATTTAGTCTATTCATTTTTAATGAATGAGTGAATAATTCCAATGGCTCCTTTTTTTATTGTTTTTTAGCGGTAGGTGCTACTTTTATATTATACAAAAATAAAAAACCTAAATATTTATATAAAAAAACAAATTAAAGAAAAAGAAGAAGAAAGAAATAGTGTTTTTTTGAATTGATGTACCACGCGCGTATCACAGATGTACCACTCGTGTACCCATTACAAAAAACAAAAACAAAAAATCTAGGTACTGCGTCGGTGCGTACCGGGGAAGTACCATACGCGTACCGATACCCGGTACGTACCGGTACCGGTACTCTATCTAAAACGGAGTACTCATGCATTATGAGTCCCTAAAAAGCAATTTTCTAAAACAAATAAAACAAAAAAGTAGTTGTTTGTTGGGTCGGGGCTTAGGCCCAAATAAAAGTAAAGTAAGAAACCCTAACAACACTCTTCTCTCCTGCCGCGTTCCTCTCTCTTCGTAGCCGTGATCTCCCTCGCCGACCTTCACTCCGGTAGTTTTCTGATTCCTCCCAACAATATTTCATATTTTTATGTTTTCTATCCTCACATTGTTTCATGTTTTCTCTGTTTCACATACTCAACGATACTTCCCCTTTAGGGTTCTATCACTCATACACATCAAATCAATTTTACTTGTTTTGTTTCTCTTAGTAATATATCAATGTGCATGGATTTATGGTTTAAGTGCGTGTTAGTGTAAAAACCTAATTAAACCTTTTTCTAATTTCTTCAATTTCTTCTACTTACATTGAGAATGGGGTTTGGGTTTGTGGGTAAAATCAGTTGCTGGTGAAAAAACACTGTTATCTGTAGGTTTTTTTGTGCTCAAATTTGCATATGATTTTTCAACTGCATTGTGTACAATAATTTATCTTCATGATATGGCTACAACCACTGAATATGGTCATCGTTTAAGTGAATGTTTGGATTGACTGTGCTTTTGGCAAACTCACCGCGCTTATGTCACTAGATAAGCATAAATAATCCAATCCAAACTGGCCCTTTGTTTGTTGGCTAATGCTTCTATTGCAGCTGTACTAATCTTTACTTATACTCCCTCCGGTCACATTTATAAGCAAAAAAACACTTAAACTTTTGGTCACTATTATAAGCAAAAGTTAACTACCAAGAAAAAGAAGGGTTATTTCTATAAATTTATTCATGTTATATATATATATTAAATCAAGAAAATCAATTACACTTAACTAAATTCCTTAATCACCGTGCAAGTAGTTTTTTTTCTTATAAATGTGACCGGAGGGAGTATATGTTAATTGATCTTAGAACTACATTTTCTGAAGTTTGTCAAACTTGGTTTTGAACTTAAGCATACAACTTGCATGCTAGTTTTATAGTTATAATTCAGAGTCTGTATTAGGAAAGTTTTTTATATGCTCTCATTTAATGCAGTGAGTAGGAAGGAGGAAGAGCCCGGACCTTTCCCAACTCCCTCAGTTTTTAGTATTAATTTTTTTTGTCCTTTTTATTTTAAGCGTACTTAACCTGAACCATGTATCTTTATTTTGAAAAACAGTGAACTTGAAAAGCTTATGTATATCTGTGTTTGTATAATAATTTATACATTCACAAGTCCATGATGTCCCAGTAAAATATTGATGGTTGACATTAGCTTCCCAGCAAAAAAATAACTTATGCTATTCATCAGTTTACTTATTATCATCTACTGTACACTTTTAATTGAGAGAATTTATGTGTCTTTGTAATTTTGTATAGATACTGACACTGTAATATCATTTTATTTGGCATGGAAGAAGATATTACGGGCATAGCACAATGTTTCTCAAAGTGCAGCTTCCTTGGAATGTCATCATTGCTGCAGAGAGCCTGAAGCCAGGCAGTCTCATGCTTCAACGGGCAATCCTCATCCGCCTCCTAACTGACTTTGCAGCAAAAAAGGCAACGAAAGATATGGGATACTTTCTTGCCGTCACTACGCTGGATAAAATAGGAGAGGGAAAAGTTAGACAACATACTGGGGATGTACTCTTCCCTGTTGTTTTTAATGCTGTTACCTTTAAGGTTTTCAAGGGTGAGGTGTTAGAGGGTGTTGTCCACAAGGTGCTGAAGCATGGGGTTTTCCTGCGTATTGGTCCAATTGAGAATGCCTATCTCTCAAGTAGCAAGATGCCAGGGTATGTGTATGTTCTTGGTGAAAACCCATACTTCATGAATCAGAAAATGCCCAAGATTGCAAAGGATGTCGTAGTTCGAGTTGTAGTGATTGGTACAAAGTGGATGGAGGCAGAGAGGGAGTTTCAGGCGTTGGTCGGCTTGGAAGGAGATTATCTAGGACCAATTTCAGCTCCTGATATGTAGCTATGTTTTCTTGTAACAAAACAATTACAGTCTTAGGTTTCTTAATGTAAGCAATTTGCTGTAGGGTTTCATTGTTTTGCTTTCTTGGTCTAAATCATGGAACCCATTAATCAAATTAATCCAGTGAGGTTTAGTCTGTAAATAATAGATTTGTTATTTAGTAAATGCCTATTGGTCTGTAATGTTATCGCTCTTTATCGACTATACACTGTTTACTTAATTTTCTTGCTTTCTATAATGCATGACCTCTTAGGGTCCCCATTATCAGCTACTAGACTGATATATTTATTAAAATACTCCTCCTTATAGTTCAACAGTTGAATAACAGGGAAACAAAAGTGTAATATTATCTAGGTTGTAGGCAGTAATGCAGCCAAGATATGCTTCTGAAGTGTCAGCTTTCATTACCAATGAGACAAAGCTGAAAACCTTTGGTGAACCTTGCTCAAACATAACCTTTGTTACCTTTTCTGCATTTTATTATTGTTAGAAGGTTGGATGTCAAACTAGGTTCCATGTATCAAGCAGAAGTGCATTGCTAATTGCCAATAGGGACAAACTAAATAATTGTCTTATGAGGAAGTAGAATGAAGGGATTAGGCGTTAGCCCTCCAAAAAATTGGCTTTGTTTAACTTATTTCACTTTTGCACTATGAATTAGCTCTAAAACCATCTATATTCTATATGTACAGTTTATCAAGTACACACTAGAAACGGATTAAGGTTTTTTTTTTTTTTTTTCCATAGAGAACTAGCAAAAATTTGGCCAAAGACAGTAGCCTTCACCACCAATGTTGTTAAAATCACGATTTAAAACATAAAAGTTACAAATTTTACGTTTCTTGGTCAGCATTTCAAATTAAATTGTCAGTAGAATCATTTTTGGGAAAACTGTAGTCTGGAATGATTTTAAATTGCTCTAAAATTGTTGAAAATGTATTAAATTGTTGGTTTGTACTCTTTGAAATGATTTTACCTTCAAGTCATTCTTTAGCATAAAATTGCTGAAATCGTATAAAATTGCTGAAATCTCATACATTCTTTAGCATAAGTGGAAATCTTATGATAAGTTTTTCAAGTCTTTTTATTTTTCTAATCATAAAAAATATTGAAAAATTATATCAAAATAATTAGATATTATATAATTATATTAGTCTCTTCACAATTTTCTCATAATCTCGGACAAAAAAATATACCCAAATTAAATTTTGATATTTTCAACAAGTTAGTCTCATTTTGAGTCAATATTAAATGAGACTAACTTAAAAGAAATTGATTCAGGTCTCTCCAAAACCTTGGATCATTTGCTTTCAATTTTGCTAACTCTGTTTCAAAATCTTCAATTTCTCAAACTCGTAATTCGTTGGAACCGGATGAGAAAAATAGTCACAATAAGAGATTGAATTTGACATGGAATAAGAAGAAAACAACTCCTAGTGGTGCTGAGCAGGCGGAGGCGGAGCAGCTAGCGTTTGCTGCTGCTCTGGCAAGTAATAAAGAGGCTACCTTGCTCAAGTTTTACTCGCCGAAATGTAGGCTCTGTAATGTAATTCCTTGCTTACTTTTATTTTGGAGACGGAGAAGAGGAATGCTCATTGGCTTAATGTTGTCATGGCTGATGCTGAGAATCAGAAGTGGTTACCAGAGGTATCTTATTTTCAACACACTATATTCATTCAAAATGTATAATTTTTGTTTAGCTTAGCAACCTTTATTTTCATCGATGATGATGATATATGTAGTTCCATAATCAGGTTCAGTTTATATTCATTGTTTGTCTATCATGTTAAACAATAGTGCAGATGTTAATAAGGGCTCTCCAGCCTAGGAATTCGGATTAGTTGTGTCCTCTATTTTCCATTGAATGTATCGATATATAAGGAATTTTCACTAGCATTAGGTCATGTTTAGATAAACAGCTTAATTAAGCGATTATCAGATTAGTATTTATGTATAAGCTATTTCAATGACATAAGATAATATAAAGTCAAACTGTTTTTATATAAGTAATAAGTTGTTTTCATAAGCTATCCTTGAGAACATACGAAAATAAGCTGAAAACAACTCATGGACATGTCGTAAGCCGTTTTCATAAGCTCTATCAAATAATTAGGCAAGAGCTTATGTTTGTAGATAAACTCAAATAAGTCAATCCAAAAGTGCCCCTACTATATGTCTGTAGTGCAGTCCAACTTGTACCACGTGATTAGTGGATCCAAATCTCCATCTACAAATTCATTGACCACACATAATGTCCTTTCATTGGCGACCGCCTTTGAGACTATTTGTAGGTTTCTCATCTATTACATAAGTTTCAGCAACTTTCATCGTATCTCAGTTCTCTCTTGGTCTTGGCTAAATCCCAGGGACTCTTCAAGACTACAAGGTGATGATATAACTGCTATGGATTGTCAGTTTCAGTTCTGATATTGAATGGCTGTAGAATAAAATGCCAATTAGCAACACACATAAGATGCATAGAGAAAAGGATAGACAAGGAGATCTGAAACACAGTCAATACTCAATAGAGTGTTGGTCTTTTAGCTAGCAATTAGGAAAATCAGAAGATAACCTAAAACATTTATGGAAAAATTTAGCTCTTCCTAGCGGCAACAATCAAACCCCTTTCTAATAACTAACACCCTAATTAGAAACAGATTTTATCTACTGGAATAGGTCTAATACTAGCTGTTAGGATATATGAAAAATATCTAATAATATTAAGATTTTTACTGTATTGTAGGTCTCTTGCAGTATGTGATAGAACTCAGTTTCTAAGATCAAATATTAATGGTGAAATTGATGGAATAGTGTAATTGTATTAGTGGAATAAGGAAGCAATTACAAAGGTAGTAGTAATAACAAAGCAAATAACAGAATAAAATGATAACAAATTGATAGCAAGCTACCAATCCCCAAAGCAACAATGTGCCCCCAAATCACTCAAGAGTGATCCCATAGTTTCTAACTGAATTTCTAGCTAAGATATTTCTTCTGTTCACTACTCTTTATATAGTAGAATAAGTCCTCATGCACTTCATACAGTCATGCCACCTCATTATTCTTTCATTCCTTTCCACACCTTAGTCTTGGGCCAAAGTCAAGGCCCACTTTCACATTCAATTCAAGTCTCTATCAGTATGTATGTTTCACAGTATGCAAATATATCCTAAAGCATCAAATCTAGTCTCCTGGGGTTTCCTCCAGAAAAAGCTCAAGCTAGTACTTCTTGATACTCTTGCATCTTTATATGAAATTGTGAATACTGCTATCTTTCAATACCATGTTTACTAATATACTTTTAGATATATTGTTTTTAGTTGTTTAGTCTCCTCTGGAGATTCTGCTCATTAAGATTTCATGCTGAATTATATTTAATTCTTGCTATTGCAGCTCCTTAATTATGATTTAGTTATGTCCCCTGCTTCGTGCTTATTGACAACAAAGGAAGGGCACTGGCTAAGTCGGGTGTCCCAAATAGTCGTTTACATGTTATAGCCGGAATCTCACATCTTCTCAAAATGAAGCGTCCTCAACAAAGTTAAAGGATACTGGGCATGAAAACCAACATTTGTTTGCGGTACTGTTCTATGATCTTGTTGCACTTCTTTATATATATTCATATTCTGTTGAGTCTGTTTTAATTGAGATGGAATTTCTTCTGCTTCTGTTGGAATTTGTCCCACATGTAGTAGTAAGGTATGCTTTGAGTAAGAAACATATAATACGATTGTCCATGTAATTATCCCTTCTTTAGATTCAACGTGTTAACTTAATTGAATCATATTTTATATAAACTGTTCCTCATTCTTTTTCCTCTTTGCCTTCTTTCTCTGTTTATTTCCCTTGTTGCAACTTTCTGTTCTAGAATGTTGACACCACCACCTTCAACATTTTTGTTACTCACTATCTGTTACACAGTCATAACTTGCTTTAGGTGCAGAGGTGGTAACTTAATTGGCCAATTCAATTGATGACCCAATAATATAGATGTCGTCCATATACAATTGTAAATCCTAACTACTCAATTCATTCTATAGTTCTCTTAATTAATTGTAGTACAGTTACTGATGAATCAACTAATTAATCCTTTATCGAGAATAGCTAATGCCCAATATAAGAGACGAAGAAATATAGCAAACCCTTTCGATGAATAAGAAGTAATAGTAAAATAAATAAAGGAATTCATAATCAAGTAATATAGAGGACTCTGAGACTGAGTCAAGAAATCAGTCTCACATGGATTATTTAACAATTACTAGATTAGTGAAGTTCTTAGGTTATTTAAGAAATCAAGGCATGCCACATACATAATTTACATTTTTCTATTGGAGAAGACATATGACAGCACTTTAATCTTGAAGCAGAGTTAAAAATCTCAATGTGAAATCTAGAACACACATGACTTAAATAACACTTAATTCATATAACAAAATAAAACAAAGTTAACAAACAGCCTTCTTGTAATTGCACTTGTGATCACTGTGATGAACGATAATGCATGACTCATGGCTACATCACACAAGGGTTCATAAAACTTACAGTGATCTCACACTCAAATGACAGAAAAGAACACATAGTAGGAAATGCAACAATTAAAAATAGCACATAGGTTTCCAATGCTAAGGACCCACTTAGCTATCTAATGCTAACCATTAACCATTGTGGCAACACTTATAGCTAACAAACACTTCCATTGTGCAATGACAATCTGGACACTCAATAAAGTCTGGGATTTTTCCAGCAACATTAGGAATCTCAAGGTGAGAGCAAAGATGAACGGTACTAGCAACCGTGTTATGATAATCTCTAAATGCATATTCAAAGCCCTTAGTGATCACCACTTCTTTCCATTTGTCAAACTCTGCCATTGTCTTCAAAACTGTAGCCCCATGACCAACACAAGTCACAATAGATCCTTTGGTAACAATTGCCCACCCTGACTCATTCTTGTAAGAAAGCAATTTCTCAACTTGTTGTGTTACAGTGTTTGTTTTCTCATGCATTGTGGTCACAAACAAACTCTCTACCTTTTTCCAAAAGTTGCTAACCACACATGGTTGTTGGGACTCCAAGCAAAACACGTCAATTGATGTCCTTCCCTTAATAGTGGTATCATTTGTTACAGCCCCAACATGCTTGGTGAATTGTTGAACCCACTCCTTATCTTTACCTCCATATATGATGACAGAATTTTCTTCCTTCTTCATTTTTCAAAGGAAACATGAATTTTATGAGTCACATTTTTTTTTCTCTTAATTTAAACTAGCAATATTACTACATATAAGTTAAAATTCATAAAAACTTATCATAATATATTGGAGTTTTCATCATAATAGAAGGTTTTATAAGATTTATGACCAACCAAATACTTACCCATTTGATCTTGATATCAATGTCAACCAGCATGGAATCAAGCCACATTAATGCCTGAGTCATTGATTCTTCTTTGGTTTTGGAGAAAGGGAAGCCCTTTACCCCCCAAACATGAATCATATGGAATGCATTCTTATGTAGAATCTTTCCTTGTGGGCTCAACACTACCACCAAAGGCTTCAGCTTGAAATGCAACTCCTCCTTTATGTACTTGATGCCTTTTATGGCTGCAAAGTGATGCAACACATACCAAGGCATTTTGCACTTCAAAGAATCAAACTTTTTCTTCTGTCTATCATTCCATTCCTCCACAATGAGAACCCACCCAATCTTGTGTTGGCTTCCTATTTTCTTTATATGATCATAAATTCGAATCAAAGTTGAGATGTCTTTTTGGCTGATGTCTAGGGTTGAAATGAACAAGAACACATATTTCTTTTTCAACACATCAATGTTAACCTGTTTAATTATAAAACATAATTAAACATAAACCAACTATTCTAAAAAGTTTACTTAAATATTGCAAATTATCATGTAATTCATTTTAATATCTTTCTCTAGTGTAATTTCATTTTTATAGTTGCACGTATAATTAAATTATATTTTAAATGCCAATATAGAAATGGAATATATATATATATATATATATATATATATATATATATATATATATATATATATATATATATATTAAGGAATTAAGATATGATAAATACAAACCAGGGTTTTAGTCGAACCACAATAGATGGGTGCTTGTGGTATGTCTTTCCAAAATATCAGCGCCTTAAACACTTCCATAATTTCTGTCGGGGTTTGAAAGAGCTTCCAGAGCAACTTGTTATACTCTGCTTCATCTGAGAATTCAAATAATTTCCTTCAATATGGGAACAAAATACTTACATTTGGGGTTTTGACAAAACAAAAACTTATAAACAAAATTTTATGTATGTTGCAAGCTGTAGTAATGTTTGGATGAGTGATGGGTTTGGCAAAATTAGAGTGGCTCCACGATTTTGCTAACACTTCAAAGTGTAGTTTTTGTCAAAATTACATGTGGCTCACCGCAATTCTGTGAATCTCACGGTTAATCCAAACATAAACATAATTACCAATCTGTATAGTGATTTGTGACACATGCTTCCTCAATTTGCTGATTATTATGTTAATCTTTTGACCAAATTGAGATAAGTCTTGCTTTGTATCCCTGAAAATAAAAACACAGAATATTAGTATACTTAATAATCATGTAAAAACTTTCCACAAAAACAACAATAAGTAATCTCACGAATCAGTAGTGAGGCATTCAATCTGAGTAACAATTGCAACTATAGTGATGATAACCCAATAGACATCAACTGGGAATTGTTCCAAAGCTGGAGCAAGAGCTGGCACTGAATTTATGTCGTGACGCGAGTTGAGTCTTTCCAACTCAATGATAATATCAATCACTTGCCAAGTTGCTTTGATCAAATTGTTGAGCTCCAAAATTGCATAGCGGTGTTTTTTTAAGCATTCAGGTTTGGTGAGCTGAGGCACTCTATTCAACATGGCTAATGATTTGGCAACTGGTTCAGTTGATTGATACTGTGATAGCATCCAAAACTCTCCATATTCAATAGCAAATGCAGAAAGAGTAAGCACTCCTTTTGCAGTCCATGAATATTCTGACAGCTTATTCAGAATTGATAGTGTTGTTTTGTAAGCTAGTTCCTCACCTGGTGGCTTGCATGCCGTCTGCCACCATCATACATTATAGTTAGTTATACTATACATATACAGTGTGCAGTAAATCACTGGGGATTGGACCTTGCGTCGATATCAATGCTGACTCATTATTTGGGTTAAAAAATATTGTGAACATGGATACACGAAAATTATGTAAACACTTACTTGAAATCTTACTTGTAGGATTCCGTTGTGAAAGACTCCACTTTTTCCAAAGAATTCGTTCCAATCCACTATAGATAATATCATGAAAAATGGAGTCGAATTCTGGACCCTTTAATAATATTGTAGTAGTTACCAAATGAGCTACCTTTACGGACAAAGAGTTTGTTGTTTTAATGCATGTATTGATTATTTTGATTAAGCTAGCCCTATTTTAAATTGCCAAAGTATTCCATAAATAACTTTTAAATCGTAAAAAAAATAATTAAAATCAACCATTTATATGATTTTAATGGAATTCGTCCATAAATTAAATAACTTTTAAATCTCTAGAGTTAGGTTGTTACTGAAGTATACAAGTTATGAGCTGGTATTGTAATAGACTCTTGATTTATAATACAAGTACATATAATGAAATATTTTATCGTAGCCACCATATTTTTTCCTTCTTTTTTTGTTGGTAAGCCCATAGTTTTCCTTTCATTAACAAGGTTTGTAAACCAAAAGTTTAAGTAAAACAGTTAGGTTCAATCCAGTCTGAAGAGCATATAATGTTAATTGATCATATAGTATATGCAATATTTTTTTTTGAGAGAATAGTATATGTAGTACTTAGGCTCCGTTTGACCCGACTTTTTTTAACTTTAAATTCTCTTTTTAATTAAAAGTTTGGCCAAACACATTTTTAATTAAGCTCTTAACCGTAAAAAGCAGATTTTTGCTTATGTGCAAAATTGGATTAAATGAGCTTTTGAGAAAAGAGGTTGAAACCTACTTTTGAAAAAAAATCCGAGTTTTTTTTGCAATGATCCCGCTTCGAATCCTGCTGAAAACTCTTTTTATTATTTTTTCATTTAAATATTATTAGTTGTTATTATCTTTTTTTAATTTTTTTTGTACAAATATTTTTTTTTTAAAATATATTTTACTAAACAACTTTTGCTCTTTTTTTGGAAGATCTTATTTTCACTTTTAGATTTCAGATAGCTTCTAAGAGCTAAAAAAGCTAGGCCAAACGGACCCTTAGTTTAGGGTCAGCCGTCTAATCAGAATGAGTAACTGAGATTAACTCACTTTATGAAATTGAATTGAAATTTGTACCGTTTGATCTTAAATCAACGATCTAGATTGATTACTGTGTTAAACTATTTTAAAATGCTACTGTAGTCAATCTCAATCCCTTAGTTTAGCATATGAAAATGAAATATTAAATAAAAACCTCGGCATTAATTTGCTTCAAAATACACAAACACAACAGTGAAGTGAGGCTAGAAGCTGGAGGATGTGTGTTATCTTTTTTTTTGAATGGCAAATTGTTAGTTGTTAGTACTAGTAAGAGACCCGTGCGAGCCGATATTTTTAAAAGTTACACTTTGCTAACTAAAATTGAAAAAAATTGCATTTTAAAGTTTGATATATTTGATCAGTTATGTGAATCAGTAGCATAATTTGTCCCATGTAAAATTTATTTAGTATATATGATTCTTATTTTGAGATTGTTATGAGTTCTATGAATCAGTAGCATAATTTATCCCTGTGAATGATTTATTTAGTATATATAACTAGCTTTTTACCCGTGCTCCCGCACGGGTCGCGCCTTTGGCGCGCCTTGCGGGTCAGGGGTTTGTGTGTTTGAAACAAAATTACAATCCAAAATTTACAATCTTTGTATATAATATTTGATTAAAAAATTTCATCAGCAACAAATTTATTTTTTTTTTTTACGGAAAAACATCATCAACAACTTATTTTCGTTCATAATATTTGATTAAAAAATCTCATCAGTAACAACTTGTTCATCCTATTATTTGATTTTTTTATAAGCTTCACTGTAATTTAAATTTTTATCAACAACAATTTGTTCTTCGTATTATTTGATTATTTATCAGCTTTTCCACGTGCAATAGTTAAACAAAACTATTCATTCACAACTTATTCTTCGTATATAATATTTGATTAAAAAAATTCACCAGCAACAACTTATTCCCTGTCTTATTTGATTTTTTCAAGCTTGGAAATGACTTATGAGTTCTACAACCGGTATGCTAGAATAAATGAGTTTGTAGTCCGCAAGAGCAAATTACTCTATAGCAAGAAAGTGAAAATATTACAACGAACGTTTGTCTGCCACAGACAAGGGTTTAGGGAGGATAGAGGTTTAACAAAAGAAAATCGTAAGCGCGAGCGTAAACTCGAGACTCGGTCCGGATGTGAAGTATTGTGGAATGCTTCCTCCACATCGAAGAATGAAAGAGTTAGATACAGTGCAGATGAACGATATGTTGAAGGGTGGTATAGGTCCGTCTCAATTCTATGCTTCTATGACAAATCAAGCAGGAGGTTATGAAAGGAATAAATATCACTGCCCCTTAGTGGTGTTTTCTGGTGTTAATAACCACAATAACAATGTTATACTTGTCGGTGCTATTGTTGCAAATGAAAAAGAAGAAACTTATGTGTGGGTTCTTGAACAATTTTTGGAAGCAATGTTAGGCAAGTCGCCGATCTGTTATGAGAAAGTCTTAGTTGGGCACAGACCCAACACATGACATTTAGGCACATTCAATCAAATTTTGACAGCACATAAAGAATGATTTTTTTAAAAAATAAAATAAAATAGTGTTTTGTTTTCTCTCTCTACTCTTCTGTCTTCTATCTTCTTTTCCATGGCCTCTTCTTAAATCTCTGCAAAATCTTTTCCCTCTCAACATATTATGTTTTGATGAATAAACCTTCTCAATATGTTCTATGTATTACATTTTGGTGTTCATCATCTCTAATCCTATTTATAATTCTTTTTAATCATCTCTTTCCCAATTTTTCAATACATTTTATCCAATCCCTCTTCTTCAAGATGCAGATTCAGATCCTGTGACAGCATGTCACCACTTATCAAATAAAACCTTATTATTATTATTATTATTATTATTATTATTATTATTATGTTTTTATCTTTTAATTTAGGATATTTCTAAAATTATTAGCTGCCATTGGATTCCTTAGTACATCTGTCCTTGTAGGGGTAATTCTGGAATGTTTGTAACAAAACTTGCCTACTTAGGGCTGTTATTCAGTATTGAAACATATCAATGAAATTATCATCAAATTCTTCTCTTTACAATCTCTGCAACTATTTTAATTTTGCCTTCCTACTTCGATTTGTATTCAAGTTTTACAATTCCTAGTATAAGGTGTTGTGTTACCGGAGTAATCTCCCTAACATCCAAAGTTCCCTTATCAGATCCTTATTCAGTAGATCTTACTTTTCCAAACTTTTTCCATTTAATTGTGTTGTCGCTGTTCAGTTTATTTGTTGATTTTTTGAAATTTTAGTTTGTCCTAGTGTGATATGAGAGATTGGAGATAGCTCTAGGGGAAAGTTGATAAAAGAGAGAAATGTCTTTTGATAAGTTTTGTTGTAGGAAGAAATGAAAAAATTTGTTTGTTGCATAGATTGAGGTGAAAGAAAACGGAAGAGTGGAGAAGACAAGAAAAAACACATTTTATTTTATTTTTTTAAAAAGTAATAAATCTTTATGTGCTGTCAAAATTTGATTAGATGTGCCTAAATATGATGTGCTGTGGCTGTGCCCAACTAAGACTTTCTCAAATGTCATTACTGATGACGATCTTGCAATGAAGAATACTATTAAGACTTGAACTTGATTCCTAATCGATCAAGTAACCTCACAATTTTAGCAAGAACAATTATTATGGCAAACAATTTAGCCATGCATTTCACTTATCTCAAAGTTCTTTATCTTTCAAAAAAAAAATTCTTTAAAGTGGTCATCCTTATATGTTATTTTACTGATTACAACAAATCATGTCAGGTTCATTCATCTCAAATGAATGAGATGAAAAACATGGTCAGCATCATGTTGGGAAAAATGGTCATAATAGAAACCATGTTGCAGAAGGCACCGATAACCAATGAACCCAATTTGAGTCAAGTCCCTACAGTAGCCAAAAGAAACAAAGCTCCCGTTTCAGAACAAAAAACTGTGGCTAAGTCTCCATACAGCCAATAGCGCTAACACCCACCACTCCAATCACTACATCGAAATCTCTGTTCTCTAGAACTAATCGCACCTATAGCGCTAATGAAATGGAAGATAGGCGTGCTAAGGGTCTGTGTATGTTCTGCGATGAATTATTTACCCCGGGACACCAATTTAAACATAAACGTTCTCATTTAATGGTTGTCATACCCCAATTTTTGACCTAAGATCCCACCTCATGTCCATATGTCATGCATTTTGTCCGGAATCTGTTTCACTTTTTCAAACGAAATTTCGGCAGAGAGGTATTTTAAAATACCTCATTTTGTGTTCATTTATTATTTATATTTATATTATTATTAGTATTATTATTATTTTGTTTTTTCAATTTTTATTATTTTTATTTTTATTATATTATTCAGTTTTTTTATTATTATTATTTATTTATTTGTTTTTTATTTATTTCTTTATTTCTTTTTCTGTTTTTTAATTAATTAAAAAAATCAAAAAATGTCCAAAGTCAACTTCTCTTCCACACGCAAAGCAGAACACCTTTCTGCAGGAAAACAGAAATAGCAGTGTACTTGTTTGTCCAATTTCAATTTTTTGTTCCCTCAAACAATATTTTGTCCAAAAATTCAACATGTCCAGTGGGTCATGAAAACCCTAACTTTGGGTATATATCAGAAGCAAAAATCAGAACAGAGAGGGGGGATTTTTTCAAACACAGCCGCGGAAACAACAGGCAACAAATCCAAAACCCTAATTTTCAAATCAACAATCCATAATCCAATCAAAAAGCTTTTCTTTTTTTCAAAATCAACATAAACAGAAAGTGAAAAACACAAAAACAAACCTCTTCTTTTCAATACAACAGAACCCAAATTTGAATCAAAAACAACCTTTTTTTTTTTCAAATAAACAGAACCAAAAAAAATATAAACAAACCTTTAATTTTTTTTTCTCCAAATCAAAGACGAAAACGGCGGAGAAGAGAAGAAGAGAAATCATATTTCAAAAATAAAAAAACAGGTCGAAAGGTTTTTTTTTTCCTTTCCTTTATTTTTTCGATCGATCCGGTCTATCGGTTGTTTGTTTGTTTATTTCGAGTTTAGATTTAGGTTTAGGAGTTGATTTTGTGTAGGTTTGATGTTGAAAGTTTTAAGAAATAATGAAGTTTAGGTTGAGAGATGAAAAAACCGTGAGAGAGAGAGGAGAGAAGAAGCCGCGGCGGCCATGGGAGAAGAG
Organism: Trifolium subterraneum; assembly: GCA_951799995.1. Classification (NCBI taxonomy): domain Eukaryota; kingdom Viridiplantae; phylum Streptophyta; class Magnoliopsida; order Fabales; family Fabaceae; genus Trifolium; species Trifolium subterraneum. The sequence goes on along the minus strand of OX637461.1, from coordinate 36,189,123 downwards.
AAATGAAAAAATGAAATTTTTTAGGGTTTCCTGGGTATATATACCCTGACCCGATCTGATGTGTGCCAGTCTATGGCCTTACGGTGCACCTGCGCACCTAGCACCATCTAGATCTAATCAAGCGTCCCAGATCTCATCTGATGGTGATCAAATCAGGGCTGTCTGATTTAATCAGACGTCCCTGATTAAATTTGTTTTGCTTCATGCGCCCTTGGGCCTTATTGGACTGAACCCAGTCCATTTTTTGCTATCCCCACCCCCTGTTTTGCTATTCACACCCCTGCTATATTTATTTTTTGTTATTTTATTTATGTATTCTATTATATTCGAATGTCATTTAATTTATTTATTTTGTACATTATTTATATGTTATATGCTATGTTTAAATATCAAAAACGTCAAAAAATATGCAAATGTTACTTATTTTTCATTTATTATTGTTTAAGTATAAAAATGCAAAAAAATATGTATATGTATATTGTTGATTTTATATTGCGTAAGTCCAAAAGAAAAGGGAAATGTTTCGTTAACCCCGTGTTACGATGTTTTTTTTGCGCTTTTGCTTGTTTGCTATTTTTGACCTTGAAATAAAAATCATCTTTTGTTAAATAAAAAAGAATGAAAAAAGGAGTGGTTTGGCGGATGACTTTTCACTCTCCGGTGACTTCGGATTTCCTGCCGGATGGCTTGCGGTCCGAATAGCCGACGTTCTAAAAAATATATTTTTGTTTTTTTTTCCTTAAAATAATAAAAAGCAAAAACATTCAAATATTTTCAAAATAAAAAGAAATCTTTTATAATAAATCTCGACTTTCATCGAGAAACCTTTTTTCAATAAATGCTCTAACACACTTAAGCATATTTAAATATTTTCACAAAGACTAAAAAATACAAAAACAATCCAAATCTTTTGCCGCTTGGCTTTTCAAATTCAAACTTTTTCTCAAGAGAGTTTAGACGTGAGTCATCTCTAGTTGAAATTCATCTCCCCACGACATATGGCAGGAAAAGATATAAACTTTTCAGTATGTTCGTGGCGGATTAAAAAGGAGTTTAAACTTAAGATGACGACTCGTCTTTTCTCCTAAAATCAATCAAACAAATCACTTTACAAATTTTACCCCGAACTACGAGATTTTGATCCCTCGCGGGTACGTAGTGCAAAAGACCTTGTGTCTTCCCAATTCAAAATTAATAAAACTTTTTTTCTTCTTTTCTTTTGAATATCCCAAAAAAATTAAATAAAAAAAATTCTCTCATCGTTACCCAATCATTTGTAATCAAATTTTACAAGCAAAACATTTTAGCACAAAATACATATTTCAAGAGGTTCCCGTAGAGTAATACGGATAATATAGGATGCTAATACCTTCCCTTTGTATAACTAACCCCCGAACCTTAAATCTCTAAAAAATTAATTATGGGTTTATTCGATCTTTTCCCCTTCCCTTGGATAAATTAAAGTTCGGTGGTGAATCATAATTTTTGAGAACCAAAGCTAACCAATAGCTTGGCGTCCGAAAATCACCGCGACAATGGTCATGGAACTAGCCGAAGATGACTCCACCTTACTCGATGAGACGTCAATTCCACCTCCCACTGAACCAGAAATCACAAACCCGTTTGCTAACCCTCAACTTTCATTGCAAGCCCTCACTGGGGTCCCAGCTTACCAAACCATGAGAGTTACAGGAATGCACAATAAAAAAACCCTCCACATTTTGCTTGACAGCGGCAGCACTCACAATTTCTTAGATTTAGAGGTTGCTAAGAAATTAGGGTGTCATTTGGAAGCAATTCCCCCATTAGCAGTCACAGGTGGTGGTGGACATAAATTAGAAGCAGCATTTATGTGTAAAGGATTTAAATGGCAGCTGCAACAACATGTTTTTACTGCTGATGTGATAGTTCTACCACTGGTTTGTTGTGATCTTATTCTAGGAATACAGTGGCTTAAATCCTTGGGTCCTATATTATGGGATTTTGAACATTTGCAAATGGAATTTCGCACCAATGGCAGAAAATTTGTCCTTAGAGGTGCTAAGATTCCCTCTATCAAGCTTATCAACAATAAGAGTTTTGCACAAGCTGTCCAAGAAGGGGCTGAAATGTGTCTCTTGACTCTAGAAAATGACATGTCAAATTTGAGTTTACCTACTTGTTTCTTATTGTCCGTTGATTCTGCTCCAATGGTGGTTCCCAACTTGATTTCTCGCTTGTTGTCTGAATATGATGATATCTTTGTGGAACCTAGTCAATTACCACCACATCGTCCAGGCTTTGACCATAAGATTCCTTTGAAAGATGGGTGTGAACCATTCAATTTGAGACCTTATAGATACTCCTTGGTGCAGAAGACTATTATTGATAATCTGGTCACTGAAATGTTGGATCAAGGCATTATTCAACATAGTAATAGCCCGTTTTCTTCGCCTACTGTTTTAGTTCGCAAGAAGGATGGATCATGGAGACTATGTGTGGATTTTAGAAGACTTAACCAGTCCACTGTTAAGGATAGATTTCCCATACCACTTATTGAAGATTTATTAGATGAATTGAGTGGTGCTTCCATATTCTCCAAATTAGACCTTAGATCCGGTTATCACCAACTGAGAATAGCAACGGGAGAGGAACTCAAAACTGCTTTTAAAACTCATAGTGGCCATTATGAATATTTGGTCATGCCATTTGGCTTTACCAATGCTCCAGCCTCGTTCCAAGCATTAATGAATCATATCTTTAAGCCTTTTCTCAGAAAATTTGTCATCATATTTTTTGATGACTTACTTATTTACAGTCGCTGTCTAGATGAGCATGAAAATCATTTAAGACTGATTTTTGACACTGTTAGGAACAACAACTTATTTCTCAATCAAAATAAATGTTGTTTTGCTACTTCTAAAGTGGAATACTTGGGCCACTTTATTACTGCTGAAGGTGTGTCTACAGACCCTGCCAAATTACAAGCTGTGAGTGAATGGCCTCTACCCAAAAACCTTAAACAACTAAGAGGTTTTTTGGGTCTAGCAGGTTACTACCGAAGATTTGTCAAAGACTTCGGAAAAATTGCTAAACCTTTGACGGATATGCTAAAAAAAGATTGTTTCATTTGGAGTGACCAATCTACTAAAGCTTTTGAGGAACTGAAGCAAGCTTTAGTCTCATCACCTGTGCTCAGCCTTCCAGGTTTCACTAAACAATTCATAGTTGAGACGGATGCTTCGGGAAAAGGAATAGGTGCAGTGTTAATGCAAAATTGTCATCCTATTGCCTATATTAGCAAATCTTTGGGCCCGCGGCAACAAGCTTTATCAGTTTATGAAAGAGAACTCCTAGCCATTGTATATGCTGTCCAAAAATGGGGGGCTTACTTGTCACATGCTCCTTTTGTAATTAAAACTGATCATAGAAGTATAAAACACATGTTGGATCAGAAATTGAATACCCCTTTTCAGCAAGCTTGGGTGGCTAAACTCATGGGATATGATTTTGAAATTCGGTACAAAGAAGGTGTTTCAAACATTGAAGCTGATGCACTATCAAGGAAAGAGGGAGCTGAACTTATGTCTCTCATTCTCAATTCGCAATCACCAAACCTGTTTGACACTATAAAATCGGCTTGGCAAAGTGATCCTTTTTTAAGTAAACTATGTTCTGAGTTACAACAAAATCCTACCTCAAATCCTAAGTTTACTTGGATCAGAAATGAATTAAGAAGAAAAGGTAAATTAGTCATTGGTTCAGACCCTACTCTCAAGGCTGCCATTTTTCATTGGCTCCATGATTCTGCATTAGGAGGTCACTCTGGGAGAGATCTTACTGCTGCTCGAATTAAATCATTATTCTTCTGGAAGGGAATGGCAAAAGAAATTCAATCGTATGTGCGAAATTGTGGGGTGTGCCAACGAAACAAATCTGACCTTAGTGCATCTCCCGACTTAATTCAACCACTTCCGATTCCTGACAAGATTTGGACAGATATTAGCATGGACTTTATCGAAGGATTACCTACTTCGGCTGGGAAACAGGTGATTTTTGTCGTGGTTGACAGATTAAGTAAATATGCTCACTTTATGGCTTTGTCTCACCCATACACTGCAGAAAATGTGGCTAAAATTTTTCTTGATCATGTCTTTAAATTGCATGGGCTCCCTGATTCTATCACTAGTGATCGAGACCCAATCTTTCTTAGCAAATTTTGGAATGAATTTTTTATGCTGCAAGGAGTTTCTTTGAACAAATCTACTGCTTACCATCCTCAATCAGATGGTCAAACAGAGATTGTGAACAAAAGTCTTGAAACATACCTTCGTTGCATGTGCGGAGACCAATCTAAGACTTGGTTCCAATGGTTATCTCTCGTAGAATATTGGTACAACACAAATTTTCACTTAGCCATTCACACTACGCCTTATGAGGTGGTATATGGTCAACCTCCTCCAGTCATTTACCTTATATACCCGGGTCTTCCTCTTCAAGTGCGGTTGATAGGTCATTATCCGCAAGAGAAGAAGCTATGAAGTTGCTGAAATTCCATTTGCTCAGAGCACAAAATCGAATGACACAACAGGCCAATAAACATAGGAGTGAACGACAATTTGATATTGGTGATTTTGTGTATCTCAAACTACAACCTTACCGGCAATTTTCCATGCGAAATCAGTTGTACCACAAATTACTTCCCAAGTTCTATGGCCCTTTCAAAGTTCTGGACAAAATAGGTGCAGTAGCATATCAGCTGGATCTTCCTTCATCAGTAGAGAAACACAATGTTTTTCATGTATCTCAATTGAAAAAGTGTCCTAACCCCACTACAGTTGCCTTTCAACCAGTGCCTACTACAGCTTTTCAGGTTGATAGGATTCCGTTGTTGATTTTGGACAGGAAAATGGTTCGCAGAGGTCGTGTTGAAGCAACTAAAGTGTTGGTTCAGTGGAAAGATAGCCCTCCCGAGCAAGCAACATGGGAATACTACTATGATTTGTTGAAAAGGTTTCCTAATTTTCACCCTTGAGGTCAAGGATGTGCTTCAAGGAGGGGGTACTGTGACAGCATGTCACCACTTATCAAATAAAACCTTATTATTATTATTATTATTATTATTATTATTATTATTATTATGTTTTTATCTTTTAATTTAGGATATTTCTAAAATTATTAGCTGTCATTGGATTCCTTAGTACATCTGTCCTTGTAGGGGTAATTCTTGAATGTTTGTAACAAACCTTGCCTACTTAGGGCTGTTATTCAGTATTGAAACATATCAATGAAATTATCATCAAATTCTTCTCTTTACAATCTCTGCAACTATTTTAATTTTGCCTTCCTACTTCGATTTGTATTCAAGTTTTACAATTCCTAGTATAAGGTGTTGTGTTACCGGAGTAATCTCCCTAACATCCAAAGTTCCCTTATCAGATCCTTATTCAGTAGATCTTACTTTTCCAAACTTTTTCCATTTAATTGTGTTGTCACTGTTCAGTTTTTTTGTTGATTTTTTGAAATTTTAGTTTGTCCTAGTGTGATATGAGAGATTGGAGATAGCTCTAGGGGAAAGTTGATTAAAGAGAGAAATGTCTTTTGATAAGTTTTGTTGTAGGAAGAAATGAAAAAATTTGTTTGTTGCATAGATTGAGGTGAAAGAAAACGGAAGAGTGGAGAAGACAAGAAAAAACACATTTTATTTTATTTTTTTAAAAAGTAATAAATCTTTATGTGCTGTCAAAATTTGATTAGATGTGCCTAAATATGATGTGCTGTGGCTGTGCCCAACTAAGACTTTCTCAAATGTCATTACTGATGACGATCTTGCAATGAAGAATACTATTAAGACTTGAACTTGATTCCTAATCGATCAAGTAACCTCACAATTTTAGCAAGAACAATTATTATGGCAAACAATTTAGCCATGCATTTCACTTATCTCAAAGTTCTTTATCTTTCAAAAAAAAAATTCTTTAAAGTGGTCATCCTTATATGTTATTTTACTGATTACAACAAATCATGTCAGGTTCATTCATCTCAAATGAATGAGATGAAAAACATGGTCAGCATCATGTTGGGAAAAATGGTCATAATAGAAACCATGTTGCAGAAGGCACCGATAACCAATGAACCCAATTTGAGTCAAGTCCCTACAGTAGCCAAAAGAAACAAAGCTCCCGTTTCAGAACAAAAAACTGTGGCTAAGTCTCCATACAGCCAATCCAAATCTTCATCAAATTACATCTTGCTAGATTCAGACGATGATGACTATAAAGTCCAGATGAAAGAATCTTCCAGCTGCTCAAAGGGAAGCAAGGTACAAAATCAGTTTGTAATGATTCTATGTTGAATTGATTATTTTTGTAGTAACTGAACATTACTAAACTTGTCATAGATGAAGAAAAAGTTATCTCCAATGAGGAACCGGACAACAATGTCAAAGAGATTGTCTTTCTCAACTTCACCAATAGGAAGACATTTAAAGGTTCCTAAATTAGAGATTAATGAGAATAAGATAATGTCTAAGGTGAACATATATCACTCAACTATATTCTTCTATATTTTATTTTCTCACACTGCATATGTAATCAGTTACTTGTTAACAGCTTGTTCAGATTCAGACCAACTTTGTAACCTCAGAAGAAATGAAACTCCAACCAGTGGAAGAATATGTTTCATGTTATGTTTTCCATGATAAGAATGATCTCAGGTGTTGATTATTTAGCAGTAATTGTTTTCAAATTTCATGGTGACAAATAATGACAACATATGTATCTTTAAAACTGATTTTTAATGCATTCAGTGAGGAATTGTTCAAGGTTGAAACCCTCAAAGGCTCACGAAGGGAATTTCAGACTCTGTGTCCTGGAAGAGTAATTGATAGAGAGGTAATTTCACTTACAAAGTCACAAGTTAAAATAATTATTTACAGTCATGTACTAATAATTATGTTATATGATTGTAGATAATTCACATGATGTCTGGATAGAGAGGAATGATGCATCACAGACTATTTGGTCACTCCCCCCTTCATTTGCCGTATGTATTTGTTAATTAGGATAGAAATTATAAAATAATAGGCACATGTATTAATAGAGTAGAAATATAGGCCCACACATAAATTATAAAAAAAAACAGGTGTGTGTATTAATATATAAGTAGAAATATTTCTTTGCATAGAAATATTGGTCCACGTAGAGATTGTAAAAAAATAGGCACACATATTATCATATGATTATAAATATATCTCCGTTGAAATTATAGAAAAAATAGACAATGTATTACTATATTATTAGAAATATAGGTTCAAGTTATAATTATATATAAATAGCAATTACTAAATTCTCCCATAATATTAATATATGTCAATTTTTAACAAAGGGTAATTTAGAATTTTCCATAGTATCTTCTTTTAATGAATACATGAATAGAAATAAAATTCCCCATAAAAGTTACCACCTTCATCACTCTAGAGCTATATATTTTTAATGAGTAGAAATTTTTGCATAGAAATTACAAAAAAAAACAAGTATGCGTGTTATGCGTATATATGATTAAAAATTAATATAGATCCCCGTTGAAATTATAGAAAATATACACCTGCATTTTTATTTTTATCTTTTATAGAAAATATACACTTGTATTAATTAATATATGAGTCAAAATATATGTTCCAAAAGAAATTACTACATCCATCCTTAAATATAAGACTCTCTATAGATTTTTCATGAGTAAAAATTTTCGCGTAAAAAATATAAAAAAATAGAAACATGTATCACTATATGATTAGAAATATAAGTTCCTATAAAAATTACTACTATAAAAAAATAGCATACAATTAATGTAAAGGTAATAAAAGGATATTATTATTATTATTATTGTGAAATAAGCTTGTGGTGCAAGCAAGGATATTGATCTATAGTATCTTCTTTTAATAGATTTACATGATATGTTTTGTTGATCTCCATTTCAATTTATAGTATCTATAGCTTGTCCACCAATTGAATCAAGGAATGAAAGAACCGCCTTCAAAATTGCTAGATCTATTTTGATTCCCTTGATCAAATGATATCAAATTTGAATGATAGTACTCAACAAATGATCCATTAGTTTTACCATTCATTACTTCATTTCCACTTTGACCCTTCATAGTTTTTGAGTCTTTCATCAATGAATTACCACCACCACATTGTCTTGGTTGAGTTTGATAGAAAACTTTGGACACAACTAACACACCTTCTTTCTCTTCTTCATCATTTCCAATATGATATTGATGCATCACCCAATTTGTTTTCTCTGGCTTTCTTTGTTTTCCATAGTTTGTGTAAAGTACAAGGATTTTTTTGTAACCTTTTAACTTGGAATTGTTGTAGACTGGTCTTGTTTTACCTGTTTTGTGCCAACGAGTTTCACTACCATCCTCGTGATCTGAATGTACCTTTCTTCTTTTTCTTGTTCCGGTTGTGTATGCCTTCGATGGCCGGTGAAAGAAATGGCGGATCAGACCATCTTTGCTTACTCCTGAACAAGTATAATACAATTTATAAGATGTTAATTATCAAATTTTAAATTGTGGTTGCGATTGTCAGCTTTTATATTGGGAAATGAATTTAACACAGGCAGTAATTGTTAGATATCGTTCGAAAAAAATTAACTGTTGAGATTAAAATTATAAATATTAATTAAATTATATGCTAAATTAATCAGGGTCGTATGATATTATGTTTTCCCGATTGAAATTGTCAACTGCGTGAAACAGCATGAAAGCAGTAGGAAAACAATCTCGATCCATATGCAAGAAAATACAGTTAATACGGTCAAAATTTTGATTGCAAAGATTAATTTAAAACCTGCAATATTGTTGTGACAATTGCTGTTGCAAGATGCAATTTAAAATAAGGGTGAAAAATAGCTTGCTATATCAATAAGAATTGATTTATTATTGAGCTTATGCGAAATAGATCATACAAATAAATAAATTTTTATGTATTATTATAATTTTTTTATTGTAGTTTATGAGAAACGGCAAATTATAATATATTTTTTATTAGTAAAAACTTATAAATTAAAATAAAAGTATAAAAGTTTATTTGCATAATATATTTTATAAGCTTAAAAATAAGTTAAATTTAAACGGATGGGCTTGTATAGATGTGGCTCTGTAGGTCTACAAAGTCATGACACTAATTCATAGACACATTCACCCACCTTCTCATTTCCTATTTATCTCGTCGTGATGTGAGATTCAATTTTATTTGTTATTTTTTATTTAAAACACCCCTTCAAATTGGTAATATGGATATTGCATTAGAAACTAAGTGAATAATGTTAGGAAATGTATTTGATAGCAGATTCAACTGAACATGATTAATTATTTTACAATGTTAAAAGACTAGACTGATATGGTCCATATATTGCATGTTATAGTGAACATCTGCAAGCTAGTTAGTACTACTTTATCTATTTTATAATGATTTTCACACATGCTAAAATTAATATATAATTTTAACTATTAATTAATATATTTAATTGTATAATAGTAAAAATTATAAAAAAAAAATTAATATTTTAAAAATATTCATCAAAATAAATTCAACATCTTACATATTTATATTTGTTTATATTTATTAGTAAAAAAATATGCTCAAAGCATCATAGGTAAGTAGTGTACACAGTCAAACTCAACTGCTCTTTTTAGAAGTAGAATGGAGGGAATATTAAATAGTTATTTTTTAATTAAAAAGATAAAAAGAACACGTGTGACATGATTAATTAGCATAAATGGTAACATCTTTTCTACAAAAATGTTGCTTCAACACAGCTACTGCTTTCTTCTTTTTCATGTTGCTGAAGTTTGAAGGTAATTAAGCCAATTCTGACCATGTTATTATTCAATAAAAATTAAATGTAAACTTATTGGAGTTATAAATTAAACTCATCAGAAATTAAAAAAATGTAGTAATTGAGAGGTTGTATTGTAATAAACCTGGCAATTTCTGTGGATGAGTATAACATATTCCATTCTCTCCTTCAAGAGTAGGGATGAACTCATCAATGAGAGGATGAAGCTTATGAATATCAGACCTCACCTTTGCTTCCAAATGTTCAAGAATCTCTTGATCTGTTGGATCAAACTTCACTCCAGCAGGCAATCCAGGTAAATCATTAATTTCACCACCCTAATTATTATTCATACCACATTAGCCTTTATATTTCACACACACAATGCAACAAATAATTAATTTGACACCAATATTTTTTATAAATAGTTAAATATATTTTTAGTCTCTACATATATTTTATTTAATTTTTTTTGGTTCAGGAACCTAGGGCTAAAGTCACACACTAGAGAAATAAGAAATCTGAAATTCGAACTCTGGTCCGTTCAATAATGTCCTTTATAGCTATAACTGAGGTTGAGCTACTCTCAAAATTAATAATTTAGTACTACATTTAATCCCTATAAAATCAAAATAAAAATAAGGACTAAAATTGAACAAAATTTATTTATGTAAAGAAAACCCTAAATTTTATTGGTAGTAAAAATATAATTTAACTCAAATCAAATAACAAAGAAAGAAAAAGAGTAATAGCAGTGTAATGATAAAAGAGTAATAATAGTGTAATGATAAATGTTTATTGGCAAAAAATATATATTTAAAGAACCTGTTCTTGGCATTTGATATGATGACCACATGTGAGACAAGTTCTAATTAAGCTATCCTTTCTTCCATCCATTGTGATGCTATGATTGTTTTGAAGCTCACTACATTGAGTCATTTTTTTCTTTATCCTATTTTCTTCCTCACTCATTCCATTTATGGATATCTTTTTTCCTTGTTTCCTCTTCTTTTTTTTTTATATTAAACAAATTATTGGAACAAGAACTATAAGAGAGGGGACAAAGAGAACAATTGAGCTAAGAGAGGGATTTAAACTAAAGTAGTGATGATTAATAAAAAGGGATAGAAAAAAAAAAAGTAAACTTGTCTCTTCTGTAAAGATTAATGCTCCCCTCATGCAACTACTTGTTGAGGTGTGGGAAGGAATTAAATTCTCCTTCACTTTTTGGTTGCATAAGTGAATATTGCACCTCTTCTTTGCACTTAACAAGAAAAAGAAAAGAGAGGTACTACCTAGAAATCTAAATAGAGAATGAGATTAACAATGAAAGATATTGGGTTGGTTGTACATGGAAATATTGAGAATAAAAAATTGAGATTGCTTTGATCTCAAGTTATAGAGCTATGCTTTGTATTCTTCTAGTATATGAAAAACTTGTAGAAGAAAATTTGCAGGAGTTTTTGTTCTTTTTTGTGAAAAATGTGATTTTGTCCCTTTTAGTCTTACTAAAGGTAGCACTATGGATTTCTTAAATAAATCAAATTTAAAATTGGAAATAAATAAATTAAAATATATTGATATAGAAAGTTGAGTGGGATTGGGGCAATCTAATGTAAGAGTAACAATTTAGGTCCAATGTCACCTTGGAGTGTAGATAAAGAAAAAATATATAAATACTAGAAAAGTATATGTATATAAGAAGAAATTAAAATTGAAGTGAACATTTTTCAGCCAACCATAATTCCATTTGCTTCATGTAGACTTTTTATGGATACCAAGAAATCCCTTTTCTCTAAATCTATCTCAAGTCTTATGGTGACTTAGACAGTCTTAACCTCCAATGCTTTTAATGGTTATAAGCATACTATCTAGCCATATGGCAAAAGCAAACGTGATCTTGTGTCAAAAGATTATAGTAAAATACTAGAAAATACTGTATATGGTTTATAATAAGTTTCTCAACTTTATTTGCCATGCACTTGGGATCTTTACTTATTTGGTTCATTAGATACGATTGATTTGTCTATATAGGCAAGACAAACTTTTATAAATTAATTAATGAGTTTAGCTAAGATTGGAAGTACTGTCCCCAGATGTGATCTCATGATGATGTGTAGTAAATGAGGTATGGCAATATAAATCATATCCAAAGCATATGTTTGCATTGCTCCGATTTTGACGAGGAACATTCGAATTCGTTAGATTTGGTTATGAGTTTTTTCCGATTTTAAAAGATAATTAAAAATGAGGAGGGTAATTGGGACAATGTTATGTTACGGACACAACACAAAAACTTTTTTTACGGACAAAAACTATTGAACAAACATTTTTTCTCAATATAATAATTTAAAATCCACTAATGAAATTAGGTTTAATTACATTTTTTGTTTCCCTATTTTCACCCACTAATGAAATTAGCCCTCTATTTTAAAATTACTCAATTTTAATCCCTCTATTAAATTTTTATGCTGAAAAATGATTATTGAAAATATTTTAAATGACATAGAATACGATATGATGTTAAATATTCATTTAGGTGATTATTTCATTTCATTAATTAAATTATAAAAATAAATAATTTTTTAAACTGAATCCGAAGTTTTAAAAGATTTTTCTTGTAATTTTTATCATTTAATATCAAGTTGTATGTAAAATATATTAAATCTCCATTTTTGAGTATAAAAATCTTATAAAGAGACTTAAACCATAATTAAACCAAAAGTTCACCAACTATAAATATTGTGGTAAAATTGTTGCGCACATATAATATTTTTTTAGCATGAAACTATTATTATAAATTACTAAAAAATATCAATTAAAAAAAATTAAGTAATATTGAAAAAAAGTTTATAATAGTATTGAAAAAATTAAGTCTGCCTTCTTGCCTCACATTATAATAAAAAATAAAGTTAAATTACATTTATGATCCTCTAATTTTCACAAACTTGTAATTTTGCCCTTTAACTTTCACAATATCCCCTAACTTTAGCCTCTTTTGCAAAATGTTGGCTCCCACTAATTTTGACCAAGTCAATGCACACATGAATAATGATTCACAAGTCATGTCAGCATGTCATCACTTGAGTCATTGTCCGCATGTGTGTTGAATGTTGACTTTGTCAAAATCAGTAGAATCAACCTTTTGCAAAATGGGTCAAAAGTGCTATAATGAAAGTTAAGAGATCAAAATTACAAATTTATAAAAATTCGATGACCAAAAATGCAATTTAGTCTAAAACCAAATAACCCAATAACAAAAAAGAAAAATAACAAATAACATTCTTTTTTTGGTTACACAAATAACATTCTAATTGCAATATGTAACCATCTTTTCCCCTTTTATTCATTATTATCATATGCTCGTAACCTTTTTCTTGCCATAAATAATAACAATTAGTTTCCCAACAGTAACATTTGTTTTAAATTACTAAATTGGTTGAAGTAACAAACGTAAAATGACAAAGATAGTGTACGTAAAAGAACCAAATCTTAACCAAAAAAACAAATATTAAACTCAACCTATATATATTTATTTCCACTTTCAGCTTATTATACATACGAATTAATACATACATGAGTTAAACACCAAAGCATACAATTATTAGTATATCAAGAATCTAAAAACATAGATTTAAGAAGAAAAAACTCACACTAGAAATTGTTGTATCTTTTCCATGGATGTTCTTGTGGATACCCAACAACCTCTTTTAGAAAATGCACGACAAATAATTACCAAAACAACAACCCAAAAGACAATAAGAAAAGCATTCAAAGGAACAGCATATTTAGCCAATCTTCTTCCAACCGGAACAGTTTTAATATTTCAAACATTATCACCAGCTTTAACACATAGAGGTCAATGTCACACACAAACAAGTAAATTCATGACATTATTTCTCTTAACATTTTGTGGTCTCTCATGTTTTCTTTTATCTTTCACGGATAGTTTTAGGGATGAAAGGGGAAAAGTTAGATATGGTATTGCTACATTGAATGGTATGTGGGTTATGGATGGATCAATTAAGCTTGGAATTGAAGAGGCTAGGAAATATAAGCTAAGGTTTATTGATTTGTTTCATGCATGTGGGTCTATATTGGTTTTTGGTTCAATTGCAATGTTTGATCAAAGTATTATTACATGTTTGGCTCCAAATCCTTCTGAAGAGGCTAAGGAGCTTTTGGTAGTATTGCCTATTGGGATTGGAATTTTGTGTAGTGTTTTGTTTCTTATATTTCCTACACAAAGACATGGGATTGGCTTCCCTCTCTCACGCAATTAATTAGTTTTCTTCTTTCCTCGAAGTTTGTTCCTCTCAATGTAGAACAAAACAACATTCTAAATTTAATTAAGTAGACGTACAGTGGAATTTGTGTCTCTCAAATTAGCCGGTCTTAAATCAGATATCGAGTCTTAAAAAAATAATTTTTGCTTTTATACTTTTTTGGTCAAGTTTTTTTCCTTTCAAGTTACTAAGTGACTAGAATTTTATTTTTAAGATAAAGAGGTGAAAACCGCAAGTTCAAACTATGCATCTTTCATAATATTTGCAATATTTCTTGCAACTAAGTTATGTTAATGGGTTATGGTTGTCTCTTCAATTGTGATACTAACTACTATAATACACGTGCTTCCGCACAGGTTGCAGCATTGCCACATAATTTTTATCGTAAGGCGAATATTGTATTGTGCGAAATTAGTCTCGTTATAAAATTACTCACCATTATAAAATTATTGTCTGGTGTATGAAAGCTATAATTGTAATATTTGTTCATAAATGAATAATATTGAATTTTTTTTACGAGAATAATATTGAGCTTGTTAGATTGATATTTTAATATAGTAATTTCTCATATGTGCACCTACAAAACACAAAAGTAAAAAAAAGTAATAATTAAAGTTAATTATAAATTTTTAAAATACAATAAAAAATATTTGACATAAGTTAAAATTTGGAGACTATGATCATAAAGTTGTAATTTGGAGACTATGATGTCTATATGTTATGATTTGATTAGATGTATGTGTAAAAATTTACGCCGTCAATGTATACATATACGGATTAAAATCTTAAAAAATAAAAATTAAGTGTGTAAATATATTTTTTTACATAGGGGTACTATGTACTCCACATCTTTGTCGTCAAAAAAACAAAACAAAATTTTTTATATATTTTTGGAAAAAAGAACACTCCAACCCTTAAAAGTTATTACTCCACTTAATGCCAGAATTGACCCCCGAACCAGATTAAACTGGTGGTGAAAAAAAAAAGTCTCAATTCTCTTGAAAGTTCTAAAAACCCTATTGTGATGAGTTGAACCTTTTCCACCCAATGTGAAGGTGGCTAAGACCATTGGAGAAATCTGCACTATAACGCTAGTTCACCTCAAATTCCACAATCTTCTTCTCTTGGTTATGTGTCTCAAAATGTTTTGTGTTGAACTTCGAACTGGAACTTCTAGATCTGCAGCAACATTGATCATTTGGCTCAGTTTGTAAGTGAAATTAACACCGATTGTTATGTTATATTTGTTATTTGGTTCAACCATGCTAGTATTTTTCCAGATTTTTATTTATTAAATTTTTTCCATGGAATCGCTATTGTAGATACTCTTGCGACAACACTGAATCTTGATTTGCGAGAAGATTTGCGACTCTTCTATCTTCAAAGGTTAGTTCTTCTGCCTCTTTTTTTCCGGTTTATGTTCTTTGTTTGTTGAGTGCTATTGTTTGTTGGTGTGCGCCATATTTTAGCTTTGTTGTAACTACTTAGATGATCATCCTGCTTTGTACTCTTAACTCTCAAAACATGTCTTCTGTTTGGTTGAGTTGTTTTAATATATCATCTTTTGCTGCTAAATTTTTTTTTCCCTCTACACACTTCCTCTTATGTCTTATATTTTGATTTTGATATTATTTTGCTTCAGTTTCTCTATATGTAGATATGTAGATATTAACTATATGCATGTGAAAATTCCAATTCAATTTTTCTATCTCATCATGGACTCTAATTTGTGTGGCTGGCGTATACAAAAAGTTATGAGATAAGTTATTAATACCTAAAGATATATTAGCTACGTTCATGCAAAATTAGAACATATGGATGGAACAATACAAAAAAACAAAAGCTTAAAATTGCATAAAAGAACTAGTAAGTTAATCTCTTGATTAGATAGAAATATTACAAAACAAAACTCACATTACATAGAAATATACCGTAATCCTGGTCATTCATATTAGAAGACTAAAAATTCCATAATGTCAAATAAACTCATAAAATAGGCTGATCATGAAAATTAATATTAAAAGTCACCATATTAAATTAATATTAATATAGTATAAAATTTGGCAAGGATAAAGCATATCTTTGATTTCGTCGACCAAAGTTATTTGTTGTTATCTTCATTCAAACAATTTTGTGCAATTTGTCTTGGAATATGCTATAAATAAAGATAAGTAATATAGTTAGTTGTACCTATGTGACTTTTTAAAATTTGCTCCCTATTTTTTCTTGGGATGTGCTATAAGTACAAATAAGTATTATAGTTAGTTGTATGTAATTAGTCGTTTGCAATGTCTTTAACATTGGACTAAAAATGCCATAAATTATATTACTCTTAGCTCAACTACCACAAATTTCTTAAAATTAATAACTTATTAGGAAAAACTACCTTTAAATTTATGTTCAAAATGACATTCCAAGCAAACCTACATATTTGGATAATTTAAACTAAATATTTGTAATATTTTGCAAAACAAACATGCAAAAGCTTATAATAACAGATGGAATACCTAATTATATTGAACTCAATAGCACTGATATTTATCTAATTTATAATAAAAACATCAAAATTAATTAAGGTTTTAGTCATTACCAAAACTTTTTTGCCACTTGAAATAGCTTTGGACACTACTATCTGCCGACTAATGTTCCCTTCATTGTTGTCATCTTGCAGATCTTGATAGTCATTCAGCAGAGACTGGAGAATTTTGGTATTGTATATTGTTAGTAGCAACATCCACAAGTTATTTAATTTGATGAAAAAATTAGTATACGAAATTTATAATATAAATAAAAGGTTTAAATGCATTTTTGGCCCCCAAGTTTCACAATTTCTTTATTGGGTTAAATGGTGTTTACCCCCTGCAAAGTAGGCGAGTTCTGGATTACCCCTGGAAAAATTTTCGTTTAGATTCCCCCCTACAAAATATAATTTTCTGGATTCCCCCCTCAAATGACACAGTGGCAGACGGAATCTCCACGTGGCGCTGCCACGTAGGAAATTTTTAATTAAAAAAAAAAATGCCACGTCATTTTTTTTTTTTTTTTTTAACTCAAATTTTTTTTTTACTCAATTTTTTTTTTATCCCCTTTTAAAAAAAATTAGCGCATTTTAAAATATTAAAATTTGAGTTAAAATTTTGTAAGATTATACTATAGATAAAAAATAAATATTGAATACTATATATAATATATAAGTGACTCATAAAATAATGACTTCAAATTGCACCAACACTAATTGCATATGAGTATTTGTTAACATTGTAAATTCACTTTTAGATGATATTTTATTCACCCACATTCTTTAAAACAAATAAATTTTCACGCACCATTGTCAACCAACATTTTCTTCTTTTTTATTGGAAGTTGGGAGTCGGTGGAGCTTGGGAGTCGGTGGAGCTTTGAGTTGTGGACTTTGAAAGCTCCTATCATACATGTTTGAAGAATGAATATTTTGAAGCCCTATAGCTAGTTGAAGGTGGAGTTGTTCACCTTGAAGACGGGAAAACTTGTAAGGTTCAAGGTATGGTGAGGTTCTTTTACATGATGTGAGGTATATTCCTAACCTTAATGTGGTCATGCATTTTGTCACTAGTGGAAATTTCATGATGTGGTTAAGTTGTGAAACTTCAGATGTAACTTGTTAGTGACATGAGTTTTAGTTGGACTAGTGAAACAAAGTTTAACTAGGTGGTAGAAATAAACATGAAGTGTTGGAGACTAACAATGGCTTGAAGTGTGTTTCAAAGTAGTTGAAAAGTTTTGCGTTACAAGGTGAGAGTCATAGTGGAAATATCGATTTGAATCTTTGGTGGGGGAATCTCGGTTTGAGGTGGAGTTTGTTACTAGTGGGACTAGAGGAAGACAAACAATCAACAATAACACTTGGCTATCTAGGAGATAAGGAGGAGAATGATATTGTTGCACCAAAGGAGTGTAGTTATGGAGACCTTGTGGGTTATGTTCCGATTGTGGCTGAAGAAGTGCAAAACTTGGAAGATCTTCAGGGAGGCAATTGGAAGTTGGTGACAATCAGACTTGGGAACTTGTAGTGCTATTGGAGGTAGTTAGATACAAGGAAACTCTGATGTTGCGGCTTGTGGAACTCACCTAAAATTTCAAGGTTAAGTTGATAGGCAAGCAATCCTTCAGGAGTATGGACATGAACATTCCAGGGGTTGAAGAGTGTATGGTGGAGCTTGTAGGGCTATCTTAAAATCCGAGGATAGTTTGAAGCAAGCGTATCTTCAAGTGGACAAATTTGATCAATCCGGGGTTTGAAGATGGTACGGTGTAGCTTGTAGAATTGTCCTAAAATTCCAAGGACAATTGGAGGCAAGCATTTCTTCGAGAGTACGGAGAGGTTCACTCGGGGTTCGGAGAGGGTTTGGTGTAAACAAGTGGAGCAGCACAGTGATTGATGGGAAGTTGACATCACCATCGTTTTGAAGGCAAGGTGGAGATTTGTAGTGAATTCCCTTGAAAACTCAGAAACAGGAAAAAGCAGAAAAATTGATGTTGCTGCCAACTGAGCCGGGCCCAGGATTGCTGAGCCGGGCGCAAGAAGCTTTCAGAAAAAGTTGTTTGCTAATGCCTTTGGCGCCGGGCGCGGGACTGGCTGAGCCGGGTGCAGGGGCGCGACTATATATGGGTTGTTTGCGTTTTATGAGGCTCTAAGGTGTTTTTTTTTGTGTTTCTAAGGCCAACAAAAGACTATGGTTAATAGAGAAACATCTTGGGAAAACTCTAGGGTTGGAGAAACATTTTATCACCTTGGGAAACATTTGTAATTGAATTTCTTGGTCACGGGAAGAAATTCGGGACTTGGGTATAATAGGATCAAAGTTATTTCTTGTAACCCTTGTTTGGAGAATTTCATTGTAATCAAGTTTTCTAGTGATAAGTAGAACGGAGAGGGCTACCCTCCCCCAGAGTAGTTCACTAACACCGAACTGGGTCAACAAATTCTACTGTGTTCTTTACGTTTTTGCGGTTTACTTTTGTTATTATTATTATTGTCGGTCTTGCTTATTTGGTTGCTCAATTTATCTGCTCCACACATGAAAGGTTATTGGGGTGATTTAATTGAATTCACAACAATAGATTTAGAGAATGAAGTATCTTCTTTGTCCCACTTCATTTTAAACTGATTGATAACATTAGCATCTGAGCATATTTTTCTAACACGGAATGATTGTTCAAAATCTGTATTAAACTTGCCTTTTGTCTCTACTTTGAAGAGCAAGGCCTGGTCAACCAAACCAGCAATTTCATTTGGCAGAAAGTCAGCAGGAGCACCTTATGATAAAATGTATATTTGTTAGTATTATTAAAAGTTTAGAAGGTTTCCAACTATTTTATGATAAGGTTAAAGTGTTTTACTCTAGAAATGGAATCCAGGATAGCTTGACAAGGCTTGTGGAAGAGAAGAGATGCATCATTGTCAAATATAACCATAGTTCCACAATCGGTGTTGTCTAACACTCTCACTTTGATGCAAAACATAAGTTAAATGTTTTATATCAAATGCAAAGAGATGGAAAATAAGTCAAAAAGTTGTGTTCTTTATTATATAAAGCAGAAGTGTAAAACTTTGTTGATTATATAAGATTGAAAAAAGTTATATAATTACCTAGGGGAAATGTAACAACCCGTTTTTTCAAACCCAAAAGTAGGCACTTTTTTTTTTAAAAAAAACAACAAAGAATTTGAAATGAAACATTCACGATCGTCTTTAAATTAAATCAGAGGTAACATTTTTCGAAATGGCGATCAGAATGCAATGCCTCTTTTATAAATTGTTTTCTCGAATAAACGTTTACAAGCATAACAAAAACACTATGTCCAAAGGAACATAGTGACGACATTTAGTCAAATAAATATAAATACAATTGATTCACAAAACAAATTCTGAGAACAATAAAGAGAGTAAACGAGACTCTTAAATTGCTACCCCTAAGCTGATCTTTAAACTCTAACTAAAGATGACTGGGTAACAAAACCCACAGATAGCTTCAAGCCTTGCCGCTTCTCAACACGAAACAAGTCTTCTTCTTGCAACGACTCCAAAGTCGCCGCCGTGATGCACGCAAACTCACAATCTAAAAAGAACCTAGGGGCGCCCATCACATGATACACAATACATGGTAACATTTTCGCATTTAATCATATGAATCACACATCATAGAATTTAAGTGCATATATATATCTATCAATCACATAAAGCAATACTCAAATGCACAATTAGCCTATCAATGCAGACTCTACCCTAACCGGGACTATTTCACATAGTGGTCACCCTAACCGAGTCTGTTCCACATGTAAAAGCAATTTTGTTTCAAATTATCCAAACAACATCAAATTTTGAGAATCACTTTTACATCAATGCATCCAAACATAAATCGATTCTGTTTAACTCAATTTTACCAAAATCAATTCTATCAAACTGAATTCTGCAAAATCAATTCTATTCGACGTAGAACCAAACACATACTTACTCTTAATAACATTGAAAAGACAACAAAATAAGAGGGAAATTCAAAGTTTTGAATTTTACTTCCAACTCAAGAAACCAAGATGACCTCATGAGTTTAAAATGGTAAAAAATTCAAAATTTGAATTGGTAAAGACAAAGTAACTATTTTATTTACTTCAAATGTTTGAATCATCATCAAACTCATGAAAATAATATTATAAAATGATGATTTGACATTGAATTAGTTAGGTGAAGACAAATAAGCAAAATTTTCCTAATATGAATTTGCATTTATATATTATTAAGATTTATCTGAATCTATCAAAAAGCAATTATATGTGCAATTTTACTCATGTTTGCTTTCCTAGACTTGGAAACTCGTACGAATTTACGAGTATACCCGGAAGTTTGACAACCAATAACTTACTGTCATTTGTCTTTCACAGTTCACTAAATATGACAATTTTACAAAATCAAAAAGATAGTACCAGGACTCTAGTTTGTTCACCATTTGATATTCTAAAATTTTCCCACTAAATACTAGTGCCACTTTTTTCTCAAATGAACAAATTAAAAGACATGGTTTAACACTCATTTTATATTCTAAGAACCCCACCTCATCAATTAAGTGACTAGTCCCTACAAAAAATTTAAGTATAGTTTTAGTCCTTGTAAATTTTTAAATTTTTTAAAATTGTTTAACTATCATTAAACTTTTAATTTTTGAATAATTTGTTTTCAAACATGTTTAGAATACTACAAAGATTTTTTTTACAAAACTTTAGGAATATTTTAAAATGAGAAGAATTAATTATGAATTTTTTAAATTTCAAAAGATAAAGACAAAAAGTGACGAAAATCTCGACTTAGAAATTAAATTTTGAGTTTTTGTTTACCAAATTTAGTATGGACCAAAACATGTCACATTTTTTTATATAGGATTAAAAAACAAAATTTAGTAATTTTATAAGGATCAAAAACATATATAACCCAATAAAAATAGGGAATATATATTACAAGAGGAGAGATCAAATTACACCGGTGTAACATTTGAGTAATGTTACACTGACCAATAACGCTTTAACGAATACAAATTTTACAAAATTCACCGTTGGATTGAAAGTTTATATCATATAGATCATTTATGTTAAATTTTACAAAAATCTAAAATCATTTGATATGTTTTTGAGACACATCAAAGTTTACAAAAATCTAAAATCGTTTGATATGTTTTTGAGACACATCAAGGTTAACGGTATTCGATAAAAACACATAAACCATATATCAATCTTCATCGTTCTCAAAAACATATCAAATGATTTTAGATTTTTGTAAAATTTAACAAAGATGATCTATATGAAATAAACTATTAAGAATAGAGGTCTAACCATTAGGCTTCTAAAAAACGAACTATTATAAACTACTCCTTGAAGTAAATGAGTAAATGGTCCCTATAGTTTTTTAATTTTGTTTTTAGTCCCTAAATTTTTTTTTTTGCACTTTTTGGTCCTTGAAATATTTCCCGTCATGACTTTTGGTCCCTACTTTTCATTCAACTCGTGCATATTATTCAATTTTTTTTTTCTGCGGTCATGTTTAGTACATTATATGAATCTCTTGCAAAAGTCTAATTTTTTTTAAACAAGAGATGAATTAAATATGAATTGTTTAGTTTTTTATACATAAATAATTCATCTTATGTTAAAAAATTCTAAATTCTTATCGGAGATGTTCTTATAATATTATTAACATGTATACAAAAAATCATTCAAAAATGTAAAAGCATACAAGAGTTTGATTAAAAATATGGACGAAAAGTTGTGATAGAAAATTTTTAAGGACAAAAAAGTGCGAAATGTTTTTTAGGTACTAAAAACGTAATTCTAAAAAATTATAAGGACTATTTACTTATTTAACCTATATATATATATATATATATATATATATATATATATATATATACACACACACACCACATAAATAAATAATTACAATTTCTTTTTGAGTGAAATGCCAAATACTGTTGGAACAAAATATGTGTTAATACACACCCTTAGGTTTTGATGATAACAAAGTATTAAATGGACAATTGATGGTACTAATGTTTAAATTAAGTGCAGGAGAATTCAACGTTATATCAAGAGCACACTTAATTTAGACTCTGATGAAACCTATGGAAGTCTGAATATTTACACTCTGGAAGAGTTCAGAAGCTACAACGTGGCTAGGAGCTAAACAAAGTTCAGAAGCTCAAAGCGGATCAGAACGTCTGAAGAAGTTCATAAGCTCAGAGAAGTTCAGAAGCTCAAGGATGTTCAGATGCCTACAAGAGTTCAGATGCTCTGCAAGTCATGAGTCATTCAGAGGATGAAGACGTTCAGAAGCTGAATTGCGAAGGACTATCAGAGGCCAACCATTCAAGACCAATCAGACTCCAAGTTATCAAAGGTTCATCAGAAGCAAATGAATTCCCCAAATCATCAGAAGGGCTACTTCAACTACAATTATCAAGCCTGATGATTTGTTCTAAGGTCAACTAATTGCAACGGTCACAAAGGATGTGATCCCTCTCTCTCTAGGAGCTAGTTGTACCTTATAACTGTACTATTGGACAAACAGTAAAGGTGAAGCCTCTTTGCAAAGGAAGACGTGGCTTTACTCAACGGATCTTCAATGACTACAGCTGTCCATTTTACAACGGAAATTTCTCCAACGTCTCAATGTCTTTCTCAACTCATATAAATATGCCAAAGAAATAATTGATGACTAGCGATCTTCATTAGAAAACATCTCTCAGAAGAAAGTGAGAATCTGCATTGTAATAGAAAATATCTCTCAAATGGAGTGAGCATAGAAACTAGCTTAAGCCTCTGAAGTTATTATGTTTGTAATAAGTTTAAGTTTATAAGTTAGTAGTAAGTCTTCTGCTTAGTGTAGAAGCAACAAAGTCTTCTGCTTAGTGTAGAAGTAAGAAAGTCTTCTGCTTAGTGTAGAAGCACATAAGTCTCAATCTTAGTGATTAGAGCAACGAAGTCTTCTGCTGAGTGTAGGAGCAAGGAAGTCTCTCTGTCTTGTGTGACTTAGAGCAGGAAGTCTTGAGCTTGTGTGCTTGAGCAAGGAAGTCTTTGATCTTGTGTGATCAAAGCAAGGAAGTCTCTCTGCCTTGTGTGACTAAGAGCAGGAAGTCTTGAACTTGTGTGCTTGAGCAACTATTGTAATCTTTGTGATTATAGTGAACTCTCTTGAAACAAGGGGGCTGGAGTACTCTCAATTTGTGAGGGGAACCAGTATAAATTGTTGTGTGTTCTCTCTCTCTCACTCTCTCATTTACTCCTTCATCATTCACTTAGTCATTAGTTTAATTGTGTAAACATTCCGCTGTGCTTAAAGACTCTGATAGATTTAAATATCTTGAAAAGTTTTTAAATACCCAAAACACAATTCAACCCCCCTTCTTGTGTTTTCTCCACGCACCTTCAATTGGTATCAGAGCTCCGGTTCTGTTGGTAAATCACTTAACCGTGAGAAAGTCAAGATCCAAAGGAGAAAACCACCATGGCTCAAAACATGGATGATTGGAAGCAGAAATTATATCAACAAGTTGCTGATCTTGTCAAGGAAATTGAAGATGGACTGAACTTAAATGAAGATCTGAGCAACAACCAAAATCCTTTCACATCAGGGGTTAAACAAACCTCTTGTATTGAATCTACAACTACTACTCTTTGCCTCATTAGTGATGATAATGAAAGCATTCAGTGGGCAACAGTAAATGGTTTGTTAGATCAATATGAGGAGTTTAGGATGGAGGAAAATGAGAGTATTGAAGAGATGAACTTAAGGTTTCAAGCCATCACAAGCAAGCTTGAAGACCACAACAACAAACTCAACAACAAAGAGCTTGTAAGCAAGTTGCTGAGAAGTTTGCCTCTGAATTGGAATGTAATTTCAAACACTATAGAGGAAACTGAAGACATCAACTCAATGAGTCCTGAATCATTGATTCATTTACTCAGAGTCCATGAATTGGCTCTGAAGGATATGCAAGAGTTGAAAGGTGAAGAAGCAGAAGCAGCAAGGAAAGGAAAGCAAGCATTGAAGCATGAAGATCTTGTTGAAGAACCTGATGAAGAGTATCTTGAAAGGTTTTCAAGAAAAATTCAAAGATGATACAACTTCAAGAAGAATGGAGGAAGACTAGCTAAAGGAATGACAACCTGGGATGTACTAGACAACTTCTCTGAAGACGAATCTGAAAGAGCACCAGGAGCTGAAGGATCAAGTTTTGAAGATGGCTCAGAAGACTCAAGTTCTGATGAAAAGTCAGAACCTGAGAGCATAGAAAGTATCCAGAGAATAGTGAATCAGGTATATTCTTGTCTTTCTAAAGCAAAATTGATCAAGCATCTTAAGAAGACTTTACTTACTTAAGAAGACTTTACTTAAACTCTCTAATAGTCAGCAGAAGTATAAAAAGCTTAAAGCAGACTATGAGAATTTAAGTAAGCAAGCAAATCACTCTGAAGATCTTGTACAAAACATTTTTATCAAAACAAAAGATCTTAAGAATGATTATGCTATGTGTTACAAACCCTTTGAGCACTCATTTGCTCTCAAAGAGTTTTGCAACACTAATGCTGATCAAAATAAAATTGTTTCCATGCTTTGCAACCTTAAGACCAACAATACTAATGAGATTGGATACTCTAGAAGTAAAACACTAGAGGAACCAAGCTCATCAGTTATTGATGGAAGCTTCTCACTTCCTAATCTTTACACTACATTTGTATCTGATAGCACTCAGATGAAACAAATGGAGGATGAAGATTTGGTAACTAACAGTCTAGGACCCTCAAGTAAGTGGGTACCAAGAGACAAAATAGTTTACTTGATTGCAGCTGAAACTAAGACTCTGAACCTTCCAGTCACATGGATGCATGTGACTGTGAATGGAAGAAGAGAAATTGTGCATAGGAGGCACATTTTTGAAGAGTCGGATGGAGAAGAAGATGAAGTGGAGTACATGCGCAACAGGAGGGAGCATGGAGAATTTGAAGCTTGTTTTGAAGATGACAACAACTCAGTGTGGTGGAGTGATTGCTCTGGCTATGACTCTGACTACAATTAAATCAAGAAAGCTTCAATGCAAGGTAAGTATGCTTAACTCCTGAATGACATCTCAGAGGAATAACATTCAAAGGTTTGAAAATGTCTTCTTAGGATACAAAATGTTCAAAACTAAAAACCTTGAAAAATCATGTCTGAACATTCTTTTAAGTATCTTGAAGGACACTTTTTCAGACTCTGAAGTATTTTGGATCTCAGCATCTGAAGTAGTCCAGACTCTGAGAAACTTTTCAACCTCTGACGGTTAAGCCTCTGAATAGAAAATGAATTGGAAACATTTAAGTATTTTATACTGAAACGTTTTGGCACCAAAGAGACAACACGTACACACGTTCTGATTGGTTGAAAACAGTTAATGATTAGTTTGTTTTATTCTTTTTTTAATGTATTGTGTGTGTTTTAATTTGTTTTATGTTTTTGATAAAATCACTTAAACACTCATACTTTACACTATCACATCCTTCACTTTTGTCTTTCAAAACTAGAACAAATCCTTTCTCTAGCTTTAGCAAAAACTACATCCTAACCTTCTGAAATGGCATCTACTTCTACATCAGTCTCAGACTCTTTGTTTATTTTTCCTAATAACCTTCCGATCAACACCATCACTTGCACAGAAATGTTTTCTACAGATTTATCTCTTAAGATGGAGGGAAAATCTCTGAACCTGGTTATGGAACAACCAGTGGACTTTGATAGTTTGGAAAAGAATCAGTTTGATGTTCTAAAGTTCTTTTCTAATCAAAAAGGGGGCTTTAGATACATGAACCTATTAAATGGTCCAATCTATCCTACTCTGGTAAAAGATTTCTGGATCAGAAGCAAGGTAAGGACAGTTGAAGATTATCACAAGGAGCTTGCTGCAAGGAGAAGAGAAAAAGCTGAAAATGAAGACAAGACCCCTCAAGAGTTAGGATTGAGAATCATTGAGGAAACGGAAGTGCATTCTGTTGTGTGCGGCTTTGAAGTAATTCTTACTACTTCAAACTTGGCTAAGGTACTATCTATCCCAAACGAAGGCATCCACTATACCTTTAGTCACAATGAAGCACAAGAATCTATGTTTCTGAAGAATATGACAAGACATTGCTACGTCAAGGGAAAAAGTTGTGAGAGCAACAAGACAGGTGATCTGAAGCCCACTCAGAGAGTATTAGCCAAAATCATGATAAGTTCTATATTTCCAGGAAGTGAAAATTCTGATCAATTGTCATGGGATCATAGACACTTTGTCTATTTTCTCACAAGGAAATATGACTTAAATTGGCTAAATACATCTTTGATCACCTATGCAAATATGTGCTTAAAACTCAAGTCTGATATACATGTAGGCTCTGTTTGGTAAAAATAGCTTATAGCTGATAAGCTAGCTGATAGCTTATAGCTTATAGCTGATAGCTGATAGCTTATAGCTTATAGCTGATAAGCTAATTGAAGTGTTTGGTAAAATTAGTGGTTCAATAGCTTATAGATGTAAAATGACATAAAAGGACATTATTAATTAATAATAAAATCGGGTTTTAGTTAAAATAATAAGGTTAAAATTGGAAGAAAAAACAAAAAGCTATAAGCTATAAGCTATAAGCTAATTGAAATAGCGTTTGAAAATAAGCTATAAGCTAGTCAAAATAAGCTATAAGCTCGTAACGAAAAGACCGTTACCAAACAGAGCTTTTAGCTTATAAGCTAAAAGCTATAAGCTATAAGCTCGTTTTGGAGCCTTACCAAACAGAGCCGTAGTCTACCCAAGAATCCTCAGTGAGATTTTCTATCAATGTGGAGTGATAGATATAATCAAAGCTGCTGGTCATGACTACTTGTTAAGAGAATTCAGAGCCTCCACAATATCTGCTCATACACTCTCTCACATGAACTTGTTGTCAAGACATGAGGTACAACCTTCAGAACCTCTGATACCTCAGTCTCACTCAGAACCTTCCTTAGTAAAGAAATGGAACATTGAAATGCCTATAGTTTCTAGTGGCATTGTCAATAAGTATATTCAACTACTGAATAACCTAGGAGAAGGGTTTAAGACTGAGAAGGAAGAATTGAAGAAGAAGAAGAAGAGAAGAAGGCTAGTGAAAGCATATAAAGTTGAAGGCTCAGAAAGTGATGAAGAACCTCTCAGTGTCAGACAAAAGCAACTTACCAAAGAGCCTGAGGAAAAGATTGCTAAAACCTCAGATCATAACAAATCAGGTGATGTATCTCTCTCTAAACCTGTTGTTACTTCTGCTCAAGACATTCATTTAACCTCATCATCATCAACCCAACCCCTCTCAAATTATAACCAGACAAGTTCTGAAGATAATCTTACCATAAAACAACTTATATCAGAACCTGTCAAAACAACTCACCCTGAACCAGTCTTTATCAACATCTCATCATCATCTTCGACTGATTCTGACCCTAATGAGTTAGATGAAATTCTAACTAATTTTGAACTGTTTAATGCCAAATCTAAGCATAAAATAGCTCAGTCATCTATGACTCAAACATCTTCAGACCCTTATACACCCACACACCAAACCTCATCTGAACATGTTGTTTCAGAAGAAAACCTGAACCTCTCACCATTAAACCATGTTGAGGCTATGGTCAAAGAACTCTTTACAGAAGATTTCCATCTCAAAAACTTTGATCAAAAGCCTTAGTCCTCAACAGTCCCAACAAATACCAATTTACTCTAATCCCCAACTCACAAATACACCCTTATCCAATGAACCTCACCCAACCCAATCAAACAATCCTGATGTCTTGAGAAATTGCAATGACTTGTTTAAACAGATACATGGTCTTTATGACCTAAGGCAAACATATATGCCTTCATCTGAGTATGCTGCTCAATGGATAAGTCTGACAGAGGAACTGATAAAGGAACTACACAATCTACAAAGGGTAGCTGTGGAAGAACAGAGAAAATATGACAAAGGGAAGGACATCAATGTTGAGGAAGACATTCAGACTCAAAGAGACACAGAGAGGGATCATCCTGAATCCTCTACTGTAAGAGAAAATATATGGCAAGACTTAGGGAAAGGTTAGCTTCAATAATGGACGATCTGAATGTTCCTCTTCAAGACAGTCTGAGGGGTGATCAAGTCAATCAACAGCATCTGAGGAACCCTGTCTATGAGAATGACATCAGAAGGATTGAAGCAAAAGTGGACAAGTTTGTGGGATTGATGGAAGAAGTAAATACTAATCAGAAAAACATAATGACAACCCTAGCATCTTTATGTAGTCAACCCCAACCTTAGGACCTATTTGATTGCTTATATGACTTCATGACTGATAATTTGCTAAGCACTTTGACTAGGTTAAACTTTTGGTTAGGATACAACTCTGCTTGTTAATCTAACATATATATCTGAATGCTTATTTGTCTGTCGTTATTTCTGATTAGTATGTCGTTTGTTTATTTTAATTCTTTAACTGATTTTCATTTTCGTTAAAACAAACAATCTTGCAAATTGATTTTTCAAACTCTTGAGTTTCATTCATATAATATGACAAGTACAATATGTGGATATTCTTAAAGAATCAAATTACATAACAAGAGAAGAAATATTAATAAGAAATCAAAAATTAAACAAGCCAAAAGTAATGGATTTTATTTCATTGAGAACATAAGTTCTGGATTACATATTACTTTTCTAAGAACTATCTTCTGGATGCTCTAACAGGTCATGTTTGTGGTTACAAGCCTACATGACCTTTGTAGAGGGGAAATGTTGAGGTTTTAGCTGAAGCCATCCAACCAGTAGTCCTTCTTGAAGAAACCAATTCTGATGCATCAGTTTGGTTTTCCTCAGGAAAAGACTCTAGCCCCTCTAGAGCCTTGGATATCAGTTTGATTTTCTTCAGGAAGATATGTCTTCAGAACTAAAAACAGTCAGAGTCCAAAGATTTCTCTTCAGACTCTGAACTGAGTTCTTCTGTAACAGACACTGGCTTTGTTTCCATTGGTTTCTTCTTATGTTTTCTCCTATCTTGACTATCTCTCGTTGAAACTACTTTCTTATTCTCTGAGCGTTTCATTTTTTCTCTCAAGAGATCTATCAATAACCTAGGATTATTCTGTGTGAGTAAAATGACTAGGTATCTCTATCCTTTTATAAGCATAATTCAATGGCCGAGTATTAAATGTGTTCAACCACTCCTGATTTGACGGCATTGAAAGTTGAAATTTCTATTAATTGCTTATACTACCTTTTTGATAATAACAAAAGGGGGAGAAAGAATATTGGTAAATCAATTGTTGGAAGAAGCGAAATTACTTGGCTTTTTAGGGCCTTGTAGTGCTTCAGAGAGAGAACGTAGGAGAGTGGTCAAAATAGTAGCATGAGGTACATGCTTTGATATGACAATCTGATCCTTGAGGATTTCAAAATATTGTACTTAAGAGCTCTGAACTGTTTTCAAATTTTTGTTCAGACTCTGAGCTATTTTCTTTGAAAGCTCTGAACTGTTTGAAAATATTTCGAACTATGAAGCTGTTAATGATAACCATCAGAACCAAGCGTGTGTGTAAACGTCTCTAAGTGCCTCTGATCCTATTTTGTCATTCAATTTAAATATTGCTTCATCTTGCATCTGCATTAAGGGCTTAATTTCAAGGAGAATGCATTTATTAATTGAAGTTTATTATTCATAGTTAGTTCTTGAGTAAGGGTGCAACTTTATTCAAAGACTATCACACTATGAAAAGAAGAAGCTTGCAAACCTTGTTCTTTATATAGTGAAATATGAATAATTTAAGTCGTATAATAAAGTAATTCTGAAACTGATTACAATTAACTATGGATACAAAATAGGGGGAGCTTACAAACCTAACCCTATGGGTTATCAGACTTAGGGGGAGCTTGCAAAACTCAGAAGCCTAATGTCAACATAGATGATTTTTATCAACAACAATTGTATTTAATACTTATGTTTATCATCATCAAAAAGGGGGAGATTGTTGGAACAAAATATGTGTTAATACACACCCTTAGGTTTTGATGATAACAAAGTATTAAATGGACAATTGATGGTACTAATGTTTAAATTAAGTGCAGGAGAATTCAACGTTATATCAAGAGCACACTTAATTTATACTCTGATGAAACCTATGGAAGTCTGAATATTTACACTCTGGAAGAGTTCAGAAGCTACAACGTGGTCAGGAGCTAAACAAAGTTCAGAAGCTCAAGGATGTTCAGATGCCTACAAGAGTTCAGATGCTCTGCTAGTCATGAGTCATTCAGAGGATGAAGACATTCAGAAGCTGAATTGCGAAGGACTATCAGAGGCCAGCCATTCAAGACCAATCAGACTCCAAGTTATCAAAGGTTCATCAGAAGCAAAGGAATTCCCCAAATCATCAGAAGGGCTACTTCAACTACAATTATCAAGCCTGATGATTTGTTCTAAGGTCAACTAATTGCAACGGTCACAAAGGATGTGATCCCTCTCTCTCTAGGAGCTAGTTGTACCTTATAACTGTACTATTGGACAAACAGTAAAGGTGAAGCCTCTCTGCAAAGGAAGACGTGGCTTTACTCAACGGATCTCCAATGACTACAGCTGTCCATTTTACAACGGGAATTTCTCCAACGTCTCAATGTCTTTCTCAACTCATATAAATATGCCAAAGAAAGAATTGATGACTAGCGATCTTCATTAGGAAACATCTCTTAGAAGAAAGTGAGAATCTGCATTGTAATAGAAAATATCTCTCAAATGAAGTGAGCATAGAAACTAGCTTAAGCCTCTGAAGTTATTATGTTTGTAATAAGTTTAAGCTTATAAGTTAGTAGTAAGTCTTCTACTTAGTGTAGAAGCAACAAAGTCTTCTGCTTAGTGTAGAAGCTCTTTTGCTTAGTGTAGAAGTAAGAAAGTCTTCTGCTTAGTGTAAAAGCACATAAGTCTCAATCTTAGTGATTAGAGCAACGAAGTCTTCTGCTGAGTGTAGGAGCAAGGAAGTCTCTCTGTCTTGTGTGACTTAGAGCAGGAAGTCTTGAGCTTGTGTGCTTGAGCAAGGAAGTCTTTGATCTTGTGTGATCAAAGCAAGGAAGTCTCTCTGTCTTGTGTGACTAAGAGCAGGAAGTCTTGAGCTTGTGTGCTTGAGCAACTATTGTAATCTTTGTGATTATAGTGAACTCTCTTGGAAACCAGGGGACTGGAGTACTCTCAATTTGTGAGGGGAACCAGTATAAATTGTTGTGTGTTATCTCTCTCACTCTCTCATTTACTCCTTCATCATTCACTTAGTCATTAGTTTAATTGTGTAAACATTCCGCTGTGCTTAAAGACTCTGATAGATTTAAATATCTTGAAAAGTTTTTAAATACCCAAAACACAATTCAACCCCCCTTCTTGTGTTTTCTCCACGCACTTTCAAATACCCCCTGAAATTTCAAAATTTATCAAATACCCCCTGAAATTTGGAAATAGGCAAATACCTCCTGAAATTGTAAAATTTCAATCAAATTGCCCATGCTCCGTTTTCTCCGTCTATTTTGAATCTTCAAAAGTACATTGTTTGAGCTTTAAACCTCTTTGCAACCAAGTGAATAACAAGGAATCAAAACAGCAAAACTATCATCACCAGAATCATCTTCATCATCATTATCATTGCTTTTAAAATCAGAATCAAGAGGTTCTAACCACTCAATAGACTAATCTGAGTCATCAGATTCAGAACCAGACAAGAAACACTCATCACTAACATCATATTCTTTATCAATTCTTGTCTCATCTATTTTTTTTCTCTTTGCCCCATTAAAATAGATGGAGTAAATAGAGCAGGAGCAATTTGATTAACGTTTTATAATTTCAAAGAATATTTGCCTAATTCCAAATTTCAGAAAGATATTTAACAAATTTTAAAATTTTGGAGGGTTATTTTGCATTTCAGTCATTTCTTTTTCTTC
This sequence comes from Trifolium subterraneum, assembly GCA_951799995.1. Lineage (NCBI taxonomy): Eukaryota > Viridiplantae > Streptophyta > Magnoliopsida > Fabales > Fabaceae > Trifolium > Trifolium subterraneum. The sequence goes on along the minus strand of OX637461.1, from coordinate 36,156,493 downwards.
TTTAGCATTACTGTTACGATAAACTTAAACATAAAAATCGAAAAAGGTGACATAAACGAGTCACTCACTCAATGGCAGCGATTGGGAAATGCACGACTGTTGCTTCATTTCTTCCTCCAACAACTCTCTCTTTCATTAATCACAACATAGTATCATGCATTTACAAATACCTTTTTCTATTACTATTAGTATTTTCTTTTACACTTAGCATCATCATCATATTTATATTCTTCTTTTTTGTTTTTGTTTTTGCATTCTTCTTCTACTTCATTTTTTTTAGTAATAATCTCACTAACCCACTACTATTCTATAGACTATATAGTATACTCTATTAATCTATTTGCTATTCCCCAAAATCTAACCACACATCTCAATCACACAAAATAGTAACACTCAAAAGTTCTGAGATAGAGAGAGATAGAGAAAGGGTTGCTATGATGAACTCTGCTTTTTTGTTAGAGAGAGAAACTCCAAATTCACACTTTTACCCACTCTTCAAGCTCTGATTTTTGGCACTATTCAGAATACTCTTCTTGCTTTTTCGTCATTTTGGTTTGTGAGTTCTTTTTTAGTGTGGATTTTGGGTTTGTTGGAGCAAGAGGGTAAGAGTTATAGTTCCTTAGGGTTCAATTTGTTAGGGTTTTCAGCTTTATCTTCTTCATCTATGGAGGTTTGTTCAGAAGGAGAGGAGAAGAAGAACAAGGCACTAGAGGAAGAGAACAAGGTCAAGCGCAAAATGAAGTCTGCTTCACAGTTAGAGATTCTTGAAAAAACATATGCTGGTAAGTCAAAATAAATTTCACCCATTTTTCTGTGTTCATCTCTTGGAGTTATGAATTTGTGCTGAAATGTGAACTTTTGTTTTATGGGGTTTTGCATTTTTGGTGGTTCAGCTGAGTCTTACCCTTCTGAGGCAATGAGGGCTGAGTTATCTGTCGAGTTGGGTTTGTCTGATCGTCAGTTGCAGATGTGGTTCTGTCACCGGAGACAGAAGGATAGGAAGGCTGCACCGGTGGTGGTTAAGAAGGAGGTCGTGCTAACTTCGGTTCCATTTGTGGAGGGTGTTGAAAAAATACCAGTTGCTGATGTTAGGCATCATGATCATGGTTTGGTTTCTGTCTTGAGACCAATTGATAATGTGGACTCGCCGCGATTTGTGGCACAGCATGGGATGATGGCATTTCCTAGGATGATGGCATTGCCTGCAATGGATAGCAGTAGTTACAATGAACCCCATCGGACTATACAGGAGTTGCGAGCTGCTGCATTTGTGGAAAGACAGTTGGGGGAGCCATTGAGAGAGGATGGACCCATTCTTGGGGTGGAATTTGATTCTCCGCCTCTGGGTGCATTTGGGGCACCATTAGGTAAACTTGGTTTTCTAATTGCAATTCATGTTTCTAAAGTTTTGCCATGCCTTCTGTTAAGGACTTTTAAAAGGATGGCAGGAAAAAATAAATAACATTTTAGTCCCTGTATATATAAGCTTAAGTAACATTTTTATTTATGTATTTTTAAACGAGCTTAAGTAATGTTTTAATACTTATTATATACATCTTTTTTTGTTTAGTCCCTAAAATGTTAGTGCCTGTAATATTTGTCCATGTTAATTTTAGTTCATATTCTAGGTTAGGGACTAAAATTAATAATATAGCATACATACTAACAGGATTAATTCCAATATGGACACATATAGTACATTGATTACAGCCAAATCAATGAGGACAGAAAGCAAGTCTTTCCTATGTAACATGAATCCAATAGGGCAAGAGTTTTTAATTTTTGTAAGGACTAAACCCAAAATTGTTATGTATTACAAGGATTGAAAGGTTATTTAAGTCATATATATGGGGCATATTGTGAGAACTCTTGTTACCATGAGACATTTAAAATAAAGATTTGTATGAGTGTTTTTTTAAGAGAATAATTTCAAAATTAACATTTTAGCTTAAATGGGGCATTCCGAGAATTGAACTTGGGACCTCTCGGCTCTCGCACCCTAAGCGATAATCACACCACTAGCTCAAATGTGTGTGTATGAGTGCTTATTTTGAATGCATTTGTCTTCTAAATAATTTTTAACGACTCCTCTAAAATATTGAAATGAGCAACCTTCCTATGAATTTGATTGGATAATATTCTATTTTAATTTTGGCACATTAAAATTAAATGGTATTTTATATCTATGCTTTCGTATCTTTATCTCCCTTTCAAAACTTGTATTGACATATTTTCTTGCTGTATCTACATGTCGTGACATTTTGCTCTTTGGTATTGAAAATCTGATTTTTGAGGCCCATGATCACTTCTGAGGTCTTAAAAGTTTGAAAGTGATTTTGGAAAGGAAGGGTGCTTAGAAAATATATATTTTCAAATTGTGCAAGAGAGAAGTCTGCTCGATTAGTTTTTTTTTGGTACACGTTTATTATTTAAAATCTCCTTATTGATGCCAATAAATATTCACTTTTGAGCCATTGAAAGATTCAAGGTGTGTTTAATAAACCTTTTTTTTAAAGGCGTTCTTATCTTTAAAAAGCTCAAGCAAATTGGACCCTAAAAAGTGACTTTGGAAAGATTGCATAAAACGTGATCTTGTCAAAGTTTTGTACGAGTGAATTTTGCTTAACTTCTTTCAGACGGCATGGCTTTAATTTTAGTACTAATGCTATTGTACCCTTGGCAATTATATAATTGCAGGGTCAGTGGCAATTGGGCAAAACAGGCAATCTGAATGGCCTGTTGAGGCAAAAGTTTATGAACATTTGGATAAGGTTAGATTTTTGTTCAGCTTTTTTTTTTTCCTTTTTCTACCATTGCATAGTTTTAAAGAAATCTGTTGAATAATGCAATACTACTTTAAAGAAATCTGTTGAGTAATGTAGCACTGCTTTGTTAGTTGTTCATTTCAACTATATCAATTAAATATTTAAATATTATATTTTCTCTGCATCTTTGGTCGTTATTCCCTTCATTTTTTGTATTTATATACGTTATCATGGGTGAACAAATATTTTTTATATGCATCTTTATCTCTTAGCTGAAGAAGTTCAATTTCTAGGGAATTTCAAGGACTCTCCATGAATATCAATTCATTCCAGAGCAGCCAACTGTTAGAAATGAGATATATGAGAGAGTTACTACATCTATCCACTTTAGTTCTCTTGATGGTGTTCTACGTTCTAGGACATCACTATCTAGTGGTCCATCTTTCCTTAATGGGAATGAATCTGAACCTAAGGTGTATGGAGTTCAAGGTCAGAAGATACCTGGTCTAAATCTGTTGTCTCAGTCTGAGCAAGGTAGGCCAAATCATGTTATGCTTTCTGCTTCAGGAGGGAATGATGATGTTCCACAAAAAAACCCATTTGTTGATGTAACTCTTGACATTCAAAGGGGGGATCACCAAGTAACTCTGATTGATGGCCCTCTAGTGCCATCTGATAGGAGGGTTATCCATGAGGAGGAACTTTCAAGGTTTCAAAGGAAGCGAAAGGTATCTGCATCACATAATCCCAACATGTTTTTTTTTAAGCATGCTGTTATGCTTTCTGGTAGTTCATGACTTGTCTTATTTTCAGAATGAAGAGGCTAGAATGCAACGGGAACTTGAAGTGCAAGAGAAAAGAATTAGAAAAGAGCTTGTAAAACAGGATATTCTAAGGCAAAAGGTAACGGACAGATTTGGTCTCGATTTATTTTTTTCCTCAATGATTGATTATATTTATTCTGTTACTGATATTGTTTTTACGTACATAAAGAGAGAGGAGCAAATAAAGAAAGAGATGGAGAGGCAAGAACGTGAAAGGCAGAAGGAAGAGGAAAGGTTATTGCGTGAAAGACTGCGAGAGGAGGAGAGGCTCCTTAGAGAACAGAGACGTGAGCAGGAGCGGCGGGAGAAGTTTTTGCAGAAGGAATCAATCAGAGTATGTAAGATAGTTCTGCCAAATTGCAATCACTCTGATCTGTCGTGTGAGAATAAGGGATGTTTATGTTATTGGTTCTTGTAGACTGAGAAACTGAGACAGAAGGAAGAACTACACAGGGTGAAAGAGGAGGCAAGGATTAAAGCTGCCAGTGAGAGAGCTATTGCCCGCAGAATGGTTAAAGACGCAATGGACCTTATTGAAGATGAACGTCTGGAGCTCATGGAATTAGCTGCATCAAAGAAGGGGCTATCTTCAATACTGGCTCTTGACTATGAAACTATGCAAAATCTTGAATCATATGGAGGTGAATAATTTAGTACTATTTGACTCTACTTATATTTTCTGCTCATTTATGTTTATGATAGGTACCATCTATCAGTTTCCTAAAGGTTGTGCAGTTCGGACCTTAAAAAGTATTTATTCAAATTTGTTAAGAAAGTGATAGAAAATGATCGAAAGTGAGAGGTAAATATGTGTGTATGGGAGTTCGGCCCTTGAAAAGTATTTATTCAAATTTGTTAAGCAAGTGATAGAAAATGATCGAAAGTGAGAGATAAATAAGTGTGTGTGGGAAAGAGGTCATGTATGTTTTGTGGGGTATCTATCTTATAGTTGGTTTCATTTTATTTACTCTCTACTCTACATCTTATACTTAAAAAAGAAAAGGTGGCCTAGTTCTCAAGTCTCCCAACATTGTGGGATCTGGGGAAGGTAAGATGTACAGAGCCTTGTCCTTGTGAGCAGAGAGGCTATTTCCTCCACTAGTTTACAAGGCAACTTAAGCATGCCATTTGGCCAAAGCATCTTCTCATATATGTATTTATATTATGCTTAATTGCATGTTTGATCCCTTACGTTTATTTTAGGTTTCAATTTGGTCTCTTACGTTTATTTTAGTTTTCAATTTGGTCCCTTACATTTAAAAAGTTTCAAGTTAGTCCTTTTAGTCAAATTTCTATTTAAATCGTCCGCGTGGCTAAGAGAGTTGCATACACGGACAACATAAGAGGGTGCCACGTGGAAGATTTAGACGACATTAACTCAAAATTTGACGGGAAGTTAGATGAAATTAACTAAAATTTAATGGAAACGATGAACTTATGTTGACATTAATAACGTAAGGGACCAACTTAAATCTTTTTAAACATAGAGGACCAACTTAAAACCTAAAATAAATGTAAGGGACCAAATATGCAATTATACCTTTATATTAAACAATTTTTATCCTTGAATCATGTTGTGTGTACATGGGACCAAATATGTTTTTGTGCTAATTGTGTCTTTATTCTCTAAAATATTGGTAGGATAGTGTTAGAGACTTGGGGAATGTAGTGAGGGTCGCGTCCCAGTGCATGGGATCGCACGACCTTGCGTGCTTCGACTTTGTGACGATGCATTTTTGCACGTTTTTGTAGTCAAGAACGCGAGTTCTGGTCAGGAGCGTACAAAAAACGTGTTGGGCCAAATTGGAGGGGAAAACGGGCCAGGCCTTGTCAAAATGGGTCGAATTAGGATCTTTATAACCCAGGATTGGTATTCCTTTGCAAAATGCGCGTTTCCATTCATTTCATCTGTGTTCTAACCTCACACGATGACGAAAAGATGCGTCCACCAAAACCCTCGACTGTGCCGTTCGGCCATGACAAGTTGTTCACCTCTCTGACTTTCATTCAACGTATCGTTCATCTTGCTCTGTTTCATTCACCTTGAGTAACCATCATTGAACGGTGCGTTGAACGAAAGTGAGAGAGGTGAGTGACTTGTCATCGCCGGCGACAGCGCCGTCTAGGGTTTATGTGGTCTCATCTTTTCGTGTGAGGTGAAACCAAAGATGAAACGAATGGAAACACGCGTTCTGCAAAGGAATATGAATCCTGGGTTATAAAGATCCTAAACCGACCCGTTTTGACAAGGCCATCCTGTTTTTCACTCCAATTTGGCTCATCGTGTTTTTTTTTACGCTCCTGCCCAGAACACACGACATTGACTACAAAAATGCACTGTCACAGAGTCGAAGCACGGCGATCACACGCACCGGGACGGGACCCTGACTACATTGGTGCTACGACCCTCGTGCTTACGCTCCTTCACCAACCTACCGATCCTACATTGAAACTCGAACTTGAGTACATTGGACTTGGGTACTATGGGGTGCTCAGAGAGTAGTATGGTTTCAGGGAAACTAGAAGGAAAGAAAGAGGAAGGAGAGAAAGATTGAGGAATATTCTTCTTTCCACGTTTGGTTTGTCATTAAAATGGGAAGGAAAGAAAATATGCTGTTTGGACCCACATAAAAAGTGTTCCCTCCCAAATTGGGCGGAAAGTGGGGGAAAGGTTGATTTTTTATCAAAATGACACAAATGCCCAACAAGGATTTAAAAATTACAACAATCTTATCACTCTTTTAAAATAAAATAAAATTGTGGCACTAATTTTTTAAAACGTGTGCTACTGAATATTTTTAAGTAATAAAATATTTATTAATTTGTTAATATTATTTTTTGAATGAATGTAATTTGTTAATATTGTATACACTTGCAATTATATTGATTATTTTAAATTTATTTTAAAATGGAAGTTTATTTTTATTTTAGGGTATTTTGGTCATTTTATATTTACATATCTTTCTTTCTTTTTACTTTCACTTAAACCAAACAACCTAAAAATCATATCACTTTCTACTTACTTTCTATCTACTTTCTTTCCTTGAACATTCTTTCCTTTCATATTCTTTCCTTTAACTTTCCTTTCTCATCCAAACGCACCATAACTGGCTTGGTTTTCCCCTTGATGGCTAGCTTTTAAGGGAGGGTTCCCCAAGTGCTTATTCGGGATGTCGACTCTCAAGGGGTGGGGCGGTGCTATGATAGAGTGCCAGTTGTTGGATATTATGGGGTGTCCAAGCCCCACATCAAGTAATATGAGATGCTCTCAGTGAGTATTTAAGTGACTTGGTTCTTCCTCCTTGATAGCTAGCTTTCAAGAGAGTGTTCCGCAAAGGCTTAGATACTTATCAAATATAAATTCAAATATTTGTATGGTGAATTATTTTGCTTAAATCTCAACTTAGTCTAATTACCATTTGTATGTGTTACTTTCAAAATTAATGATAAAAGCATCACACCTGCTGCCCCTTAGATTAAATGGATTTGCTAATACTTTCCACGGGAATATCTTTATTATGATTACTTTCAAAATTTTAATGTTGCTAATCCATATATACTTGAAAAAGTAATTTCCTTAAGCATTGATTGAAACCAAATGCACTGGTTTTTCAGATGGGCAGACTTCCTTCCCACCCAAGTCTGTACAGTTGAAAAGAGCTTTTTCAATTCAACCTTGGTCAGATTCTGACGAGAATGTAGGAAATCTTTTAATGGTAAGATGTTTTACCCGTGTTTCTTTTGGGAGTTTTTACTGACTGGTAAATGGGATTGGCTGAGGTAGATTTTATTACTGCCTGAAAAGGCCACAAGGTTATATGAAGTTGTAAGAAGCTATCTTCCATCACTCGTGTAAAAGTTGTAACCTAGTTATGGTTTAGACTTTATGGCTCAGATATGTTGCTGATTGTGCATTATCTTGTGCCAAATGGCTGACTTTATTTTCTGCTTGGTCTTGCTATTGAGCCATGTGACCTGCTTCACCACTGTGGAAATTAAGTCCTTTTTTTATTTTGTTCTGTAACCCCCACCACTGGGCCATCAAACAAATACCTGGATTTAACCAGTATTCATGCTTAGTTTTTCTTATGGAAATTAAATTATCATTGTGGCTTCAAACAATTAAGCTGTACCGTATCGTTCAAAATATAAACTTTTTATTTTTTTATTACCATTTATGGCTTGCAAAATTTTCTCTCAGCTATGATGAACAGAAGTGCTTTATATGTAGGTTTGGAGGTTCTTGATTACCTTTGCTGATGTTCTTGGAATATGGCCATTTACCTTGGATGAGCTTATACAAGCTTTTCATGACTATGTCAGTAGTCTTTTCTAAACCTTTGGTTATGCCTTTTCTCTAAGTTATTGTTTATCCTAAAATTATACCTTAACTTGTGTTTGTCCAAATGAAGAGCTCAATATTCATATAATGAGTGCCAGGTCCAGGAGACAATTTTCTTAATGATACCCTGGTCCCTGAACATAGATTCTTGCACTGAACCTAGACAAACACTACATGTTGCTAACAGTGCTTTTTGACAATGGGTCAATATTTTCTTTCAATATTGCAGGACCCTAGGATGTTAGGTGAGGTCCATATTGCTCTTCTGAGATCCATTATAAACGATATTGAAGATGTTGCAAGAACACCCACTACTGGATTAGGAGCTAACCAAAACAGTGTTATGAACTCTGGTGGGGGACATCCACAGGTAGTTGAAGGGGTAAGTTTTCTTCTTTTAGCTTTCAATATACTATGTTTTTTTTATTTTAACTAAAAAAAAAAATCTATTTTGTATATACTGTCAGGCGTATGTATGGGGTTTTGATATAAGAAATTGGCAGCGGCATTTAAATCCATTAACATGGCCGGAGATTTTGCGACAATTTGCATTGTCAGCTGGATTTGGGCCGCAGTTGAAGAAACAGAATATTGAGCAGGTACATCCTAGCAACAATGAGGTAATTTCTACGTACTCCATTCATCACTAGTTGTTTCAGTTGAAAATCTGCTGTCATGGATTGTAGTTCTAGTGGAAATAATGAGCTTGTATTACTTCAGAGTTTGCATTTTGTGATATTTTCATCCTTTAACTGTCATGATATTTTCATCAACCAATGCCTTGTCTAAAAAAATCAAACTTGCATTAAAACATGTAGCATATTTTTAGAAGTCAATTTTAGGAAATCATCTATAGTCCATAACATAATTTATTACGCATTTATCAAGTATAAAATTGTGTTAGTTTTTGGAAATCATCTGTGGTCCCTAACATTATACTTATTGTTGCATAGGTTAGATGTAAAATTGTGGTGTTTTTTCAAGTGTAAAGAAAGGATGTCTGAGTTGGGCGACCCACATATTGTTTTTTTTTTCCAATTAATAAATACATTTTCAAACAAATTATCCTTATTATTATAGTCAATCGTTTGTACTGGTGTATCCTACTTGGGTTGCACCATCCTTTTTTTTTCCGCAGCGGGTTGCACCATCTTGTTAGTAAGACCTTGTATTGCAATAAAGTCAACTTCAACGTGAAACAATACAAAAGGGAGTGATTTTTAACTTCTTACTTTTGAAAGGGATGTTGGAGGAAATGGGTTCCAAATCACTTGTCCTCCTCCCTCTAACAAGGAATTGTGAGAATATTAACTTTCAGAGGAAAGATACATGAAGCACACATGTTTGTGAATACATGATTATGTTCATAGTCATAATTATGTGTTGCATTGAAAATTATTTTCTAGGGCATTCGATAACAAATTGTGATTTTTAATTTTTTTTTTTTTGTTTGGTTGGGTTGCTGTTTTTTTCTCTATCCCATTTGGTTCCAACTGCAGGGTAATGATGGTAAAGATATAATTTCTAATCTACGCAGTGGAGCTGCTGTTGAAAATGCTGTTGCTATTATGCAAGAAAAGGGATTATCTAATCCTAGAAGACATAGGCATCGTTTGACGCCTGGAACTGTTAAATATGCTGCATTTCATGTCCTGTCTCTTGAAGGAAGCAGAGGCCTCAATATATTGGAAGTTGCAGACAAGATTCAGGTTTAACTATTCATTCAGTACCTTATTCATTGTATTATGATAACTATTCAATTTTCTCATTCATTTCTTTTTGTTTATCTAGAAATCTGGACTTCGTGATCTTACAATAAGCAAAAATCCAGAGGCTTCTATAGCTTCTGCTTTGTCTAGGGATACAGAACTATTTGAAAAGACAGCTCCTTCAACGTATTGTGTACGTCCTGCATATAGAAAGGACCCAGCTGATTCTGAAGCAATTTATTCATCTGCCAGGGAAAGAATCAGGATATTCAAAAGTGGTTTTGTGGGTGCAGAAGAAGCTAATGATGGTGAAAGGGATGAAGATTGTGAAAACGATATGGCAAAAGATCCCGAGATTGATGATTTTGGAGCTCAACCAAATACGGAAAAGGAGGTTTTAAATTTTGAGGAATTTAATGCAAACACTGTCGTGAGAAGTGGGAAGGACAATGGTGAGGTTTTGCAAACTCCTGAAAGTTGCCATGAGAAAGTGGATGAGGGTTTAAGATCAACTGTTGATGAAGGTTTCAACGAACATAAAGATGTCTGTATATCTAGTAAAGTTACTGTTTGCAGTAATGACGTTGCTAGTCCAATTCTAAAAGGCTTGGATGTTGATGAAAACACTCCTGGTGAATCATGGGTACAAGGGCTTATGGAGGGAGAGTACTCGGATCTTAGTGTAGAGGAGCGTCTTCACGCTCTTGTTGCTTTGATTACTGTGGCAATTGAAGGAAATTCTATCCGTATTGTGCTGGAGGTATATCTTTAAGTTTCACACCTTAATTTCTCATTGTTGACTTGTGTTTGGCCTTAGAAATGATTTGTGCGAGTTAATTATGAGCAATATTGCAGGAACGTCTAGAAGCTGCAAATGCTTTAAAGAAACAGATAGGGGCAGAGGCACAGCTTGATAAACGCCGTATTAAAGAGGATTATTTTGTTAAAATGCAGTCTTCGTCATATTTGAAAAACATGAACGAACCAGCTGTTACATTTCCATCAGTAGGGGGTAAACAGTGCCCATTGCATACTGTTGATGTCGAAAATGATAAGGCTTTACTCACTCCCTGTGAGCGGCATGGACAGATAAATGCACTACAGGAAAGTAAAAATCTTCTGCAGAGTTCCTTAGAAGTGAACATGCAGAGGCAAGATTGTTCTACTGGCCCGGATAATTATTCAATCCAACAATCTATATATGCTTCTGAAAAATCAAGGTCAAATTTAAAATCATACATTGATCACTTGGCTGAACAAACTTACATTTGTAGATCATTGCCTCTTGGTTTGGATCGAAGAAGAAACCGATACTGGCAATTCACTACGTCTGCTTCTCAAAATGATCCAGGTTGTGGTAGGATTTTTGTGGAATTGCGTGACGGCTGTTGGAAGCTGATTGATTCTGAAGAGGTATTGCTTCTATGAGGCTGAACTGATCTTTAATGATCATTAATACAAAATATGATTTGCAAGTGTTTATTTTTGTGCATTTTCTTATTAGCATCATTTATGTTAAGTTTATCCAAACATTGTGTAGCAGATTATTAGCATCCATTAGCATTTAGATATGAAGTATTATTGTTGTGAATGCTACTTGGTCCTGCCATGACAGGGACCAAGGACAGTTGGATCCATTATCAATCTATTGTGGGCAGCCACACTGATTCCACAAGAACCCACAACCTTCTAGCCAATCAACAACAACTCTAACCTTTATAAGTTGGCCTCCCATCCTTCTCATGAATGCTACTCTTAGTCTCATTAAGTGTCGACCTGTTGTTAAAGATTATGTACACTTATATCTAGTGTACTGATGTCCATGAACTGAGCTTTATTGACTAAAATAACCTTAATAAAGTACTCCCTCCATCCCATAATATAAGCAATTTTTTTTCACGCTTATTAAGAAACTCTAAATTATACCAAAACAAACAATTGAGTTTCCTAAATTACCCTTGTCATATTGAAAATCAAAACAAGCTGTACTTAATAAATACTCCTCGTTGCCTAATGATGAAAACTAAAAAGTCATATTGAAAGAAGCCCAATACACTAATAAAAAATGGTGTCTCTACTATGGCGTCTGATCCGTATATGAAGGGTGATGCTCCTATGTGAATTTTCTTTCTTAAAGTTTACCCACCTAATAATCCTAAACAAAAGTATAGAATTGAATCATAGCCACTAGTAAAAAAGATGCACGCGGGACTCTAGAGTAAAATTGGGAACCCAACAGTTTCTTGGGAAACAGCACAGTGAATTATGACTAGAAGGGTATTTTTGTAACAACACAATTAAAAAGGATGTCTTTTGCTTATAGTTTGGGACAAAAAAGAGGTTTTTTTTGCTTATATTATGGGACGGAGGGGGTAATTAGGTGGGTTGAGATACCATAAATAAGAGTATTGGTGGAAAATATTTGACAGAAGGAGTAGTTTTTGCTGTTGTAATTGTACTTCATAGTTTATCCTAGATATTATTCTGTTTTGCGATTGTTTTCTTCACTGCATTTTTTTTTACTTCCAGGGTTTTGATGCTCTATTGGTATCATTGGACATACGTGGGATCAGGGAATCCCACTTGCATATGATGTTGCAAAGAATTGAAATGTCCTTCAAAGAATGTGTTAGAAGGAATGTCCAAAATGGAGACACTGTCAAGAAACTCCAGACAGAAGCAGTTAAAATAGCTACAGAGCAAGATTGCAGTGCTAATATTTACTATCCTACTTCTGCATGTATTGATGATTTGGACACATCAGTGGCGTCAACATCTTTTACAGTTCAGCTTGGAAGAAATGAAGTTGAGAACAAAGATGCTTATATGAGATATTGGGACTTTGAGAAATGGATGCGAAAAGAATGTCTAAATTGTTCAGTATCGCGTGCAATGAAGTTTGGGAAGAAGAGGTGCAACCAACTACTTCTGATGTGTGATTTGTGCCATCGTGTCTATTTCTTTAGAGGATCACCGTGTCCTTCATGCCATAGAACTGTCAGTACTAGTCAGGGGAACTCTAGTTCTTATGTCAAAATGAATATTGACACTCAATTGTCTCATGATTCATCCTCTTCTCCAATGAGGACGAGATTGCTCAAAATCCTCTTGTCAGTTGTTGAGGTGAAAATCTATATACTTTAACTTGACTATGATTTATGGAGTATTCAGATATATAACCAAGTTCTGAAAAGTTATTCATGATTTATGGATCCTCTCAATTTTTTTCCTTTCAATTTTTCTCAATTGTTACATCTCAACGCTTAACTAACTTTACTCCTTTTTTTACAATTGAGAAGATCTTCTCTCCATCTTTATAATTCTTAGCCATTTTTCTATTTTTAAAATAAATCAATGGCATAAATTACAAATTAGTGGTAGTTTTCTGATTGCATCTACAGATCTTGTCTCCCACTTCCTCTATTTTTAAAATACTAGCAATTGTGATGGCTATTGCAAGTAGCAGAAAGCATAGAATCACCATGAATGTGATAGATGAAAACACAGGAATCATGACTATTGCTGGAACATCATGAAAATCATTGAAGAATACACAGGAGCACAAGCCCTGAACATTAGAGGCGAAGAAGTTGTAGTTGAAATCCTATAGGAAGGAGGAATCCACAGTCCAAGAAAGAACAAAGAGAGAGGAAACAAAAAAGTGAAAACTAACCACTAGATTTCCTTTTTAATTGTAAACTGATTATTTATTATCGAAAAAAAAAATTACATGGTTGAGACGTGTTGACATGGCATGGTCTTGTTAAATTGCGCATGAGAAGAGGCTAATATGTTGTTTAGATAAACTTGCTATTTATTGTTTGTTTTTTGTTCACTGATAGTGTTTGGCTATGGATTGTAGGCAACCCTTCCTCAAGAAGCTCTGCAACCTTTTTGGACAGAGAGGTACAGAAAGTCTTGGAGTTCAAAGCTGGAAACTTCCTCGTCAACTGAAGACATTCTTCAGGTTTTAATCTGGCACATCTTGATAGAGCATGCTCATGCTTTGGAATATCTAGCTGCTTATTAACTATCACAAGTTTAAATACTTCTCTTTTGTCTTTTGTCATAATTGTTACAATACTGCTGAAGCTCAAATTTGATCTTCACTTAGATGATTAAGATTAAGAAAAATTTGGGGTCTTGAAAATTGTTATTGATGAATTTTAGCCTCTTGCAATTTGTTTGATGTTACAAAAACAGACACACACCCAAGTTGTGCATAAAAAGGATTCCCAAAACTTAGGGAATTTAGAGAAGATCAGAGCTATGAATCTACTCTATTTAAATCATATTAAGAAAATAAAGAATGAATATGGAACAATCAAAACTCCTCATTCCGGAGCATTATATGCTCGTCTACGACCCTATAAGAATTTGGTGAAGATCGGCTGCTAGTGAACATACTGAAGTCTTGACAGTGCGTAAAAGAATATTTCCAAAATAATTGACAATCGACCTCCATATATTTAATCCTCTCATGGAAAAGCATATTCTTCACCCTACTAGTTGGGTAGTAGGGAGTATCCTAGTTAGTAGTTATTGTGTTGGTCTGAACATTTTAAAATTTAAAGTTATAGGTTCCGTTCACCGTAATATGTTTTCTTGTTTGCTCTCCTTTATCTTTTCCTTGACTTAGTGGAATATGTGTAGCTTTTATTTATTTGTTCACTTTGTCACTAATGTTTAATCATCATGTCATCTTTCTTAGATGTTGACTGCATTGGAAGGTGCTATAAAAAGGGAGTATTTGGCTTCAGACTATGAAACTACCAGTGAGCTGTTAGGTTCAGTTTGCTCATTCGGATGTCTCCCTAATGATACCATTGGTGATGGAACGATACCTGTACTTCCATGGGTGCCATATACAACTGCTGCTGTGGCTCTGAGGCTCATGGAACTTGATGCATGTGTCTGTTACACCTCACAGCAGAAGCTGGAGTCCAAGAAGGATAAAAAAGTTGGAATTGTTGTGGTAAGTTTTCCGTGTTCTCTCACTTTGATAGTGAACTATACTGGAAAAAAGGGCAACTTTGTAATTTAAAGCTCTTACTATGGCAGGTCCAGGGTGACACTGCTTCTAGTACCACAGATTATTTTTTAAAAGCGTATTTGTGGTTCTAGGATTAAAATTGGTTGTGATATCTGAAGAGACAGTAGTGTGGATTTAATCATTGTTTTGTGGGACTAGGCTTTTACATTATTGGCATATTAATCTTTATATTTGAATTTTCCCCTATAATTCTTGTATTCTACTTTCAGAAGCTTCCATCAAAATATGCTGCTGCCAAAAATTCCTACGATGCTGGTGCAATTGTAACTTCATTTCAGGCTAAGCATACTGTAGAGCACCGGGGTGCTATTGGTGGTGCTCTAGGTGCTGCCCTTGAGAGCTGCAGCAGACGACAAAGGACTCGACAAGGCCGCAGCCATTCTCGTGATCAAAGATCACAGGGTAGAGTTGCTAGTTCCAGATCGACTTCAAGAAAGAGAAGCACTATGTCTAACAGTATGAAAAAAGATAGTAGGATAAAAGGAAAATTACTTGGATGGAAAGGGACGCCGAACGTTCGTGGTCGGAGGAGCGTTAGAAGCAGGCAGAAACCTGCAGCCAAGATGGATGTGATCATCAGTGAGAGGGATACCCCAAAAGATATCATAGAGGAGATTAATGAAGATGAAACAGAAGCCAGTGCACAAAATGCTACCAATTTGGAAAGATCAGACTATGAAGGTGATCTTTATCGAGCAACAGACAAGTGTGATTATTTGGTAGATAATAATAACAATGGATATAAGGATGGATTTAGTGGGAAATCTGAGAACTTAATAGAACAAAGGCACTATAATGTGGATGATGAGAACGATGTGAATATGGATGACGATAACAGTGAGGAAGATGGGGAAGTCGATCTTAATACTGAAGATTGTATAATTGGAGGGGACTCGGATACAGGGTACAACAGAGAAGAAAATGAAGAACATGAGGATCCAGATGGAGATGGTTCTACATCATCAGATTGTAGTGATTAAACGTAGCACAAAGAATATATGTAGTAAAAATAGGCCAATATTAGGTGATTGGGATAGAATTTGTATGCTACAAAATATCGAAATGAAATGTTTCTTCTGCCGTTATTAAATATATAGCAACAGTCGGAGAAAAATTATACGTGTCAAATATTGGACCCGTTTGTTTTAACTTTAAAATAAGTAATTTTTTCTTTATATTTTTTAAAATAATTTTTATAATAACTTTAATTAAAAATAGTAAATGAGCTTACAGCTAATTCGTTAGTATATGTTAATGTAGGTGACATGAATTTTTTATGCTGCTTCATCTGGAATCTGGATATCCAACAAGAAATTTTGTACACCATGCTCTTAATACTTTTGCTGTTGGTGTATTTTTATTTTAATGTTAAGCTGGGGATTGAACTTTCATCTCTTTATCATTACATTACTTCTCCCCATTCAAAGTTTTTGGTAAAAGTTAATTTTATGATTTATTTGACAGTAAATTATTTGGTACCCTTGATTACCGTATTTTATATGCAAAATTTATTTAAAATTAGAATTTATTTTAATATAAATAAAACATGAAATTAAATTTTGTTTATAGAGCATCAATATTTAACTAAACTTCATTGGATGACATTCAATAGTATATATGAGATCTTAGGTTTAAACTATCATAGGCTCCAATATAAAAAATAAAAAAAGAAAGAAGCAAATTTACATTATTGATGATCATGGATGATTCATTTTTCAAATAGTGAAAAAAATTATTGACCTATACTTCTTTTATATCACATGAGCAATTAAGCTACCTGCACACAATCATCTGTCACTAATCAACAGGGTTTCCCATGCATGTTTTCTTTAACCTTGCTAACTCTCTACCAAATGTGACATTTATCTTGTGTACTGTCTCATCAATGCATCTAAAGTAAGCATGCCTCCAACACTTCTTAAGCAACAAAACTCCAATGACAACCCCAAAGCCAGTAGCAAATCCCATTGCTATCACAAAGTAAAACCACAATTTATCAGCCTTATCCTCTTTTTCATCTTCATCTATATCATTTTCATTAGGATCACACTTATTGGACAATGGTGCACCACAGAGAAATTTGTTGCCAACATAAATAGAGGGATCATTAAGTGTTGAAAATTGGTTTCCTTGTGGAATTGGTCCTGAAAGGTTGTTGTATGACAAGTTTAGTACACTTAGAAAAGTTAAACTAGACATGGTGTGTGGAATTGAGCTTGAAAGTTGATCATGAGATAGGTCTAAAGATTCAAGCGACTTCATGTTCCCTATGGTTGTAGGAATTTCACCAGACAAATGATTGTGCGACAGATTTAGGCCTCGCAAAGCCGAAAGAAGAGTTATTCCATTAGGAATAGGTCCACTCAAACTGTTGTTTGATAAATCCACATTGGCTACAAATTTCAGATTTCTCGTATAATGATCTTCTCTTCCTTTAATGATCTGACTCACATCTTGTTCATACCATTCAGAATACTTCGGCTCTCCGGGAGTTAAGGAAACTAATGGTTTCTTTCCTTGAATCATTGCTGTAAGATTCCCAATGCAGTGAGGAATTGGACCCATCAACATGTTGTTGGAAAGGTCCAAGATTTGCAAAGCTGAAAGTTTGCAAAGTTGTAATGGAATGTATCCTTGGAACTTGTTTTGTCTTAACCTGAGAATTTGGATTAAGGAGAAAATGTCCCCAAACCATGAAGGTATATACCCTGACATTTTATTGTCTCCAATATCTAAGATTGACAACTGTTTTAAATTCCTCAACGATAAAGGTATCTCCCCATGAAGACTATTATTATTCAAATGCAACCAAACCAAAGTCGAAAGATTACCAAACGAGCTTGGAATAACTCCAGATAGTTTGTTAGATGATAGGGTTATCTCATTCAATCTTTGAGTTGAACTCCAACAATCTGGAATGTTGCCAACTAAATTGTTGCTTGAAAGGTCAATTTGGTACAAAGAGTTTATTTTGCACAATGAATATGGAATGGAATCATTTATGAGGTTGTTTCCAAGAAGCAAGTGAGTGAGATTGGGAAATATTTGAGCAATATTTTGGGGAAGTGATCCAGTGATATGGTTATTGGTGAGGTTCACATAGGCTAGTGACTTAGGAAACTTTATCTCAGAAAACATGCCTTGGAAATGGTTGAGAGACAAGTCTAGATTTTGCAGGTTGAGTTTACCAAAACTTTGAGGAAATTTCCCTTGCAAATTGTTTTTACTAATATAGAAGGTATGCAATTTTGAAAGTTGGCCTATATTATGTGGGATTGTACCATTCAAAAAGTTTTCTGACATATCAAGGTTTTCTAGGCTAACTAATTGCTCAATACTCATAGGAATAATACCATAAAAATGATTAGAAGAAATAATCAAGGTGTTTAGATTCACAAACTGTCCAATACAATTAGGAAGAGATCCAGTCAAATTATTGTTGTTCAGAATTAAATACTGTAAATTGATAAGTGATGTTATACTACAAGGAAAACCTCCTATCAAGTGGTTATTAGAAATGTTCAAGAAGTTTAGGTTTACCAGTTTTCCTAGAGAGTTTGGAATAGATCCATTTAAGTGATTGTTAGCAAGGATTAAATATTGCAAGTTTGACAAATTTCCGAAAATATGTGGAATAGGACCATGGAAAAAACCTGAATGAAGTCCGAGAATTTGCATATTTTGAAGTTGTCCCAACCATTCTGGCAGCTGGTCATTAAAACTATTGTTGCTCAAATGAAGTTCCTCTAAAGGAAACTCATTGCAGTGAGACTGCAAATTGCCGACGAGTGCGCCTCCTTGAATTCTGTTTCCAGACAAATCTAGTGATATAAGATTACACATATTTCCTAGAAATGTTGGTAAAGAGTCTGCAATATGGTTTACATGATTCAATGATAGATTGAGATACTGAAGACTTTGTAACCCACCAAACCACAATGGAATAGATTCAATGTTATTTTGAGAAAGATCGAGGTCACTCAAGGAAGTCAAATTTTGAAGAGCGAGCGGAATTGAGCCATTAAGAGCATTGTTTCCAAGATTAAGTGAATTAAGTTTGGTACAATTACTTAACCAAAATGGAACTGAACTGAGACTGTTGTTACTAAGATCGATAAATTCAACTAAAGTACTCATGCGTCTTAAATCATTCAAATCTGATGCATCAAGTTTATTATCTGCAAGATTGAGAGACTTAATACTAGAAGAATTTGTGTAACTAACAATTTGATGATCACTGTGCATTTGGGTATTTATGCTGCAGTTCATCAATTCTAATTCTAACAAAGGAAGCATGTTAAGTACCATGAATAAATTTTGTACCTTACCAAGAAAAACATCACTCATGTAAAGATATTGAAGCAATGAAAGTTTTGAAATCCAATTGATGTCATCAGAATGTAACCAAGAATTGAAACTAAGATCAAGAAAGTACAATTTTGTGAGATTTCCTAGATCATTTGGTATCATGCCACTAAAATGAGAATCAGAAAGAGAAAGATATTGTAAATGATTAATAGAATGAAACCATGTTGGTATTGGACTTGAATTAAAATTGTTTCCACTAAGGTCCAAATATGTAAGATATTTGAACTTTGAAAGAGAAGGATGAATATAATGAGATTCAAGCTTATATTTTGAGAAGGAACAATTTGATTGATAATTTTCTCCTTTTTGTGGGTAGCATGGATTCCTAAGGTCAATTTTGACAACATGTTTTGTAATGTTGCTGCAACTAATACCTTTCCATTTACAACAATCATTTCCTTCCCAAGAGGAAAGTCTTAATGATGAATCATTAAAACTTCCTTTGAGTTCAATAAGTGATTGTTTCTCTTGTTCCAAACAACCAAATGATGAATGGTGAATCAAATGGAAAATAATGAGAAAAACAAAGCTTTGGTATTTTGACATATTTGAGGGTAGTGGGTAAGTAACTTGGATAATGATGACATATTTGAGTCCACAAACACAAACTATATAGGCATATTGATCGATTTATATTTCAATTATTCAATAGTAGCTATAAGTGATTTTCCAAGAAGACGCGTAGTAACAAGCTTTTGTTAGTCAAAGTCTTCCTCCTTAGAAGTCTAAGCACAACTTTATCCTTAGTGACTTTTGGGGTCGTTCTGTCCACACTCCCATAATAGGTGGTTCTGTTTACAAAGAAAGTCGTCGTTACAAAAACTCCTATCGAAGGCTAGAAATGAGTACATTATAAGAACATTTTCCATGAAATTTAAAATTTTTTAAAATATGATGAATTATTATATATAGAAATTTTAAAAAATTCATATATTTATCTCTTGTTAAAAAAATTAAACTTTTTCAAGAGAAATTTCTAAAATGTACTAGTACTAAATATGACTGTGGAGAAAAAAAAATCAAATGATATACACAAATGGACTAAAAAAGCAGAGAGAAAATATCATAACAAAAAATATTTAAGGAACCAAAACTTTTTTATAGGAACTAAAAATAAAATTTATGGTATTTATAAGGACCAAAAATATATTTAACATTTTATTTTATCAAAGTTTTTAAAATTTCTCAACAAGTCCAATACACACAGAAACAGTCATGCTTATTGGAAAATCAAATATTTTCAGGTAAAAGTACTCCCTAGCATATCTGCCTCCAGCCAATGACAGTACTCTCAATCCATATATTTTCAATCTCAGCCTGAAGCAGCCAAGAGTTTCCTAATTCCTGCTTTTTGTTCATCAGTGAGCCGAGTTGGGAACTTAATGTTAAACTTTATCCTCAAATTCCCTTTCTTTGATGGATCCTTGGGGATTGGCATTCCTTCTTTTGGAACAACCTCCTCATAGTTAGGATGAATGATATTGTTGATTGGTATGCTTAAGTTTCTACCATCTAGTGTAGTGAGGTGCACTGTATAACCTGTTAAGGCCTCTGCAAGAGATATCTTTTGAGTCACAATCAGATCGTTTCCTTCGCGACTGAAGACGCTGTGTGGCCTTTCATCGATTACAAAAACAAGATCTGCGGCGGTTACATTTGGCTGTTCATTGCCCTTCTCGGGGAAGGTGATCTTTGTCCCCTTCTTCCAACCAGGCTTAACCGTTATGGTCAATATCTCTTCCACTGGCATGGTTTTGCTACACACATAGAAAGATAATACGTTGTCAATATTGGAAAAAAAATGACACAAATGCATTAGCATTGCATAAACAAAAACACCCTATTATCAATAAAGGCACAATCATTGCACACAGATGATGAAGGAGGTGAACAAATAAGCGGAGGAAACCACGCATCAGCCAAAAGGGCGTAAAAAACAGACAGCTAATTAGCAAATACTAGCTCTCTCAAATGTGATTTTCAAGCCAAGCAACAAAGCCAAATGAAAATGGCAAACATTAGGTGATGGAAGAATATGATGTTTTAGGCTCAAATGGTTTCTTCATGGTTCTAAATTGCGGTTGTAATCACGTTGCGAACCTTGATATTGCATGCCAACATGCAAGTAAATGCAACCACAATCGTTGGTGAACAATTATCTTACAGTCACAATTGCATTAACAAATCACAATTTAGAACTATGAGTTTCTTCGATGGATCCATAAATCTATCAAATTAAACTTCAACCTTTACATCAAGCACAAAACCGACCATATCAGATTAAAAAATGCAGAAGAAATTGTAGAGTAAAATTAATTAACTACTCACCCACTAGCATCAGCTATTTCTCTAGAGATCTTCATCTTCTTTGTAGTTCCTCTATATATCTCCTCAAGAGTGCAACTCAACTTGTTTTCAATAGCAGGAGCTTTACGAGGTGCACCTTGATTCACATGTATTCCTCCTCCTTCCCCAAAAGATCCAAACATATCATCACTAAACATTCCACCAGGGAACCTAGATCTCATGCCGCCTCCGCCACTGCCACCTCTTCCACCCATGCCACCAAATGGACTTGAGAATCCAAAAAACTCTGCAAAAATGTCATCTGCATTCCTCGGATTGAACCGAAACGATCCAGGGATATCTCCTGTTGAATAGAAACTAGTTCCACTACTACTACCAGCATCAGGAGGAGGAACTTGACCCTTTAAACCCTCTTCCCCATATTGATCATAGATAGCTCTCTTTTCAGGATCACTAAGTACCTTCAATAATCATCACAATTCACAACACAAACAAATTTAGCATAGCCCAGATGAAAATTTATTGAATTTTCATTGTTAAGCTCATGATTTTATATAAAACTTAAAAATTTGCAATACCCTTATAAAAAAAAATACATAACTAACATAAAAATGTTTTTTTTATTTTTAGTTTCAATGTTTCAGTCCTAACTTAATAAAAAGCTAGAAATTTGACAATACCCTTTTGAAAAAAATACACAACTAAGCATCACCCAGATAAATATTCTACTAATAATTTGAAAAAAAGCTAAAAATTTGACAATTTCACATAAGAAAACTCACATCGTAGGCTTCAGAAATTTGCTTGAACTTAGCTTCTGCTTCTTTTTTGTTGGTTGGATTTTTATCAGGGTGCCATTTCATGGCAAGTTTCCTATAAGCCTTCTTCAATTCATCATCATTGGCATTCTTATCAACCTGCAAGATTTTGTAGTAATCTACACCCATTCCTTCTTCTTCTCTCTTTCTTTTCTTCAGTTTTGCGGTTTTGATTCTCCTTTTTGTGGTGTATGTTCTCTAAGAAGAAATTCAGTACAGAGAGATTGTGGTTTGGAAAGTGAAGTTGATGATTGAATCTAAATATGTGTAAATCTTTCTGGTTCTGGAAATTCAACATGTTAAAAGGTGTAGAATCTCGATCTTTGTGGAAAGTTCCAGATATTGGTTATCTTTTTGTTAATTTTGTATTTATATTGGCTCTTTTGGAAATACCAAGTGATCGTAAGATAATTCAATGTTTGATTTATATGGGTTGGGCTTTTGGGCCCGGTAACTCCATCTGATGAGATTCTTTTTGATACTTACCTTTGCCGCCCTACTCAATTTCTCCAGCTCTACGAATTTAACAAAATACTCATGTCCACTATTTATGTTGTGCATTATGTCTATCACTTAAGTCGAAGATGTGTTAAAATTTATTAGTTTTTGGATCATTTTAGAGCTCACGCGCTACCAGATGTCCTATTACGTTTTGTCGTCTGCTACTTAAGCAGCGGACGTCCATTTGACAGTAAAAATAACAAACGCCCAACTATTATTAACATACAACACAAGAGAATTGTAATTTTGTTTATTATAAAACATAACATAAATATAATTACATTCCAATTCATTACATAGTTATAATATTACATTTGAAAGATATACAAAAAGAAAATCGATTAATTGTAATGATCATTCATATTGGGGGGTTAAAAACTACTTTTGGTCGATACTCCTACAACAAATCTAAGGTAGACAAATCTGTCATAACCACCACCTCCTCATCTTGAGGAAAAAGCAAAATTCAGGCGGATCGCGGATCCAATTCGATTATGTTCATTTTAAAAAAATGAATTTATTTAGTTATTATAATCACAATTTTTCAATGACAAATTGTTAGTATGTTAATTGTTATGTTAGGTTTTCTATATTTTGCTAGCACTTGAACCCTGGATCTCCAAAATCTTTAACCCTTAGCTCAACTAGTTTAGCTACTCATCCCACCCGGTTCTAGTCACATTGTAGAGAATCCATAATTTGATATCCCACACTCAAGTTTCATAATATTCTTCCTCATTTTCTTTCTCTTCCTCACTTTCTATCACACACTGTTTTTGGGATTTAATAAAGCTTTCCTTGTTTCTTGTTCAGCTGTGAATGGTTGTTTTTGGGGTATGTTGCTACTGAAAGGGTGGGTTGGAATTGGCAAAGGGTTGGAATAATAGAGACGAAGAGATAGAGGGTGTTGTGGTGGTGGTTGGTGAAACCTATGGAAGCCATGGTGGTCGAATTTTAGATTTGATAAGGTGACATGGGGTGGTGGTTGTAGTGTTGAGTTGTGATTTTGGATCTATCGGTTTTTTCTGTCATTTTTTGTTTTGGTGACCATTCTGAATTTATGGTGAGCATCCTAACTTCTGATAATGCAAAAAAATTATGGTGTTTTTGAATTTGGGTTTGATTTTTTATTTTCTAGGTTGATTGATAAATAGGGTTGAATGTTGGTGAAAAATAAAAGAATTTTAGAATTAATATAATGATCTTTTTTTAAATCTAATAAAAAAATACACAGTCAGCAAATATTATATAATCGTGTGCCACATAATCAAAAATTAGTCAAATTAGTAAAATATTAAACTCAAGGATTTATTTTAAAATGTTTGTTATTTTTCACGGATATAAATCAATTTTTTTTTGCAAGGTATATAAACATATTTAAGTCTATATATATAGAGGACATATGATATGAGAATGGTAAAGTTATGTGAGAATGATGAGAATGAATATGAGTCATTGGATAAAAAATAAGGGCTGAGATTAAAACACTCCACATAAATTGTCATGTGCCAGTCAACACGTAACCTACTTGCATCTTTCTCTCTATGACCTTTGCGTTTTCATTCCCTCAATTCTATGTGTTTCTGTTCTAGTGCTCTCTCTCTCTCTCTCTCTCTCTCTCTCTCTCTCTCTCTCCTCTCTCTCTCTCTCTCTCTCTCTCTCTCTCTCTCTCTCTCGTCTCTCTCTCTCTCTCTCTCTCTCTCTCTCTCTCTCTCTCTCTCTCTCTCTCTCTCTCTCTCTCTCTCTCTCTCTCTCTCTCTCTCTCTCTCTCTCTCTCTCTCTCTCTCTCTCTCTCTCTCTCTCTCTCTCTCTCTCTCTCTCTCTCTCTCTCTCTCTCTCTCTCTCTCTC